>BSBM01001280.1:0-715000 GCA_027924585.1 Larix kaempferi
AAAAAGTTAACTTCGAGACAAAGTTCTATATAAGAGGGGGTGTATGCAATGCCCCTAGAATGACTGTGGACCTTAAGGGCACCTGTCGAGTGACCCGACTGAACAACTTCGATATAGTGGTCTCTTGAGCCTTGTTATGTCTTAAATGATTGAGAAAAACCTGAAGATGTGAATGACGACAATAATTGATAAATGAATTAAGGAATTAAATTATATGCGTGGAGTGGGATAATTGATTGATTACTTCTTACTTAATGATTAGCGTTGATTGATCAAGTCAAAGTGCAGTGGGACAGTTACATTCCTAGCTCTGTGACTTGGGAGGACGCAATTGAGATGCGTCATAGCTTTTTGCATTTACTCTGAACTTCGGGACAAAGTTATAAATAAGTAGGGGTGTATGTAGTGCCCCTTGACTACTGTAGACCTTGAGGGCACCTATTGAGTGACCCGACAATTGAAACATTAATAAAATTACCCCTTGATGTTATATTGAGTATAGTCATGACTACGACTGATTGTGAATCAAATTATGATAATTGAGGACAGTAATACTAATATTTGCTTGTGAAAAATGTGTGTAGCGACAGGTGAAATGGTTCATCGAAGGACACACAAAGAAATTGAAGGGTCGTAGAGTACGGATAAATCACACGCGGGGAGAGCAACGACGATGTCGACTTACGACGGAATACCACGCATGAGCAGATAAGCACTGATCCGCTTGCTCAAGAGGAAATCGTGAGGGCGTACGAGGTGGGCCACGATGGATCAGGTCACGTACGAGTTGGGGGTGCGCATAGTGAGAACGGACTCACTCCTTAGTGCCATTAGTCCCTAATAGCGTGTAGACGGAGGATGGAAGGTAATGACTCCTGAAATCCCTACATGAAGTTCCCGCAAGTCAAAACAAAAAGATGACGACAGAAGGGCCCGACGGTGCGGTACCCTGCTGAGAATGGAAAGAGTGGACACAAGGACCCAACGATGTGGTACCTTGTCGAGAAATGGAAACTACAGATGACTGTACCTGATGGAGTGGTGCAATGTCGGGGAAATGAAATTAAGGATCGGGGGGGCCCAACTGTGCGGCACCAAGATCCTAGTGAAAATGATTGTTAAACTTAACTACATAAAAACATATAAGTTTGCACGTAGAACATTACTTAGAAATGCATTTGAGTACTTTGGGAATTTGCACATAAATGATTACGTTGGCATTTAAATAATATTAAGTATTATTTAGGCATTTGCACATGAAAGGATATTTCTGATTATTTAAAAATATTAAAAATATTTATTTAGGAGCAAAATGGAATCCTAGGCATGGACACCTAGTCAACCCCACCTACACCACATATCTATGAGTTAAGTGAAATATCTGGGGGACAAATATGAGCAAACTTAGGAATGTTGGTGCATCTCCTAGAAAAGCTGACACTTGGATGGGTGAGTTGTTTTTATTTAGAATTTAAATAAAATAAATAATTATGCATGAAGCGACATTTGTCACATGAGATTTTCCTTTATAAGGAAGGCATTGGGAATGGGTAAAGGACCCAGACCCTCGATGACTATAGTAATTTTGAGTTACCTCACGACTTGCTGCTATTGAGGGTTTGGCTAGAAATCTTGGTGGGGGGGAATCCCAAGCTGGGTTTCTTGATTATTGTGTGTGAGATCTATGACCCAAAGCTCGGGGGTGGCCATGCGACTAAAAGAATGAGCCTATGGTTGGGTGAAGAAGCTAACAGTTGCTTCGCCTATGGTTAAACGAGCTTTGCTCGAGGGATCCTACGGAAAACGCAGATGACAATGGACAAGATGGTATCAAAGACAGGTTATGGTTTGTTTTAATTTGCTAAGTTATTCATTTATTTAGTTTATTTATCTTTTGTATCAAGTGGTTGAGTTTCATGTTAAGGAGGAAGGACCCTACAGGAGGGGCCCTACAGAAAGATTAGTTTTCATTCGATGTGCACGAACAACATATTCAATTCCATCTTTAGTGAGTTGATATATTTTATCTTTTCCGTAAAATCTAGCCTTCATGTCATAAATATAAGGGCATCCCAAAACAATACCATAGATATATAATGGAACTACATCCAGATCTACTTCATCAATGAATCCAGAAGTAACAACAAATCTAAATCTACACTATTTTGTCACTTGTAATTGTGCATTATCACATACCCATCCAAGAGGATATGGTTTTGGGTGTAAATTAGTTTCCAAATTAAGTTTCTTAACTATCTCTTTTGAAATTAGATTGGCTTGTGATCCACTGTCAAAAAGAGTATCTATCTTTGTATGCTTAGAAATTACTCTTCTGTGAAACAACTCACTTCTCTTTCTTTCATCAACAACAGATTCATGCTTTGAATTGGAAGTGGAAGGAATATTTTTACCTTGTATACCCATAGCAACAATCTTAGTCTCATCCCCTGAATTTGATCCCAAATCATGTTGGATAACTTTAGCAGTGGTCTTCTTGTCGTCGTTCAAAACTTCTCAGGCTTGAGCTCCGGATGCAGCTTCCAACATTTGGATGCATCATGACCCTTTTTCTAGTAATGAGAGCATGTAGGTTTGTCTCCTTCTTTCTTCACTGTAGCAGTATGCTTTCCTTTCCCCTTACCTTTGAACTTGTTTCCTTCAGGTTTGTAAGGTTTCTTGGAAAATTTTTCACTTGTATTCTTTCCCTTTGACTCCATATGAGTCGCTTGAACACATACCTCATCAAGATTAGTTGGATTAAACATAAGTATCATGTGTCTTAAATATCTATGTAATCCATCTATGTACTTAAGAAGAACTTACTGGGTGTAGAGAGGTATACCAAGTCTTAGAGCTCTCTTTCGAAACTCTTGTGTGTAATCATGGACACTTTGACCCTTACCTTGCCTCGGACTCTACCAGTCCATCATTCCTTGCTGAATATAACCCAATGGGTAGAACTTCTTTTTAATGTTGATTTGAACTCATGCCAAGAGGATATAACATTGCCTTTAGAGGCCAAATACTTTTGAGTTCTGCTCTCCCACCAAATGAGAGTGGTCCCTCCAAGTCAGAGAGAAGCTAACTGAATCTTCAAGTTATCGTCAGTAAACTTTTGAATTCTACAATAGACTTCAATTTGACGAATCCAATTATATAATTTTTCAGCATTAAGTTCTCCATTATAAACAAGTAAATCAAACTTAATATCAAGCTTTAATTGAAATATATTGAGATCAATTTTTTGTTTAGGTTAGGCATTTAAAGAACCATCAAGGAAAGACGGTGATGATGGAGGAGATTTAGGAGGTTCGTCACCACCTTCTTCTTTTTTAACTTTTGCATGAGAAAAACCACCTTGTTCGCCCTTCTTCCGATCTTGGTAAAGTTCTTCCACCATACTTTGCATCCTCATGAAAGCTTTAAAAAAATCCCCTTCAGAAATAATTGAAGAAGTCCTATTATCTCCTTTTTCTGAAGCCATTCTCCTTCTTGATCCAATCTCATGATCAATCTCTTCAAGCTCTCCTTGTCCTCTTTGAATCCTAGATCTTGTCAACATAAACAAACTCACAATGCAATGGTTAACCAACTATAATACCAACTTGATCTAAAAATCTCAAGATCTTTTTAACCAATAAACTTGCATGTGAAATTTGCATGAAACATTCATAAAAATTGACTTGAAAGATGAATTTTAAATGCTTCAAATCAACACATAAACATAAAACAGAGAGATGCAAACCAGAAACAAAACACAAAGTTGATAACGGAGTTCACCCCCTCCTGGGCTACGTCTCCAGGCTGCTTCCAATGGGAAGCCCGATCTTATTCAGTGTTCAAAATTTACAAATTGAGTGTTCTGGAAACACCTCTGTTTTCTATCTGTCAAGCGTAGAAAAAGACTGCACCAATGCATCCATCTCAAAATTCTGAGCAAAATGAGTATAAAGTTGACGTTGTTTTCCTGAGGCCTCCTCTGGCACGCAATTCGAGACAACCAATCTGCACAAAAGACAAAAATATTGAATGATCTATACGCTTTCTTGGGAATTGTGCCTGTACTCTACCTTGGAATATGTGCAAGCACTCTTTTCTAAACTCTGAACTCCAACTTCTGAACATGCCCCGAACTCCGACTTCGTGGCTCTTTTTATAACCTGGGGACTTGTGACCATTTAAGAAACTGACGCTACTTACCACTCAACGGTGGTTCTATGGTCCAGTGGTAAAGCGTAGCACTGATGGGGGAGAGCTTCCAAGGTCAAACCCGCGGGCTTCTCCTCCTTCCACGTTCTTTTGGAATTTGGCTTATTACATATATTACACATTGATATAGTTTAACACTATACGATATGTAATGTCCACGTTTTAAAATTTGGTGCTATACCATAGCATATGGTTATGCGCTCGGTCTTATATTTTTTGAATGTGATATGGTTGTTACACGTTGTAACATTTGTTATATATATCCCTTGGCATATGGTGGGCGCTCCACGTTAGGTTTCAAAGTTTACCATAAGGTTATACCATATGGTTTACATAATATGCCTCGGTGTTGGCATGGGTCAAGGGCTATGCCCTTCACCCCCCTTTTTACAATGTTTTTTTAACCAAATGAAGTTCCATGGTGGCCTAACTAGGCCTTGGGTTCAATTCCCAAAACTTCAACAACCACATTTTAAAACCATTTTAACCATCATTGACGAAACTTCAAATGTGAACAACTTCTTCATCCGGAGGCCGTTTCACGCGAAACGAACGTTGACGAAAAGCTGTCGACAAGCTCTTTACCACACAACCTTTTTACTGTTGTTTGAAGACTGTAAATCTAATCGGTAAGGAGATGATCCTCCTGGATCAAAGATGTATAACCATATGGAATTGCAAGCCGTATTCCTAGGAGTTTAAAGTGATTTTATTTAGAATGCATTATGATTCTAAATTATATTCTTTTTAGATAGACCCCTAGTAGGGTTTTGTTATATCCTCTAAATAAAGATTGATGTGTATCAATTTAAGAGCTTTTGATAATAATATAAGAATAAAAGAATCCTAAATTCTGTTATGATTGATCATGGGATTTTTGAAATGAATATCGAAAGATTATTGAGAAGAGAATCTTTAGATGATGAGTCTCAATTTGAAAAGAATCTATATGTAACTAAATGTTAAACTATGATACTAACATGTTTGTTTGTTAGCAGAATTGACCTCAACTCACATTAAGGGTATTAAAAAGTATACATCAGGATAAATTAAAGATGATGCACAAGTTATTTGAATGAGCATGCATGTAATGCTATGGGACTAAGGTGTTCAATTGTTGAGCAATTGAAGCAAATAATTTTTTCCTTTATACTAACATAACATTTCAGGAAGTGATCTTAATTACGACAGATGTCATGATCAAAGTGGAACGTTGATTATAGAAACCACTTATATAGATAAGTTGAGCTAAATCGTCCAAGAGGAAGTAATGATTTGCTTTACATTTTATTTGGATTATAGAATTTTTATGAATTATGACTGGTGATAAGATGTATGATTAGTGATGTGTAATCATCAAAATGCATAGAATGTCATAAGCCAACAGGTGAATATGTTTTCAATATTTTGTTGATATTATGAAGCATGTGGCATACAAGAAATAATAAATGATTGTTACTACGTAAATTTCCAGGACTGAAACGAGAAGGTTTGAGTGGAAAAGAATAATTCATGTACTCAATCAGAAAGGATGCATCTGCACTCACTTACTAGCCGTTGTGGGAGGCAACTTCCCTAAAAAAAAAAAATGTGGTCATGTTCCCCAAGGAAGTGGAACAGAGTAGGTGGCTCGTTGAATATTATACTGACCCAAAAGACCTAGACAATCTTTATATCCATTGAATTGAGCAAGTGGCTCACTAGTTTTTCCTTGTGACAATTCTGAGAAACAAAAAGGTGGGAATGCACAAGAGATTCGATGAGGGGAATGATAACTAATGGTTTGCGGAATAAGACTGTCAGATTTAATTTCTGTTGAGTTTACAGAGAGTTTTCTTAACTCTAAGTTTTATTTATAAGACCACAAAAACTTGAGGACGATTTGTGTGTCCAGCAAAGGAATTGCTGAAGATCCAAACTCATGGGAGAGTTTGATGATCAACAAAGTGTTGTTGAAAGATTGTGTTATGATATAACCAATATTAATGATTTGTATTGTAGACTAATGTATGTCTTATTGTGAGAATGTTATGAATGTTAGAGTAAGCAAATATTTCCTTAAGGATGAGGATGAATGATAAATGTTAGACATATATTGTTTGAAATTTTGTATAACTAAGATGCTAAAGAAGGTTGGAAGATCTTGTATGATCTATACAAATGTGCAGGTTGTGAAATAAGTATGAAGACTTGTAAAATTCATGTAAGATTCATGTAAGATTCGAAGATAATCAAATTACCAAAGGAGAGATGACAAGTGAACTAAAGAATGATGACTCCAAAAGAGTAGACGAATTGCTGAGAAATGTGAACACCAAGGAGGGTGTTATTTTTAAGGGGAGGAGGATGTAACATCCCTCCTTTTTGCCGTAATAATTTGTATAAATATGAATAATTATTGTAATAGTTTCTGGTGAGGAGCTCAAGGCCACGGCCCCACCAATAAACGTTGGATGTAATGATATTTATTTCTTAAAGTTGGAAATATAGGTGACAGACCTAGGCCACTGAAAGTTGCGAATGCAACTACACGACGGGAAAATAAAATGCACTAGGGGACAGATGTGGACAATGACCTATGTCACCTTGGTGCCCATAGGAAATTGGGGTAAAGTGAACTAGTGACGACCATTCATTAAAACACAAATCCTAAGAATGACCACCTAAGTAAAGACAAAATTAAATCAAGCGACTAGGTGGATATTATATAGATTTATATTTTGAAAGATCAATAGTTATGATAAAACTATTTAATGCATATTTATGCTGATATGCATCTTAATGTTGATACATGACCGGTTGTAGTCTTTTAATTGTATTTAAGAATTATGTGGTCTTGATTTTATAATTGGGAATATTCATAATCGTCGTCATCAATTTGATGGTGTAGATTTAATTCCATAACTCCCCTGCACGTATTAGGATTCAAATGAGCGTTTCTTCCCTAACTAATTAAGGATTAATTAGGGATGATGTGGTGTGCTCGCATAAATTAACTCACCCATGCAGAAGATGAGAGGAGCAGGCAGATGATGTGGAGGAGTGGAGTGGCTGGAACGTATTGTAGTTGTAATGTTTGGCTAGAACGTTATGGTGGCTCTACAAGTTATGGCAGTTGTAACGCACATTGCCTGCCAACCAGTTCTTGATCCTTTTATCCAAACGCCATGGACTTCCCTTGCTCCTCCTATGTTCTTGATGAGAACGAGGTTGAAGTATGAATGGCCATTCATTGTAAACCGGATTCCTCCCCTTTTCAAGCATGGAACCCTACGTTGCATTCATAACCTCATCAAAATCAATTGCACTTCAATCTGAATTCATTTAGCTTAAAGAAATGATGTGCTAACTAATTACCTTCTGTAGAGGATGGGGACAATCCCACTCCTCTACTTTGCGATCGGCTCAGCCATGTCGAAGTGCTGCAGCTGTGGGTTGCACTATCCACCATTGTTGTTGGGGAGAACATTATTTGGTCGACCAGTAGGTCTTTACAAGAATGCACTTATTCTCATTAAGCACAAATATTGTTAGCCATAAATTTTAGGGTTTCATGCTCATTTCTTTTAATTCGGATTGTGAAATTGTTTAGGGCTTCATGTTGCTTTTCTTTGATTATTTAATTGGTACTGCCAAATTTCAAGAATCAATTATTTACAGTTGTAGTAGGCATAGTAAGGTGGAACGAAATCCCTAAAGAAATCGGTAACGAGGATAGGACCTGTGAATTAGGAAATTAATTTAATTTAATATGTGTGTATAATTTATATTGAAGGTGCTTGCTGGGGATCATGGTGGCACTGGGATTCAATGTTATCTATATTAGCTTCGTCTTTTTGCAATGCAATTTTGGATGTGCAGAACCTCCAAGAGTGACGAGCTTAAAGAATGTGGAATCCATTGCAACATTCCAATACTATAGGGACGATGAATATTTTGTGGCAGGCAGTCGAGGATACGAATATATTGTTCACAAATTAGCCGAGGAATTCCTTGAATCTCATAACGGATCTATATTAGACGATCGTCTCAAACTCAAAAACGTAGGCTCCTCCAATATATAATCATATGTATCCTTTAAAATCATCTGTCCTGAAACACACGTTTAGTAAATTATTTTTTTGTGATGATTACATGCTCCAGATTGTTAGAGAAATCGAGTATACAGACCAAGATGTCAAGATTTTGACAGAGGATGGTTCAACATACACTGCAGAGAACACCATTGTTTCTGTCAGTTTGGGAGTTTTTCAAATGAAACTCATCAGTTTTAAACCTGATTTAGCTGTATGTATATCTACTTCCTACATCAAGTTTTACATAAGTCACTAGATCTGCTTTATTTATTGAAATTATAACGCTACTCCATATCAAACACCTGTAGTTATGGAAGCTACTGGGCATATATAAGTTTGACATGGTTATTTACTGCAAGATATTCATGAAATTTGCTTCCAAATTCTGGCCCACTGGACCTGGCACTGAATTCTTCATTTACGCCCATGAAAAGAGGGGTTATTACGATAAAATAGCTAGCTATTTCAATACAGATGGGTGGGGATAGCGGTCTTTTAATCGCAAATAGGCATTGTAGGGATTTTGCACTGCAATTCACTGTATGTAGTGTATATCGAAACAAAGCAGAATTTTTTTATCCAAATACAGGTGTGTGGAAAATGGTGCATAATATAAGGGATTAGTATCGTCGTTGGAATCCGCCTTAGTTGTTTCTGGGCACTTATTTATATTTTTAACAAGTTAAGTATAAATGTGTACTTCGTGAATTTGTTCCATTATTTCCTCATTTCATAGATGGGATAGCTTTTTCAATTGATTGCACTAATTTTTTTATAAGCATGAAACGAGATAATGTTGTTCAACTCGCCAGTCTCATCCATACACGAGTAAATACTATGCATGCATTAAAACATTATATTCTGTTTATAAATATCTAATGAGTGGCGCATCTCCCACACGATAGAATTTATACCAGTAAAACAATTTGTGTTCTACTTTTAATAAGTGGAGCTCACAATATTTTTTCTGCCATATACTCACACATTTGCTCAAGAGTTTACAAACACTGGCATAATAATGTTGGCCACTTGCAAGAAGAGGTATTAATAACCCAAAGTTTATAATCCTGCTTCAGGATGTCTAGTTTGCACTATGCCATGGGTTAATACTTTAACTGATTCTATTGAATAAACTCAGTTCCCACAATCTACCTTTAACTGCGCTCTACTGGGAAAATATACTTGCAGCAAATTATTATGCTTTCAAGCCCGAATGCATTTTCCTATACATGAATGCTTGCAAATACCTATAACCTAACATGTAAACAAATGCTTAATATGTAAGAATTGATACATATTTATTACCATATTTATTACCATATTTATTAACATGTAAACAAATGCTTAACATGGATGATGATGTTGTTTAGGAACATACAAAAAGGATGATTGAAGCAATTTATCACGGTTTATACTTTAAACAAGAAGAACTTGATTAGCAACCTCAGCTTTAACATCCATGGTAGCCTCAACATAAATTACACAACCCCGCTTCCTTCAGGCTCTCTATGCACATTTGTGTTTTTGAAATTTTGATGTAGGGTTTGTTTTATGCGATCTATTTCGAATAAATTTTTGGAATACATTTTGAGATTGCTGAATGACCTAATTCGTAGTAACTTGGTTTTCGGCTTCAAAGGAAACTAGAGATTTCAACCACCATTGCTTGTAATTATGGAGGTAATTGGTTAAAAAAACCGTTGGTATGTAATTGTTTGTTTCCCTCTTTATGTTTGGCAAGTTAGCTCCTTTTTTTTAAATTTAAATTTAAATTTAAATTGAATTTCTTTATATTAGGTTTTTTTTATTTAATTCCTCTAACTATTTATGTTATGTTATCAGATTTAATATAAAATTTTAGAAATAATTTTAAAATAATTTTAAAATTTAAAGTTGAATATACTATAATATTTATACTATAACATATATTAAATATATACTATAAACTAATTTTCACATAAACTATTCGTTTTCTACTTATATAACTTAAAATAAAAATTGTAAAACAAATATTTACATTTATACATTCGTTATAAAAAAATTAAATTAAATGAATCAAATTTACATTTAAAAATTATAGGTGAATGAAAACGAAAAGTTGAAAATATAATAAATTTATTTAAAAAATAAAGATAAAACGTAGGATTGATGGCATGAAGTTTGTTATAATTGAATTTCATATTTCATATTTTGTTAATTTATTTAAAAAATAAAATAAAACATTGGTTTGATGACATATAGTTTAGTATTATTTAATAAATTATATTTTTTATTTTATTTTATTTTATTAGTATGGTATTAAAAAAATATTCTTTTGAAAAAAAAAATATTTTAAATACAAATATATTAATTATGGAAAGGGATCATATCTATATTCCACTTAAAAAGGAAATAAAAATTAAAAGTGGATAAAATCTATATGTTCTTTCTAATTTGTTTGTTGGTCTCTTAAAATATGTTATAATTCTTTTTAACAATATTAATTATGAAAAAAAAAAATAATATCTATCACATGCATTATTATTTCATATACCATTTATTATAATAAATTATTATGATTCTTTTTATAATAATATTTATGAATTATCATTTTATATAAATTTGATTAAAAATCTTTTTTTCTAAATATGATTTAATTTTTAAAATTAAAATAATTACTTATAAGACTATATTAAAGAATCATAAAAAATTAATTTAGTTTTCAAAAGTTTTCATTCGATGGCAAAGTAATTGTCACAATATTAAAAGATAGATATGCATAGAGTGATATATATTTTTCCACCAACACAATACATAACACAATGCAACATTAAATATTTCTTCTTCAAACTTGACTCTTGGGTTTAATTTATGAACTTACATTTATATTCTTTAGTTTACACTTTTATTATATCTTAAAACACACACACAACCTATTTATAATTAAATTATGTGATAATGCTATATGATGCTTTCTATCTAATTTGGATTTATGATTTAATTGTGTGGTAATGTTATATGATACTTTATATCTAATTTGGATAAAAAAATAGGTATGCAATTTTTTTAATGTTTTTCAATTTTAAAAAATAGAACATTAATTCATAAAATTCATAAAGATTGTAGATCAAATCTTAATTCTTATACCATTAACATTAATGTTAATGGATTAGTAATATTAATATTAGAAAAAATACCATTAATGTTTATATTTAATCTTAAACATAACCTTATAACATTATAAAATAATTAATTCTTAAAAACAATCTTATAAAATTATTATTCATGGCTTTCACACTTTGACATAATATTGAAACATTATTTCTACATTATTACTTATTAAATGTTTTATTTCTACATTGTTGTTCTTAATTGTGGCTATATGAGATATGAATAACATTAATATTAACCCTAATGTTATGAACATTAAAGTCAACATTAATAATAACATTAATACCATTATTATTAACATTAATGTTAAGAACATTGAAATAAAAAATGGTCAAAGCATAACTCAATCATAACTAAATCATGATAAAGTGTATTAAAGTCAACCGTGGTAAACCAAAGTCATAGTTCTATGGTTAACAATATTACTAAAGTCAACCATGGTAAAACAAAGTCATCCAAATTCTACCATGGTATACCAAAGTCAACTATGGTAAACCATAGTCAAAGCCAACCAAAATTCAACCATGGTCAAAGAAAGTCAACCAAAACTAACCATGGTAAACCAAATTCAATCATAGTCAATCATGGTTAACCATAGTCAACCAAAATCAACCATGCTAAACCAATGTCAACCATGATGAACCTAAACATAACTCTAAATAACCATGCAAATGCGATATAAAATCGAGGTATATAACGATTCAACCATACTCAAACACAGTAAACCATGAACAATCGTAGTCAACCACGAACAACCATGCTCATCCATGAACAACCATAACCAACCATAATTGGCTATGGATAACCATGGTCAACCATCATTGACTATAGTCAACCATAGTCAATAATGAGCAACCATATTCAACCATGGTTAACCATCATTGACTATAGTCAACCATAGTCAATAATAAACAACCATGGTCAACCGTGAATAACCATGGTCAAGCATAGTGAACCATGGTGAAACATGAACAACAATGGTTAACCAAAAGTTCACCAAAGTCAACCAAATTTAGCCATGGTCAATCAAAATTCAACCAAAGTAAACCATGGTCAACCATAGTCAGCCATGGTCAACAATGGTCAACCAAAGTCAATCAAAATTCAACCATGGTCAACCATAGTTGTAATACCCCATTTTGACCCTTGTGTTATATTAGTTTTTAATGTAAATATTGTATATATGCGATGTATGTTTCCCTAGTGTGGAGCTCAAGGCCAAGGCCTCACCAGTGTATGTTCGTATTTTATTTTAAATGGACAAGCATTTGACATTTTGTTATCCATATGCTATTAAGCCATGGAATATTGTAAATGATGTAAATATTTGATATTGCAATAAAATACCAAAACTGGCTATGGAAGAAACGAATGAGAAGGGGCCATGTGTATCCAATAGGGAGTGGTGAGGGGGTTGTGGGGATGAACCATATGCTGCCAAATGTAATCTTGTGAACATATTTGACTTTCCTTGCTAACATTTAATTCTGTTGTAAGGAAGTTGTTGAAAAATTCAGTCCATGGCTTCAATGGAGCATGGGCAGCCCAGAAATTCGTATTTGTAGGTATGGGCTCTGTTTTCTTGTACCAAAAGTCATTCTACCTCATGGGAGTTGGTTCTTCCTCATTTCCATTCCATTGTGGAACATCCCGGCATCAATTTTCATCCATTACGAATTCATAGCAGTGAGAAAAACCAAAAATCGTAACTTTGCAAAAACCCACGTTTTGAAGAGCCATAAACGCCCAGAATTGGTATTTGACACTGAAATCCAATGGGGGATCCATAGATATGAACCTTGGGGCGAAATTGAGAGTATTAGATACCCCAAAATCCTTTAGAAAACCCAATTTTTACATCCCAGAAATCAAGTGACGGGATTAAATTATCTGATGGCAGAGTTGTGAGAAATTCCAGTGGGAATGATTGAACAGAGGTTGGGTTTGCTTGATAAACCCAGTGAAGGTTGGAATATCAAGAAATTAGTAGCTGGACCTTTCTATTCCCACCCTGAATAGCACTGGAGGGAAGGGACGCCTGAGGGACTGTGCAGCAGAGAAGGAGACCTTCCTTGTGTTGGGTGAGGTAGGTATTGTGGGTGTCATGACTGTGGAGTTCATTTTGAGATTCCTGTAGCTCTGTGGTTGAACTCACTGGCTTAGCATTTCCCTCCTTTGTCTTTGTATGATTGATAAACCCAACTGTGTATTGGCTTAACATAGTTGTTGAATGAAAATCATGGTTGTGAGTGAGCCCAGCTAGTTCCTCCTTAGTGGATGCACAACCCAGCTCGGGGGTGATCGCTCAGCTGAAAGAATATAGGCTGGACAAAGATCTATGGTTAGTTGGAACGTTTCTCTCACATAGCTAGTTGTTTGGACAACTTCATCTCAAAGATAAATGTTCTCTATGGTTTAAATCATATGCATTCTATGTTTTTTAATGTATTAATTCCGGATGATAATTATTCATGTTAATGGACTGCAATGCAATAATTGATGACTGATATATGTATGATTGAATGCATGATGTAGTTATGTGTGTATAATGTTTATTTCCGCGGTGTTTATATTGAGTATGAATCTGCACACATAATTTTTTAATTGTTATGCATTTTTTAGTAATGTATGGGGCTGAGTTTACCAAATCAGCTCGGTATCTTGGCCATGTTTCCTTCCTTGCACTGGATTGATGGAAGGGGATGTGACAGAGTGGTATCAGAGCCTATGTTGCAGTACTAGGGTTGCTTGGTCCAAACTCTGAGTTACAGGGAAATAATAAAATGTCTTAAGACAGTATTGGAGAAGTTTGGGGCGTCATTTTGACATGAAAAAATGGGAGGATTAGAATTATCATATGTGGCAGATGATCACACCATTGTAGAGAGATATCCAATATCTTTCCAACGGTACCAGACTCGCCTCATTTGGCCAAGGGACGAAGGAGATATGAACCCCGGAAGTTGCAGGGACGGAGGCATTCCAGGGTTGCGGGTTTCAGGAATGCAATTTTCCAAAAAAATTGCGCATTGGATTTCCGAAATCCTACACCCGCATTTCGGGTTTCGGGTTCCAGGTTGCGGGATGGTTACATTTCCATGACCGCGACTTGACTTTTCGAACCCACAATTTCGGGTTTCGGGTTGCGTGTTGCGGGATGGTTACATTTTCGTGACCGTGACTTGACTTTCCGAACCCGCAATTTCGGGTTTCGGGATGGTTACATTTCCATAACCGCGACTTGAATTTTCAAACCCGCAATTTTGGGTTTTGGGTTTTGGGTTTTGGGATGGTTACATTTTCGCGACCGCAACTTGACTTTCCGAACCCGCAATTTTGGGTTTTGGGTTTTGGGTTTTGGGATGGTTACATTTTCGCGACCGCAACTTGACTTTCCGAACCCGCAATTTCGGGTTTTAGGTTGCGGGTTGCGGCATGGTTACACTTCCATGACCGCGACTTGACACTCCGAACCTGCAATTTTGGGTTTCGGGTTGTGGGATGGTTACATTTCAGTGATCACGACTTGACTTTCCACACCCACAATTTTGGGTTGCAGGATGCAAGTTGCAGGTTGTAGGGTGGCAAAAAGAAAAAGTATAGAGCCCGGAAATTGATTTTTGGATAACAGGAGCTTGCAGGATCAGAATTTGATGAGTTCAGTGGCATTCTAAGGCCATTAACGAAGGCCATGAATGAACCAGTGATGACCCCGAGCCCATTATGGTCCAATTCGGCACAAAATTGGAATTAATGGATTTTACAAGTCAGTGTCCCGAGGCTTGACAGAAGGTCAGATTGAGCCGAAACTGATATGGAGTGGTCATGGAGCAGGAACGGTGTTAAGTGTAGAATTTTGGAGCCAAACTCCAAAGGATGTGGAGTCGGGGTGAGTGTGAAGGCCAAAAGCACTATTCCGGGCCACATTTTTAGAATTTTGAAAAGCTTGTAGTGGATGAAAGTGACCCTGTAATTAATATTCAAGAAATTTACTAAACTCAACATTTCTTATTCTCATGAAAACAGACAATTCACGTTGGAAAAATATTTTCTAGAAATACACCGTTTGGGAAATAGCCGATTTTGGCCCAAAAATTGAAATTTTGGAAAAATGTGAAAAGTGGAAAGCAGTCAAACCCAAAATTTTATAAAAGATGAATGGTGCATTGGAACAGAGATCTGCGAGTTGTTGAGTGTTCCTTGTTATATGGACTAACTTCTCTCGGTAGAAATTTTTTTATGAATCTTTATTGATTTGCTTCTACAGATGGCTGAAATTGGCAGTTCAAGATATTTTGCAACTATGTAAATATGTGCAGAATTGTGGAGAAAATTGTCATTTTTGGAATAATGCATTTTTCACACCCGATGTCGGAATGGAGCACGGGGATAGGAATTGGAAAGCTGGTAGAGCAAGGAATAATAGTGTATGACCAGAATTTGAATGGGGTTATCACACACCATAGATATTTAGAGCAGGAAAGTGCCAGTGACAGTTTGGACAAGTATTGTCAATATGGGCAATTTTCAGAATTGCATGAATGAGCAAAAGAAATGAATGCATAGCAGCTATGTGAATTATTCCATGAGTTTTATTATGTTAAATATTGATTGTTTATGTTTCTATATGCATTCTTATGATGTCTAACAAGTATTTTCATAATGCATAGTGCTTGCAGCTCATAAGATTAATAGTGTAGCAGAAGTAACATACAGGAAAGAGAGTCTCCAAAGAAAAATGGTGACCATAAATGATGCTTAGGATCCTTATGATCATGAAAAAGATGTGCTAGGATAAAATGTGCATGAAGAGAATGTTGAGACTGAATCTAATGGGAGAAGGGAGCAGATAACTCCTCAGAATTTGGTTGAAACTATGGTGAGCTTCAATGAAAGGTTGATGAAGGCTCAAGAAGAACAAAACCAACTCAATGTTGCTATTTTGCAAAGCCTCACTGATATGCAACAGAATATAAACCTTGGTTCCAACCCAAGTCATGTGGGTGAAGAAGGAAGAGATGCGGAGAGTCGCTCTAGAGGTCGTTCAAAGAAGAGGACTCCAAGCCCAAGAAAGAGTTCTGTGAGCAAGAAGCATAGAACACATTCTTCTAGATATTCTTCCAACAAATCATGTGACTCCAGAGGCTTTCAAAGAAGTCCAAGGCATGTGACTAGGAGATTTGAAGGAAGAAATATGTTCAAGGGAATCCCACAGGGAGAATTCAGGAAGGCAAGGCCTCCCACATTTGATGGAGATTACAAGACTGGCCAAGAGGCAGAGGCATGGCTTCTTGGAATGAAGAAGTATTTCAGAATTCAGGACTACTCAGGAAATGAAAAAGCTAGAATTGTCATTTACAATATAAATGGTAGAGCTTCAATTTGGTGGGATAACCTCTTGCAAGTGAAAGGGATCAGCGAAAGGAAGATTAGCTGGGAGAGATTTAAGAAGTACTTCAAGGAAAAATACCTTTCTACTAGGTATTATGACAATAAGATAAAAGAGTTCAATGAACTCAGGTTGGGACAAAAATCTATGGAACAACATGTCCATAAAATTTTAGAATTGTTGAGGTATGTGGATTAAATTAAAGATGAGAGAGTAAAAATCCAATGCTTCCTTGGGACTCTACCTCAAAGTTTCAGATATAAGATTGAATTTGTTAATCCACCAAGTCTTGATGAAGCCATTAGAATGGAAATGCATTGCTATGAGAAGAATAAAGGAAAATCAGAGGTAAACCCGGCATGGAAAGGAAAGCCAAGAGGGAGGTTGGATCAAAAGAAACGTGGCTACAAACAACCACTCAAAAGTCATCCTAGAACCTTTCCACAGGGGCAGCCAGCAAGGAGTGGATTCAGGCCAGCAGTAGCAGCAAAAAAGACATCTAAGGGACTGCTTCAGTGTTGGGGATGTGAAGAAAACCACATGTTGAAGGATTGTCCACATCGGAAGGAGAATCCACGAAGGTTGCAAAACTTAAAGGGAGAAGCAAGAGTGGAGGACATGGAAAGGGCTACGCCTCGAATTTATGCAGCGTTAGATAATCATCAGGAAGACCATCAATCATCAATGGTGGAAGTTGAAGGTAAGATTGCTAAGCAATCTATTTTTGTTTTGATTGATCTAGGATCTACTCATAGTTATGTTTCTCCAAAAGTGGTTGAAGGTTGTTCTCTTAGAAAAGTGAAGCATAATAAGTCTTGGTTAGTTCAATTAGCCACAGGGACCAAGAGAAAAGTTAGTGGTGTAGTGGTGGAGTGCCCCATAGAATTGAATGGACTCCACACACATGCAGATTTAAATGTACTACCATTGGGACCGTATGATGCCTTAATTGGAATGGATTGGTTGGAAAATCATAGAGCCAAGTTGGACTGTTATGAGAAAGTACTGCAATGTATTGATGAAGAGGGAAGACCAAGATTGGTAAGAGGAATTCCCAAGCAAGTTTCAGTAAGACAGATTTTAGCCTTATATTTGAAAAAGTTTTATAAGAAAGGTTGCCAATTATATGTAGTTCATATGTCAGATTCGTCAGAGGACAAGGGTCCAAGGATAGAAGACTTCCAGATATTGCAAGAGTTCCAAGATGTGTTTCTGGATGAAGTGCTGGGATTACCACCAAAGAGAGATATTTATTTTACCATCGATCTTGTTCCAGGGTAGCACCAAATTCCAAAGCTCCTTATAGAATGAGTATACCGGAATTGGTAGAGTTGAAGATGCAGCTACAAGAGTTAATAGACAAACGGTATATCAGGCCAAGTGTGTCTCCTTGGGGAGCACCGGTTTTATTTGTTAAGAAGAAGGATGGGACATTAAGGCTGTGTATTGGCTACAAGCAACTCAATAAAGTGACAATCAAGAACAAGTATCCATTGTCAAGAATTGATGACTTGTTTGATCAAATGAAAGAAGCTAAGGTGTTTACAAACATTGACTTGAGTTCTGGGTACCATCAAGTAAGGATTAAGGAGGAATACATTCACAAGACGTCTTTCAGAACTATATATGGTCATTATGAGTTCACTATGGTGCCATTTGGTCTTACCAATGCACTTGCTACATTCATGTGTCTCATGAATAGCGTATTCAACAAACATTTGGATAAATTTGTGATTTTGTTCTTGGATGACATCCTTGTCTATTCTAGAAATGAAGAAGAACATGAGGAACATCTAAGGATGGTGTTACAAGTTCTTAGGGAACATCAACTGTATGCCAAGTTAAGCAAATGTGAATTTTACCAAAAGAGGGTTCAATACTTGGGTCATGTCATTTCTAAAGAAGGAATTGTAGTGGATCCATATTAGATTAATGTCATCATGGATTGGTCTACTCCAAAGAATGTTTCAGATGTTAGATCTTTCATGGGCCTTGTTGGTTACTACAGAAGGTTCATTGAAGGATTCTCCAAGATATCTCATCCAATCACTTCATTGTAGAGGAAGAATATCAAGTTTGTATGGTATGAGAAATGTAAGAAAAGTTTTCAGTAGTTAAAGGAGTTACTTACCAGTGCTCATGTTTTGAGGATAGCAGATCCAAAGAAGGATTTTGTAGTGTGCACAGATGCTTGCATTGAAGGGCTAGGTGGGGTGCTCATCCAAGAAGGAGTTGTGATTTTCTATGAGTCAAGGAAGTTAAAAGAACATGAAAAGAATTATGCCACATGTGATTTAGAATTAGCAGCCATAGTACATGCCCTCAAGATGTGGAGACATTATTTGATGGGAAGAATATTCAAGCTTAGAACAGACCACATGAGCTTGAAGTATTTGTTTGATCAACCAAACTTGAATGCTAGGCAAGCTAGGTGGATGGAATTTCTTTGTGAATTTGATTTTGAAATTAAACATGTAAAAGGGAAAGAGAATAAGGTTGCAGATACCCTTAGTAAAAAATTTCATGTTGCAACAGTAAGTATGTGCAAATCATATTTGAAGACAAGGGTCATTGAGGATCAAACTAGTGATGAAACTTGCATTCAAATTAAAGAACAATTGCAAAAAGCTAATGTGGATGAAAAGTGTGCGGGATATCAGCTTGGTGAAGACAATATCATCATCCAAAAAGATAGATTGTACATTCCAAATAGTGTAGATTTGAAGAATCTTGTGATGGATGAAATACATCAAATGCCATATTTTGGACACCCATGATATCAGAAAACTATAACAGTAGCAAGAAAGCAATACATTTGGCATGGTATGAATAAGGACATAGCTGAGTACATTGCTAGGTGTGAGAAGTGCCAACAAGTCAAGGCAGCGCACCAACATCCAACTGAATTGTTGCGACCCTTACCCATTCTGGAATGGAAGTGGGAAGTGATCTCTATGGATTTTATAAAAGGTCTTCCCATGACAGTGAAGAAGCATGATTCGATCATGGTTGTGGTGGAAAAGCTATCAAAGGTATCTCACTTTATTCCAGTCAAGTCCACTCACAAGGCTAATGACATTGCAAATATCTTTATGAGAGAGATAGTCAGATTGCATGGATTTCCTAAGGAAATAATTTATGATCGTGATACAAAGTTCACTTCCAATTTCTGGAAGGGATTATTTCAGGAATTGGGAACTAGATTGAATTTCAGTATAGCATATCATCCTCAAATAGTTGGCCAAACTGAGAGGGTGAATCAGGTTCTTGAAGACATGCTGAGGATGTATGTGATGGATAAACCATCCAAGTGGGAAGATTACCTACAATTGGTGGAATTTGTAGGACTCCAGTGAATTGGGATAACCCGGTGAATAGGGTAGTACTTGGACCAGAGATGATCGAGGAAATGGAACATGAAGTTGCTAAAATCAGGCATAATTTAAAGGTAGCTTAGGACAGGCAAAAGAGTTATGCAGATTTGAAAAGAGTGCATAAGGAATTTCAGATTGGGGATCATGTTTATTCGAGAGTGAACCCAAGGAAAATTTCTCTCAAGTTGGGGAGTTGTGCCAAGTTTTCACCAATATATTGTGGGCCATTTGAAGTCCTAAATAGGATAGGGCCAGTTGCATATAGAATTGCATTTCTTGTTAACATAAGAGCTCATAATATTTTCCATGTATCTTTGCTTAAGAAGTATGTACATGATCATAATCATATGATTGATTGGAATGTGATATAGGTGGAACCTGAGGGAGAGTTCCAAGTAGAGCCTATGCGCATCCTCGACAAGAACGTCACTTTGTTCCGGAACAAAGCCATCGGGCAGGTAAAGGTCCAATGGGAGCACCTTAGCTCCGATGAGGCTACATGGCAGCTAGAGGATGCCATGAGAGAGGCGTTCCCATTTTTGTTCAGTTTTGAGAACACCGAGGACGGTGTTGTTCTAAGGGGCAGGGGAATGTAATACCCCATTTTGACCCTTGTGTTATATTGGCTTTTAATGTAAATATTGTATACATGAGATGTATGTTTCCCTAGCGTGGAGCTCAAGGCCAAGGCCCCGCTAGTGTATGTTCGTATTTTATTTTAAATGGACAAGCATTTGACATTTTGTTACCCATGTGCTATTAAGCCATGGAATATTGTAAATGATGTAAATATTTGATATTGCAATAAAATACCAAAACTGGCTATGGAAGCAACGAATGAGAAGGGGCCATCTATATCCACTAGGGAGTGGTGAGGGGGTTGTGGGGATGAACCATATGCTTCCAAATGTAATCTTGTGAACCCATTTGACTTTCCTTGCTAACATTTAATTCTGTTGTAAGGAATTTGTTGAAGAATTCAATCCATGGCTTCAATGGAGCATGGGCAACCCAGAAATTCGTATTTGCAGGTATGGGCTTTGTTTTCTTGTACCACAAGTCACTCTACCTCATGGGAGTTGGTTCTTCCTCATTCCTATTCCATTGTGGAACATCCCAGCATCAATCTTCATCCATTACGAATTCCCAATAGTGAGAAAAAACAAAAAATCGCAACTTTGCAAGAACCCATGTTTTGAAGAGCCATAAACACCCAGAATTGGTATTAGACAGTGAAATCCAATGGGGGATCAATAGATATGAACCTTGGGGCGAAATTGAGAGTATTAGATACCCCGAAATCCATTGAAAAACCTAGTTTTTACAGCCTAGAAATCAAGTGACAGGATTGAGTTATCTGATGACAGAGTTGTGAGAAATTCTAGTGGGAATGATTGAATAGAGGTTGGGTTTGCTTGATAAACCTAGTGAAGGCTGGAATCTCAAGGAATTAGCAGCTGGACCTTTCTATGCCCACCTTGAATAGTACTAGAGGGAAGTGATGTCTGAGGGACTGTGCAGCAGAGAAGGGGACCTTCCTTGTGTTGGGTGAGGTAGGTATTGTGGGTGCCATGACTTTGGAGTTCATTTTGAGATGCATGTAGCTCTGTGGTTGAGCTCACTGGCTTAGCATTTCCCTCCTTTGTCTTTGTATGCTTAATAAACCCAACTGTGTGTTGGCTTAGCATAGTTGTTGAGTTAAAACCATGGCTGTGAGTGAACCCAGCTTGTTCCTCCTTAGTAGATGCACAACCCAGCTCGGGGGTGATCGCTCAGCTGAAAGAATATAGGCTAGATAGAGATCTATGGTTGGGTGGAACGTTACTCTCACATAGCCAGTTGTTTGGACAACTTCATCTCAAAGATAAGTGTTCTCTATGGTTTAAATCATATGCATTATGTGTTCTATAATATATTAATCCTGAATGATAATTATTCAGGTTTATGGACTGCAATGTGATAATTAATGATTGAATGCATGATGTAGTTATGTGTGTATAACATTTATTTCCGCTGTGTTTATATTGAGTATGAATATGCACACATAAGTTTTTAATTGTTATGCATTTTTGAGTAATGTATAGGGCTGAGTTTACCAAATCAACTCGGTATATTGGTAATGTTTTCTTCCTTGCACCGGATTGATGGAAGGGGACGTGTCAATAGTCAACCAAGGTGAACCATGGTAACCATAGTGAACCATTCTCAACCAAAGTCAACAATGCTAAAGCAAAATTAACCATGTCAACCAAAAGTCAACCATGGTTAGTCAAAGTCCAGCATATCCAAACAAAGTCAACCATGGTTAACCAAAAGTAGCCAAATCCAACCAAAATCAACCATAGTCAACCAAATTTAACCATGGTCAACCAAAGTCAACCAAATTCAACTGTAGTAAACCAAACTCAACCATAGTCAACCACGGTCAATCAAATCCAACCATGGTAAATGAAAGTCAACCATGGTCAACGAAAAATCAACCATGGTTAGCGAAAGTCAACCATGTCCAAACAAATTCAACCATAGTTAACCAAAATTAGCCAAAATAAACCATAGTTAACCAAAGTTAACCATGGTCAACCAAAGTCAACCAAATTCAACCACAGTAAGCCAAACTCAACCATGGTCAAGCAAATCCAACCATGGTGAATGAAAGTCAACCATGGTCAACCAAAGTCAATTATGCTGAACCAAAGTTAACCATGGTCAACCAAAGTTAAGCATGGTCAACCAAAGTCAAGCATGGTCAATCAAAGTCAACCGTGTTTAAACAAAGTCAACCATGGTCAACCAAACTCAACCATTATCAACGAAAGTCAACCATGGTCACCATAGTTTACCATGGTTGACTTTGGTTGACTGTGGTAAACTTTGGTTGACCATGGTTGACTTTGTTTGAGTGTGGTTTTACCATGGTTGATGATGGTTGAGTATGGTTGACTTTATTTGACTAGATACTTAACTATGCTTCACTTTGGTTGACTATGGTTAACCATTGTTTCCTATGGTTGTTCATGTTTACCATAACCAAAGTCAACCATGGTTAACGAAAAGTAAACTAAAGTCAACCATAGTCAACCTTTGTGAACCATGGTTAAGCAAAGTCAACCATGGTTAACCAAAAGTCAACCAAAGTTCACCATGGTTAACCACAGTAAAAAAAAATGCAACCATCGTAAATTAACGTCAATCACACTTAACCAAAGTCAACCCTGGTCAACCATAGTCAACCACGGTCAACCATAGTCAATTAGTCTACCAAAGTCATCCATAGTCAATTTAAGTCAACCAAATTCAACGATAGTCAACTAAAATCAACGATGTTCAACTAAAAGTAACTTAAAGTCAACCATAGTCAACCTTAGTGAACCATGGTTAAGCAAAGTTAACCATGATTAACCAAAAGTCAACCAAATTCTACGATGGTCAACCATAGTCAACGCATATAAGCTTTGCTCAACTAATGTCAACCATGGTCAACCATAGTCAGATACAAAGATATATTAGTCAACCATAGTTAACCATAGCCAACGATGGTTTACCATGGTCAACCATATAAATAATCTTAATTCCTTTCTAATTTGTTTATGGTTTACCATGGCAAACCATGGTTAACTATGTTTGAGCATGGTTGACTCAACCATGGTCAACAATGATTGACCATGGCTAAACATGGTGGACCATTGTTGACAATGGTAAACCATGGCGGACCATGGTTGACCATAATCAAGGTCAATCATGGTTGACCATGGTCAACTAATTATTGACCATGATATACCATGTTCAACCATGGTCAATCATAGTCCACTACAGTCGACCAAGCTCAACCATAGTTATCCATAATCAACCAAAAGTCAACCATGGTCAATGATTTCCAACCATGGAAAACCAAAAGAAAGCAAAGCCAGACATGGTCATCCAAATTCAACCATGATCAACCAAAACCAATTTTGGTCATCCAAAATAAATTATATTCAACCATTGTCAACTAATGTAACATTAAACCAGGGTCAACCAATGTCATAGTAAACCATGGTCAACCATGGTCAGATACAAAGAGATATTAGTCAACCATAGTCAACCATGGTTTACCATGATCAACCATATAAATAATCTTAATTCCTTTCTAATTTGTTCATGGTTAACCATGGTTAAGCTTGGTCAACCATGGTCCATCACCATGGTGGACCATGGTCCACCATGGTCAACCATGGTGCATTTATGGTTTGCATGGTGGACCATGGTTGATATGGTTGAGTCAACCATGGTCGAACATGGTTGTCTCAACCATAGTCACCAATGGTTAACCATGGTTGACCATGGTGGGAAATTCCATGGTCAACCATGGTGGACCGTGGTTGACCTTTTCCATGGTCAACCACAGTCAGTCATGGCCAACCATGGTCAATCATCCATGGCTTATCATGGTCAAGCATAGTCAATTATATTCCACCATGCTCAACCATAGGTAACCATCATCAACCAAAAGTCAACCACGGTCAACAATAGCCAACCATGAAAAACTAAAGTCAAGCAAAGCCAGCCATGGTCATCCAAATTCAACCATGGTTAAACAAAAGCCAACCATGGTCAACCAAAGTCAACCCTACAAATCCAAGGTGAACCATGGTCAACCATAGTGAACTATAATCTACCAAAGTCAACCCTACAAATCCAAAGTGAACCATAGTGAACTATAATCTACCAAAGTCACCCATGGTCAACATAAGAAAACCAAGAAACCAAATGTAGCCAAATTCAACCATGGTCAATGAGAGTCAACCATGGTCAACCATAGTTAACCAAGGTTCAACCATAGTCAACCATGTTGGGCAATAGTCATACTAAGTTAACCAAAAGTCACCCATATTCAACCAAAGTCATTCAAAAGTCTACCATTGTTGACCAAAGTTAATCAAAGTCAACCATGGTCTAGCACAAGTCAACCATTTTCAAACAAAGTCAACGATAGTCAATTAAAATCAACAATGTTCAACCAAAATAAACTAAAGTCAACCTTGGTCAACCATAGTGAACCTTAGTGAACCATGGTCAAGCAAAGTCAGCCATGATTAACCAAAAGTAAACCAAAGTCCACCATGGTAAACCAAAGTCAACCAAACGTAACCATGGTTAAAATTAACGTCAATGATGGTGAACCAAAGTCAATGAAATTCAACCCTTGTAAACCATAGTCAACCATGGTGAACCATAGTCAATTAGTCTAACAAAGTCAACCAGAGTCAACTTAAGTCAACGAAATTCAATGACAGTAAACTAAAATCAACCATTGTTAACGATATTCAAAAGTCAGATAAGTAAACCAAATTTATTATGGAAAAAAAGTCAACCATCGTCAACCATGGCTAGCCATAGTCAACCAAAGATATCCACAACTAATGAAAGTCAACCATAGTCAAACATACTCAACCAAATTCAACCGAATTAAGCCAAAGTCAACCATGGTCTACTATTGTCAACTAAACTCAACCATGGTAAACCATAGTCAATCATGGTCAACCAATAGTCAACCATGGTCACCCAATTATCAACCATAGTCAACCAATGTCAACCATAGTCACCCATTATCAACCATACTCAGCCATGGTCAACGAATAGTGAGCCATAGTCAACCAATGGTCAACCATAATTAACCAATAGCCAACCAATAGTCAACCAACGATCAACCAATAGTCAACCATGGTCAACCATAAGACATCCAATAGTCAACCAATGGTAAACTAATAGTTAACCAATGTTTAACCAATAGTCAACCATCGTCACCAATGGTAACTAATGTCAACCATTTTCAACGATGGTCAACCAATGTCAAACATAGTCAACCAATGCTTTACTATGGTTGACTAATGATTGACTATTAGTTCACATTAGTTGACCATGGTTTACATTGGTTTAGCATTGGTTGACCATGGTTAACCATTTGTTGACCAATGGTCAACCAAGGGTTTACCAATTGATTTACCATTCTTTGATAATTCGTTGGCCAATGGTTGACCATGGTTGGCTATTGGTTGACCATTGCTTATTATTATTATTATTATGGCTTGCTAATTATTATAATAATAAAAACTCAATAATCCTTATTATTATTTTTAATTATTTTATTTTTATAATAACCGTTACGATCGACTTATATAAGCAATATTATTAATATTAATATGGCTTGCTAGATATTAATAAGCATTTAAACACTCATAAACATTAGTCAACATTATATTTTCAAAATAATTGAAATTATGTATTTATGTTATGCAATGCTAAACATTAGTAAGATTAGTGTACATTAAACCTTAAACATTAGTTTACAATAAACATTATAAAACATTAAATATTAATAAACATTAAACATTAGAAAACATTAATAAAGACTAAGGATTTCAGGTTTACGTGGAATGCGTAGTTTGAGTGGGTTGTCGAATAATCCATGGTCGGCATTTTAGTTTTGTCGACGTTTCAATTCCTTAGTTGGATTCATCTTCAGGACAGAGAATGTGTAGAAGAGTTGCTCATCACGTCATGCAGAGTTTGAGTGGGTTGTTGGATAATCCATGGTCGACAAAACTAAAATGCCGACCGTGGATTATCCGACAACCCACTCAAATTAATAAAGACATTAACATTGGCATTTTTCACATTATTATCATTATACAGATTAATAAAAGTAAACATTACACATTAATAAACATTAAAGATTATTAAACATCACACATTAGACATTAAATATTAATAAAAGTAGACATTACACCATAATAAACATTAGAGTTTATTAAACAACACACATTAAACATTAAATTTAGACTTTAGACAATGGACATTATTAAATATTATTAATATTAAGCATTATTAAACATTAGGAAAACGTTAATAAAGACATTAGCATTATTAGACATTAGAAAACATTAATAAAGACATTAGCATTGGCATTATTAGTATTATAAACATGAATAAAACTAGACATTAAACATTAATAAACATCACACATTAGACATTAAATATTAATAAACATTAAATTTACACATTAAACATTAATAAACATTTAAACATTAGTCAACATTGTATTTTCAAAATAATTAATTGAAACTATGTATTTATGTTATGCAATGCTAAACATGAGATTAGTTTAGATTAGGCATTAGACATTAGTTTACAATAAACATTATTGGCTTTATTAGATTTGTTTTTCATTATTTTTCATATTTTCATTTATAATTATTATAATTATATTTTCTTATTTATAATTATTTTTTATATTATAAAATATTTAAACATTTATTAATTTATAATAATAATAATAATTATTATTATTATTACCAATCCTTATTATGAATTATTTTCATATATTATTATTTTTCTTATTTTAATACAATTATGTTTTTTTTATTTCTAATATTAATTATTATTATAAGAAAATATTTTTTTTATTAATTTTTATTATTATTATAATAACCTGTTTCACTATTTGATATTTTATTATAATAACAATAATAATAGTAATAATTGTTATTACTATTTTTATAATGAAATTATTATTATTACAAAATATTTAATTATTACTTTAAATTATTTATATTTATTAAACATATTTATAATTTTAAACTAATTATTTTTTTAAAATAATGTTTGTTATTAAATAATTAATTAGTATTATAAATTATTTATAATTTATTAATTACAATTATAAAATAACTATTTGTATAAAACATTTAAAAATAATTTTTAAAATAGTAAAATAATTATTATTGTTAATATTTTCAAAACCATAATATTAATATTGAAACTGACTAAATAATATTCCCGTCGACCGTCAACTAGCAACCCATATTAATATTAATAATATGGTTTATATACGTGGATCGGTGTATATCAACCGTATTTAAATTTCTTTCTGGTCGGGAGGCAACTTCCCTAAAAACAAAAATGTGGTCATGTTCCCTAAGGAAGTGGAACATAGCAGGTGGCTCGTTGAATGTTATACTGACCCAAAAAACCTAGGAAATCTTTATATCCATCAAATTAAGGAGGTGGCTCACTAATTTTTCCTTGTGACAATTCTCAGAAACAAAAAGGTGGGAATGCACAAGAGATTCGATGAGGGGAATGCTGACTAATGGTGAGGGGAATGCTAACTAATGGTTTGTGGAATAAGACTGTCAAATTTAATTTCTGTTGAGTTTACAGAAAGTGTTCTTAACTGCAAGTTTTATTTACAAGACCACAGAAACTCGGGGACGAGTTGTGTGTCCAACAAAGGAATTGTTGAAGATCCAAACTTATGGGAAAGTTTGATGATCAACGAATTGTTGTTGAAAGATTGTGTTATGATATAACCAATATTAATGATTTGTATTGTAGACTAATGGATGTCTTATTGTGAGTATGTTATGAATGCTAGAGTAAGCAAATATTTTCTCGAGGATGAGGATGAATGATAAATGTTAGACATATATTGTTTGAAATTTTGTATAACTAAGATGCTGAAGAAGGTTGGAAGATCTTGTATGATCTATACAAATGTGCAGGTTGTGAAAGAAGTATGAATACTTGTAAAATTCGTGGAGGATTCGAAGATAATCAAATTACCAAAGGAGAGATGACAAGTGAACTAAATAATTATGACTCCAGAAGAGTAAACGAATTGTTGAGAAATGTGAACACCGAGGACGGTGTTATTTTTAAGGGGAGGAGGATGTAACATCCCTCCTTTTTGCCCTAATAATTTGTATAAATATGAATAATTATTGTAATAGTTTTTTGTGAGGAGCTCAAGGCCAAGGCCCCACCAATAAACATTGGATGTAATGACCTATTTATTTCTTAAAGTTGGAAATATAGGTGACAAACCTAGGTCACTGAAAGTTGCGAATGCAACTACATGACAAGAAAATAAAATGCACTAGGGGATAGATATCGACAATGACCTATGTCACCTTGATGCCCATAGGAAATTGAGGTAAAGCGAACTAGTGATGACCATTCATTAAAACACAAATCCTAAGAATGACCAACTAAGTAAAGACAAAATTAAATCAAGCAACTAAATGGATATTATATAGATTTATATTTTGAAAGATCAATAGTTATGATAAAACTATTTAATGGATGGGAATTAGCAATAAGATCAAGGAAACTAGGCTTTTAATTTTGGCCTCTGCAGAGTCGGTAAGTAGTCCTTACTCACTGTAGTTTAATAAATATTCTCCTTACTGAAATCGCAAACATCAAATCTTTTGACCTCTGCATGAGATCGCAAAAATCTCAAACTTTTTTATTGTCTACCGAGGTCGGCTCTGAAAGGGCTCGACCTCTATACGTCTGTTCTTTATTTCAATCTCTACTCCATTTTCTGCTCTTAAAATTTTCTTAAGATATGCGTGGTTTTCATAGCGCAAGCTACGTAGTTATTTGAATAAAATTATCTGTCTAGCGATCTATGCAGTGAAGGGTCGCTACTCTTAGCTTAAATCCATGCATATTTGTTGACAATAATTTTAGTGATTGTAGGGTCTCTCATCTTGAACAAGTGGATTTTATTTTTATTTTTTCTTTTTCTTTTTAAAACCTTCACTCAAGAAAGAACAATTATTCTATTGTCTCAATAATTTCTTTTATTCTCTGACCCTAGCATAATTATCAAATGACTTTCTTCCTGACCTTACTCTTACAACATGGACGCACTTACATAATTCGATAGTCATTTAGTAATCGTCACGATGCACATTCAAATGAACACTTTCTAAACATAAATATATATATATATATATATATATTCCTGATTCATTTTAAATACAATACAAAATATGTCTAAATTAAGTGTACAACATGTCTATGAATTCACTAAGATGCACTTTCAAATAACCATTCCTAAACTCCTTTTATCAATATAAACATATATTCTTATTTTATTATAAATACAATACATGGCCAAACAATTCTTAATTCCCTTCTTATTTTATTATAAATACAATACATGGCCATACAATTCTTAATTCCTTTTTAGAATATAAATATATATTCCTATTTAATTTTGAATACAAAGCATGACTTAATAGAGATTTGTATAATAAGCAATCCCGATCCAGAAAGGGTAGTGTAGTCTTATTTAAAATAGAAGTAATGTGCATTAACAACAACCAATGATGAGTTAACTCCAGATTTGTTTATAGCTTACCACTATTTTGACATACTCACCCTTCCAAGTTAGAAGTTTATAAGGAAATTAAGAGTGTAGGAAGATATTTCCCTTGAATACTCACTAAAACACATTTTCCTTAGTCTCATCAGTACAATCAATAGAATTTGACCAGAATACTTAATGATAGACCTACGCCAAAAATATCATTATATTATAATATTTATCAAACCATGAAATGTGAAGTATACATTATCCCTATCCAACATGGTTCAATTAAGAACAATACATGTATTCTTTCCTATCTACTTCAACATAATAAGGAATCATCTATGTGTACTATAATTGACTATGCATATTTTCATCTACATGGATTTCCACTCTTAAAAGTGTAACTCACACACATCCAAAGACCTCACCCATCCGGATATACCTTATGCATCTCCTATTATTTTGTATCCCCCGATCTCATAGGCAATGGATAAGAATATAACACCGTATCTCCAATGATCAATAAGACATTATTGCAGGTGAGAGTATTCAATATGACAAGATACACATATTCTTCAAACGGAATCCTATTAACATTACACAATCTAATATATCATCTAAACACGGAAATACCAGTGTAAACACACCCTCAACGTTAGTACGTGTAATCGATATGACAAAAGTAATTCATCACCACCAATAAGACATTATTGCAAGTGGGAGTATTCAATATGACAGGATACACATCTTCTTCAAAAGAAATCCTATTAACATTACACAATCTAATATATCGTCTAAACATGAAAATACCAATACATATATAATATATTGAGTTCCCAAAACCTATCCACATAGGTTATAAAATAAGTAAAGGAGGTTGCGATTTCATGTGTTTGAAATCCTACCAAACTATTCTTTCACAAATCCACAAAACAAAAGAAATGCCGATCATACCAGGAATTCTGGAAACGCTGTCCAATTCTCTGAATTAGACATACACATACAGAGATTTCTTTTAAGTCCAAAATAAAATCATACAACAAATTCTGGAAACGCCAAGACTTTGGGGAAAAGGCGCACAGAGGATTTAAGGATCAGATTTAGAATTCATACGCTGAATTTCTGGAAACGTCAATGGAATGAATGTACAGTGATTAAAACTCAATTACCAACCATTCTAGGAATTCCGAAAACGCCAAAGAAATGGATCCATACAGAGGATTAAAAATCAATTACAAATCATTCTATAAGTTCTGGAAACAACAAGGAAATTAATACACAGAAAAATTAAAGCCACTTTACAACTCCCAGCTCGAATTCTGATAATGCCATTCAAATTTTCAGTTAAATGTACAGAGAAATTCGTTCCATAACTTTGGCAATGTCAAAAGATGATCGGTGCTCAGAGAATAGAAGAGCAATTACAATTTGTTTTTATGAATTCAGGATTTAATTAGGGAAAAACAACTGTCGAATTCATCATCCACCTATTAACAGAATAGGAACAAACTCAGAATTATTTACATCCATCGGTTGTCCTCCTCACGCAGGTGTACAACACCTCAATCCGTAGCTGTCGAATTCTAGCTTTTGTCTAATAGCAGAACAATTAATAAACTCAGGATTATTCCAACCTTTGATTGACCTCCTCATGCAGGTGTAACCACACCCCAATCGACAGTTATCCTGGTACAGGTTAAATTCAAACCCGTGTGCAAACATCATTATAATAGATGTATTAGTGGAAGTGAGTCCATCGAAATGGATCAGGGTATGAGCAGATCGATGAGTAGAGGGACACGCCAGAGAGCTAACTCGATTACTGAAACTATAAGTTAACATGGAGATGGATCGAAGCTGAGTTCTTAAGGGATTTTAAATACTGAAAGTATGAGGCAACATCTAGATCGGGCTGATCTGAGTTTGTAAGAAAATAAGGTACTGGAAATATATATGATAACGCCCATCTGAAAACAAGAATGAAATAGTGTAAATTAAATGCATGGTCGATTCTCAATACAGGATTAATTATGGGGGTCGATTTGATTATGAAAGAGAAAATCTGAATGTTGTAATCAAATATATGGATTCGATCCAAGCAAGTTCATTACATAAATCTAGATGTGAAACCCTTTCTGAATACAAGACCGAGCTCTTAAAATTGATCACAATTGCTCTGGTTCCGAATACTCTAAAATAATTAGAATAAAATATTGAATAGAATAGTTCAAAATAATAAAATCCATTAAATTAAAATCTTTAAATAAAATAATTCTTTTATTAATAATCCTTTTCAATAAAACAAAATCAATCAAATTTAATAATCAAATTTAATATTGAATAAAAAATTTGAATAAAATCCATCTTTTCAATTATTTTAATAAAATCAATTGAAATAAATAATTCAAATGAATGAAAATCAATTAAAATAAAATCTTGAATAGAATAATTCAAAATAATAAAATAAAACAAAATGGAATAAAATATTTCTTAAATTTTATGTGAAATTTCCATTTATACAATTGATTAATTTATTCCTCTTGTTCTTGTCTAGGTACCTTCTTTGGCGGCGCTTTCAACAATCCATTTTCTTTCTTCTTGTTCTCGTCTAGGTACCTTTCGGCGGGCCCTTCCGACAATACCTTTTCATTATTCTTGTGGGGAGAATTGTGTACTAATTGGGGATTCGTTACTGCGATCTATCGATTACACTTCTTGGAGACTAAGGGTTGCTGAGGGATAAGGTCCTCCTTATCGTGCGCCCCCTCAACTCTCGTATGCAACCAAGTCGGTATGGACTTGCCTGTACGGCACACACTTCCCCGGGTGAGCTGAAATGGCTTCCTACCAGTGCGTGGATTGCTAATTCAAGTTAGACAGTCTGTCGTCATACCCCTATGTGTTCTTTCCATTCTTACGACCCCTAAAATTCCATCATGGGTCAATCAGTAAATCGTCTTACCTGCCACTACACACACACACACTCAGGAACACATTAAATAGCACTGCACTATCAAATCATTTCATCATTCATTGTCATCATATCTCAGTCAGTCGAGCATCTATTTCATTTATAAAGTATTTTCATTCAATCATTTCTATTTTGTAATTCTTCATTCTAGCGTATGCCATTCAATCATTTTCATAAAATAATATTCAAAGTAAATTCCATGGTTCGTGTTTTATTTAGCCGGTTCTCTTCAAAACTAGCGTCTTCATTAGTCTAATCAGTTAAAGTACCAAGGCGGGCATTACAATGATCTCTACATAAGTTTTGATAGAGCCCTTCAATAAGAGAGACGCATTAAGCGATCTCCGCATGAGCTCTCGATAGAGTTGACCTTCATGTATACGATTCCTTTTCATGAGTATGTTGCTCCTTGTGGACATAACGATATTTGATCTAGAATTCCAGTATTTAAATCCCTACATATTATTGATATGTGTATACTATTTGATTGACATCATTATAGTATTCGATCTCTGTTTATTCCGATTTCTGTATAACTCAATCTACCTATTGATAGATATATATTATTTTTTGTATTGACCTCTGCACATCTATCGTATGCTGCTTGTTGCCTTCGATTATCATCGTTTATGTCTGCATCATACAATGATAGATATATTTATGTCATGTCCAATAAGACTGCACCCAAGACTAGCTCTACGGTTTACATTATACCCTCTACTCAACAATAACCTCATCATCCTTGGTTTCTTTTGTATGTTTTTCGGTTTTAATCTCTATCTACTATGTCTGTGCCGATTGAGTAGTCAACCTAGAAGATACATAAAATAGAACGAATATTTTAAAGGATTTTTATACAAATAATTATTATATCTTTGATGATGGAACTAAAGGTTAGCCTTTGGATATGTATAGTTAATACGGAAATTTATATCATGAGGTCTAAGACATTATAATTTATATATTGTTGAGGATGGATTTAAGGGTCAGTTCTTGAATATATTAATATCAACAGAACTAAGCAAACTTAGTTTATGTACCTTGTTGATGTAGAGTTAAAAGTTTGAAAAGAGAATTGTTAAGTGTTTGTTGATAAAGGAATAGATCTTGGTATTTAGGTTGAATGCTGAAAAGAACTCGGTCGAGTTATAAATTCATGTCATAGTTTGGTGATAGGATTTTTTTATAAATACCTTCGATGAGGGAGGACTGAGCAAATGGAAAGAAAGTATGGAAAAAACTAAAGTTGCGGGATGTAATCTCTTTATTTTTAATATAATACAACAGGTTTTGTGGGCGTAGCCCTAGATTGGGTGAACCACGTTAAAAAATGGTCTTTTCTCAGATCTCTTTCTATGATGTGTCCCTCTTATGTGTTTCAATATTTTGAATATTTCTTTTATGTTCCCTACATGTGTGTTAATTTTTTTGGATACTCAGGTTAGTTTTTGATGTTCATATATGAATGAATGCATGCGTGAATGAGTCTTTAGTAAAAGGTATTTCATGGCTAATGATGTTGGTCTTATGATGTTTACATGTATGTGCTTAAGGTGTGGTTAGGCATAATTAAGTTCTATATTATTGAATAAGAGTTCCATGAAGACATTCTGGTAAGATTAGATCATGGACCAATGTATTTAAACAAAATTGGGTTGGCTTATATATTTATCAATTTTGTTGCGGCATATTGCTAATATTAAACATAGCACACCATTGAAATTTTTTTCTTGTTGGTAAATGCCTCAAAGAAACATAAGGAGTGTCATATGTATTACTTAAATTGATAGATGGAAGACTTGTCTAAATATTGGGAGTCTTTTATTAAAAACATTTGCATGAATAAGTAAAGAAAGAATGACGGAATTTTATATAGATAGACATGTTGATCAAATATTTTTATAGATGCAAGTTCGACGAACGTTATTTCTTATCACACATAAATTTTTATTGAAAAGATTTTTTTATGTTTTTAGTGAAAATTTTGAAAATTCACCAAACTTGGGTTCGTGACAACATACCATCCCAAAACAAATGGTCAAATAGAGAGACTCAACCAAGTCTTAGATTACATGCTGCATATGTATGTGATGGACCAATAGGATCGCTAGGAGAAATATCTAACATTGGTGGAATTCACTTATAACCATAGTTATCAAAGTTCGATTAGGATGATGCCGTTTGAGTTTATATATGGAAAGCCTTGTCGGACACCTTTGAGTTGGGATCACTTAGAGTACAGGGTCCTCATAGGTATGGAATTAATCTAAGAGATGGAAGAATAGACGCAATCTATCCATGCGTGATCAAATGAAACATAGGACAAGAAGAAAATTTACGCCAATGCACATAGGACAAACCGAAGTTATCAGATTGGTGATAGAGTGTTTTCTCAAGGGAAAGGCACATCGCCCAATCAAGAGGATTGAACTGTGCAGTGAGTGACAATCTTCTTTTTCTTTGCTCAGGACTACATCGAACAAACACTTCACTGAACACAAGCTTCTCGAAAATTAACTTCGCAGATTAACTACGCGGAGAGTAACTGCATAGAGATTAACTGCGTGGAGATTAACTACATGAAGATTAACCGTGCAGAGAGTAACTGCGCATTTCAAATTTTACTATGCAGTTGAATTTCGCATAAATGCGCATTTAACTTCACAATACATTACTTAGTGGACTTCTCAAATACTTCAAGTAAATTCTTAACTTCGCAGATCTCTTAAACAAACTTTATCTTGAAATATATATTTCTAAGACATAACAACTAAAACAACTAAGTGAAGCTTACGCAAAGTTACTCCATGTTAAAATAGAGCTTTCACTACGGTGAACTATTTGGAAATCTTGATTTCTTTTACAGAGCATAAATGTAACAACATTCACACAAGTAAAACTGGAGAAGACGTGGGACTTGCAATATTCAACTTTCTTGAGAATGAAACATAAAACTATAGACTTATATATATTACCATAGTAAATTGCGCAACTTGCCTCAATACATGGAAATGAGTTTTTACTTTGATCTTTTACTTTCACAGAGCTTGGGCTCTTCATACACTTCACAACTCTTCACTTCTTCTCTTCTTCCCTCACACATCTCTCTCTTGAGTTTCAACTATCCTTTTCTATTTATAGGAGTTTCATTATCACCGACTTAAGATGGCTTCACCTGGAAGCTACAGGGTTGCATTAAACACTGTAATTAATTTCTACCTAAGGATTCTTGATATGCGGATTACAAATGTGGGTTCATAACTACAAAGTTGACGTGCGCCGGATTGGATGCAAACTTACTGACTGGATGACATTGTAGACTCTGTCCACTGACACAAAAATACTGACAGGGTGACTTACAGAGCCGGTGCAGTTAGATACGCAATCAGCTCTTAATTACGTTTTTCCAACACTCCCCCTTAATTATGAGTGGATGGGGATCATTAAACAAAGATACAATTTTACAAAATGTTTCAGAGCTGAAACATGCTTTGTACATGACGATGTTCACTGCGCAGAACTTGTCACTCCCAAACAACTTCAGAGATATTGGAATGTGTCCTTTTCCAATGGTTTTGTAAATATGTGTACTACCTGATATTCAGACCTACAAAATTCTAAATAGATTTCTTTGTTATTTATCAATTCTCTGATGAAATGATACCTTGTGTCGATGTGCTTGGTTCTCTTGTGATACACATGATTCTTTGACAGTGCAATAGCTGAATTGTTGTCGCAGTAAATGATTGTGGGTTTTTGTTGGTTCTGCGATAGATCACTTAACATCCTCCGCATCCAAATGGCTTGACATGCAGCGCTTGTAGCTGCAACATACTCTGCTTTTGTTGAAGAAAGAGTTACTATGGGTTGTAAGGTTCTAAAACAAAAAATACATGCGAGAATGAAATAGAAAATGTAATAAATGCATTATCTTCATTTGGAAAATCAAGAAATAATGATATATGAGCTGCTTGTAGGGAAATTACAACAGGTGTTGTGGCACAAAGAACATTAAGAAATCTAATGGTATCAACAATGGCATCATTGCTCAAAGTTTCAAAAAGAGCATTGTTCAAATATACTAAATTCGGGGACCGAATAGATGAAAATGATGAAGCTTCTTGTTGGGCTCTTATTTGTAGGGAACCCTATCGAGGAAGGATGGTAGCGGGCATTAGAGAGAAGGTGATAGAGTTTTGGGATAGCCATTATCATGCTATTCTAGATCGAAAGCATGTCCTGCAACAACGTTTATCCAGATGCATTTATGAGGAACACTGTAAGCATGTGATGGAGATGACGGGAGTTTCACTTTACGAGGAATTCCAAGAAACCAATCATGTTATTCAAATATCATTTAGCATGTTCAACAAATTGAAACTGTGGTATATTAGGCCAAATACGATTCGCGACACTTGTTGTTGCCGATACCACTTTGAATTTCAACTATATTATGACACATTTTTGGTTTTTTGCAAAAGGCACTGGAACAATGAACTAGCTCCTCACACAGTGTGAGATTTTACTCATATGATACTATGCAACATGAATCCTGAATAATTTTTTTCAATAAGAGGTGTGTAGGTTGGAGGAGATGCCTTGAATGCGGTTATTTGACATTGTTCCATAGGAAATTTTCTATCGATCCAAAACACACTGGATTGTCAGATATCACATTCATGTGGAAGAGGTACAAGTATATCTCCATGAATCCATCATCATCTTCATATGTACCATCTAAGAGGATTGACTTGCTCGAGGATGATATTTTTGTTTCATTTCATGTAGAAGTTTCAAAGTCATATTTATAAGTACATAAAGCACTCCCATAAGTCCAGGTGGCAAGCTTCAGAATTCAAACATTCTTGTGAGGTATTTGATCTAGGCACAATCTTATCAGTGGTATACTTTGCTGAGAACTACACATTTTCTCCTTAGAGAGAGATACAGAGTGAGTAATATCACTCCGACCAGGTGTCTATCTTCACACATGTATTGTGCATACATGCTCAGGAAATCAATGATGGTACGAATAGCACTCCTCAGTCACATGAAGTGATCAAGGAGTACCATTTTTATCTTAGTGATGATTGTGACCATGACACATTGTTCGTTCAACAAATTGCTTTGGGCTGATTTATGATTCATTTAGGAAGAGAGGCATATAATTTACTTAACACTAGATTTGGTCAGATCGGTGTGCAGGTAAATTCAAATCGGGACGCTCTTTTTATTGGTTGAGTTGCCTTCATAAAGAGACATGAATCTGACACAACTAAAGCTTTTTTGAAACAGGGCATGGAAAGGGTGAACATGATGGCGCAGGTGCATGTGTGAAACGATCACTTCGGAGGTACCAGATGAGTCATGGTACAACCCGTCTCAAATTCTCTATGGAAGTAGTTTATTGGTGCACACGTCATTTGGGAAATCGAGGTTGCGAACAAGCAAGGCCAGTGTGCAGGTAATAAACTCAATTAATAAGCTAATAACATTCAATATCATAATTCCCAAAAGAACACCTACTTAGTAGGAATTTATGTATGACAAATTGAATTCAATGCAGGTTATTTTGGGATGTTTCCCTTGGTGATGTCAATAGATCCATTCCATGGTATTGTGAGACCATACCTGGTACGAGGGAATTACATTTTGTTTGGAGTATATACATGGGTGACATATTTTCCATTGAAACGAGGAAGTATGCTTGTTTTTGTGATTTTTGCATTGATGCAAATGGATGCGGGATTCATCACTATGAAAATGATGTATATGTGAAACCATGGAAATATGTCCCTCATAATCCAAAGGGCCCACATCCAATTCCAACATGGAAAGAGATGCACAATTACGAGGCAATGGTCTCACTAGATCATGATCGAGTTTCTGATGTGGTTAGGGAAGGTACAAGACTTCATTAAGTTAATTAGTTCACTATATATTACACATATACAAATATTGTAGAAGTGCACGTAGGACATTTGAATAATATTTGTAATTTATATTGTAGGTGATTTATTCATTGCCATTGGACCCCCCCACAATCAAGAAAATGTGGCATATTATTTGATGTGGTGCACAAAAATTAAAAGCAGGTTGGTGCGACCCTATCAAGATGGAGAGTTCACATACCAAATTGGAGACCTGGTTCTAATGGGACACTTTTTTTAAGGAGTGAAAAAACAGGGTGCTTATATTATTTACATATATTTTATGCCTAAATATATATCATGCCAATACAATCATTTGGTGGTGGAAGATTGGATAGATCTAACATAAATCAAGGTGAAGAGAGGTGAACCAAAGATATGGAAGATGACAGAAGCTGGCCATGATCATATTATGGAGACTTTCATTCCTATAACCCATTGACTAGATGAATGATTTACATGTATGCCACTTGCGTCATTGACATTTATGTCATGTTGTCTTGTTGAATATTTTATTGGAGATTTTTGTGGAGGTTGTTCTTACTCATTTATATAGGGTTTGTTTTGCAAGGTGACCAATAGTTTTATAAATGTATTTTTTTAGATGCTTTAATGCCAGGATTAAAAATACTAAATGGGAGGTTTTTTTAAAATTGGGTCATGGTGCTCCAATGTGACAAGCACATTGTTACTTTGAATACACTTGAATGTATGGTCAATGCTGCATGAAATTCCTCAATATCTAGGATAAACATGCATTAAATAGTCATAATCTCTAAAAAGAAAGAATTATTATTTAATACAGTTCCACCTAACCTTATAAAACAAGTAAATTGTATTTGATTATAGCTCTAGGAAACAATTTTTTGACTTAAAGTTTATGTGGAAGGATAGAAACAAAATCGTTCAAGAAAGATCCCTAAGTTGCATGTTTCAATTCATAGAATGTTTCATACACACCACAATATTCTGTATTTGATAGAAATAAGGAGATGCATCTATACATTGAAATTACACATTAAATTTTAAATTTTAAATTGTAATTGAATTGGAAGTGTAAACTATAATTGAATTGTAATGCGTAGACACCATAATGTAATTGTAATTTTAATTTTAAATTGTAATGTACAATTAAATTCTAAATTTTGAATTTGCATTTGTAATTTGTAGTCGAAATTGAACTTTTAAATTGTAACTACACATCGAATTTTGAATTGAAATTGCACATTAAATTTGAAATTTTAATTTTAGATTTTAAATTGTAATTGAATTGGAATGTGTAAAATGTAATTGAATTGTACAATTTAATTTTGAATTTTGAATTTGCAGCTATATTGTAATTGAGATTGAACTTTTATATTTTAATCATTGTACATTCAATTTGCAATTGAAACATCAAAACATAAATTTAACTGTAATAACTATATCTAGATGTAAAATAAAAGATAATCAGCTTCATTTAATCAAGATACAAACTACACATGAAGACATCAATATGATGAAATATATGTAAAATGTATAACAAAATATATGGAAAATTCCATATCCAAAGTCCATGTTATAGGTCAAATCTGCAATTCTCCGTCCGTGATCACATCTAGCTGTTGATCACACAAAAGGACAACTTGGATTGAAGAGCATGATTGCCCTAGATGATGTATGTACTAGACTTACCCTCCTGCAGCTAACAAAACACTGTTTTTTCATACTTTTTGAGAAAAACGCTACCCTATAGGCATGATAGTACCGTTCACTCTCAGAAATACTCTACTCTACTTAAATAGAGTAGTGTTTACCTCCTGAAATACTCTACTTTTCTTCAGTAGACTAGTGTACAGCTCAAACATTCTTGCAAACGCTGGTTGTAAGGTAGGAAAGTTGCATATTGAACGCTACTCCACTTAAGAAAACTAGTGTACACCTTAAAAAGTTATCAAAAATATATTAATTTAACGAATTGGGATTAGTTGAAGTTGGTTTTGCAACTTCCCCAACCTCCCAATCCAACTACCTCTCGATCCAAACTGCCTACCTTGTCCCATAAATACAAGGGAGATGCATGAGAGAGGGACCTAGAAACTATGCATTAAGGGTTGTTATGTTGGAGGAATTCCAAAGTTAGTGTGAAGAGTAGGAGCCCAGGATCCGGTTGCACAAGCACTTTGAATGATCACGTATACTTGTACTGATTATTTGCTTTTGACAATAAAGGTTGAAATGCCCTTCCTGTCCCAATCAAATGTCTAATGGATTGCATATTTGTTTGGTTAATGCTTGATTGTATTTGATGTTTAAATTGTATTTCAATTTCATCATTATTATATCAGTCAAGATACGCTGAGGAAGGTATCTTTGTATTGCAGGTTCGTCAAACTGAATATCAAGTGGAGGATCAATCAAAGGAGCAAGTGAAAGCTAGGATCGAACTTCGTTAATAAGGTACGCCCTCCATGATCTTGATCTCCTTCCTTTTGTAGAAGCTTATGTGATATGATAAATGCATTTACCTATCACCCCCTAAGTTGGTATCGTCCCTCTCCTTGCTATAGGGTGAAAATCCTGAACAACAGACTGGCGACTCCACTGGGGACCAGTTGTTTTTCTGCTCTAGGAGACCTAGTTGTCTTTCCTTCCAGTACTTTTTGATCTTTTCTGATCCTCTGAGAGGCTCTATAGGTTACTGTATCCTATTTCCATAGCTTGACTCATCCCAGTCTGAAGTTTTAGAGCTTGTTTCAAACCTTATTTGGAAAAAACGTTGGTGTCTCTTGCACATAGTAGTGTACACCTCCTGAAAAACGTTGGTTTGCCTACTACACAGTAGAGTACATCTACTGAAAAATGTTGGTTTTCCTTCTACATAATAGAGTACACCTGTTGAAAAATGCTGATTTTCCTACTGCATAGTCAAGTACACCTCCTAGTGTACGCAGGTTTATACACTACACAGTAAAGTATTTTCCTGTAAGTCTCTGTTTTCTTTTGGGATTTGATTTCCACTTGTTTGGTTTGATTTCCAGCCTCTTACCTTGTCTTCTTAACTGATCCTTGAGGTATTTGTGCCTTTGTTGAGTCTTGTTTGCCTCTCCTAAGTCCCTTAGGTCATATTTTGCTTGCTTGAGTACTTTTGAGGTGTCTTGTTTGTTTTTTACTCTTTTTGAAGACCACGCATTGTTCCTTGTTGGACATAGCTGCATGTTCATACCCTAGTTGCTTGTTGTAGGTATAGGGTCAGTGCAAGCTAATGAGGGTCACTTTTGGCACGTTAGATGCAATAGAAAACTGAAAAAGCAGGCATCCCTCAACTTACTTGGATTTTTTGATTTACTTACGGAAAATATCTTGCATTGAGTAAAAAAGATGAAATGTAGGAAATTGAATCAGGTTTCTGAATATATAACTTTTATGTATTGAAAATTTGCATAGCTATGTCAAGTTTCAGTTTTCCTAACAGACACTTTTTATTTTTCAGGCAAATGATAAGGTATATGTTTTTGTGGGTAGAGCCTTTGAGGGCCTAAATGATGGAATCAAGCTACAAAAATCGGCATGCATGTAGAGAACACATAGCACTTGTGCGCCATTATTTTTCGAAAATTAAATTAGTAATTTTATAATTTTTTTATAATTGTCTAAGTGATCAAACCTCAAAAATAGTACATCTTTTGTGGGTAGAGCCTTTGAAGGTCTTAATGCAAAAATCTTGAAATGGGTTTTTCATAGAACGTGGAGGTTAGTGTCCTCTTGTGCACCATACAATTTTTTTTTGAAATGATTGAGAATTGAAAAAGTTATGGAAGAAACACTAACAATGTGTTTCACGAGTTAAGGAGGTAGGACAGAAAAGAAATTGAAAGAAAATAGGAAAAATTAATATTTCAAAATAAAAGTTACATATTTGGAATCTGCAGAAAAAATGCTATTTGTGTCTAAGATTTCGTCAAAAATAACTCTGTGTAGCATATTGTAACGAGTGGCTAAGCACAGGCTTCTCCAGAAACTGGAAGAAATACCCAATTAGCTTTGGTTTTTCATTAACATAGCACAGGTTTGGAATTACTGAAGCAAACTCCAAAGCATACACATAGGATTATTGTTGACATGTGAGCATGTGACTCGGCCTGTTTAAATTCAAAAATATTGCCGCGCTTTTAGATTTAAATAACGCGTACGCGTTATATAACTAAATAACGCGTGCGAGTTATATCAATAATTAACGCGTACGCGTTATATAACTACATAACACGTACGCGTTATATAGTTACAAAACGCGCTCGCGTTATTCAAATCATAAAATACATGTTTAATACTTGAGAAAGAGGGGGTGTAGAAGTCAAGGGAAATTTTGTTTAATATTTGAGAAGGGGTGGGGAAGGGTCAAGGGAATCTATGGTTAATATTTAATAGGGGTGGGAAAGGGTCAAGGGCTTAGAAGGATGTTGGAAGCTTGAGTGGGGAGAGATGAAGGGAATGAGAACATGATGGGCTACAGGGGGTGAAGGGAAGTGGAGCTTGAGAGCACTATTAGGAGTAGAATAGGTTCTGAAGAGGTATAGGGTTAGAAGTTGAAAGTGAGACTTGAGTGACAAGGGGGATGTGAGAGAGAAATAAAGAATACAAGGGGGGGAGAGACATAGAGCGAGGGAGGGAGAGGCACAATGGGGAGGAATGGATTTGGAGGGAGTGAGAGATAGATGGGGATAGAACGAAATAAGAGATAGGAAGGGAGGGACAGAAAGTGTTGGTGGGAGACATGCAGAGAGTGGTGGCGATGGAGAGAGAGGGAGTGATGGAGAGATTGGGATAGGTTGAGGGAAAGATGAGGGAGGGATAGAAGGTGAGAGACAGGCAATGAGAGAGGGAGGGAGAGAAGGTAGGGTGAGGGATGGAGGGAGAAAGTTGGAGATAGATATGGATGGAGGGGGTATGGGTTTGAGAATGGAAAGTGACATAATGTGTGTGTATGTGTGTGTGTTTGAGAGAGAGAGAGAGACAGAGAGAGAGACAGAGAGAGAGAGAGACAGAGAGAGAGATTGATGGTTGGGGAGAGAGAGACTAGAGGGAGTTGTGAGCATCATATTCTCCATCAGCATCATATTCTTCATCATCATCATCTTCATGACCATCATCGTCATCATCAACATCTTCATCATCATCACCATCATCATCATCATCATCATATTCCTCATCAAATCAAAATCTCCATCATCATTATCATCATCATGATCATCATCTAAACATCACCATCACCATCATCATCAACATCTTCATCATCATCACCATCACCATCATCATCAAAATCTTCATCGTCATCACCATCACCATCACCATCACCATATTCATCATCATTGTCATCTCTAGGTTCCCCATCAACATCAACATCTCCATCATCATCATCTTCTTCATCATCATCATCTTCATCACCATCATCATCATCATCAACATCTTCATCATCATCACCATCATCATCATCATCATTATCTTCCTTGAATCAGATCAACATATCCATCATGTCACCATCATCTTCTGAACATCATCATCTAAACATCACCATCACCATCACCATCATCATCATCATCTTCATCATCATTACCATCACCATCACCATCAACATCTTCATTGTCATCACCATCATCATCATCATCATCATTGGCATTTGTAGGTTCCTCATCAACATCTCCATCATTATCATCTTCTCCATCATCATCATCTTCATCACCATCATCATCAGCATCAACATCTTCATCATAATCACCATAATCATCATCTTCATCGTCATCAGGTCAACATCTCCATCATCATCATCTTCTTCATCATCTTCACCATCATCATCATCATCATCATCTTCATCGCCATCTCCATCATCTCCATCATCTCCATCATCATCACCATCACCATCATCATCATCTTCATGACCATAAACATCTTCATCATCATTGTCATCTCCCCCTTCCTCATCAACATCTCCATCATCATCATCATCATCATCATCATCACCATCTGAACATCACCATCACCATCATCGTCAACATCTTCATCATCATCATCATCATCATCAGCATCATCATCAGCATCAGCATCATCATCAAAATCTTCATCGTCATCACCATCACCATCTTCATCATCATTGTCATCTCTAGGTTCCCCATCAACACATCTCCATCATCGTCATCTTCTTCATCATCATCATCTTCATCACCATCATCATCGTCATCTTCTTCATCATCATCATCTTCATCACCATCATCATCGTCATCAACATCTTCATCATCATCACCACCATCATCATCATCATCTTCCTCATCAGATCAACATCTCCATCATGTCACCATCATCTTCATCTTCATCATCATCATCATCATCATCATCATCATTACCAACACCATCATCATCAACATCTTCATCGTCATCACCATCATCATTGGCATCTGTAGGTTCCTCATCAACATCTCCATCATCGTCATCATTGGCATCTGCAGGTTCCTCATCAACATATCCATCATTGTCATTTTCTCCATCATCATCACCATCATCACCATCATGATCTTCTGAACATCATCATGATCATCATCTAAACATCACCATCACCATCATCGTCAACATCTTCATCATCATCGCCATCAGCATCATCATCAAAATCTTCATCGTCATCACCGTCACCATCTTCATCATCATTGTCATCTCTAGGTTCCCCATCAACACATCTCCATCATCATCATCTTATTCATCATCATCATCTTCATCACCATCATCATCGTCATCAACATCTTCATCATCATCACCATCATCATCATCATCATCTTCCTCATCAGATCAACATCTCCATCATGTCACCATCATCTTCGTCATCATCATCATCATCATCATTACCAGCACCATCATCATCAACATCTTCATCGTCATCACCATCATCATTGGCATCTGTAGGTTCCTCATCAACATCTCCATCATCATCATCATTGGCATCTGCAGGTTCCTCATCAACATATCCATCATTGTCATTTTCTCCATCATCATCACCATCATCACCATCATGATCTTCTGAACATCATCATGATCATCATCTCAACATCACCATCACCATCATCGTCAACATCTTCATCATCATCGCCATCAGCATCATCATCAAAATCTTCATCGTCATCACCATCACCATCACCATCACCATCACCATCTTCATCATCATTGTCATCTCTAGGTTCCCCATCAACACAACATCTCCATCATCATCATCTTCTTCATCATCATCATCTTCATCTCCATCATCGTCCTCATCAACATGATCTTCATCATCATCACCATCATCACCATCATCATCATCATCTTCCTCATCAGATCAACATCTCCATCATGTCACCATCATCTTCATCACCATCATCATCACCATCATCATCAACATCAACATCTTCATCATCATCACCATCATCTTCATCAACATTATCATCTTTATCATCTTCATCTGCATCATGATCATCTTCATTGTCATCACCCTCCTCCTCCTCATCATCTTTATCATCTTCATCTACATCATGATCATCTTCATTGTCATCACCCTCCTCCTCCTCATCATCTTGTGCACTTATGCACTTAGGGATTAATATTTAGAAGAGGGTCTAAAGGCCTTTATGGGGGAGGGGCTCTAGGAACAAGGTAAGACAGAGAGGGCAGGGGGGAGGGATAAAGGCGTAGAGGGTTAGTGATTAAGGGAGAAGAAGGGAGAGAGTGCTATAGGGAGGGATAATGACGAAGATAAAGAGAAGGTGGAGAGATGGAGAGTGGGGTGGTAGAGACATGGCTGAAGGGAGAGAAAGAAACATGAAAGAAACATGTAGGGAGAATGAGGGACACATATTTAGAAAGAGATAGGGGGTATCTAGGGATTATTGGGAGAGAGCTAGGGGGTATTAAACCATACAAAACATTTGTTTTGTATGCAATCATATAAATTATTAGTTTTCTTTGATTTTGTTCGTTGCCCTAGCCGTGCACCTAACCTATTTATTGTGCTTGACTATATCGCGTTCGCGTTTTTTAACTACATATCGCGCACGCGTTTTATATTTATATAACGCGTACGCGTTTTGGAACTCCAGAAATAATGGACTGTTGCTGTCCGAGAGCAACTTCACTCTGTCCGAACGAAAGCAACAATCCCGCGATTTTTCAAACAGCACGAGCCCGCGTCTGAAAATTTTCACATTCTACACCAACTCCATCATTTTTTTTTATGCAGGTGCAGCATTGAGGACATCTTTCATGGTTGCTCACTGTGGTGTTGGGTTATATGGCCATATTTGAAGAAAATAATTAGCAAGCTTGAAGAATCTCCAATTGAAGAACACCAAAGATAAGGCCTTTGAAAGATTCATTTTGCCTATATTTGAGGAGCACACAAGGTAAGATATCAAGCTTCAAGACCAACAAGGAAGAACTTCCATTTGCTTATTATTGAAGAGCTTGTAATTGAGGAGCAACAAAAACAAACTATATTGAATTGATCATTGTGGTGATGGGGAATGCACGTAACCGAGTAAACAAATCCACAAGGAAGAAGAGACCTCAAGAAGTCATTGAAGAAGAGAAAGAAAAGAAAAGAATATACATGATGAATCGGAGGCTTTCTTTGGAAACTAATCCAAATCCAATTGTAGAGGATACCATGGTTCATCCTATTAATCCACGACAAGAGGGACCTTCAATTTCCACAATAGTTGTTGAACAAGCACCCCATGGAAGTAATCAAGAAGCAAAACGTAGGTGCTCATTAGGGGATGTTTCAATTCCCACTTCAAGTCAAAGTGATAAGTTACCATCTCAAGATGAAGCTCACGAAGAAACACACAATTTGCTATCCGGATGTGGTTATACAAGCGATGAAGTCAGAGAGGCGTTGGACATTTTGCCTACTGTTGAAGAAGAGAATGTTATCCACACCATCGATGAGTATGTTGGACTTCCACAAGGGGATGTTGGACTTCCACAGACCATGGATGAGGATGTTGGACTTCCACCATCCAACTACCAGGAAGAGAATGAAGGACACCAAGCTACTACTGAAACGCCAGAGCGTCTTGGTGATGCGCTACATGGTACAATTCCAACCCCCTTACCTCCATTAGCAAGCACACGTCGAAGAACTCCGAAGCGTATACAAGTTGATGAAAGACTTATGAATTCCATTGAAGGTACGCTATCTAAACGTAGTATTGCTTATCAAACTCAACAGATACTTGATAAATATTTTGTTTCTAAATGTGATGGAGATAAATGTAGATTATTTTTATCATTGTTAAAATCTAGGAGCATGAATGTTGTTAGGAAAAAGTTAGGGATAAAGATGATAAAGAATTCTGAACCAAGTTCTCATATAGTTAAAAGCCTAGTAGATGCATTTGGTAAAATTGGTAAGAACACACGTTCAAAGGACCGCAATGCTGCTCGTCGTGTGTTGTCACAATCAATTGCAGATAAGAACACCAGGGCCCTTCGTATTCTCAGGCCTACATCGAAACTAGTTAATTTGAATGTAAAAACCCTCCGTAGGTATTCTATTAGAAGAGAACATCTTGACACAACCGATCAGACAGATTTTTGGGCCTTTGTTGGTCGGTTGCCACGTCGTGACATGAAGCTAGTTGATGCAGTAAAGGGACTAGTGCATAGTTTTTGGCATGATCACACAAGGCCTTCTTCAAACCGAAAGGATGTACTAAAACTAAGAAGGGGTTCAAAGGATCGTGAGCCACATACTAAGCATCTTCTTGATATAACACAGACAGATCTTTACGAAAAATTTAAGATTGAGCATAGACAATTGAACTTGGGGCAAAGATCTTTTGAGAAATGTAAGCCATGGTATGTTAGAATAAATACTCTTCGTAACACTTGTTGTTGTAGATACCATGTAGAATATGAATATTACTATGAAACATTTTTGTACATTCGTCGTGTGTTGCATACTAACATTGTGCAGGATTGCTCCATGACAATACCACCGACTTCATCAAGAGAATTCATTCATAGCATCATGTGCAATAGGCCCGAGGGGCAAACATACTATGCAAAATCTTGTTTGGATGGAACATGCTCCAACTGTGCTGGAATGGCATTATTGAGCCAATGTATGCACGAGAATGGAGATAGTGAATTTGGGAAAATGGTTACAGACATGAAAAGTTTCAAATATATCAACTATGAAATAGTCCCAGGGAAAGAAAGCAAAAAAATACAATTGGTGACATCTCAGGTATGCATTTATATCTATAAAATTATGTTGTAACGGTTACATTTCAATCCTTACTTACAACAAAAAACTGACATTGAGATCATTTTGTGTCACCAGGTACAAGTTAGTGACTTCATCAAGGAATTTATTGAAAAGACACATCAATATGTTCAGCATGTCCACGTGGCACGATGGCAGGATGAGAAGTTTAGAATATGCAGAGATACATTTCCCCTTGGTACTATACTTTCAGTTGTTGATTTTGCCGAGAACTACACTCTGCAACCTCAAAATGAGATCCAAAGTCAGTATTATCACTCTGAGCAGGTTTCCTTGATGGTCCATATCACATACAGGCATGGCCCAAATAGCACTGAAGAGCAAAGAGAAATTCTGAAGGAATATCACTTCTACATAAGTGATGATAGGTGCCACGACTTCCACTATGTACGTCATTGCTTCATCATGTTCTATGATCACTTGAAGGGAAGGAACATACAGATGGACCGACACAGGATTTGGTCTGATGGGTGTGCTGGTCAGTTCAAAAATGCACGCATATTTCAGTGGTTGTGTTCATTGCATAAAAACTACAAAGTGCCACATATGTGGAACTATTTTGAGACTGGGCATGGTAAAGGAGAGCATGATGGAGCCGGAGCATGTGTCAAAACAGCCCTACGAAGAGAGGAATTGAAAGTATCTACAGAATCTACTATTCTAAATGCTCAATCTATAGTCAGGTGGTGCACGTCAGTAATGGGAGAGGAATCAACTATGCGAGTAGAATCCACAAGAAAGAGACATGTGGAGAGATTTTTTTGGGAGGTGGTAGACATAGATCGTTCACATGCATGGGAATGCAAGACTGTGCCTGGGACTCGTGGCTTTCATTCGGTTCGAAGCTCTGATAACCCAGTATTTGAAATTTGGACCAGAAAACTTGCTTGTTTTTGCCCGCCTTGTTGTGATGGTGACTGGGATGGGTGTGAATCATTGGATTGGGTTGATGGATGGGATCGCATATCACTTCCACTTGATCAGCGTGCAATTGTTGAGTTAACTCCGTTGGAAGAAGACCAATCATCTATTTCTGCAGATTTTGATCATGTATCAGACCTTGTACAACCCGGTATGATGCATTTCCTTAACATTTTTTGTTTGTTTACGTAGTCTTCAAATGCACATTAATGGCCTTGTATCGCACGAAAAATATTTTGATCATATACCTACAATCATATAATGCAGGGCACATATACGCAGTGGTTGCCTCAAAAGATACTGAATGGGGTGATGAATACTGGTTGGCACGCTGTATAGATGGAAAGCAAACCCTCATTGTGTCCATGACTGACGATGAAAACAACCACTTTCCAACTGGTTCTATGGTTGTTAAAGGTGAATACTTGACACGGGACAACAATGGAAGAAAGAAGGGTGGATATGTTTACAGGGATTACAAACCAGGTGCAAGTGTATATCACTTTACCAACTTAATCATTGGCACAAACCTTCAGGTACGAACAATGCCTAGTCGAAATACATCGAAGGTACGCTACTTCTTACCGGATACAGAGCACGAGAGACTAATGGAGACCATCAGTATAAGAGATGATCCGGAGGGCTTGGTTGTATGATAATAGGTGGGATCTAGCATGATGAGGTACGTTACATACTTTTAATACTATACTATTTTCACTATTTGTAATTGAATATTGATATATGTTCAATTTTCACATGTATGTTTCATATGAATATGTCAATTTTGCATTCTTGATATGCCAAATTTACAAGAGATGGATTAAAATTATATTATGTTCATATGATCAGTAAACCATATATTAATCATGTTTGAGAGGTTGCTTAGCTAACTTTAAGGGCATTTAAGCTCTATGTTAAGCCCAACTAAATCCTTATGAATCACTAGACAATCGAATTGGTTCCTTGAGTAATTCAAATTTCTTTATGTAAAACCATTTTTCATTCATTTTAGTATGAAATCAAGTTTTTAGTATTTTTTTCTCTTTACTGGCTCTATTCTAGTTTCCTTTGAAAAATTGCTCAAAGTATTGTTGTTCTTAGTTTTATGAACCTATTTGTGATCTCTTTCATGTGATCATAAGATTTTACACATCACTGCCATAACCACTAGACAATTGTACACTATACAACTATGAAAGTCTCTCTTAATCTAGCGACAACCACCTTTTACCCATTTCTATAGAATTTATCTTCTTTAATAATTTTCTAATCCAAATTTTAATAGCTATTACATTTTCACTATACAACTATGAAAGTCTCTAGTGACAACCACCTTTTACCCATTTTTATTATACATCTCTAAGTTATCCACACAAAAACACACACATATATATATAATAATTATTGTGTATTCATAGTCAAAACTAAAAAAGATATGGATTAAAGTGGATAAACATTAAACTAAACTAAAATTAAACTAAAATTAAACTAAATTAAATTAAACTAAAAAATATATGGATTAAAGTGGATAAACATTAAACTAAAATTATAATAATTGTGTTTTTTAATCCATTTTTTACATATGATCAGTAAACCCTAAAATTATATTATGTTCATCATGTTGGTTATTGGCTTCACCCAACAAAATTAATTCAATTCATGCTCACTATATTAAACAATACACTTATATTAAATTTAATTCATGTCTTGTTAAATATTTCATAATGAATTAGCTAGTTGAGAGCACCACCTTAGACCAAGCCATCATCATCATGGACCTGCAAAACCCTAGTTTCCAAAGTGTCTAGGCAGGTTCGGGCTAGGAACACTAGCCATACCCGCCCGGTGGATGATTTTCCAAAGTTGACCCCCGTGTGCAAAAATTGCACACTCCCACACTGAGCAAAACCCTAGTTTCAAAGATGGACCTGCAAGGTGACACATGGGCCACCGGGTAGGAGGGGAGGGGCACCCCTGGCACTATCCCGGTGTGCTGAATCCAACGGAGTCGACGGTTCGTCGATCCGAGCCACGGTCTTCATTCTATGGCTCGTCCCGTCTCACTACCAGAAGGCCTTCAGGGACACCTGCTGGATACCTACCGGGGGCATAGAACTCCAACCATGCAACAAAACCGGGTTCCGGGGAGACCTGCAGGTGTGTCTAGACAGGTTCGGGCTAGGAACACTAGCCATACTTGCCCGGTGGATGATTTTCCAAAGTTGACCCCCGTGTGCAAAAATTGCACACTCCCACACTGAGCAAAACCCTAGTTTCCAAGATGGACCTGCAAGGTGACACATGGGCCACCGGGTAGGAGGGGAGGGGCATCCCTAGCACTATCCCGGTGTGCTGAATCCAACTGAGTCGACGGTTCGTCGATCCGAGCCACGGTCTTCATTCTATGGCTCGTCCCGTCTCACTACCAGAAGGCCTTCAGGGACACCTGCTGGATACCTACCGGGGGCATAGAACTCCAACCATGCAACAAAACCGGGTTCTGGGGAGTCCTGCAGGTGTGTCTAGACAGGTTCGGGCTAGGAACACTAGCCATACTTGCCCGGTGGATGATTTTCCAAAGTTGACCCCTGTGTGCAAAAATTGCACACTCCCACACTGAGCAAAACCCTAGTTTACGAAATGAATGCACAATGAAGCCACTGGGCCATGGGGAGACGAGGGAGAGGGCCCCCTAGAGGTAATCGCACGCTAGGAGACCAACGGAGTCGACGGTTCGTCTGTCCGACGTCCGGTTTTCGAGTTATGTCGAGTTGCAAGTCGCATGAAAATGCCGTTCAGGGACACTTGGTGAATTTCCGTCCGGGAGCCAAAAAGCAAACGAAGCAGGAAGATTGCGTGCCGTTGGCTCCTGCAAGTGTGTGTGGGCAATGCCGACGTGGGAACACTGCCGGGAGCCATAAATCCATGATAGTAAATTAATTCATGACAAAAAAAACTGAATTATTCCTTTCAATGGATGTGGTTTTCAATTTCCTATATTGTTAGGTCAATTTGGCACATTCATTGAAAGAAATTGTAGACTTTAATGATGATCACAACAAGTGTGTTTGTTAAAACCTTGTGAAATAGAGCATCAAAAGACCTACATTGTAGGCCATATAATTGTGTTTGTTTACCTTTTGTTTGATGGACCATGCACAATAAGTAATAAAATAATTTTTGAAGTAGGTCATTTCATTTTTCTGATTTTTTCTGTGGTGGTGTTGAAAAAGACCATTGTTCTTATTGATGGGATTTCATGTGCTTATGATTCTTTGGATAATCTGGACACATACAAGGACACCATTATTAGACTAATTCATTATAAACAATTTAATATGAGTAATCTACATAAATGAATTGAAAAATTAACAAAAATAACAAACAACCCATATACCTTGGAATATAACACAAGAGTGACCATGTTAGGCAATCTTACTTATCTACTTACCTATGGTCATCTAAGTAGACCATTTGGATCATGTCTATTACTAATGATCTCCATTAACTTTTCATGTTCACAATGAGGCTTGAAGTATCATACCTTTGATGGGTGCTTCCTTGGCATTGTTTGTAGTTTGAGGTTTGTATCGAAAACTAAGTTTGTAAAGTGGTATATAGATTCACCTAGTCTAATCTTGAAATACATAACCAACCTTCTTCCATGTTTGGTCATCCAGTGTTAGATATTATCCTTTAATAACCATCAAACTGATTACAAGTTGATCACCATTGTCATCTATTAGTGAGACATGAGGGTTTGGTTCGCCTTTAAGGAACATGCCAACAAATAGTGAGTGCCCCATTAATTATCTTTCAGGGAAACCATTGCATATATGTTCATTTTATTCTCAAAAATGAGATTGATGGTGTTTATTCTCATGCAATGTATACAGTTAGGATTAAGACAACTGTATAAATCTATGGAATTATAAATGGAGATATTAATCCAAAAGGAAGCCAATGTTGGCCTTGCCAATCTTTTCTTCCGAATGCAAACGAAATATTAGATTCCATTTTGCTATGTTTCCATGTAAAATATATTTGAAAAAAAACATATATTTGGATTATATGGAAATCCTTCTTACCTTTGACATTGTTTGGGATCTGCAGGATGGGAATGAAGTATTTTTTAGGGATTAAGAGGAGTATTCAATTACGCAAACTTATGAATGCCTATTTTGACAAGCAATCCATTGATTTCAACTCCATCAAATTTCTGTTTGATGGATGATGTTTGCAAGGTGAGCAAGTTTAACCCACCAATGCGAGATTGCATGCAATTACACTGAGCAAAACCCTAGTTTACGAAATGAATGCACAATGAAGCCACTGGGCCATGGGGAGACGAGGGAGAGGGCCCCCTAGAGGTAATCGCACGCCAGGAGACCAACGGAGTCGACGGTTCGTTGGTCCGACGTCCGGTTTCCGAGTTATGTCGAGTTGCAAGTCGCATGAAAATGTCGTTCAGGGACACTTGGTGAATTTCCGTCCGGGAGCCAAAAAGCAAACGGAGCAGGAAGATTGCGTGCCGTTGGCTCCCGCAAGTGTGTGTGGGCAATGCCGACGTGGGAACACTGCCAACACTGGCTCGGGGGAGGTTTTTGCAGAGTTTACCTACCAATGCGAGATTGCATGCAATTACACTGAGCAAAACCCTAGTTTACGAAATGAATGCACAATGAAGCCACTGGGCCATGGGGAGACGAGGGAGAGGGCCCCCTAGAGGTAATCGCACGCCAGGAGACCAACGGAGTCGACGGTTCGTCGGTTCGACGTCCGGTTTCCGAGTTATGTCGAGTTGCAAGTCGCATGAAAATGCCGTTCAGGGACACTTGGTGAATTTCCGTCCGGGAGCCAAAAAGAAAACGGAGCAAGAAGATTGCGTGCCGTTGGCTCCCGCAAGTGTGTGTGGGCAATGCCGACGTGGGAACACTGCCAACACTGGCTTGGGGGAGTTTTTTGCAGAGTTGACCCACCAATGCGAGATTGCATGCAATTACACTGAGCAAAACCCTAGTTTACGAAATGAATGCACAATGAAGCCACTGGGCCATGGGGAGACGAGGGAGAGGGTCCCCTAGAGGTAATCGCACGCCAGGAGACCAACGGAGTCGACGGTTCATCGGTCCGACGTCCGGTTTCCGAGTTATGTCGAGTTGCAAGTCGCATGAAAATGCCGTTCAGGGACACTTGGTGAATTTCCGTCCGGGAGCCAAAAAGCAAACGGAGCAGGAAGATTGCGTGTCGTTGGCTCCCGCAAGTGTGTGTGGGCAATGCCGACGTGGGAACACTGCCAACACTGGCTCGGGGGAGATTTTTGCAGAGTTTACCTACCAATGCGAGATTGCATGCAATTACACTGAGCAAAACCCTAGTTTACGAAATGAATGCACAATGAAGCCACTGGGCCATGGGGAGACGAGGGAGAGGGCCCCCTAGAGGTAATCGCACGCCAGGAGACCAACGGAGTCGACGGTTCGTCGGTTCGACGTCCGGTTTCCGAGTTATGTCGAGTTGCAAGTCGCATGAAAATGCCGTTCAGGGACACTTGGTGAATTTCCGTCCGGGAGCCAAAAAGCAAACGGAGCAAGAAGATTGCGTGCCGTTGGCTCCCGCAAGTGTGTGTGGGCAATGCCGACATGGGAACACTGCCAACACTGGCTCGGGGGAGGTTTTTGCAGAGTTGACCCACCAATGCGAGATTGCATGCAATTACACTGAGCAAAACCCTAGTTTACGAAATGAATGCACAATGAAGCCACTGGGCCATGGGGAGACGAGGGAGAGGGTCCCCTAGAGGTAATCGCACGCCAGGAGACCAACGGAGTCGACGGTTCGTCGGTCCGACGTCCGGTTTCCGAGTTATGTCGAGTTGCAAGTCGCATGAAAATGCCGTTCAGGGACACTTGGTGAATTTCCGTCCGGGAGCCAAAAAGCAAATGGAGCAAGAAGATTGCGTGTCGTTGGCTCCCGCAAGTGTGTGTGGGCAATGCCGACGTGGGAACACTGCCAACACTGGCTCGGGGGAGGTTTTTGCAGAGTTGACCCACCAATGCGAGATTGCATGCAATTACACTGAGCAAAACCCTAGTTTACGAAATGAATGCACAAGGAAGCCACTGGGCCATGGGGAGACGAGGGAGAGGGCCCCCTAGAGGTAATCGCATGCCAGGAGACCAACGGAGTCGACGGTTCGTCGGTCCGACGTCCAGTTTCCGAGTTATGTCGAGTTGCAAGTCGCATGAAAATGTCGTTCAGGGACACTTGGTGAATTTCCGCCCATTTTATAATTTAAGCCACTTTTAAATATTTGAACTTCCATATTATTTTTGAAAGAGTATAATATTTCAAAACTCCTAAAGAGACAAAAACACATGATCAAAACTCCTAAGGCTGTAATTTAGAGTAGTAATAATGGGGGGTGATGGAGTTGAATTTGATCCTATGGAAGATAATGATACTAATATTATTGAGAATAAAGGGATAATAGGTTGATCCATGACACCTTTGTTTGCATGGATGAGGATGCACCTATGTATGAGACCTATGATAATATTCATGATGTACATCTTATTGATAAGGCACACAAAGGCCTATACAAGAGATCAAAGATGGGTCACTTTGTCTACTAATTTGATGTTGATAAAATTGAAGGTATTGAATGACATTTCAAACAATGGTATGACAAAGATCCTAATGTATACACAAGGTTAATATATAAGGTGCCCCATAAGGTTCTTTGTCATATCCCTATAATTCTAGGTTTTTGATGATTGTTTAGGTTAAAAAACATAGCACATTATATGGATTATCATGTACAAAGATAAGTGAAGATGGTATTATATGAGTGGCTACAAATGGTTCTCAATTTACGATCATCAAGGAAATATTACCCATTTTTTAAGAAGAACCTCATAATGTTAGACTTTCATTGGTAGTTGATGGCAATGGGTGTGCATGAGTGAGTTCATTGAAACCTTGAAAACATTGTATTGCATTTAGTTTGATTAAATTACACGAGCAAGAACTTTGACATAACTTGTAATGATCATCCAAAATCACAAATTTTAATTAGATACCAATTAGTGCATGCATGTAGTGAATTCATTGAAACCTTTGAATATAATAGTTTGTTCTTTTGACATAGTGCATTCATGAGTAAAAGATAATCCACACAAATCAACACATTAGAATGACACAAGTACATGTATCCAAAAGTACATATATATCCAAAAGTGCATGTCTCCAAAAGTACATGTATATCCAAAAGTCTCCAAAAGTGCATGTCTCCAAAAGTACATGTATATCCAAAAGTATCGAAAAGTACATGTATCCAATGAAGTCAATGTACATGTCTCCAAAAGTACATGCACAATAAAGTCAATGTACATGTCTCCAAAACTGAATGTATCGAAAAGTACATATATATACAAAAGTATCCAAAAGCACATGTGTCCAAAACTATCCAAAAGTATCAAAACTCAAGCTTTCTCTTGTTCTTTCCCGACGTTGATCCTCTAGGCACATCCCTAGGATCAATGTGCATCCCTGGATCTTGCAAATTAAATATCAATTGTTAAATTCAACTAACTATGTACACTAATACATTATCTCAACAATTATCAACTGGTGCATGGAAAGTGCATGAAACACTTGGTCACTGAAGGACATCTCACCTCAACTGACAAAGGAGATTGTGTTGCTTGTGTAGCAGATGGAGCCGTCGGTTGAACATCCAGGATGGTTGAACCAGGGGGGCCAGGCACTGCTCCTGCTGGTGGTGGCTACAATGAAAAAATGTTGAAATAGTTAGAAATGCATGAATAAACAATAGGTCCAACAATAATAAACTATGTAAAGATAATGTTGAAATAGTTACATACCTGTGTGTGATCAGTCGCCACTGCAGATGCGGCACTAACTGCTGCATCAACCATCGATGCAAGGTTCTCAGCAGACAACTCGGGTTCCTGTTGCAGTAAACATGCAATTCAAACATTAACAAAAACGATTTATGCACTGGATTTCAAGTTAAACAACAAATATCATCGAAGGATATACATTACCGTGGTGTGAGTAAGCCCATGGTCGTGGGCAGCTGGAGTCTTTCTCGGAGTAGAACGCCTCACATACACACGACCCTTGTTCACGAATGGCCTGGAGGGAGATGCAAATACAGGCAATGGGCCAGATGTGTCGGATGGTGCCTACAGTCAGCAAGTGTTCATGTAGTTAGACATGCATGATTCAACAAACAAACATGTATTTAAAAAATGTCATTTTTAATTGTTTACCTGGAGCCCAGACGTTTCAGGGGACGGTATGACCATGGGCACTACCTCCACATTACCTTGCCCCTGTGAAGGATCTGCCATCTGCAAGTTTAATAATTGTAAATATTAGACCGTATATAGCATTAATGAACTAAAATGTAAAGTATGTGGAAATTAACAAATTAACAAGTATTAAAAAACTGAAATTTTAAAATGTTTACCTCGGTGTGAGATACGGCAATAGGTGGTATATAAGATGGGCCTGCCGAATGGGTAGCATCATGCCCCCCTGTCGAGTCTGGAACATCCGGCTCTGGGGCGTCACTGCCGGTAATCATCATCAACTGCAAGTTCACAAAATTAATATATTAGCTCAAACTATATATATGTGTACAAAGACGAAAATAAATGAAGAATTTATTACAATTAACCATCAAGATACCTCTCTCAAAAAGCCACTGAAGGCAACATCTGATGCAATACCATAGCAGGGACGACCACATGACGTGCACTCGTGAGGATCAGTACTAGGATGGGGAATAGCTGATGGTCCTCCACTAGTGGATGGTCCTGATGGTCCTGCAGAAGTGGATGGTCCTGATGGTCCTGCAGTAGCTGATGGTCCTGCATGGTGACGAGCTGGTGTATGTACCACACCAGGGACAGATGTCCCTTCCTCACCCATATGTTGAACCATCCTGCCATGGCGAACAACCGTCCGTGCCAAACTCAAAAATGCATCCCGTGTCTGCGGAATAATGCGATGTGCTGGTGGGACATCTGGCCCAGGCAACTGCCTGCGAGGTGCAGGGATAGGGCGATCCTGGTCTCGAAGCCTGGCATTGGGTCGGTTTTGGGGCATCCCCCCACCGATCCCCTGGAACTGTAAGATGTCAAAATAGTTAACGTGTTTATGCAACACGAACTCTGCATACATCTTTCGAAGGAAATATAATGGAATTTCCCTGTTGTTGTGTGGTGGCATATCAAAAACCATGTACCATCTGTCCATCCAGTTATCAACAAATGGTTGAAACGTGCACCACTCAATGGAGATATGCGGCTTGCTTGCATTAGGGATTTCCCCCGTCCGAGGGTCCCTAAACAATGCAAATACAACCTCTTTGGATATTTTTAGCTTTTTTACTGCATTGTAATCTAGTCCATCAGCATATTGTTGTCTTTTTCTTTCTCTGTAAGATGCAATATCATACAGGACATTCGTAGATTGTGTAATTGTGTCCACAATTGCATCCAAGGTTGATGCAAGTGAACGGCGAATCCTGTCGCCACCACTAAAAGCTTCACTTATGCCCCTCAATTGGGCAAGCTCAATCAATATTTCGGCATTGGCATCCATAGCCGCAACTGCAATAAAGACATTAATACGAAAATCATTAGAAACATATACATGGTATATAATGACGTCTCTTCAAAATTGAACATGTATTAAATCAAACTCACATAAGCAATTTAATGGCATTTACTTACATACATTTAAAACTTAAAATTAAACATTTGACAATTAAAAAGTAAGTTAGTCAGATTGGCAGAGACGAGGAGGAGGAGGATCAAGGCAGTGATGAGTTTGTTGATTCAGGCATGGAGGAGGAGGATCAAGGCAGTGATGAGTTTGCATCTATGTGTCTCAATGTCTCATTGTGTTTTGTGATTGTGAATGACAAATGTGTTGTGATTTGTGAATGATCTAATTTCTATTGAATATTTCATATTTGTAATTGTAAATGTAATTTCTATTGAATATTTGTAATTGTAAATGTTAAATTTTATTGGATGATCTATATGTCTATATTTTTAAATTTTAATATATTTTAAAAATATATTAATTCCGGGGGTCACCGTGTCCTACGTGTCATAATTCCGGGGGTCACCGTGTCTAGTGGGGACCAGGGATCAAATTTGAAGGGTGGGGTCCCATTTCACTATGAAGGGCTATGAGATATTGAACACTATTGAAGGGCTATGAGAAATTTATTAATATTTATTCTATGTGTATATATGGATGTGTTCATGTTGTATGGATTGGATTCTAGGTTAACCGAGGCCTTTTTAGAGCAAAGAATGGGGTAATTACTATTTGGGAACAAGTTTTTTATCAAATGTAAATTGCGGTGATGGAAGATATTGAGGGTGCCACATGTTGTGGAGAAAGTAGTATTGATTCCTATGACGTAATAGGGAGTTCAAAAAGTCTGGTTTCAAGTATTGTCATGCGTAGCTCGATTGATTTTTCTCGCGCTAGGGTTGTAGCAACTATTATGGCCATTACTGTTAAAAGGATTGATGGGGTGGAATCCCGTGAAACGATGAGTTCTTTTGTTAAGACGTAGATTCAGTGAAATTTGGTGGGAGTCTTATGTTCATTTTATGCACAAAATTCGATTACTTGATTTTGTTGCATTGTTAACTCTCCTCCTAGTCATAGCTACAATCTCTTATATAATTGTGAAGGTTATCAATCCACTCAATATATTAAAGTTGTAGTAGGCCAAAATCATCCACATATTTATTGTACTCACAAATGTTGACATTCCAATTTCTATGTAGAGCGCCCATTAACATTAGATTTTAATAATTTTGTTGATGCCATTAAATGTGTTAAACACGTAAGCGCTCGCTACAAACACGAGAACTTCGAAGCGTTCAAGCCATGGGCTACTCAGTGTAAGCCCGTCCACGTAAGTTGCTCAATGATATTATTAGAGGCCCAATGGTCCATGATCCATGGATGATCGAACACGTGGATATTGGAGAGTAAGCGAGTCCCACTCCCAAGTCACCTAGCTAGTAGCCGCATTCCCAATTTCCCACTAAAAATTGTTGATGGGTGAAATTTGAAGCTACCCTTCTGTTGCAATTTTAAACAGTAGTGGTTAATTTAATTATTGAAGGGCTTACCATGAAATTAAATTTTTTTTGCATGGTAAAATTTGAAGTGGCCTTCTATGACGTGTGGGTAAAATTTGAAGTGGCCTGAAGGCTTCAAATTTGAAGCCTGGTGGGGACACTCGTGTCCCGTGTCCTCGTGTCGGGTGACTTAGAAAGGGGGGAGTTTTAATTTTTTCAATTTTTGGTTTGATTATGAAGTTTTGAGTTTTGTGAAAAGGGTTTCATTTTGAGGTGTGAATTTAATTACAAATTGGGTTATTCCCAATTTGATCAATATTACAAAACTAGGTTAAACAATCAAAAAAATAGTAATTTGGATTAAAAAATCACAAAAAAATGATTTGGGTGAATAAATTACCTGACTAGATGAGAATGCACTGGTGAATTTGTCTCCTCTCCAGCTGAATCGAGCAACACGGATAGTTGAGTGGGCCACAAAGCGTCCTCGTCTAGGGTCAATTTCGCCTCTATTCGCGTTTCTGATGCGTGAGTGTCGCGGGTGGTCGGCAATCGGCCGACTGTGTTTTTAAATTCATTTTTAGTTTTACATATCGCGTACGCGATTTGTAAATACATAACGCGTACGCGTTTTTTAACTACATAACGCGTACGCGATATTGTTACCTAGCCTACATGTCCAATGACATGTTAGGCTCGGGTCTTACCATGGCAGGGGGTAAATATCATAAACGCGTTATGTTTTAGGTATCAGGAACGAGATTTGAAAAAAGTAGCATTGCATCTAAAGTGACCCTCATCTTCTTGCACACACCCTATACAAACCTTTGTTTACAACATTTGTTGTTCGTCGTAACACTAGTACACTTTGACGATGTCTTGACCTTTGATTTAGGGTTTTGACCCCAGGTTGGAGTCCTTAGGGTGTTTTCAAAAGTTTTTGAGTCCAGACACTTCCTGATTGCTTTGTCATGTTCAGTTCAAGTAAGTTTGAAGTCTTTTAGTTTGCTTCCATTCGAGTCTTTGCGATTGTAAGATCATCTTTGTTTCACTTGCCTACCTTTTGCTTGGCTTAGTGCTTTCTTAGAGTTTTTGGTGCTTTGGAGCAACCTTAGAGGTTTGCCTTTCCATTACAAGTGTCTTTTATCCCTGTTTTCTTTTCACTTTGTTTCCAAGACCAAAGCTTTTTCCTTCGAAAAATTTGTAGGACGAGTCTTTGTCAAATCATCAATTTGATTGTTGTGAACTTTAGAGTTGCTTTTCCTTACTCGCATGTCTCTTTTAGGTCTTGCTTACTTCCATCTTTGAGTTCTTTTTCTTTTACATATATCAGAAAAAGCAAAAAATGAGTTTGGTAGTATAAAGTAGTAAGGCTTATGATCATTTTGAAGTAGCGTAGTTTACTTTGTTTTGAATTTGAAAAGAAAACAAAAAGAAGCTTGTTTTTGGTTTGCTTATTTGTCATTTTGGAAAGAGCATAAACGGGAAAAAAAAAAGTCTTTTGTTGTTTGAAAGTTATTTCTTTTGCACTTTACTTTCTCAAACCATTCCACACAACACACTACCCCATTGAGTAAAAAGTAGCCTTAAAAATATTTTTTAATAAAATCAATTAGAAACATTTTCTTTTTTAGGTATACACGACATCAACTAGCTTAGGCTAGAGTGACGAGCTTAAATCAACTTAAATTGCTCATAACTGGATTCATTACTCAACAATCGTAGTATGACTTTCATTTAGGTAAATCCATCTATATCAAATAGTCCTGGGAAACTCTTCTTAAACCAAAGCTAAGCACTAGGCCGTGGAATATTGGAACTGTTGAGGATATCCCCTCACTTTCCTTTTGACCATAAACTAGAATTGACTTGTGTACGGGGGTCCTTACGGACTTCAGGATTTGCTACCCTGCCCACGCATTTTGATTAGGCTGACGATTGTCCCCCCATATTATTTCGTATTTATGGTATCCTTAGTATCAGACCTTTAGGATCTTACACAGGTAGAGTGGGCGGTTATTCCCACTTCAGCTCGGACAGACATGGAAGGTAACCCATTTGGCAGTAATCCCGGGGAAGTGGTTTGGTGATTCAAGTGCTTGCACCCAGTGGACCTCTGGAGGATGGCACATAACTAAACATCAGTACTCTGTTAGTCTTTTCTAGGCCCTAATCATCCCAGAATTACTTCCGAGAGTATTTGCCATCTGTTTGATTGGTTTGATTACTTAGGAACTTTTTACTGGTATGTTGTTTACCCCTTAGTTGTAGTGGCCCCTAGGTTTTTTACTTAGGCTATTTTTTGTAGTTGTAGAAGACCAAAAACTTCGTAGGTCTCAAAGGTTGCAAAACCTTCCCCCACTCACAGTGGAGCCACTACTGTCACTACAACAATGGAGGACAGACTCTAGTGGTTCTCTTGAATTTACTGGTGAAATAGAGGTTCCTGGTGAACCACAGTCCAGAACCCTGGATCGAAAAGTTCTTGATACTGTCGAGATTGAGGATATCACTTCGGGTGAATTCAACACTCCTTTGAACCCTCCTTTTACAGGACCCAACGGTCCGGTTTTGGTACCCGTAGGTTTTCAGCAACCCGAGTATAGTGCATATCTTTTTGTACCTGGTTCTATTATTACCAACCCAGGAGACGAGCAGGGAGTTCCACAAACTCCCACAATGGGTATGAATACAAGGATTATTAATCCTTCTTTCACTACTGCACCAAGTTCGTCGTAGACAGCTTCTGCTTCAACTCCGTCCTTTAATTTTAACATGGGTACTTTAGGCATGCCAAGCTCAACAACTTCGACATCTGCCTCAATTACTACCCCTACTTTTGGACCCAACAACACAGTGAATGTCACTCAACCTCCTGCATCTAAACGGTCATACCATATACCTAGCACTTGGATTTCCACACCCAATGTCGGGACAAACATCTCTGCAACTATGCCTATCATGAGTACCATGACTGCATCGTCCACCACGACTACCCTTGGTTTTAACACCTTTGCAGGTTATAACATAAACCAAGCTACTATACCTGTAGGGACTACCCCTTTTTCTTTGTTTTCTGGAGGGGGGGGTAACATATTCAACCAGCAATACAGCAGGGCTAACTCCCAACCACAGTGGACGAACACACAGAGTGCTAACCCGCTTTCATTTGGGTGGGGGAATTTTAACAACACTTTCGCACAACAACAAATGGTAGGGGGAAACCCCTCCCAGCAAATGGCTAGGGCCAACCCCTACCAACAAATGGCTGGGGGAAACCCTAATCAGCAGTTTATGGGCCAAGCTATGGGAGGTTCCCCCTTCATGGCTCATACTTATCAAATGCCATCTTATAGACCTCGTTTACCATTTCTGGAAACCCTGAATTTACCAGATCTTTCCAAGTTAACGAACGATCCGGTGTGTCATAACGCTACATGGCCACCAGTTCCCACTAAGCTACCTTTGGACATTCCGAAATTCGAAGGTAAAACTGACGAGGATCCTGGTGATCATGTCACCACTTTTCATCTCTGGTGTTCTTCAAACTCGTTGAACGAAGATTTCGTTAGGTTAAGAATTTTTCAAAGAACCTTGACCAGTGCTGCGGCCAAACGGTACATTGAATTACCTGTAGCCACCTTTTTTAATTTTTGAGATCTCGTGACAGTTTTTCTGAACCACTTCCAAATTCCTGTTCGGTACGATCCCAAGACAGACCTTTTGTCTACCTTTAGACAAAACAAGGCCACTCACCTATCTGATTATATTTAGGAGTGGCGAAGATGGAAGAGGCTCATTAAATCCAACATACCTCTAGAATTTCTTTTAGAGTGGTAGCTTAAATCACTCCTTCCTTACATTTCTAAGGAAGTAACTACTTCTGGAGTGTCTTCAGAGGAAGAAGCCATCATAAGGACCCAGCAGTTAAACTTGGTTTATGCTCAGTCTGGGCTCCTTTATGAGATCATACCTGATGCACCACTATCAAATACTGATCTAGGTAGGCCTAAACCTGGACCACATGTTGATGGCATAGTGGGTTCAGTTGATTCCGCAGCTTTCGACGCATTGACCAAGCAGGTTCATGCCTTAGCCTTCAAACAATCAACTGCAGAAGTAACTTTCGTCACAACCTCTCCTTCTACTATTGAATCTGTACAACAGGTTCAGTCCAATCAAAAGGGCCCTTAGCAGCCCAACAACAAAAAGAAGGGAAAGAAAGGAGAGGGGAGCCAACAAAATCCCAAGAACAAGGAAAGTGCCAAGGAGGGTAACAGAGAAAAGAAGAAGGTTAAGTTCCCTTGCAAGCTTTGCAAGTAGGACCACCTCACTCACTAGTGCCCTCTAATCAAAGAAGCCCAGAAGTTGCTTCAATAAAAGAAACCTGTCATCCTTAAAGATCCATTTCCCAAAGGGCAGGGCTCAACTTCTGGCACCTCCAATGCTGGGGGCACCACCCATGCTTCAGTTGATCAAAATTTTATTAATATGGTTAACTCAGATGCCCTTTTACAAACACGGGCAAGAAATTATACCCCGGATTCGTAGAATAAGGATAAAGATATTCCTGAATCTTCCACTCCTCTCCACATACCTGTGGATTCACTGCCCAAGATCCCATAAGGTGTCTTGAAACGGGCTTCGCACAATCCCAACGCACGGGCTCCTGCCAACTACAATGTGGTTGAAGATCTAGCCCAGACTCCTTGTGCCATGTCAACCTTAGAAGTTTTACAAAGTTGTCCGTTACAATGAAATGCACTTCTGGAAGCGATTGGAAGTATGGAATCATCCAACATGACTGTGCATTTTGATATGTCTGATATCAAGTACCGGTTGCCACACCCTTCTTATCCCTTGCTCTTTTTAGATAAAAGAATACCTTTCTTGTTGTTTTAATGAGTCCAAGAAAGAATGAAAACTCAATGGATCCAACCATGTAAAGAGTTTAACGAGCCCATGGGAGGAATACTCGGGACCTTCTTCATTTTTTTGGAGAGTTCGAGGAAGAGATAGACGAATACTCTATAATACTAATCTCTGGATTTTAATATTGAGCCGAGATCTGTTCTTGCTTGCCGGTGTTTTCAATTTTAAGGAGTGTGAAAAACTTAAACAATAACTCCATACACCTACTCGTCGATTTTAATATCGATCCCAAGTAGGTTAATGCTCGCTGGTGTTTTCCTATTTATAGAGTCTGAAAAACTAAAACAATCCTCTATTTACCTTCTCGTGGATTTCACATCGAGCCCGAGAAGGTGAATGATCGCTTGGTGTTTTCATGTTTAGAGAGCCTGAAAACCCTAAAGAGAGCTCCAAAAGGTTCTTTTTCGTAAAGTTAGTCTCCTCCCCCGAAAAAGTATAAAACAATGAGAGGAGAACTCTTCTAGCCACGAATGACTAGAGTATTCATTTTTCGTAAGTAATCCGCAAAAGTCTGGAAAAGGGTTAAACTTATACTTAAGCAGATGTCACTTCAAATCCTTTAACAAGTCTGAAATGACAACTATACTCGGCAATATTGTCATATTTAAAGAGTCTAACAAGAGCTTAGAGAGAAATCCATAAAAATCTTTTTCGTAAAATTTTAACGAGCCCGAAAAAGTAAACTCGTGATCTCCTTACTGTTTTTAACGAGCTCAAAGGAGAGATGGAAGAATGCTCATAGCTTCCTTACTGTTTTTAACGAGCTCGAAGTGAAGGTGAAAGAAATGCTCATAGCCTCCTTACTATTTTTAACGAGCTTGAAGGAAAGGTGGAAGATTGCTCGGAACTTCTTCAAGTAGGGTCAATGCCTGGGATCTCATTATAAGATCGAGCAAAGATGTCACAGAAATCATTAAACAGATTGGTGTACAGAATGATCTCATCAAGATAACAGTCCACTCCAATAAAGATGTTTTCGGTGACCCCAAGTTTAGTGGAAATGTTGATCGGGATGGTTCTCGCTGTACTTGTCCGATTCCCTTCGGCAAAAACAGCTTATGAAGTGGAAGGAACAGAGGACCAATCAAAATTCTCACTGGGTCTCGAAGGGAACTCACCTCTTTCTATCAGGTTTAGAACATGAAGTAGATAGGTCCTGGGGTGTAAATGTTCCCAAGGTTGTCTCAGGCCTATCATGGCTTCAAAAAATGTTTCGTCAGAAGGAAAAATTGTTTCTAAACAATCAGGAGAGAGGGTAGAGTCCATTGACCGTGCAAGAGCAGGATCCATATCCGACTCGGTAGAGACCAATGGAGTCAGGATATGTTCTGTTACAGGTTTATATCACTTCCCCATCATGTTGAAGACTGCCTTAGTCACTTTGTGTCATGCTTACTGTTCAAGGATACAGCCTGTGTCGGCCATTCTGTAGTTTACCTTGACCTCATGTGTCAGCCATCCTAGTGTCATTCTTGTTACTTGTACTACTCCACATCAGTTCACACCATTTGAGTGTTCCTCGTGTTGGATGATGGAGGATTCCTTAAGGACTCCCTTCCAATGGACTTCTTCCTATTGACATCAACTCATTTTGCTATGGGAATGAAGTTTAGAGTTTCGGTTAGTACCTTGGGGATTGTAGTCACCAGTGGCAATTTCTCTCGCTGTTAAATTATGAGAATATATCAATGTCTCTTATTTGATAGGTTCCTGAAGTGTTTGACGTCAAGTCCACTTATTCGCACTTGTTGGATCATACTAGGTACCTCGGGCCCCATTATCATTATCGATGGAATCTCTCGCATTTGTTAACAGTATACATTAATGACCGGTAATCAAATGATACCCCCCATGTTCAACCTCAGCTCATTTATTCACATGGTGAGGGTTTGTACTTTGGGTTGTTTTTTATGAAGACCTTGGGATGTTGATAACATTTCCTCATTATGTTATCACCCAAGCTGCGCAATACTGAGCCTCACTTATTTTTGGCTCTCCATGAGACATAGATCCAGTTTGTTGTTATGGCTATGATCTCTCTTTCTTACATGGATCCACGCTTGTATTTCAACGGCCATGCTATATATACATCTCCTAGTTATGTATCGGATATCATGTCGTATCACATTACACATCTATATGATGTCAAGATTGTAATTGCTCGCTGACCTTGATCGTTATTTCAAGTACTTTCGTAACTTGGTTCTATGGGTTCTTGCTCCTCCTCTGACTTGGAATTATAATGTATTTCGGCCATCATTTCCCTCTGACCTCACACATTAGGGGGCATCTGTTATAGGTCAAATATGCACTTCTCCATCCGTGATCACATATAGTTGTTGATCACACAAAAGGACAACTTGTATTGAAGAGCATGATTTCCCTAGATGATGTATGGACTAGACTTACCCTCCTGCAGCTGACAAAACAATGTTTTTTCATACTTTTTGAGAAAAACGCTACCCTATAGCCATGATAGTAGCGTTCACCCTCAGAAATACTCTACTCTACTTCAATAGAATAGTGTTTACCTCCTGAAATACTCTACTTTGCTTCAGTAGACTAGCGTACAGCTAAAAAATTCTTGCAAACGTTGGTTGTAAGGCAGGAAAGTTGCATATTAAAAGCTACTCCACTTAATAAAACTAGCATACACCTTAAAAAGTAATCAAAAATATATTAATTTGACGAATTGGGATTAGTTGAAGTTAGTTTTGCAACTTCCCCAACCTCCCAATCCAACTACGTCTCGATCTAAACTATGCTAGAGGAATTCCAAATTTAGTGTGAAGAGCAAGAGCCCAAGATCCGGTTGCACAAGCACTCTGAATGATCAGGTATACTTGTACTGGCTATTTGCTTTTGACAATAAAGGTTGAAATTCCCTTCCTGTCCCAATAAAATGTCTAATGGATTGCATATTCGTTTGGTTAATGCTTGATTGTATTTGATGTTTAAATTGTATTTCAATTTCATCATTGTTATATTATTCAAGATACGCTGAGGAAGGTATCTTTGTATCGCAGATTCGTCAAACGGAGGATCAAGTGGAGGATCGATCGAAGGAGCAAGCGAAATCTAGGATCGAACTTTGTTAATAAGGTACTCCCTCCATGATCTTGATCTCCTTCCTTTTGTAGAAGCTTATGTGATATGATAAATGCATTTACTTGTCACCCCCTAAGTTGGTAGTGTCCCTCTCCTCGCTATAGGGTGAAAATCCCGAACAACAGTCCATATATGATAACAGTCAATATATATGATAAAAGTCCATATCCAAAACATGAAAACGTATGTATGTATAGATCATCCAAAACATGAAAATATCCAAATTATGGAAATATCCAAAACATGGAAATGTATACATCATCAACTCATTGGCCTCTACCCCCACGAGGCCCTTGATTGTCCATATGACAGCCTTCACCTATAGTAGACCCATGGTAGCCTTTAGGCGGTAAACTATAAAAGAAGGCCTCAATCTCAACATACTGTAAAAGTTAAAATTGTTAACTCTGTAAGTTAGTTATATTTTGACCAATGCATAATATTCAAAAAGAAGTGAAAATTTTTAATGGATGGATGCGAAAATCACCTGAGACAAGTCAAGGGGGATGTCCGACATCTAGGTCGGAATATGGGTATATGGGCCCTCATCAGGACCACATGGTCGAGCTGCATCCCAATCATGCAGTAAGTGATTGCAACATCGACACCGACCTGTAGTGATGCCTATGTAAGACACCATTACATGTAACAAGTTAGATTTATTAAAAATTATTTAACTAAAACATAAAAGTTATAATTCAAGAATTAAAACATAAAGTATAAAATTAAATTACTAAATGTGAAATGAATTGGAACATAAATTAAAACTCACCTTTGTGTCTAGGCCTGGCCGGTCAGGAACTTTGCGGTCCTCATGTGTCTCATCTTGAGCAACGGGCTTTCCTTTTCCCTATACAATTTGAAATTCCAAGTTAGGATCTAAAACGTAAAATCTCAATTTAAGAAGTAAAACATAAATTATTCAAAATGAGATTAATTAGCACAAATTAAATTGGAACATAAATTATAACTGACCTCGACTACTGTGTCTAGCTGGTTGGGACGAGCGGATGGAGCAACCGATGGCTCACTACAAAAGAGCTCATCCATGTATGTGGTCCCCTGTATGGAGCAATAAAATACACCCCTTAAGTATTATTGAGCATTCAATTGACGACATATAATATGATGTAACATTCAATCATATAAACATAATTGTACAAAAATATACCTATCCTGGAGCGTCATATTTACGATACATGTGAAAGTATGCATCTCGGGATAACCAAGCATACCCCGGTATGGCCTGATCATCCAAAAATCGAGTACGTGATCATCGACCCACACTATCTCTGGTTGTGCAGGTGCAGGGGGTGGTCTAGATGCCTCTCCCTGCACAACAACAATAGCACTGCCCATGCAAGTGAACGACGAGTCTGCAATCCCCTGCCTAGCCTATGAGGGAAGGTGGGATGAATGTGTCATTCCATCTTCCTTGATGACCACCCTATCTAGAATAGGTACCAACCTCAGAGGGTGTGGGACGAAAGCGAGTTCTCTACAAGACCCTGGACGTTGGTAGGAACGTCCCCTACCAGCACCAAAGAAATCAAATCCCATGCTGGTGTAGTCTGGGTGCATGTCTAGAACAAACTCTACATATATATGTTTTTCAAAGTACAAAGGGACCTAGTCATGGTGGGGGAACATTCCCCATGCTCCGATGAATCTAGCGTATACATATAGTGCAACCTCCTCGAGCTTAAACTCCTTGAATCTAAGTGGTTGACTGACAGGGCGGTTAGGAGGGATGTCGAACAAAGTACCCTTTATGTCATTCCCTCTTGTGGCACCTTTGACATCCACCCATTTATGGGGGCCCATGACATCATGTATTCTCCCTTAGCATGTAAAACGCCAGATGTCACTAAGAGGTCCCACTCTCTTGTAGAGGGACAATATATCATCAACTGATGATAACATCATGAATAATGAGCTTCTAGTAGGAGAATCCTCCCTGAGTGTGCACACGCGCAAGTGCAGCCACTTGCATTGGGTGGTAATATCAGCAAGAGTGATGTGTGCAACCTCATCATCATATGATCCACCCGATGCACCTACAATCCAAACCAAAACACAAATGTTAGTGAAAATATATATTTTAACTTTCAAGTGAAATTCAATGCATTCTATATTAAAAATTTATTGAAAGTGTGTCTAAAAAAAATATGCACCTGTTGTACCTGTGTTCTGGCACACATCCTCCTCCTCGGGATCAATATGTACATCACCGGGATGAACCGACGCACTATCTCTTGTGTTGTTTCCACCAGCGAAAATTAACCTCAGTGTGGCCTCACTCCTCAGTGAACAAGAGCACTTCCGATGGCTACCATGTTGGACGACGTCGGATCCTCTCGTGCTCCGCTGAGAAAGAAGCAATGAGGTTCTCTCTTGAGAACTCTCTGCATTACATTTCAATTTTTATTTCTAATTCTATTTCAAATTTTAGTAAAATCAATTTCCAGTTCAATACAAATTCAAATTCAATTTCAATTTCAATTTCACATTTCAATTTCAAATTTCAATTTCAATTTCAAAGTTAAAAGTTCAATTTCAAATTCAATTCCAAATTCAATTTCAACTTCAAATTTATGTTTCAATTTCAAATTTCAATTTTATCTTCAATTCCAATTTCAAGTTTCAAGTTTCAAGTTTCAAATTTCTATTATAGATTTCAAGTTCAATTCTAATTCTAATTCCAATTCCAATTTCAAATTCCATTTCAATTTCAATTTTCAATTTTCAACTTTATTTTTCAATCTCAAATATCAAATCAATTTTAATGTCAATTTCAATTTGAATTTCAAATTCCAATTTCAATTCCAATTTCCAATTCTAGTTTTATTTTCAATTCTCAATTTTCATTTCCAATTTCCAGTTTTTAATTTCATTTTCATTTTAAATTTCAAATTCTATTTCAATATCAATTACAAATATCAATTTCATTTTCAATTTGAATTTTCAGTTTCGAATTTGGATTTCATCTTCAGTTTTCAATTTGAAATTTCAAGTTTCAATTTCTAATTTGATGTTTCAAGTTTCAAATTTCAAGATTCAATTTAAAATTTCAAGTCTCAATTTCTAATTTCAAGTTTCAAATTTCTATTACAGATTTCAAGTTCAATTGTAATTCTAATTCCATTTCCAATTTCAAATTCTATTTCAATTTCAATTTCAATTTTCAACTTTAGTTTTCAATCTAAAATTTCAAATAAATTTAATGTCAATTTCGATTTCCAATTTTATTTCCATTTTCAATTCCAATTTCCAAGTTTTAATTTCAATTTCATTTCAAATTTCAAATTCCATTTCAATAGCAATTACAAATATCATTTTCATTTCATTTTCAATTTGAATTTTCATTTTCGAATTTCAATTTCAACTTCAGTTTTCAATTTGAAATTTCAAGTTTCAATTTCTAAGTTTCAAGTTTCAAATTTCAATTAAAGATTTCAAGTTTAATTCTAATTCTAATTCCAATTTCAATTTCAAACTCCATTTCAATTTCAAACTCCATTTCAATTTCAATTTTCAATTTTCAACTTTAGTTTTCAATCTAAAATTTCAAATCAATTTTAATGTCAATTTTGATTTCAATTTGGATTTCCAATTCTAATTCCATTTTCAATTCTCAATTTTCATTTCCAATTCAATTTGAATTTTCAATTTTTAATTTCAATTTCATTTCAAATTTCAAATTGCATTTCAATATCAATTTAATTTTAATTTTCATTTTCAATTTGAATTTTCAATTTAGAATTTCAATTTGATTTTTAGTTTTCAATTTCAAATTTCAAGTTTTAATTTCAATTTCAATTTGAAATTTGAATTCAATTTCTATTTCCAATTCCAATTCCAATTCAATTTCTATTTCTCAATTTTCAATTTCAAATTTACATTTCAATTTTGATTCCAATTCTAATTCCATTTCCAATTTCATTTTTATTTACAATTTTCAATTTCAACTTTAGTTTTCAATCTCAAATTTCAAATCAATTTTAATTTCAAGTTCAAAATTTCAAATTTGGATTTCAATTTCAAATTTGGATTTCAATTTCGATTTGTAATTCTAATTCATTTCCAATTCTTAACTTTCATTTACATTTCAATTTCAATTTCATTTCAAATTTCAATATCAATTTCAATTTCATTTCAAATTTCAAATTCAATTTCAATTTCAATTTCAATTTCAATTTGGTTTTCATTTTCATTTTCAATTTTGAAATTTCAAATTGCAATTGTAATCGGTGAACACCAATAAGTCACAACTCAAATTTCAAATTTCAATTTTGAAATTTTAAATTTTCGCTTCCAATTTCAATTTCAATTCCTTTTGCATCTCCATTTTCAGTTTTCAATACCAATTTCAATTTCAAATGCCAATTTTCAATTTCAATTTCAATTTCAATTTCAATTTCAATATCAAATTCAAATTTCAAATTGAAATTGAAATTGAAATTGAAATTGAAATTGCAATTGCAAATCCAATTGCAATTTGCAATTTCATCAAATTGAAAATGAAATTGCAAATTACAATTCAAATTGAAATATGTAATTCAAATTTCAATTTCAAAGGTTTTCGAATGTTTTTCTTAATGTTAATGGTTTTTGTTACATGGTTATATGACCTTATATTGGAAAAAAATCGACAATGTTTATGTTGTTGGTTTTATTTTGAAATATGTATTTTTTTTCAATCCTCCTGGCATTCTCAGAGGATTGAAAAAAATGGGCAGCATTTATCTTTGCCAAAACACATTTTAAAATAAAACCTGCAGCATAAACGCTACCGGTTGAAATAAACAAAAATATTAATAACTTGAAAAAATAAATACAACATAAATTTAAAATTTAGAACATGTTTAACATAATGTAAATGGTTTAAATTGTAAATTTAAAACATGTTTTCTATCAGTTTTTAAATGGTTTTGGTAATTCCAAGGTTCATAGGTCTAAAAACCTAGGGTTTCAATGGTTTTTTTACACAATTTGATTAAATTTTATGGAAAAAAAAAACCAGTTTGATTTCCAAATGTGTAATTCGGTAGCATTTCTGCTTGCCAATACACATTTAGAAATAAAACCGACAACATAAATGCTGCCAGTTGATATAAATTTTATACAAAAATAAACAATATATTTTATTTTATTTAAAAAAAATAGGGGTTTAGGGTCAACTTACATGGTGGTGTGGCCTACATGGCATGGTGGTGTGGCAGCGTGGTGTGGCGTGGTGTGGTGTGGAAACAACTTCTTGGTCAAGCTATCTCCCTCGATCGAGCTCCTTTGCACTGTCATTTTTGTTGGAACAGGGCCGGTCAACCGCAACCCTGTTTTTGTTTTTATTTACTGTTTCAATAGCTCAATTGAGCAATTGATCGATCGAGGGTTTAACCTATCCCTTGATCGAGGTATCTTAAAACCCTCGATCAAGGTATTTTAAAGCCCTCGATCGAGGTTTAGAAACTTCGATAGAGGGCTTTAAAATACATCGATCGAGGGTTTGTGGCTCAAATTTTTGGCACTTCCCTTGCCAAAAATCGTGAACCAACTTCATGGATTGACCATTTCCTCGTATAATACAAAAATATAATAAACAAGAAAAAATAATAAACACAATGATTAAACCAAGCACGCACATAATGAGAAATAATTTTTATCCTCGAAACCTTTAAATAGGGTTCTTCACAAGCAACACAATAGGCCATTACCATGGGCCAACAAATACCATGGGCCATTAAATAGCATGGGCCCAAAGAACCCTGACCGATGGAAAATATATATATGTGTGTGTCTGTAGCTTGGGTGGTTGGGAGGAATGAGTGTTTCCCTCCCACCTAAGTTTAATTCTTGTAAGTGACATGTTGCTCTTGTTGAGCCCCTATTGTAATGATTGTATTTATGGCCATACCTTGGTTCAATCGATGAACCACCATTGAATATATATATATATATATATATATATTAAAATGTATTTCAAAATGACAGCTGAAATTAAAATTCACACTTAATTAATGACGTTTAATTTTATGAAGTGATAGTATAACTATTACTATTACTAATATATATATATATATATTACTAATTAGTTATATATTAAAATGAACTTCAAAATGAGAGCTGAAATTAAAATTCGCACTTCATTAATAACATTTAATTTTATGAAGTGACAATATTTTGATGTGTAAAAAGGAAAATGACGGCTATCTACACGTCAAATTTCAAACCTACTCTCAAATGCCCCTAATTGTTGCATGTAGAGTTTTGTGCTATGTAACACTTCTAAATCTATGTTGGAGTTTCTGTGTTGTATTTGTTGCCACTTCTCGTTTTATGCATGCAAGTGTTTCTTCACACGTTCTTGACTTGACTTGGCACTTCAACGATTCATTCAGCCTTTCACTTTTAAATTGAAGAACATCATATATTTCTATACAATTTTTTCAGGAAATTGAGATTCTCCAAGGAAAGTATTAATAAGATATATACATATGTATTAAGAAAAAGTAAATAAAAATATAAAAATAAGTTTACAAAGTATAATACTTATTTAAAATATATTGGGTGTATAATTCAGTGTTCAATGTAGAGTTAATAAATAACTAAAAATTAAACAAGAGCCGCATGCGGCAATGTCTATGACAGAGCATGAAAATAGACTTTAGAATTTGTAAATGCAGTTCAAAGACATAAGGAAAGGAACTTAACATTTCCTTTGCATTTTGACAATTTGCGCTGAAAGTTTCAGCACAATTGAATAGAATGTGACCACTAGTTGCTAAAGTATGTAAATGGCTAGTGAAAGGCATGCAATTTAACTAGTGTCTTTTAAAATAATTGAATTTAATGTACCTAAGCTCCAAACCAATAGAAGGGCACCACATTTTTCTAGATCAAGAATCTTGACTTCTACCACATAGGATATACAAATTGCACCATATCCGTTTAGTCCCAGCTCATGTATTGTGAAAATTAAACCACTGGAAACACGACAAAAGCGAGAAAAGACATGAAGGGCACCTCTTGAATTGTGTACACCTCAGTACTAGTCTGTGACAGGAGCCAATGATCAATGCAGAAGAAAACAGTTGTGTTGAAGTAGTTATTGTAGCAGTTTACTGGGACATATAGAGGGAATAGTAGTGCAGAACAAACATGAATTGCATTTCATTGTTAAGGACAAGTTAAGAACAAGTTAAGAACATGTAAATGACATTAGCCTTAATAGAACTAGGAACATGTTTTGAAATCAAGATCTTTAAGAAAAGGAAAGGATGAGATATCATAGATACAAGCATGACATGTTTTGAAACAAAGATGGATCAAGACTTTGCAAAGAGAACAAATTTCATGTCCTAATATGATTTTTAAACAAGAGTTTCCACAAATAGCTAAAGCCATGATACAAGCAGCACATTTTTGAAACAAAGACATGTAAGACTTTGCAAAGAGAAACAATTTCATTTCCTATTCTAATTTTTAAACAAGAGTTCACATGTAAATTCATAATAACATCTTTTGAAACAGAGATAGGCTGCAAGGAAAGTTTTTACAAGGAGAATCAATTTCATGTATAATTGTAAGGAAAGACATGTTCTGAAATTGAATATGCATATTTAAGAAAGGAAAGAGTGAAAATGCACATTGTTTGCAGAAATAGGTGAACATATTTTCAAACAGAGATAGATTGCAAGGAAGGAATTTGCAAAGAGTATCGATTCCATGTTCCAGTGACATCACTCCTGGTGCAATAGCATTTTTTTTATAACATAAACAACTGCATAGATTTGACCAAGTTGCATTGACAAGGCACAACAATGCATTTAGTATCAAAGCAAGAGAGCAACAAGCACAACAATATAATCCAGGAGAAAGCATAATGTAGATCATATGATGAGTATATAAAGCCACAAAGTTATATAAACATAGTTCTATATACATTACCAAAACAAAAGCTGAAAAGCCAAATGGGGTATGTCAGTTCAAAAAATAGATTCTAATGTAATTGTAACCATGAATATCAAAATGAACAAAATTTACATAATGGCACTTTGCAAGATGGGCAGTGTGCAAGGAGAGCCAACAATTTATTTGATAGAGCAAAATAGTATCCTAACGAAACCAAACAACATCACATTCAGAGTTTTCCATTGTCAAATATCTTTCAAAACAGAACCTAATAAGCTCATATGTAATAGTAACCTAATTTGGAGCATTCCAATAGTTAAAAACCTTCCAAATTGGATTCCAATAAGCTCATCTCCAATCAAAAACTAACTCTAGGAAAAATATCCATAACATTTATACATATATGTTGCATTCTAACATAACAGTTTATTAAATGAACTAAAATAAATACTTACCCTAACACAACAGGTTTAGGAACTGTCACAAATATTTAACCTACCATAACAACCTCTGGAAATGAACCTAAGAACTATATATAAATTAAATAATACCAACACGGAAGTTGTAAAAATATAGATTGTTTACACTGGCACATAAATATATGTTAAATGAAAATTCACCTAAAGAGGTTAAATTTAATCATGTTAAATGAAAATTCACCTAAAGAGGCTAAATTTAATCATCTAGGATCATTTGTAATGCTGAATTTACTCATTTGGGTGCAATGTCTTTTTGCCGACAGTAATTCTGAACCCAACGGAAATTTTGCTCGCATTAAAATGCTTTTAAAATTAAATTTTGCTCTAGAAGTCTATAAAATATAGCTGTAAAATACTAAATCCAAAAAGCTGAGTTTTCCAAAACTAAAGTGTAAAGAATTGGTATTGAATAAAATACCCATCATAATAAACCACTTGTGTGGATGCACTATGAACCCCAAAAACATGAATATAGGCAATATAGGCTGACACCTTTGAATGATATGAATTGTTCCTTGTGCCTAAGATGTTGTCTCTTTGACTTGGTTATCATCAATGAATTGTTGCTTGTGCCCAAGATGTTGTCTCTTTGACTTGGTTATCGTCAGAAGCCATGCATTCACCAAGAAATCATTGTAGAAACTTGAAATCATGAGTACTGGTGCAGCGTTATTACTAAGAGTGTTTGCAAGGTCACCAAGTACACCAGCAGCAGATTTTGTAACACTATCATCCCTACAAACAAAGAAATCATATGATGATGTCAGTGTAGGTAAACCATATTGTATTTTAATATTTTGACAACTGCAAATGTAAGTATCTTAATATTTAGCCTGCAGTTGGACTTGAAAGGCTCCAAGTTAGTAAAAACAAAATTTAAAATACAATAAAAATTTCAAAAAACAGAAAAATAAAAACAATCATGCCCCTAACCTTTCTTTATCGTGGAAGACAGCCTCTATGAACTGCAATATATGTACCACATATGGCATCATTAGCTCAGGCTTTGCATTCTTGAATCCTTGTAGAATTCCTGAATATGCCTCAAAAATACCATTTCTCAACTTATTATTGTATTCGACCATTTCATCATCTGTGATGCTTGTTTGGGCAGCAATCTCTGCTGCAGATTGAAGCATTGGCATAGCATAAGCTAGATACTTCTCAAAATTCCCATCAATAATAGCAAGAGCAATATCCCCAAAGCATGAAAAGATTGGGGGCTTCACTGAATGGTGCAGCTGACTACTTGACAGATCTTTTAGAAGATGAGCCATAATACCATCACAAAAAAGGAAAAATCTTAGCTTCCAAAGCATGACAAATGTCACCCACCACACCCACCGTTACTGCACAAACTGGATACTCTTCAAAATTCTGGAGACCCATTTCAACATACTTATAGAATTATGGCATATACTTGGCAAATTCAGGACTAGCAAAATACATATAAAACTGAACTCTCAAATTTGCATTACTGTTTTAAATTAAATCTGGCAAACAGTAAACTAAAATGCTAGACCTTAAGACATAATTTAAAAAATACACATAAAACTGAACTCTCAAATCTAAATATTACTGTTTTAAATTAAATATGGAAAACAGTAAACTAAAATGCTAGAGCTCAAAACGTAATTTATTTAACCAACCCAATGGAAAACCCTTTCACTCCTTTATAGACTAGGAGCAGCTAGGTTTACAATCAATGCAATCTATCCCTTTGTTGCATCTAGGTTTGAAGAATAAACCCTAATCTAATTCCAATTCTAGCTTCAGGAATTGTGCCCTAGGATAGCATGAGAGAATGCTTAGATCAGAATGCTCACCAAGGAGTAGTAATCATGCATACAAGCAAAGCACCGACTCCTAGAGATATGAAAACTAGAAAAGTAAACTGAAATTAGAAAACTGGTTGAACTAGAAACTGGACTGAATGGACTGAATCTGGAACTGAAGGTGGAAAAACTGGAAATATACTAAGATTGGTGCATGTATGCACCCTCATCTCTCCTACATAACTGCCTCTCCTTGACACTTTGTTGTGCACAAGAACCTAGGCAATTTGCTGCCATAAATTCTATTGTATGTACTGCATTAAATGCACCCTTACTGCTATATGAACAAGCTATTGTACCTATTGACCATGTGCACCCTAGTGCTGTGGAGAAGACTGCTGGTGCTAAAAAATGTATAACTCTAACGATATTGATTACAAAGAGCATGCCTTGTTGCTATTTTTGGAATTTTGAGTTGGAGCCTCTCACCTATTGCTGACATGGTTTGTCAACACATATTTCTTATTACAATGTTGTAGATTCAGTGCCCAGGCTACTAAATCCCTATATAAAAAGGATGATTTATGGATGATTGTTAGTTGTGCTTCCATCTACATCAATATCGTTGATTTACATGTTAATTTAATGTAAATTACATGTGCTCCAACCATTTAATGGCCACTATATGTATGCTTAATTGATTATATATGCATGCTTAATTGATTATATAATAATATATGTTCACTACAACCACCATGATCTGTAATATGCTTCACATATGGAAAATACATCATTCTCACATTGTTTACAATTATTATCTACTATGTGTAGTGACTAGGGAAGAAAAATGAATGCCAAACAACACTAAAAAGTCCATACACATGCTACACAAAGTTTTACCCTGGAGAAGCCCAATAAGGATGAAAACTCCAACAAGAAAAGGGATTTGTTCATCCACATGGTTACAAAAATGCACATGGTTATAGTGAATAATGTTGTTGTGGCTTGCAGTGGTTCCCTCTGTCCATGGAATGGGCACTGCTCAACTCCGCAGCCAATCCATATCACTCTCTTCCCTTGTTTCCTTTGCTTCCTCTCTTCACATTTGCTTTGTTGTAGCTAAATTCCTGAAGTGTTTTGAGAGTGCAAAGAATCAACATGTTGAACATGTCATCTTTCTTGTTATGCCTTCAATATGTGCTTAAGAAGCCAAAGGAGCCAAGAATCCATTGTGACTGTTAATATTCCCAATTTTCGTCACCAAACTCCTACAGTTTTCAAGCAGCACTCGTATTTTGACCAGAAATTTCTGCCTGTAATTTCGTTTTCCATCTTGTGCTTGATTTGAAGCTTAATGGAGAATGCTACTACTCTCCTTCTTTGTCCAAAAGTTAATTCCATATGGATTTTGGCTGGAGTTAGCTGCAAACTCACAGTTTCCAGAAAATAGTAGGAATTAAAAAATATGGAAAAATTATATTAACTTTGACAGTTACAGTAGTAGCAAATAAATAATCCTGCGATTCCTTGAACTTCCTTTCAATGATCCTTTTCAGGTCAAATTTTGGAGTCTAGGTATTTGCTTAGAAATTGTTAAGTTTATTGCATGGCTAATCTTGTAGCTTACATTCCATATAGCTCGCGTTCTAGGGAATTTTCAATACTTGTTACAATATGACCACATGTAGGGCAGGGTTTCACAAAAGGTAAGCATGCATTATATAGAAGCTTCTAAGTTATATAAGGCAAATTGATCTAATTCCTGGAAGCTTTTCAATGTACTTTCAGTTAGAACAACTGATATGTCAAAGCAATACCATGGAACAAACCACCAAGCATATCTAATTATTATCTATAAGTTGGCTATATTCAAAGGTAGTAGTAGGCTTATTTGTCCACCAATATTGCCAATTTCATGAGTGGGTAGACCCTAGTTTGATAATTTGATAAACTATATATCTTCCTCATTCCATGTGTGCAAGTAATTTACATGGTAAACAAGAGATGAATTTGTGGAACTGTCACAAATATTTAACCTACCATAGCAACCCCTGGAAATGAACCTCAGAACTATATATAAATTAAATAAGACCAACATGGAAGTTGTAAGAATATTGGCACATAAGTATCTGTTAAATGAAAATTCACCTAAAGAGGCTAAATTTAATCATCTAGGATCATTTGTAATGCTGAATTTATAATGTTGAATTTACTCATCTGGGTGCAATTTTTTTTTGCTGACAGTAATTCTGAACCCATCAATAATAACAGAAATTTTGCTCGCATTAAAATGCTTTTAAAATTAAATTTTGCTCTAGAAGTCTATAAAATACAGTCGTAAAATACTAAATCCAAAAAGCTGAGTTTTCCAAAACTAAAGTGTAAAGAATTGGCATTGAATAAAATGCCCATCATAATAAACCACTTGTGTGGATGCACTGTGAACCCCAAAAACATGAATATAGGCAATATAGGCTGACACCTTTGAACATTGAATTATGATTGTAGAACAAGATGAATTGTTGCTTGTTCCCAAGATGTTGTCTCTTTGACTTGGTTATCATCAGAAGCCATGCATTCACCAAGAAACTCGTTGTAGAAAGGTAAATTCCTGAGTACTGGTGCAACGTTATTACCGAGAGTCTCTGCAAGGTCACCAAGTACACCAACAATAGATTTTGTAACACTATCATCCCTACAAACAAAGAAAGTGTTGGCTTGGTTTTGCAACCAAGCTTTGTGCAATATCAACAATGTGATAGCAGTTTCAATATTGAAAGCAAAAACAATTATAAATTAAATCTAAATCTAAACTAGCATGTACATATAACAAATAAATTTTTTAAAGACGATCCAAGAACAAGAAATAAAAGAATAGGTGTTTTGTATTAAGATACCTCAAATGGTGAGGATTTGTGTTGAGCAACTCCTAAGGTGAGTAGCTCCAAGTTCCAAAGGTCTCTTCTCCAAGATGTTGAAAATGGCCAAAAGTCTCATGAGAGATTTTGACAGCGTGAGGATAGGATGATGGATGGATGGAAAGTGAGGAGCCCCTACCACCTTTTTATAGTTTTTGGTGGTGGGGAATACCATTATGGTTTTGAGGAAACCAATGGTATTGACCAACATGGTTTAGGTACATTTTTCCATCCTTTTTCCTTTTTTGAATATTTTGAATATTTTTATTCCCTTTTTAATATTTTTGGGAATTCTGGACCCTTTTTGAGGGTTTTTAATGCTTTTTGAGGAAAAATATTCATTTTGAGGGGAAAAAGGGGTGTATTATGGTCTTTTGGTGAACTTTTGATGGCTTTAGAGGCTCAAATGGTGGAAAAGTGGACAAATGGGTCATGTGTAAGGAAATTAGCTAGTGAGCACTTTTTGGGTGTTAACAGATTACCCCCTGATGTGTGAGGGCAGGAGCTCATCGTATGTCCGATAGACATCATAGTTCTTTTATCTTTTTCCTGGGGTTTGGGGAAGAGAAGAGACCGGTTGGAGACTAGATCCACGACCCTTGGAAGCTGCAAAACAAAAAATATTGCATGGCCTCAATATGAATGAGGAATAATCTCTGATAATGGACGAGGCGGGCATACCCATGCTCATATCAATATATATACATAACAATTAGTCCCAAGAAGGGGGACCTGAATAATACATAAAAAAATATGTTGGTACATCATAATGGTTCAAAGGGGACACTATTTTGGGATGTACTCATGATCATAACATAACTGATATCAATAACTGATACACTGGAATAAAGCGACAACCATTCTGAACAAGGTCTCAGAAGGGTTGATGAACTACTGAATCTGAAGGTGTCCAACATCTGTAGGGACTCAATGACTCTAAGTCAACTATGAGGAGTATATGTAACTGTATACTCGAGGGAGTATAAAACTGGGGTACATCTGAATACTTTCGCCATGCGTAACCCGGATATCTATAGGAAAAATGTAGCTGGTTGTTTCCATGCGTAGACTCCCAAATGTGGAAGAGTCAGGTGGTATCCGGGGTCTTCGACAAATAACTGGAAGGACCAATACCCTGTGCGAGTCTCAACAATGCGATCAAGGTGTTGAAGTCGAGCATGTGAGAAACAACCATTTGGAGAGGCACTGAGGACTCTTCTCGAAATGATTCGTAGGCACTCATCATAAATGGTGATAAGTCCAAGACACAGGGACCTCTAGGTCTATCCTATGGAATAAATTTGGTTGTCGTCGATAGAGGGAGACCAACAACTAACAAGGCAATGATGTTTCCTTGATAGGAGCGTGACGTGTAGAACTGATGTGTGGTAGTACTGATGGTAGGACTGACATACTTGTGGGTATGGGAAGTAACTGGGGTCATAGAGTGGGTGGACTCAAACTTCCTTTGTTCAAAGCATGATGACATGGTTGACCTGGAAGCATAGGGAACTGATTTGTAGGTGTGGGGATCATAGTTTTTAGGGATTGAAGGGTATGTATTGACTCTGGGGGGGTCAAGCTGATGGGTGCTGTCGAGGGATTCTCAGGGTGACACACTGCAAAATACTCTGAACAAAGGCGACCAAAATGGGGAAGCTGCCATATGAGTAGACGTGATCTGTTGTGGCGCCGAGAAGCACCATTAGGTCCTTCTTCATAGTTTTAATGAGCTCTAAGAAGGGATAAAAGTGTGCTCTGAAATGGTACTGTCCTGTGAATTTTGTGAACCCAGGACTGTTCATGCTCATGGATGCTTTCATTTTTAAGGAGTCTGAAAACGATAAGAAGACTCTGCAGTGGTTGTGAGTACCGTCCTGTGGGTTTTTACGAGCCCAGGATGGTGATTGCTCATGTTCGCTTTCATGTTTAGAGAGTATGAAAGCGGTAAGTGGACTCCATTGGTGTTCTTTATCGTAAGTTAGTCTCCAAGGCCCGAAAAAGCATAAAATGATGCAAATGGAGAACTCTTCTAGTCGATGTGACTAGAGTATTCCTTTTTCGTAATTAGTCTACAAGGTCCGAAAAAGGGGTAAAATTATACCAGGTAAACGCCCTTTCAGATACGTTTAGTGAGCATGAAAGGAAGCAAGGTTGCTCGGTGATCTTTTCATTGTTTTAGGAGTCATAAAAGAGCTTAACAGAAACTCCCTAAGTGCCTTTTTCGTAAAAGGGATTGCTCGGCCTGAAAAATGGGTAAAACTATACTGAACAAAAAGGGATTGATGAGAGCGAGAAAAGGTCTCAAGCATCGTCATGAGTGCGGAATACTGAATCCGGTGACATAAAGATTGTCAAAAAGGGGCAACGGCCAATGTGGCACGCAAACCGAGGTGATGAGTGGCATTTTCAAAAAATGCTCAAAAATTATGGGGTCAGAGCGAGAAATGATCTCAAGCATCATCACAAGCATGAAAAACTGAATTCGATGATATCAAACTTGTAAAAAATGGACGACGACCGATGTGGCACGCAAACCGGGGCGACGAGGGGGCATGGGAAAAATGCCTGAAAAATCTGGGCATGAGAGCGAGAAATGATCTCAAGCATCATCACGAGCGTAGAAAACTGAATCCAATGATATCAAACTTGTCAAAAAACAGACGACGACCGATGTGGCACACAAACCGAGGCGACGAGGGGGCATGGAAAAAATGCCCAAAAAATATGGGCATGAGAGCGAGAAATGATCTCAAGCATCATCACGAGTGTGGAAAACTGAATCCGACGATATAAGACTCAGAAAAAATAGAGAACGACCAATGTGGCACGCAAACTGAGGCAATGAGGGCATGAAAAAATGGTCAAAAAATGGACATGGTGAAAACAGGAAAAGGAAAGGACTATCATGAAGTTCTCGCCGTGCTGATTCCAATGGTACCAATGGTGTGAGGAATAGACGTCGTATGATGCCTCAATGGTTGTTTGAAAAATGGTGAAATTTCTATAAATAGGATGTGGGGCCCATATGACATGTCATTGTTACGTGTGAGTTTGGCAGAGCAATCAGAGCTCTTTCTTGATTTTTGGGAGATTTGACCGTTGGTTTTCGATTCCGTGAGTTTCAAGTAACCCTATTCGCCTTAGCCTTTTTAATTATGTCTTTTTGGTCAGCGGCGAGCCCCCGAAGGCCGTGAAATTCCATGTTGGCCTTCCAACGTGGAATATCGCGGGTATTGCGTCTTTTTCCGTGATGAACATTGCGGGTTTGGGGCTGACAGTTGCAATGTTCATCGCGGCTGTCAGGTTTGGTCCTGTACCACCGGCCGACCATGTGGTTTGTAGGGGATGGGCGATGGTGGTCATTCCACCTCCTATAGCGGTACCGCCTCCTCATGCTCGAGGAGTTGGGGCTCGCGGTCGAGGAGCTGGGCCTCGAGATGATGCTGTGGAGGGTGTCCGAGAGACACTAGACATGATCCTAGCAGGATTTCCAGAGGATGGGTGGAGGGATTTGGATCGGGACATCGTCGAGCGTTGTTTTGATGCGCCTCATGAGTGGCGCTCGATCTTGCTCAGAGTAGCATTGTTGGCGGCTGAGTGGAGGGATGGGGCTCGGCATGATCCGACAGGGCCCGTGGAGGGGAGGATTCGGGTGCGAGATGATCCAGTGGGGCCGGAGGAGAGGAGAGTTTGGGCTCGGCATGATCCAGCGGGGCCAGTGGAGGTGGCGCCAGAGGAGCCTGGAGACCATGATGATTAGATGACCTTGTATCTACCCCCAAATGCTGATGAGCATATGGGGAAGTACCTTTTTGTATGGCTTATGTATTTTTGTATATTGGGTGCTGAGGGCACCTATGACATGTTTGACTATATTATGATGTATATATATATATGATTTGGTATATAGTCATGTATGCACATGGATGCATTTATTGTCTATTTGCTTGCCCGTGGGGGCATGTTTGATTTTCTGTATGCCCATGGAGGCACATGTTATGCACGTGGATGCAACATTTTGATTTTTGTATATGCCCGTGGAGGCACATGTTATGCACGTGGATGCAATTTTGTAATTTTTTATATATGCCCGTGGAGGCACATGTTATGCACGTGGATGCATTTTTGTTTAAGCCCGTGGAGGTACATTTGTGTTTACTATATGGTTTGGTTGGTGTGCCAATCAAGAATGTTGTTAGCCATATGGTCTTCTATACTGTTGAGATTCCTTGGTACATGTGTGAATGAAATGGATTCAAACTGTCGAATGATTTGTTTAGTGCGCAAGAATTTTCTGAAAAGACAGGGATCACGTACCTGGTATTCATTGTTGAGCTGAGAAATAAGGAGTTGTGAGTCCAAGAAAATGTTAAGGTGACTTATGCTCATTTGGAGAGCTGCGGCTAGGAGACCGGTCACGGCATCATATTCAGCTTGGTTGTTGGTCGCGGCACCTACGCACACTCCGTCGATGTGGATCAACTCATGTGAAGGGGAATATATTACCCAAGCTATGGAGGCCAGATTGTGGGACCAATGGTTTGCACCATCAGCGAAACTAATGTAGCAGAGTGGACCAGGATCCATTTGTGGTCATGCAGAAAAAACAAATATTTAGGTTTTTTGAATTTTTTGTGAAAAACAAAATAAGACTGTACAGTAATGGACGGTGGTGTCCATCAGATTTTCTATGGGTAAAATCGCTTGAGGTACAACCCGTTGCGTGGGTTGCGTAGGGCGTTTCCTTCTGAATCGGTCAGAATGTATGCCCCCTGTCCAAGGCAAGTGTGTATAATGTATGGGCCTTGCCACATGGACACAAACTTTCCTTTTCTGGTTTTGTCATGAGCTTGATCATAGGCGAGGACAAGGTCCCCTTCAGTAAAAGTTCTTGGGTGGACATGTTTGTCGATGTGATGTTCCACAATTTTAGGATCGAGGCCAGGCATCTCGGTGTAAGACCAGGAGAAGACATCACGAAACTCTTGGAAGAGTTTCTTATATACCTGAGTTTCCGCTTGAGTGCATGATGCGCCTAGCGAGATGAGCTCAGGTTTTCCAGGTGTGGTGGAAATGTCGATTTGTATAATAGGGGAAATGTTGGACATGTTCCCCTCTTCGAAGGCATCTAGTGTTGGGATGGGGTCTTTGAACTAATCAACCTTAGTTGGTAGGAAATATTTTGATTCGACTGATAGCTGGTTTTCTGCAGTGGATGTAGACGCCTTAGGGAGGATGTACAAGCGATGATGCATATCGTCCCAAGGGTAGTCCGGTGTAGTGAGTGTTTCTAGAATTTGCTCATCAGTACGAAAGTAATCAGACCATAAATCAATGGGTTCTGATTTGTATGTGGTTGAAATCATATAGATGGTATTGATTTCTTCCGTAGAAGATGATTTCGGAGGGTAGATCTCCTCAATGAGGGGAGGAGATATCTCTAAGTCGGCATTGTTCATCTCGTATAAGGCTGCTCTATAATCTGGGAGATCAGGGTAGTGGTTTGAATAATGGCCATAAATGCCACATATCACACAAGGGTGGTTAGTGCGGAGTTTTTTGTCGTGAGGTTGAGGAGGTGGCTCAAGTCTTACCGCTGGAATTCCGGTGTCGTCATCCAACATATTCATGTATTCTTGGAGTGCAGGTAATTGTGGACATTGATGGGTGGCATGGCCTACGTCGTCACACAACGAGCACTTAGGGGGAATGCGAATAGTTGGGGGGCTTTTATCTACCTTGGGGATTTATGGGGGGGTGCAAGTTGTGGGTCTAGTGTTATAATTTGGTGGGCCTCTGCCCCTTGTGTTCCATAACGGAGGTGGGGCGTTTCTGGACGTTGATTCCATAGTCACTATTGGGGGTGGTTTGTTTTGCAGATGAGCAACCGGAGGGGGTGGGTGGTTGGTAGTACGGATAGGTTGTACTGGTTGTAAAATAACAGTCCCAGTCGGCGGGGGGCTCGGAGCAGGTAAGTACCATACAGGTATCCCTAATGTTAAACCAGGAAGGTTGAGTGTAGCCATTACTGGCAAACTAACAACTCCGGAAAATGGGAACAAGAACGGGATAGTATGAATTGGTGTTGTGCCAATATGAGTAGGCATTGTGGGTGTTTGTGGTAGTGACAAAGGCTGCTGTGTGGTGTGCGACAGGGTGCACAAATCCGATGTTTTTGTTATCAGTAAAGGTGGTGAGATCTATGGAAATGTGGAAGTCATAGGTAACTCGGTGTAGATTCCAGGACCAATTGATGACACAAATGATGTTGGTGCGGTTTGAATGGTTTGTTCAATCATTGGTAGCACATTTTGAGGGGTTGCGGGGGCGTTAGGATCATAATATGTGAGTTGATCAATCTTGATAACGCGTCCTTCATGTGGGAACATCATGAGGCGAAAAACAGAAGAAGCCACTGCTTTCATTTTGAACATATAGCTACGTCCAAGAAGGAGGTTGTAGTCGAGCTGGGCATTGATCACTTCGATGTTGATAAGAACTAATTTTCTGCCTATTTCTACGGGTACGTTCGCTAAGAGGCCTTGTGGTTGAGCTGAGCATCCGTCGTAAGCTTGTAATGTCATGGTGGATGGTTGTAAAGCGGGGGAGCCAAGTTTCTGCCACACAAGGGTGGACATAACGCAGGTTGAAGCTCCTTCATCGATGATGCATCGATGCACAACAAGGTTTCGAATGTTTACTGATACTTGGAAAGCCAAATTTGATGGAAATCAAGGTTCGGCTTGGTCTAAGTCGAAAGCCATCATGTGTGTGTCATCAGGGTCTACTCCTCCGATGGCAGGTAGTAGTAGTTTTCGTTGTGTAGGGCATGTTTTCAGTACCTCTAAAGCAGACATAGCAGCGGGGGATTGTGCTAGGTCTTCCACAACGTTATAATTGGATGTTGCATGAGCATTAGGATTGTTTTTAATCCTTCACAAAGGGATGCGAGGGATTTTAGGTCCTTCGTCCAACAACATATTTGGTATGCACAGTGGTTGATTTGGTGGAAGGGAGGTGGATGCGTCAGTGGGAGGAGTTTCTGGGGGTGGGCCATACTAATTCCTGTGAGTTTGGAGGTTAATGTCATTGGATGACATCATTAATAAATGGTGTGTGCCTGGATCCATATGCTGATAATCAGTTGCGGCATAGGTGATTTGCTGCTGGGGTGCAGCAGGTCCTTGTGGGGGATCCATAGGGCGAGTATTTACTACTCCCTAGTTTGGAAATGGGTTTTGTAATATCATGGGTTGCGGTTGATTAAGTGGAGCTATTTGTCCAGCATGGCCCTGGTGTTGGGCATCGTCAGCCCAAAGTTTACGTGCTTTCTCTAAATGGGGGCAGTTGTGAGTGTAGTGTCCATAGACTCCACATATAGAACATGGATGGTTTGTTCTCAGGTTATTGTTTTTTGGCTGCTTGGGATGACGATCAGGATTCTGGTTGGGAGGAGTAGCATTGTTATTATTTGGAGGATTGGGAGGTGGTGGACCTTGATTATGTTGTTGGTTTTTGTCGCGGTTACGTCCTCTTCCATGGTTTTGTTGTCCACCCTGGTTACGTTGGTTGTTTTGGTGTTGGGGCTGATTGTGTTGTGTATACACTTTCCCTTGAGTAGTGGGAGGATTTTGGGGTGCCGCAGGTGTGGTAGCAGGTTGCGGTGGATAATAAGATGGTGGGGTTGGAGGTGGTCCAGTTGCCTGTTGGGGTTGTTGGTAACCCTGAGCTATTGGAAGTGTTGGGTTAGCTGGTCTAGCTTGCTACAGGTAATACATTGGTTGTGCCAGTAAATGAATTGGGTTATGGGTGGCCGGTTGGTTATAGTATGTGGGAGGTACATATGTCAATGGCTCTTTCCCATAGCAATGTTGTGGACAAGAGGGTCCATGGGTGTGATGAGTCTGATTCGTTGGAGCGTACGAAGTTGTCGCTCCAGAATTAGATGTAGCCCTAGAGAGTTATGGGGCATTCATGGTGCTCACCATGCTAAAAGGTTTATTTTGTGCCGTGACTTGGCCGATAATACCATCAGTGGCATGTGATGCCCCCAGAACGTCACCCTGTGAAGAATCGCCTCGTGGGGCATTTGGTATGATGGTGTAGAGATAGCCTGACTAGGCAGAAATCAGGTCGAATTGCTGAGCTTTTAAGATAGCTTCTTCCTCTAACTGGGGTCGTTCGGAAGCTATGTCTTTGGCTATGAGGGGTAGGAGTGATTTAAGAAATTAGTCCAAAAATATACGACCATCTAGTTTTATCTTACAGAGGCTACGATGCTTGCGCCACTCATGGATATGGTCGGTGATGTGGGTAGCTATGTTTTGTCGGCAAGACAACAATATTTCTACTTCTGCATCATAGCATACAGGTAGCTGAAAAAACTGAAGGAAAGTGGAGGCGAGAAACGTAAATGTATGGTGGGTCCCATGTGGTTGTTCGATGTACCACTTGGCTGCAGAGCCAGTGAACGTTCGTTGCAACAGTCTTAGTCTAATGGAGTCATCCACTATGGAGTTAGATGAACACCATAGGTGAAATGACATTATGTGGTTTTGGGGATCCTCCCTAGGTTTTCCTTCAAACTTGGGTATGTCCAAGGGGAGCTTTGTAGGCATGGGTGGCCATGTAGGGTTGTGCCTGATAGGATCGTTGGTTAGCCTGGCTAGGTCTGGTAAGTTCAGACTAGCCATGTAAGGTAAACTAGTAGATGGGTGTGGCGTAGTGACTGGGACATAACTATTAATGGTGGCATTATGTAGTGGTCCAGTAGCCCCTAAGGGTATGCTAGGTATTGAAGGTATGTGTCCTCCAACCGTTGTGGTTTGGGATGGGCCAGCACTCCCAAGTGCAACATGGGTTGCAGAGGGGTTAGGAATAGTGCCAAGAATTCCTGGGATCTGGGTTGTGGTAATGAGAGGTGGTGTGATTCCTATGTTGGGCATACCCATAATAGGAGGTAGTCCTGTGTTGGGCATACCTAAAGGTGGAGTGGCCCCTATATTAGGCATGCCTAAAGGGGTTGTTGTTACCATGGGTGGAACAGTAGTAGAAGGGTTTGTGGATGTATCTCCAATAGTACTGGTGAAAAGTGGGTCGTATTGTGATCCAGCCATGAGGTTGGTTTGTGATATTTTAGTAGGGTTTTTGGATTCAGCCTCAGAATCAGATGTGAAGTGAGGTGTGTCAGAATCGGATGATTGTGTGTTTGGCCGATGACATGTCGAGTCAAGGGTCAAGGCTCTACGTCGATGACGTGTAGATCCAAGTATACCGAACTGAGGGGGTTCACCCTGAAGACGACGAGATCATCTTAAATTCTCAATGGTGAGAAATATTTTTAAAAATTTCAGTGTAAGGTGGTGATATAAAAAACTTGAAACCTTAATGCAACAATGAGTGCAAGAGGGGAGTGAAAAAATAAAGGCTCTCAGGCCAACAACCAACCTCAAAAAGCACTTATTATAGCAGTTGTGCTATAATAAGTGGAGGGATGCAACAAAATTGGTCAGAATACCAAAAGTCAAACAGTTCCTAGAAAAAAGGGGTGTTACTAGACCAAAGGTGGGTAATGTATCATGCAAACACCTAACTAGAAGTATTGTGAGTCAACAAACGATATCCTCTACAAGGTGATGAAATCCAAGTCAGACAATATAGAGTGTTGAATCAACGGCTAGATATCCCCCTACCGGGAGGGACACCGGGTAGACATTCCTAAAGAGTGGCAACTAGGATACCCCGTTCATGACATGTTCGGTTGGGTGAATCTACAATTTGGTTCTATCACCACTGTACACCCTCTTGGGTGTACACCGAGAACTTCGAAAGGTATCCTTCGGTTACTGAATGGATTGCGGTATTCCACTCAGACTTCCGGAACCAGTCTGGCTACTTCAACCCTCCTAAGGGAGAGGCCTTCACGATAAATTGGTTGATAACCGTGTCAAAATTATAAGGGATTTTGGTACCGTAGAGGAAAACCACTATGTCTCAAATGTAATAATTGAGGGGTGTTATTGGAACACCTATCCCCTCAATTCTACCTAACTACAAAATTCTTTTAAGTGCTCCCCAAGTGGGGTTAAAAGTTTGTTGAGTTTAAGGTACATTTTAAGGCTCAGTTTAAATTATGTGGCAGAGTGGGTGCAAGTATGGTATTTAAACTGAAATTGATTTGCCTCACTTGGGAGATTGATTACAAATGAAAGAAAAGACGCTTCCAGTTTTGCAAAAAGTAAAGGCGTTTTTGAAATGTAAATGCTTGAAAAAACTATTTAAAAATAATGGATCTTTGAAATAATTTAAAGGGAAGCAAATAACATAAATATTTCAAGAAATAAATGGATCTCTTAAAAGTTGCTTGGGTAGAGTATTGAGCAAATAAACAGTAAAACCTTGATCTAAATAACATGTAGAAAATATTTCTTTCAATTACTGAAATTTTTTAAAAAGACTTTTGATGGAGCATATATAAATAGTAAAAGATTTAATATGGTTGTAAAAATGCAGAAAATTTAATGCTATAAAATATGATAAATGGGCAGAAAATACAGTAAAAAATATTTTCAAAAAATTGGCCGAATTCAAAAAAATTACATCGCGGGTTTTGGGAAAACAGTCGTGATGTGCAACGCGGGTTTCGGCTGCAAAGTCGCAATGTGCAGCATGGCAAATGGACGCAAAGCCGTGATGTGCAGCGTGTAAAATGGCCACGAAGCCGCGGCGCGCCGCGCGGAAAAAAGCCGCGAGGTCACGATGAGCTGCGCGACAAGCCACGAGGCGAAAGCCGTAAAATAAACACCGAAAAACAAACCCGAAAATGGTAATTTCAGGCTATTAATGGCAATAGAAAGGGCCAAGATCTAGAACAGCAATGGATCTGTTGTCTAGGATGGAAAATCTATGAATTAAAATGACTAAAACTAATAAAAACTAAGATCTAACGCAAAAAACTGAGATCTAAGAATTCAAAGCCAGCGGAGTCGCCAAAAACTGTTGGCTTGGTTTTGCAACCAAGCTTTGTGCAATGGGAACCTATCAACAATGTGATAGCAGTTTCAATATTGAAAGCAAAAACAATTATAAATTAAATCTAAATCTAAACTAGCATGTACATATAACAAATAAATTTTTTAAAAACGATTCAAGAACAAGAAATAAAAGAATAGTTGTTTTGTATTAAGATACCTCAAACGGTGAGGATTTTTGTTGAGCAAATCCCAAGGTGAGTAGCTCCAAGTTCCAAAGGTCTCTTCTCCAAGATGCTGAAAATGGCCAAAAGTCTCATGAGAGATTTTGACAGCATGAGGATAGGATGATGGATGGATGGAAAGTGAGGAGCCCCTACCACATTTTTATAGTTTTTGGTGGTGGGGAATACCATTATGGTTTTGAGGAAACCAATGGTATTGATCAACATGGTTTATGTATCTTTTTCCCTCTTTTTTCATTTTTTGAATATTTTGAATATTTTTATTCCCTTTTTAATATTTTTGGGAATTTTGGACCTTTTTTGGGGTTTTTTATGCTTTTTGAGGAAAAATATTCATTTTGAGGGGAAAAAGGGGTGTATTATGGTCTTTTGGTGACCTTTTGATGGCTTTAAAGGCTCAAATGTTGGAAAAGTGGACAAATGGGTCATGTGAATAAGGAAATGAGCTAGTGATCACTTTTTGGGTGTTAACAGAAAGCATATGATGATAAATATCAGTGTAGGTAAACCATATTGTATTTTAATATTTTGACAACTGCAAATGTAAGTATCTTAATATTTTATTCTGTAGTTGAACTTGAAAGGCTCCAAGTTAGTAAAAACAAAATTTAAAATACAATAAAAATTCAAAAAACAGGAAAATAAAAACAATCCTGCCCCTAACCTTTCTTTATCGTGGAAGACAGCCTCTATGAACTACAATATATGTACCACATAAGGCATCATTAGCTCAAGCTTTGCATTCTTGAATCCTTGTAGAATTCCTTAATATGCCTCAAAAATACCATTTCTCAACTGATTATTGTATTTGACCATTTCATCATCTGTGCTCCTTGTTTGGGTAGCAAGCTCTGCTGCAGAATGAAGCATTGGCATAGCATAAGCCATATAATTCTCAAAATTCCCATCAATAGCAAGAGCAATATCCCCAAAGCATGAAAATATTTGGGGCTTCACTGAACGGTGCAGCTGACTACTTGACATATTTTTTAGAAGATAAGTCATAATAGCATCACAAAAAGGAAAAATCTCAGCTTGCAAAGCACAAAAAATGTCACCCACCACACCCATCGTTATTGCACAAAATTGATACTCTTCAAAATTTGGAAACCCATTTCAATGTACTAATAGAACTCTGGCATATACTTGGCAAATTTAGGACCGGTAACATAAGCAAGAGAACCTTTCTAGATGAGAAATCGCCCTAACAACGAGATTATGAGACTATACTGCACCAGAGGCTGATCATTCCTTGTACACCCCCTATAGACAACCGACTAAAGGAGAGACCAGACAATATGCATTAGATATCGCCTGTACAATTACTATGCAGTCCAAAGTCCAAGGTGATTTGATTCGAAACATTGTTAAATGTCACTGGCCTTCACCTGCCCTGGGACAAATGTTAGTGGCGATCCCCACTTCAAACTTTGAGGGATTTTGTTAAATGTCGCTAGCCTTCACCTGCCCTAGGACAGATGTCAGTGGAGATCCCCGCTTCAAACTTCGAGGGCTTTTCTAAATAGTTTTACTTTGCAAAACTTTACAAATTAGAAAATGAAATAGGTATGGATGAACTAATACGTGTAAAATTATTACAATATGTCATAGACATAACAAATATTTATGGGTGTAAACATTTCCTTATTTTTAATTTTTTTTATATTTAATTCCTCAATTTTTTAATGTTTGATTCCCCTTGACATATACATTAATAAATATTAAACTTTAGGACTGCGAATTTGCAATGTAATGCCTCGTTTAGACATTACTACCTGAACTACTATTATATGTTGTATTTGTTTGATTGTGAGACTTCGTCTGTTTGACAACACTGTGGACATATGGTTCTAATATTTTTCCGATATATATATATGAATGTGTGTGATGTTAGTATAATGATCGATAGTCATGTTTAGATATGCATCATGTGTTAATTATGTCTCCTATATGCAAATTACTGAATGATGGGTACCTAGATACCGTTACAGTTACATGTTGAATAAATGAATGATATGGTAGATGCATGGCAAATAAATGAGTTTATTGTTGTTATGTTATGATGAAATGTATGTGTACATGTTGAGGATTTATGCACGATATTCTATATTGTATGTCGAGGACTAACTTACAGGTCAAAATGGCTAAGTGATAGCTAGATCCTATGAGGTGAGGGAGCCTGGGGGACATGGACTTCGAAAGATAAATGGTATGCGAGTGATGCATTATTTACTTACGCATGATTATTATGATGGATATTATGACATGAGTGTGGTAGGGTTTCAGGCAACTCAACCGCCCAAATTTGTTATATTATGACAAACCGAGTACAGGTGCAATGCAGTTATTATGTCGGGTAGACATAGTCCCTTGTTCCATTAGGGGGGGTGGAGGCTTTACCCACCGTTTATCCCCGAAACCCAGAGTCATGAGAGGGATGTGCTACCGTGCGCTCCCCAAGGTGTGTGATGATGACTGGTGGTTTCCTACTAGGGAAGCTTGGTTGATGTAGTCGACACTTTCATTTACGGGTTCTAGTTGGATCCGATCATGGATTGACACTTCAGGGTAGGCCAGTAGAGGAAAGGATAGGATATGGAAGTTAGTTTTGATTTAGGAGATGATGTAGGTAGATAGGTGTAGCTTGAAGTCGGGATGGAAACAAGATCTAACTGTGTGTGTTGAAAACCTCTAATTGATTATGTGTCATAACTCAGTAATGTATGAATTGTCGTAACTTAATAAGATGCAGTTAGGTAAAAGATTGTACCTTGCAAACTATGTTAAACATGTGTCAGTGAACAATAATTTTCATGATTATGATTGATGTGTGTCATTTATTACTGTTAGTGTACTTACGCGAGGTATGTAAGCAGTAGTTGCACTTACATAAATCGCCTACATATTTATAATTGCGTCAAATACTATTGAATAATAATGTTAATTAGTTTCGTTTAATAATTAATTATTGTTGATGAATAAACGAGCTATTGTTAACCTAGGTGGTAACTAATGCAATTAATTAGAATGCTTGATTGATTGTTATTAAATTTATTTATTCAAAACTAAGGGTTAAAAAGTTAAAATTAATTATCATGTCAATTAGGTTAATATTAATTTGTTGGGGTAATATTAATTATATGTTAATAATGTTCATTGATGACAATAAAACTATCATTATCATTAGCAAAGGTTGTTAATTAGTTTAATTATAAACTAGGTGCAATTAATATGGAACTAGGAGTTGATTAAGTCTTAGTTAATTTAATTAATTAATATAAATGTTTATTCATAATATTAACTTGGAAGGGTAATATTAATTGCGTACCAAACAATATTAATTAATTAATTAAAAAAAATAGGAATAAGGTTTAATTGATACATTACTAATTAATTATAAGGTTATCGTAGTCGTTTAAAAACCATGGTATAAATTATAAATAATACCATGTGACTTTATTAAACAAGTGTTAAATTGTATTGAGTTAATCAATAAGAATATTAATTAAAATTGTGAATTATGTAATCGTAAACTCAACAATGATAAAATAAATAAAAAGGTTAATATTATTTATTGAGGAGTTATGGTTGAAAAGTCACTCCCAACCAACACATTTTAATTACGCCGAAGGCGTATATTAAGGGGTCGGCTCCCCTCACCCCTTTGTCGTCTGTCAATGGCGAATGAGGAGTCAGCCCCTGTCCGCATAGTAATCCACAGAAAACTTAACTCATGTAACATTTAATGCTTTGAATGCACGTTTTACAGATACGAGATGGTACCGAGAATTTAATGATTTTCCAGCTACCATCGGCGATGACATAGCGACTTCTGGTTAATCCCGGGGGAGACGATTACATGGAAGGCTAAGTCGAATGGAGTGGCAAGCTAACCATCGTTGAGGTTTGTGAGGCCTTAAACTCGAGAGCATATGCAAAGAAGAAATACAGTAATAGCAAAACCAAAGTATGGAGTCACCATGAATTCCTATCCTGAAACAATGGATTCCTGAAGCAGATGTTAAGGGTGGTTTATACCTTTTAAAAAAAATTGTTTTAATTATTTCTCTCACTGCGAGGGTGTTGGTTGTGGAGCCAAATCTTCCAGTCTCATAGATGATGATTCAGCCATGTTTGAACCCCAGGTTTGGTTATGATCCCAGCACGATCCCCAGGGGGTTCGGGGGCAACGCCTCCGAGCAAATTGTTTGGGACTATTTTTCGCCAACAGTTTACGAGCCCATGGTTTTGTGTAACCTGTGGTATTTTCCCATTGTATTTCAATTATAAAAGGAATACATTGTAATATGGCTAGGGTTGATGTATTAGGTTTTATGCATTGTAAAAATCTCTGAGATTATAAGAGAGACTGTGAGACAGTGAAGAGGAAGTGCAGCAGCTATGCTATAGGTTGTATCCCTTCACTTTACTGGACGGTATAATAATAAGGACTGGAAACTTCAGTGTGGACGTAGCCCATCTTGGGTGAACCACGATATATCTGTGTCTCTCTTGTAATTTGTATGTGTGATTATATTTTCATTTATGTTTATTGTTATTGCACTGCGATCCTGTTTTTCTAACAATTGGTATCAGAGTCGAAGGTCTATTTGGCAGATAAACCTGCAGGAAACTAGGGTTTTTGGTTTGAGTGGGAGTAATGGCAGAAGAAGGAAAGTTTAAGGTCGAGAAGTTTAATGGCCAAAACTACCAATTATGAAAGATGCAAATGGAGGACTATCTGTACCAGAAAGATCTATTCCTACCATTGGGAGGAAAAGCAAAACAGTCGACGGCTATGAAGGACGAAGAATGGGAGGTTCTTGACAGAAAGGCTTTGGGAACAATACGGTTGATCCTGGCTTCATCAGTGGCTTTCAATATCTCAAAAGAAAAGGCAATGGAGGATATGATGAGCGCATTGGGTAAGTTGTATGAAAAACCCTCGGCCTCCAACAAGGTATTTCTAATGAATCGTTTATTTAATATGAAGATGTCTGAAGGTGGATCTGTTACTAATCATTTAAATGAGTTTAATACGGTTACAAATCAACTAAGTTCTATAAGTGTGAACTTTGATGATAAGGTTAGGGCTCTTCTAATCTTATGTTCATTTCCAAAAAGCTGGAATAGCTTGGTCATGGCTGTAAGTAACTCTGTCTTTGGTTCAAACACCTTGAAATTTGATGATGTTATTGGTGTTATTCTTAGCGAGGAAATGCGAAGAAAAAGAACAGGTGAGACATCAGGTAATGCGTTGACCATAGAGAGCAGGGGAAGACAAGGTGAGAGGAAAGAGACAAGGTAATCATGGCAAGTCTAAAACGGGTAGATCCAAGTCCAGACTGGGAAAAATAGAGTGTTGGAACTATTGAAAGAAAGGACATCTGAAGAAAGACTGCAGATCTCTAAAGAAGAAAGGAGATGCACAGCAGGAAACTACCCAGGAAGCAAATGTAGCAGGTGATGTGTTACAAGATGATTTTATTCTTGCATTAGATAATACTAGTGATTATTGGGTACTATATTCAGGGGCATCATGTCATGCTACACCCCATAGGAAATATTTTCATGATTATGTTCCAAGCAATTTTGGACATGTCTTATTGGGTGATGATGAGCCATGTAAAATTGTTGGAATGGGTAAGATATGGATAAAATTTAAGAATGGAACTGATTGGCTGTTGAAAGATGTTAGGCATATTCCTGCTATGAAAAGAAATCTGATCTCAACATGGAAGTTGGGAGATGGTGGCTGTCTATCTACGTACGAAGAAAAGTGGTGGAAGATCACTAAAGGATCAATGGTGATAGCAAAAGGAGACAAGGTAGGTACGTTGTATTTATGTCCTCATAATACTGACCATTCTATCTCTTTAGATTTCACAGGAACAGATACAACATTGTGGCATCATAGGGTTGGCCACATGAGTGAGAAGGGGATGTAGATTCTCCACTCAAGGAAGTTGCTGCCAAATTTGAAGTAGGTAAGTTTGGAATTCTGTGAGAACTGTGTTTATGGAAAATAAAAGATAGTAATATTTCTCAGGGTTGGGAAACAGAAGAAGAATGAAAAGTTAGAGCTTGTGCATACAACGTATGGGGACTAGCTTAGGTGCAATCTCTTGGTGGCTCTCATTATTATGTTACATTTATTGATAATGCAACTAGAAAAACTTGGGTTCATTGCATTAGACAGAAATCTGATGTGTTTGCTACTTTTAAGAAGTGGAAAGCTTTGGTTGAGAATGAGACATGAAAAAGGTTGAAGTGTCTCAGATCTGATAATGGAGGTGAGTACTGCGGTAAGGAGTTGGATAGTTACTGTTCATACCATGGGAATCATAGAGAGAAGATAGTCCAAGGAACACCACAAGAAAATGGTGTGTCGGAAAGGATGAATAGAACGATCATGGAGCATGCAAGGTGTATGAGATTGCATGCAGGGTTGCCCTTACAATTTTGGGCAGATGTTGTAAATACTGATGTTTATTTAATAAATAGAGGGCCTTCAAGTGCTTTGGATGGTGGTACTCTAGAAGAGGCATGGACAGGTAAAAAGGTAAACTACTCATTTCTGAGAACATTTGGTTGTGAAGCATTTGTCCATATTGATAAAGAAAATAGAAGAAAACTTGAAGCTAAATCCAAGAAATGTACCTTTATTGGATACGGGGTTGATGATTTTGGTTATCGCTTATGGGATTATGAAAATCAAAACATCATTAGAAGTAGAGATTTCATATTCAATGAAAAGTTCATGTATAAAGATCAGTTGCAGGGAAAGAAACAGGAAAAGGAAAACACAAAGTACACAGTACTTGATGAAATTCAAGAAAATGAAGTTCCAAAGGTGCTAGAAAATCAAGAACAATAGCAAGTACCTAAAACTCCAGCAACTGCATGAAGATCTACCAGGTTAAGCAGACTCCCTAAACGATACTCTCCTTCAATGTATTATTTATTGACGACTGGTGCTGGTGAACTAGAATGTTATGAAAAAGCAATGCAGTTGGAAACTAGAAAGAAGTGGGAGCAAGGCATGAATGAGGAGATGGACTCATTGGTAGGAAACCAGACTTGGGATTTGGTTCAGTTTCCTGTTGGTAAAAGAGCATTGCAGAACAAATGGATTTACAGGTTGAAGGAAGAAGAAGGAGGTAAGAAGCGGTACAAGGCCAGACTTGTTGTAAAGTGGTTTGCATAGAAGAAAGGTATAGACTTTGATGAAATATTTTCTCCTATTGTTAAGATGACTTCAATTAGGACCAACCTATTCACATTGAATTCGTTTCAAGGTTTTTCCAATCACATTATATGGCCGGATGCAATATGTAGTAATTTAACCAAAACCTTTTAAAATGAATAATTATACCAATATATATTTTCATAAATTAACTCGATAAATAAATAAATATATTTATTATATTAACAATTGTTTCTATTTATAGGTAGTTTCTATGATTGATAATATTGTGGATATTGTCTGTGAGCTTGTTTTCATGTTTCTTGTTAATTTTTTATTATTATGTTAATATAGTTTTTTAATTTAATGAATTGAGAATATTATTGAACTTGAATGATAATAATGTTTACATCATATTAAATTGTTATTTTCGCATCTATGGTTTAGAATGCTTAATATTATTTACAATTTTTATAATAGTTAATATTACTTGCAACTTTTATGTGTTTATTTGCTAGATCATTATGTGAGGATTTAAGATTAAATCAAAATTTATTAAATTATACTTGTTTAATATTAAAAGTAATTTTGTTTATGGGGAGTAGAATAGACGGTAAACCTGGCAGAGCCAGAGTCCACTTTCCCTTTCCGCAACGCGACTTCTGCTTCCAAGTTCCACTGTCGACGGCGGTGGAGGTGTTTCTTTACAAACGCGGTTGCGCGGTGCTCTGTGCTTAAACTACGGCCGGCATATGAAACACGTACGCTAACTTGATAGGTGGCAGATAATAATTTTTTTGTTATTGGAGTTTTATACACACTTACATAAAACATGTACTTTGGTTTTTTGACAGTTGTAGATCATGGGCATTCCAAATTACACATAGGACATAAATCTTTTAAACATTTTAATGGAATACCAACGATAATTAATATTGACACCCTGGATAATGACGAGGATTGTCCACATACAGCTGGTAAAAAGCATGAAACTTTAAAAGGAGATGTGTAAAGCTCAAATCTAATGCACTACTTTATATGTGACATGTGTTTAGTATTTTTGGTTCATTTTATGGCTCCTCGTATAAAAGTAGGATCAAGAGATGGAATTTTTACAATCATTCAAATTCCAACCCATTTAGCTATCAAATATGGAATTTGATGGCCATAGCACTTATCATGTCTATCATGTTTTTTAGATGATGTTATCATGTCTATCATATTTTTTTAGATGATGTAGTTGGCTAATTATTATAGCTTTTGGATTTTTTTTGTTCATTTTTGTCAGAATTTGGTGATGACTTTTTGACGAAATCACAATTTTACATTGTTCAAATTGTATTTTTTTGTGTAGAAATGGATTCAACACCTTGAAAAACCCTATGCATCCCAATTCTACATTTTCAACAATGTATCTCTACACTTCAACAATTTCATTCTTATTTTGGTCGAAAAAATCGTCGGAAAACCTATCCAAAACATAGAAGTTTAACCTACACCACTTGTATAGATAGATTGTATGCCATTTTCCTAATAGACAGTACATTGTTATAAGAGATTGGGCTAATGACTTTCATTAAATGTTGACAAAAAAGATATAATCAAATCATAATCAGGTATCACTTCAAATGTTGGGAACTTTCCATCATTGAAAAAAATATAAATTTTCTTGCGACCACAACCTCACTCACATCACACATTTCGTTGTGGCCTTGAATGTTTCATTTTCTGTAACTAAGAGGAACTGACAAGACTGCCCAGTAATCCTTCTTAGCTAAACCACCATGTTCTTTTCGGTCGTCGCCCAACCTATGACTTTGACTGAAAACGACGCACCCCATAAGCTTTGTATTCATGGAAGATGCCACCGTCAAAAAATCCATTGCATACAAAAGTTGAGGGTTCCAGGTTGCTGAAGAAAAACCACCACATACAGAAACTCAGAATTTCAAGTCGTTTCCATTGTTGAAAAAAAGACACCACGTCGACAGGATTCCAGGTCTGCTGCTAAAGAAGCCTCTGCTTAGAATAGGATTCCAAGTCTGTTGTTGAAGAAAAGGCACTGGTCTCCGAGAAATTGTAAGAGCATTTCCAAAGCACTCATAGTATATAACATAACACAGAACACCAGGGGAAAAAACACAACAGAACAACCAGGAAGTAGGAGGGTTTTTAGAAATTTAAATCTCAAGGAATAAAACACACAGAACACCAATTCATTTTCGGGCGATTTGAACACTTACCCGAGAATAGATCCCCCATTGTTGCACCAGTATTGAGATCCAACCTTCTTCACTTTGTTCTATATCTCATTCCATCGAACATGGCACATAGTCATAGTTCGAGTCCACTATCTGCAAACAAAGACAGTTGTGAGCAAAGAAAACTCACCTTTCCGTAATCTGTCAATCACAAAGAAAAATCGAAACCCCTTCCCAGTGCATGTAGCTCAATCCAGATCACAAAGATAGTATTCGAAAACGCCTACCAAACTTAGAGCACCATGGCCAAACCTAGTGAGAACAACCACAACCTGAGCGAATGCAGGAGTAAATGTGACCCCAAATCCAATTCCGTTGAGTGAAAATCCAAAATGCAAATAGAGTACTCGACAACCCCTACAAAACATGGAGATACCAAGAATAGAGAGCACCATGACCAAACCTAACGAGAAAAACCACAGCCAGAGCGAATGAAGGAGAAAATGCGACCCCAAATCCAATTTCAGTGAATGAAAATCCAATTTCAAGCAAAGGTTCAAGAACCCTAGTGAAATTCCAAAATGGTGTAGCAGTGTAGAAATACCCACAAACACTTAGGTTTTTTACAATTTGGATCGGTATACCATCTGGAATCGTCATATGCCAAAATGCAATAGCCAACTTCTCAGCATTGTGTTCTTCATACCTCCATAGCTCTTGAGCAACCAAGACAATCAATCAAGCAACCATAATGATATGTATAAGTTTAATGCAATGCTCATGCTATCTTGAACAATTCACCAAGAGTAGCTCGATGTGGACTAGTCAATTCGCTAAACCGATAAATGAAAATGGAGACACAAAGCGCTGAGGACAAATGTCATTGTTATTGTATGGTACATGGAAAAATTCCAAAGGTTCTTTGAACATATGTACATTAAGAGATCTAATGTTAGCTTGGGCATTCTGCGATATTGTGTTGTTGTTATGATCAATTTTAAAGGCCGCATCTTAACATTGACAAGTAAAAAACCCATCGACCTTAGGATTATTTGTTGAGTGCCCTTCATGCATGGAAACCACGTTGCATATAATATGCTCAACTGAAAGCTAACTAAATGGGTAATGGCCCGAGCCAACTCTTGCACGATCATCCACGAATGTAGTAAGGAAGGGTACCCACTAAAAAGAAGGGGCATATAATGCTCCCCGTGTCCATGTGACCATTACTTCATTGGATCATTTTTTGTCTTCTCATAATGGTTGGGTCGGTTGTAAGGTATGAACCAGTTGACACATCAATCAAATTTAGATGCTTTGTTTATATACCACATTTTTAATTTTTATATAAGATCATTGTCTCAAAAAAGTCAGTTACTTTTGGGCACGCATGATCTATCACTAAAAATAATAATTGTTTAATATGATTTAAGGAAATTAAATGAAAATAAAAATTATACATACATATAAATAAAATGTAATGCCTTATTATAATTTTGAAAATATAAATACTGGCGAGCCATATTAATATTAATAATATGGCTTATATACACCGATCGACGTATATCAACCATGCCAATAGATCATTTTATTGTCAGTCTTATTAACAACAGTTGCATGATATTGGACATTGAATTTTGTGTTGGGAATAGTACATTGGTGGCATTTAAGTTACGGATTGCTCAAACTTAGCTATATTATCTATCGTATAGAAGAAAAAAAAGCAATCATGGTTGGATCCATTCCTCATGGCATACTATATATTACATCATTGAATCGAAATTGTTTTTCTATTAATTTAATTAGGTATCTGATGTAACCAATAGAAATGCCTAATTTTTAAATGGGGGTCGAGCCTTGGAGCTTGGATGACCATCCCACGTAAAACAACCAAGCCTCGATGTGAACAAAGAAATATTGCCTATGCAGGTTGTAAAAGATATAATCAAATCATAATCAGGTATCACTTCAAACGTTGGGAACTTTCCATCATTGAAAAAAATATAGATTTTCTTACTACCACGGCCTCACTCACATCACACATTTTGTTGTGGCCTTGAATGTTTCATTTTTCATAACTGAGACGAACCAACAAGACTGCCCAGTAATCCTTTTTAACTGCACCACCATGTTCTTTTCGGCCGTCTCCCAACCTATGACTTTGACCCGAAAACGATGCACCCCATAAGCTTTGTATTCATGGAAGATGCCACCGTAAAAAAATCCATTGCATACAAAAGTTCAAGGTTCTAGGTTGCTGACGTAAAACCACTGTGTACAGAAACTCAGAATTTTTGGTAATTGCCATTGTTGAAAAAAAGCCACCGCGTCGACAGGATTGGATAGGTCCGCTGCTAAAGAAGCCACTGGTCAGAATAGGATTCCAAGTCTGTTGTTGAAGAAAAGACACTGGTCTCCGAGAAATTGTAAGAGAATTTCCAAAGCACTCATAGTATATAACATGACACAGAACACCAGGGGAAAAAACACAACAGAACAACCAAGAAGCAGGAGGGTTTTTAGAAATTTAAATCGCAAGGAATAAAACACACAGAACACCATTTCATTTTCGGGTGATTTGAACACTTACCCGAGAAGAGATCCCCCTGTTGTTGCACCAGTATTGAGATCCAACCTTCTCTGCTTTGTTCTATATCTCGTTCCATCGAACATGGAACAGAGTCAGAGTTCGAGTCCACTATCTACAAACAAAGACAGTTGTGAGCAAAGAAAACTCACCTTTCTGCAATCTTTCAGTCACAAAGAAATATCAAAACCCCTTCCCAGTGCATGTAGCTCAATCCAGAACATGAAGATAGTATTCGAAAACCCCTACCAAACTTAGAGCACCATGGCCAAACCCAGTGAGAACAACCACAACCTGAGCGAATGCAAGAGGAAATGTGACCCCAAATCCAATTCCGGTGAATGAAAATCCAAAACGAAAATAGAGTACTCAACAACCCCTACCAAACACGAAGATACCAAGAATAGAGAGCACCATGGCCAAACCTAGAGAGAAAAACCACAACCAGAGCGAATGAAGGAGAAAATGCGAACCCAAATCCAATTTCAAGCGAAGGTTCAAGAACCCCAGTGAAAATACAAAATGGTGTAGCAATGTAAAAATCCCCATAAACAGTTAGTTTTTTTACAATTTGGATCGATATACCATCTGGAATCGTCATAAGCCAAAATGCAATAGCCAACTTCTCAGCATTGTGTTCTTCATACCTCCATAGCTCCTGAGCAACCAAGACAATCAATCAAGCAGCCATAATGATATGCATAAGTTTAATGCAATTCTCGCGCTATCTTGATCAATTCACCAAGAGTAGCTCGATGTGGACTAGTCAGTTCGCTAAACCAATAAACAAAAATGGAGACACAAGGCGCCGAGGACAAATGTCATTGTTATTGTATGGTACATGGACATATGCCAAAGGTTCTTTGAACATATGTACATTAAGGGATCTAATGTCAGCTTGGGCATTCTGCGATATTGTGTTGTTGTTATGATCAAGTTTAAAGGCCGCGTCTTAACATTGACAAGTAAAAAACCCATCGACCTTAAGATTATTTGTTGAGTGCCCTTAATGCATGGAAACCACCTTGCATATAATATGCTCAACTGAAAGCTAACGGAATGGGTAATGGCCCAAGCCAACTCTCGCACCATCATTCGCGGATGTAGTAAGGAATGTTATGCGCTAAAAAGAAGGGGCATATAATGCTCCCCGTGTCCATGTGTCCATTACTTCATTGGATCAATTTTTGTATTCTCATAATGGGTGGGTCGGTTGTAAGGTATGAACCAGTGGACACATCAATCAAATTTAGATGCTTTGTTTATATACCACATTTTTAATTTTTATATAAAATCATTATCTCAAAAAAGTCAGTTACTTTTGGGCACGCATGATCTATCACTAAAAATAATAATTATGTTTAATATTATTTAAGGAAATTAAAAAAAAAATAAAATTATACATACTTATAAATAAAATGTAATGCCTTATAATAATTTTGAAAATATAAATACTACTAGCAAGCCATATTAATATTAATAATATGGCTTATATACGTCGATCGACATATATCAACCATGTCAATAGATCCTTTTATTGTCAGTCTTATTAACAACAGTTGCATGATATTGAACATTGAATTTTGTGTTGGGAACAGTACATTGGCGGTGTTTAAGTTATTGATTGCTCAAACTTAGCTATATGATCTATCATATAGAAGAAAAAAAAGCAATCATGGCTGGATCCATTTCTCATGGCATACTATATATTACATCATTGAATCGAAATTGTTTTTCTACTCATTTAATTAGGTATCTAATGACCAATAGAAACACCTAATTTGTAAATGGGGGTCGAGCCTTGGATCTTGGATGACCAACCCACGTAAAACAACCAAGCCTCGATGTGAACAAAGAAATATTTCTTATGCAGGTTGTACCACCTTACCGTGAATGCAGGCAGCGTCAATGGGACACTTGTCGTATGGCATCCCCAAACCCCATCACATCAAAAAAATATACCATCAAAAATTAACTCGACCTAGCCTTATAAAAAAATTACATCTCTACGTTTGAACTATTGCCTCCCTACGTGTGACACACCCCATGAGCTTTGTATTCATCTGGAAGAGGCCACCGTAAAAAATCCATTGCATACAAAAGCTGAGGGTTCCAGGTTGCTGAAGAAAAACCACCGTGTAGAGAAACTCAGAATTTCAAGTTGTTGTCGTTGTTAAAAAAAAGCCACCGCGTTGACATGATTCCATGTCCGCTGCTGAAGAAGCCACTACTTAGAATAGGATTCCAAGTCTTTTGTTGAAGAAAAGACATCGTGTAGAAAGCTTACCATATCTGAATAAATTGTAAATCCAAGTTTCTTCAATCAAATTCAGTGTGATTTGCAGAACTATACCTCTCAAACATAAACCTCAATACTTGGATGTATTCCTCGCTACTAAATGGTACGGCCAAATAACAAGGATAAGCACGAGTTTGTTCAATTTGGTAAAAGTTATTCCTCCTGCAGCAAAAGTGGTTAATCCTAATGAAGATTGGAATAACTAATCTCAACAACCGAAATGCAGACACTCCAATCACCAAATATTTCTCGTAACTTCCACGATGCTTCCAAAAGGTTTCATCTATAGTCCACAATAATTATCAATGTAGAGGTGGATGCTTTGTGGTGGCTTCAAGATGTCCTAAATACAAGTACAAAAATTGTGTGTTAAGAAAAAAAAACCAAAGTCAGAAAGGGAGCATCTATGAAGGATATGAAGAAATAATACACATACAATAGAGATTAAATTCAAAAAATAGATCACGTGAGAAGCACCAAGGTAATACATAGCTTTGGCTTGCATAAAGGAATTTTCATAGCGTAGATGTAATGTAGGGGCATCCCTAGAGTAACGAAGTCGGTGAGCACATTGAATGCGTTTTGTAATAAATCATAACATAAGTGAGCACGATGCATATGAGTGAAACATTCAAAGAAATTAGTGTCAGATGCTAAAATCATGAACAAGACAAAGGGAAATGACAAGAAACACGCACACTATGGAAGAAATGTGCATCAAAAGAAAGTGCATAACAAATTTTAAGTGCACGAAGTATGACTTTGGTGCATGGTAGATACATGACAATGAAAGTGCATGGTAGTGAGCATGTAGAGGGATGATGGCAAGTCACAAAATGAGCTAAAGAGAACTAGAGGAAGTTGAAGCAACATAAATGTATTCAAGTATTGAGATGGAAATTGTAAGTCATAAGAGTAACTTAAATTGTTGAGGAAGTCGAATCTAGTGAATAGGAAAAGAGAAAAAAAAAGATTGTTGTTATAATTTAGAGTTAGGTTAAAAGGTCCATAAGAAACCCCAAGAGATAGATATGTAGTGTAGAGAGTTAGTTGATAACCAAAATAGAACATTGAGGGACATTTTGTTAATCTATACCTACATCTTAATTTCTAATAATGAGAATGAACATATCTTTTCCCAAGCTATGTTCTTGTTCTTAATGTTGTGTCATTAATTTGTTTTAGCATGCGATTTCTTATAGCGTACCTATGTTATGATTTGTTTGTTGCAAACCATTGTGCTGAACTTCGGAAGTTAAACTTATTGGAGAAATGAGGTTGTTCTTCGTTCTTCTCCCAATTATGTCAAGATGATGGAGGACAAATATTTTGTCATGTACAATTAACGCATTGAAGATCAAAGATTTTATATTACTGATTTTGGCAGCTGGGATCATCACTGCCAGAGCTGGATGCAAAGGTAATCTTTTGGCTAAAAATGGTAGAGCTCATTTCAACGTCCATAGGACAGTACGCCAAGCCTAACACCACAGTGGGAAAATCTATTTCTGATTGGCACAAGTTTGTTGGACCAAGATACCTCTTAACTCAATCGTGCAAGTTCATCATAAACTTACATAATCTAGATACACACAACTTTCTCTCATTTTAGATTTACTAAGTTATTTTCGGCGTTTTATTTCCCCCGCTTCGGGGGTATGCTAGTATTATTTTAAATTATTAATGGGATTCATGGGATGGGCTCAAGAAAAGACTTAAGGGGAAAACAGTTATGTTAGAGATAAGGGTATTAATGGCATGGGGAAAGAGTCGGCAAAGGAGGAGGGGAATAAGGTGGAGAAGAGGAAGGAAGAGAGGGATCTTCACCTTAGGATATTTTGAGGAAAATTTCAGAGCAGAGATAGAAATTTCAGAGAAGAGGAAAATGGGGTTCTTGTTGGAGATTGGCTAAAAAGAGATAACAGGTTGGCTTGTACTCGGTTTGGGCTCCGGGGTCCAAAGGGGTACCTTTTGGAGCTGGGTGGTCGGCGAGACCTCGCCAGTTGGGAGGGTGGCATACTTGTTTGGGTTGGTTGAGATTCATAAGGTTTGGGGGAAAGGTTTTCGTTGCAGGACTACTATAGTACATACAACAAGCAATATCAGCAAAGCAAAAGAAACAAGTTCAAAGGGACATCAAGCTATTTACCAGGTATTTCTCATTCAGGTATAATGGCTTTTAACTCTGTATATTTTATTTATGAAAGATATAACTTTAGAAATTATTATGGTAAATTACTTGCTCATATGTATGCTGCTGAAAATGAAAACTTGTTATTGATGTTAGATAGCCAGTAGATCCACAAACTAGAAAACATAACATGAACCAGAATGTAAAAAAAAAAAAAAAAGATTTTTATTGAGAGATTAAAACAAAGTCAGGACCTAGGTTAGGGTCCCTACATGCGACATAGATTGGAAACCTAATTGAAACTCAGAAAAGAACGTTTGCAAATGTAAGGAATCACACATTCACACGGGGATTGCAAAATAAAAAAAATTACTTTTCTACATTCAAACTTCCACAAACTTGTTCACCAACGAGTTGTTGCATAATTTGGGTGACTTGGGGGTTTTCTAGGTGCTGAATTCATATCGCCGGATTCCGACCAAGTTTTGGTCGGACGGGCGAAATCTTCGAACTCTTAGGGGGAGGAGAGGAGGAGGGGGTGTTAGAGGTGGGGGGAGCGGGGGAGAAGGGATCGTGGAAGGAGGAGGAGGGGATGGAGGAGGTGGGGGATTAGGGGGATGGGGGAGGAGGAGGATGAGGGTGGGTGTGGAGGTTAGGGGTTAAGGGATCAAAGAGGAGGAGGGGACATAGGGGGAGGGATGGAGGGAGGGGACATAGGGGGAGGGATCTAACATGTACTGTCCATATTGAAGGGGAGGAGTGTCTTGAGAGAACCGCTGATTTAGATGGCTTCTATCCGCAAACTCCTGATCTAACCTGTATTGTTCATATTGAAGGGGAGGAGTGTCTTGAGAGAACGGCTGATTTAGACGGCTTATATCCGCAAACTCCTGATCTAACATGTGTTCATATTGAAGGGAAGGAGTGTCTTGAGAGAACCACTGATTTAGACGGCTTCCATCCGCAAACTCCTGCACATCTAACCTGTACTGTTCATATTGAAGGCGAGGAGTGTCTTGAGAGAACCACTGATTCAGACCATGAGGCACAGTGACTTCCCTTGACCACCATTCATACAGTGACCGCCTAGGGTGTCTCACTTTTCTAAGCCACCGTTTACACCGCCCATCGCCCGCATTCAATTCGCAAGGCAGACTGGAATTGATAAACACATGTGCAGACGGCACAAGATGATGGGGCTCCGGTTTTTGTCCCGTCAAACGCAACAAGTAATTAAGAATAGAATTCTGTGCTGTAGAATTCTTCCGACCTCTGAAATGATGCACATAATTACAAGACACCGGATCAGAGGCGTTGATATATAAATTAGGGTGCCATTTCTGGATGGCAACGAAGACTCCCTCAGCCTGGGCATCATTATCATTTCTCTTAGACAGAAGCCGAGCAGCGATCTGCCGTAACTTTTCATTAATGATGCCGACTGTCTCATTTCTAACCGGAATCAATGAACAAAACGGAGGATTGAAGAGATGGGTATCCAGAATAGTCCCCTCCACGGCCATTTTTCGGCCGACTTGTAGAGCAATGGCGGCTCCGAGGGAGTGTCCGGCGAGAGAGACGTCGAACGCGGAGGTCATCTTTTCTGTAACGCTGAGGGCTTCATCAACACGGGAATGTTTGTCTAATTGTTGCAGAATGACTTTCAGATCATTGTGGAGGTCGGCGAAAACATTTTCAGAGGTGAAGAGCGTACCTCTGAAGGCTATGACGGCGATTCCACGGCTGACGACGCTTCCACGGCTGACGACGCATTCACGGCGGACGAAAACGGCACCGAAGATGGAGCCGGCGGAGGTGTACAGATTCTGCGTGTGTTTGTAGTTGTATATCTCGTACACTGTTTTGGCTGCCGCAGACAAATCCTGCTTTCGGTTCCTGCAGATTTCGAGCTCGTACACTGCTTCCACCAGGGAGGCCATGCATATTCGTTTCGTTGTATTCTCCATGGATTGGATTATCTTGGAACACAAGAATTGCAATCGATCTGAGAAGAAAGGTCGTGCAGTCTGTCCAAAATTGCAATCGATCCGAGAAGAAAGGTCGTGCAGTCTGTCCAAAATTGCATTCGAAATCGACAAAAAAACTGTGTTGTTTTCCTGGAAAGTTATGAAATGGCGAGATGCGATCCCCATTAAAACGATCTCCTCTTCTTTGCAACGGATCATCAAGTCAACAGATTCTTGATACGATGATCAAGTCAACATATTGTTCGAAGACTCGGAACACAGTAATGCGTTGTTTGGTCTTTGTTGTTTATTCAATTTTATTATTTTATTATTAGATTGTAAGTGAAGGGTATTGTTAGTTTTATATAAATAATTTTATTATTTTATTACTAGATTCTAAGTGAAGAGTATTGTTAGTTTTATATAAACAACTTTATTATTTTTTTACTAGATTCTAAGTGAAGGCTATTGTTATTTTTATTAGTTATTTATCACTTTTATTAGTCCCAGCCTAGGGTAGGGAATATTTGTTTGACTGTGTATTAATAGTCAAATATTTTGGCAATAATACTAAAAAAATAAAATTATATTTTAATATTTGAAATTAATTTATTTTGTTTGGTTGAAAAATTGTGAAGAAAAAATTTAAAGGTCATTGGTCTTAATACAAGTAATTTATATTTAAACTTATAATAATGTTGTGATATTAATGTGAAGACTTAGATTCATTTTTTTAGTAGATATAATTGTAAATAAAGTCTTATTTATAAATATAATAATAAATGCAACAAATATTTAAAAAAAACATAATTTATACTTATTTCATTAATGATATTAAATAAATAATTTTCATTATGAAAATTCTTCAATCACCCTGTGATAATTGGTATTATAAGTAATAATGTGAATAATTGGTATTACAAGTAATAATGTGAGATTTACCACCATATATTAAAACTTAGCAATTGATGCATTAAGACTTAACGGAGACTTTGTTGATTCACAACCTCCCAAAATATTTAGGAATCAACTTCATGTTTGTTGGTTTTGTGCATGTAATATTAAATCTATAGATTAAATTCTGGCGACTATATGATTCGGTTGATTAACTAATTGTTATGTCTATATATTTATAAGACTGTATGTTAATTCGTTTGTCAAACTTTTGACGTGGACATATAATTATAATATAATGCCTACCTATATATATGATAAATATATGCCACTTGGTAGGTGCAATTATATGCATAGTTGACCACTTTTGACGTGGACATATAGTTATTATAATATAATGCCTACCTATATATATGAATAGTATATATATGATAAATATATGCCACTTGGTAGGTGTAATTACTATATGTTAATTCGCTTGGCAAACTTTCGTTGTGGACATATAATTATAATATAATGCCTACTTTCGTTGGCAAACTTTCGTTGGGAATCTAAGAAGTTTTATCTAATGGGAAAGGAATTCCATAAGCTGCTGAAGAGAAAGGATAGCGACACAGGATAACAAGGTATGAGAATCCTCCACTACTGACATGCTCTAGCATCATTGGGCATTTAACATTCTGGACGAGCAAACTCCATAATATAGACACGACTGGGTTTTGTTATTTCGTGGTGTTTTCACACGCTTGGTCATTAGTGCAAATCAATCCCCATGGACTTGTTCCTTTCAGTGATCTCACACCCAACACAAGCTTCCTTCTCTGACTCATCTAAACCTAGGTCTGATATGCACCTCATGGTTGCGAAGCTCCATTGAGTTCCATTATTTGATGAGACCCAGGTTTAGATGGGCCTGGGTTACTGTATTGTCCATATTCAATGCAACAACTACACCATCACTACATAGGTACAAAATACTTGATGTATAAACCCTACCCCCACCTGCACCCAATTCACCTTCATAACTTCAGCAAAAGAACATTACCTTGGTGCAATTGAAGAGAAAGAAGAAACAATCGAATGCCTGAAAATAAAGATGAATGAAGTATCAAGCAGTGTTCATGGATGCACAGATTTGGAGTAGTTCAAAGAATTTGTGATGGATCATGAGAAAGAAATGTGGAACACTTATCGGTCACTTTATGTCCAAGCACAAGATTTAATATGTGTCTGCGAGAGAGGATTTTTCAGTGTAGTGGAAGATGCCGAAGATGTTCGAAGGCAAGCTGATTCCCTACAAGCTAAAGTAGAGGAAATTTTTTATTTGTATTTTTTAATTCTTTATTTATATGTTAAATTAAAACGTTATTTAAATCTTTATGTAAATGTCCATTTAAACATAAATACATTTATAATTAAATTCTTAATAAATTATTTATTTATATTTTAAATTTAAACGTTATATATATATATTCTATACTTAATATTGACGTAGTTGTTGTAATTAAATTGATGGTGTTTCATTTGAATTAATCTTATCCACAATAATAGCATTCAACCATCCAACAATTACTATCATGACGAGTTTAACCACTAATAAAATTTTAAGATTCTAATTTGTAATATAATTAGCATTTGCCCCAAGAGGGGGAAAACGAAGCCGAGAGGAAAAGAGCACAAGGAAATAAAGTTAGTTTGGGCAGATTATGGGCAATAGGTCATAGTGGTGTCATTGAAACAGAAAACAAAATCACAATTTATGTATTCAAATCTTAGACTAACTAATAGAAGCACTTCCAAACATGATGTAAACAATTTCAAAGTAACCCTGAAAGCTAACAAGGTGAGACAACTAAGAATCAAATACAAATAGGAGATATGTAACACTAGCTTTTGGAACACATTTGAATCTTGGAATGGCCTATAGTTGTATTAGCTCTGGGTTCAGACAAGAACCAATTGGGAAACATACCGTAAATAAATTTGTTCCTAAAATGGATCTGGGATGAGTATGTAGAAGGAATGTGTTTTTTGTGAACCTCTTAATGTTGTGAAGTATGATTCCTTTCACTATTAGAAACCATCGCTATAAAGGTTGATTTACCATTTTCGACAATCTAATGGTTTTGCTCGATTGAATCCACCAACTAGTATGGTCGAGAGATACACGACTTTTCCATAAGTTGATAATATGCTAGTTGGCGTAGAAAACAAGTTGAAAGAAAGCTTGAGTCTCTTATGATTCTTCATGAAAGCTTGAGTCTCTTATGATCGGTGATGGGTGCAACATTTACATAATGAAAGGAAATGAAACAACTAGTCTCCCTGCACTATTACCATTCTGATTTGTAATCAGTTTTTGAATATTTACATAGACATTTTCAAGCCGTAAAGTTTATATATCAATTGTTGTTCATAAAGAGTGTGATTCAGGATTTATAAAATTTCCCATGTAATTATTTATCCAAACATCAACTCATACCCATGTACTATTGCTATTGTGACATATAGTCCATTAAAGAATCTTATGCCGACATTTGCATACCATGAAGTCTACAGACTGAACTTATCAATTGATCGACTTAGAACATCGACCAGCCTTAATATCCCATTGACCGACTCAAAAAAATATAATTCAAAATATGATATCGGTCAGGGTCGGGGATAGTTTAGTCGAAATATATATGTGGTCGAGGGTCGATCTACTTATGACTTCTTTAGTCTACAGTGATTAGTTCTGCTTTCTTACATTCAAGTGATCTTTATGGATGCCCTGGTCGATAGAGCTCAAGAAAGAAAAAATCAATATCGACTAACAAACTTTCCGCGTCGACGAGAAGGATAGAATAGTCGACATCTTCCCATAAAATTTGTCGTGCATTCAATAAGTCGGCGACCTAAACATTCATCCACAAGCAGCAAAGTTTACACCCACGAAGGCAGTCGGTGTATTGGTCGCCAAGCAGTCTTGACAGGTTTTGAGTTCATTCGTCATAAAGGTTCTAGATGAAGGAGCGACAGTCTTGGTATACCTATATCTTGGTTCGAAAATGACCATATCATCAATTTTTATGAATAGTTGACTTCGAATATGTACAAACGAGAAACTGTCACAAAGATAAATGAAAATGCCCAACTTCAACTTCCAGGCATATTCCAGAATTGTCCACTTCAAATAGATAAGTCAATTATATTTATAAATATTCTGACCGACAAGATCAGGCCTCCGTTGATCAACATGCAGTCAATAATATGATCGGACTTGATGACAGGTTGTTTGACACAGGCTATCAAAATGGTCGAATAGGAAATACAATTGTCGTTGCACTAATGAGAACACCGTAATGAACATGATAATGCATAGTGCAGAAATGAAAAAGCTTTCTTGTTACAGATTCATTGCTCATAGTTCAGCATCCGTGATGTTGAGTTGTTAATTTTATTGGTCAGCAACAGCTGTTTCATTCAAAATTAAGGGTAACACGTATACTTTGGAAACATTAAATAACATAGTATCCTAGCCTTTTGGAGCACGCGACAAATAAGCACCCCGGATGAATGCTCATTAGCCAAGTATGGAGCCATTGACATCTTTGGAGGAGTTGTGGGAAGATGGGTGTGTGAAGTTGAAGAGCATACATGGCTTGGAGCATGCGACAAATGTTGCTGGGAGAAGCATACCATCTTTTTGCATATCGACCAAAATACAAGCCAACTTTAATAAGATGTCGAACTCGACCAAAAGGGAAATTCCGACCATATTTTAACATCGACCATTTACAACCGACCAAAACAATAAAATATGTCAATCTAAAAAGAATACCAAAACAATAAAATATGTCGATCTAAAAAAATTATAATATCGACCATACTTTTTGAAAACACATGTGTTTGCACAAACATTCATCGACCGATCCATGGCCGTGATTGAGAGTTGTATGTTCGACATATGTGGACTCTAAAAGATACTTTTAAACATACGTCGACCAAGAATTTTCACCAACACTTACAAAGGGGATCAATTGGTCGCTTCATTAATAACCTTTTGCATATTGTTTTCGAGTCAATCTCCAAAAACTGAGTGAAGTGCAGCTCCAACTGTCGTTCATTATCATGATTCAAATGAATGCTTCCTGTCATTTTTAGTTCTTCTATGTCTTCCCCATAATTTCTAATTGTAGAACATATGCGTGCATGAGCATAAAAAACCGCTGTATTGCCCCGATTGTCCAACATTTTATCGAAATTAAATGGGTAGTTCATTAGCCTATTGTTCTTCAAGTCAGCATACTTCACTGTTCCATACCCAATCACTTTAGCAACATTCTCTAGTTCATCTATCGTCCATTCATCTTCCCTACCACGAGCGATCAGTAATCCTACTCTACACATACAAATACAAATGTAAGTTGTCTTCACTAGTGGAGGACAACTGGAATGATTGGTTCGGTCGATCCATTTACAAATCAACAAAAAGTGTCAACTAAGAATGCTCATTTTCAAACACTTATTTGTTGTTACAAATCCATAGAATGAGCATTTCTTCTTCCAAGTTCTCAAATGAACGAATGGTACGGTCGAGAAAATAAAAAGATAACAACAACTTACCAAATTTTGAAACCAATCAACCGTCTTTTCATGCACTAGTCGATTGCGACTGACATCTTAAACATTAATTTGGTCGAATGTCATAGACTTGGTCAATGGTCATGATATAGTCAGAAAATTTTGTTATTTAATGAAGTCAATACCCATGACGGTAGCGAACCGAGTTGGGGATCCACTACTTCTTCACGACCGTGGCGGCATTTTATAGGATATTTTGGCGACCTGGTTCTAGTCAAAGGTCGGGTTGGTGGAAACGAGTCTGCATAGTGAGTAAAACAACCTTTGTTGAAGAAATGGAATCCTCAAAATCTCCACAATGTATACTAAATCCTTCACGTCTCGACCATTTTTTTAAAGAATCATTCCAGTTGTAGTCTCCTTCATCATTCCACGTTATCTTCACTAGTGGAGGACAATCTCAGTCAAGAAACATTCGAGCTTGGTCGAAAGACAGACTAACTTCGATCTTTATATTGACCGAATAAAATCATATTCATCTAGTAGTTGGTCGACTGATATTTTCCAGCGGTCGAACTTCACAACACAGTCACCAGAAATAAAAAGGAGACAAGTCTTCAACCAGTCGATGGCCGATTACACCCTGTCGACTAATTGCTTTTGGTCGGGCTAAGTGCTGGTTAATTACACCCTATCGGCTGAGCATTTCCGGTCGACTTTCGACTCGACAAACTTTTGAAACTGCAAACTTTCAAAATAAATATCCAAATCAGATCAGATGCATCGGTCACAATATAAAATAAAATAAAGTAAAAAAAAATTTCCTATCGAGTGATGAATGTTTGACTGATATTTTCTTTGTGATACAATATACATTCGGCACATGGGAAATCGCAAAGCTCCTTCATTCCATGAAAATATGCCAGATCAATAGCTTCTTCTTCTAAGTATTTCCAGTGTTATGCCCATTCAAGTGCGGAATTCGTCCAGAGCAAAACTTCTTCATGGAAATAAATTCCCTTTTATTTCCCCTTTAGCGAGGAATTTCCATAATTTTTAATTTCCAAATGTTTATTAGTGGGTTATTATTAGATAACCCACGTTCACTATGGATTGCTCCAACCATTTTACCTTCGTTCCTTTAATAGCTCTAATATAGATTGAGTAGTTCTTTACAAAATTTTGTGAAACTTCCTGATAACCCAAATGCTTTTTTTCTAATTATACTCCTAGATATTCTCTGGTTTGTATAGATTTCAGTAATCTAGGTTTGCAAAAATTGTTAAAACCTACAGACAACTCAAATCTTAATCGCCAAGATTTCCTCTGGTTTATACAATTTTCTTATTTAAAAGTGTAGATTTCATTGATCCTATTCAATTTACATTCGTTATCTTAGAAGGTTTTGACGAGAGTGAACACTGTGACCAACATCACGTACAAGGACAACCCAACCATATTTTTGTGGGAGCTAATGAACCAAGCTCGCTACCCCCAATAGGTTCATCTTTTGTAATTATACGGGAATAATAATTAACATGACAATGTGGATAGTCGGAAGGCCGGTGGAAATAGAGCTCTAGGAATAATTAATTTCTCAAGGACATTGGCCTTCGACCTTCACAGTGATCACATTGACATTAGCATCGATTAATTAACTCATGTGGTCACATTGGAATTATTGGTCGAGCATCAACAATGTTTTAAATTGTCACGGTAGATTAATTAGCAGATGGGTGGTGCTAATTAATAAGGCCTTAAAGCCAAACACTTCTAATATGTTGTTTAAAATTGTTTTTACATAATCACGTCGTGGAAATGAAGCATTTTCAAACTATTTGTAGGTAACGTTAGTTCGGGAAATTTATATTTACCTTAATAAATTCTCCTGGAATAATCAGCTTCCTACTAGTCATGGTCCGACCGCTCCCTTTCTGTCGAAGGGTCGACAGATTTTGCTACTGTCGATTTCCGACCCGGACGATGATCCCTGTTCCTTGCGAGCCTTTGACAGGTTAATAGTGTCAAAAGGTCGCAATCCACGATGGCTTCATTCTCGACATGTTCGAGAGGACAGGGTCATCTCGACGGGCTCGTCCTCGATCGACCAACAATTTCGACCGATTCGTCTTCGACGAAATTCACAACCTCGACAACACTCTTTTGGATCGTAGATCAATGCCAACATCTTCAAAGTGAATGAGCAGTGCCCACTTTATTTGTAAAAGCGCAGAGTCTTCAGATTTTCCCTGCACTGCCCGTGAGCACACCGATTCTGCCCATCTTCTCCATGGACCTTGCAAAATCTGAGAAAAATGACAAGACCTACAATTATGTATTCACATATCCTTGTGCTTCGTTGTTGGTCAAAAGTGCAACATCAAATTGAAAGAGCCCTCTGCGCTTCTTTACATTCACGTAATACTGCGTGTCAAATATTCGAAAGCTACCGGGATCCATCTCTACTATTGTCGTATTGTCCCTAGGTTTGCATTTTCCTGTGACCATACCCTATATTGATTTACCTTAATATCAATATTACTGTGTCCAAATAATATTACCTTGATTCTTTGATAATAGTATGGTCATAGTCTATTATTACACCAAATTGTAATTTTTTGTGGTCGTGCTTCCTTAGTTGACCATATTACCTTGATTCGTTCGAGCACATGTATACACGAACAGATAGTGACATTATATTATCACCTGTGACCATACCCTAAGGTGACCATATGTGCTAATGTTTACCCACACATGACCATAAAAGGAGTATTTGGAATATATTACAATAACAAATAGAGCCTAATATATACTACCATAGTATATATTAATTCCATTTACATTGTATGTTTTTTGTAATTGGTTGTATATTATCCTACAAAGATAGTGATCAGGAGCTATACCTTTGATCAACAAATTATATCTTGATTTCGTGTCGATACTAATTAATGGAAGAATGATTCAAGTAATACTAACTAATTACCTATACCGAGTAAGTAGCAACTCGAAATTATGGGTAAGTCATGCACATTGGCGCAAGTGAACCTGTCAGTATCCTTGAGTTCCCTTATGAAGTTGCCTTCTATATTGAGCCAGCAACTTCTATATTGGACACTTCCTCCTTCCAACCCTGACAGGTTCCTCTTCGGTAATTTCTTGTCTACTGGACGAGATTACTGACTGAAGTAGTCGACCAGGCACCGTTCAACATACTCTGTCATCCACAAATAATGTCAAACTCTTCACTCAACCAGATAACGTTAGCACTGACTTCTGCAGTCTATTCGCCGACTAGAACAGTGAGCCATGTGCGAATTATGATCCATTCAATGACAATTCCAGTTCTCCATGAATTTCAAACTCAAACTCAGGAAAAACTACAAATATTTAAAAAAGAAATTAGGTTAGTGCGCTGCTTTGATGAACGAGTATTTAGTTTATATAGACTTAATAAGTATCATTTCGCTTGCATCGAGGATCTCCTCATTATCTTGCTACCTGGAATTATTCAATATGCATACAAATATGTGGATTACGAGTCTCCAGGTTTTTTGTTGGTTTGGAGACTCGGAAGGCCGCATATCGATTGACCTACATTCTGTCCAAACTATAGACCAGTTTGGATATCCACCATATCGACCATAATTCACTCCACTGATTTAGTATCGACCACAAAATTTTTATATGTCGACCAAAATTTGTCATCCACCATAATTCACATTTGGTCAATGACCAGGATTCACAAATTTTATATCAACCATAATTCACCTTATGTCGACTGGTTAGGGTGAATCCACATGTTGACCAGGATTCACAAATTTTACATGTTGACCAGGATTCACAAATTTTATATCGACCACAAATATTAAACTAACCCTAAAAATTTATATCGACCAGGTCATCGTCGACCTGGAAGTTACATTGGCCAATTCTTTAAGCTTTTATCTTAAATTAAAATGAGTTTGACTACATGAAACTAAACTTTAACCCATTGTAAAATAGCTCGTGACCTACAGGATGAATATACTTCAATTTACGCTGAAGAAGCCTACCTAGGAATACTTAATAGACAAACTCTGACTGAAAATCGTTGTCGCCAGAAAACTAAGATACTCTTCCTCGGACATCATTTCACAGAGCATGCGATAGATTCTTTCTGTTAAGCTTAATGTCGGTCAACTAGGATTTACTTATCCTACAGATTTTATTGCTCTTCATCTATTTCAGTAATTTATTTCTACGTGATTTAATTTATTAACTGCAGCAATTTTACTTGGGGTTAATCTGGAATGTCAGCCTATGTGAATGGCCCTAAATTTCTTAAAGAAGATCATCGGTTGATTTTGAAACCTCATAATTTTTTCAAAAATTGTTCAGAATTTACTATTACTGCCAGCGGGTACAGAAGTGAACTAAATTTACTAACAAATAGTCTAAAAATGCTTCATTACCACGACGTGATTCTGTAAATTCTCGGCATGCCAGATCAGTTATACTAAACTGAAGCTTCGACGCCATTGGAACTAAGCTCCGACGCTATTGGAACTATTGGAGCCATTGGAATTTTATCTGGTTGATTATCAATTTGGTCGGCTGCATCTTGTCGATTATCAATTACCAATTTGGTCGGCTGCATCTCGTCAATTTATAATTTGGTGAGCTGCATCTCATCGATTATCACTTTGGTTGGTCGGTTGCATCTCGTCGATTATCAATTTGGTCGGTAAATCAGAAGGTTGATGCTATGTAGATCGGAAGCCATCAATGAAGAATGTCAAACAACCCATCGACCAACAGCTGTGAATGGACTAACATAACTAAAAAATATTACCTCCCACCATGGGAAATCGCAAAGCTCCTTCATTCCACAATAATCTTCTAGATCAATAACTTCTTCTTCCAAGTATTTCTAGTATTATGCCCATTCAAGTGCGGAATTCGTCCAGAGCAAAACTTCTTCATGGAAATAAATTCCCTTTTATTTCCCCTTTAGTGAGGAATTTCCATAATTTTTAATTTCCAAATGTTTATTGGTGGGTTATTATTAGATAACCCACTAATTAATAAGGTCTTAAGCTAAACACTTCTGATATGTTGTTTAAAATTGTTTTTACATAATCACATAGTGGTAATGAAGCATTTTCAGACTATTTGTAGGTAACGTTAGTTCAGGAAATTTATATTTCCATTAATAAATTATCTCGGAATAGTCGGCTTCCGACTGGTCGTGGTCCGACCACTCCCTTTCTGTGGAAGGGTCGACAGATTCTGCTACTATCGATTGCCAACCTGAACGACCATCCCTGTCCAATTCAAGCCTTTGACAAGTTAACAGTGTCGATAGGGAGCAATCCACGACAGCTTCATTCTCAACAAGTTCGAGAGGACAGGGCCATCTCAACATGTCGGTGATCTCGACAGGCTCGTCCTCGACCGGCCAGCAATTTTGACTGATTCGTCTTCAACGAAATTCACAACCTCGACAAATTATGCGTTTCTCCACTCGACAACACTCTCCGGGATCGTAGATCAATACCAACATCTTCAAAGAGAATGAGCAGTGCCCACTTAATTTGTAGAAGCGCACAGTCTTCGGATTTGCCCTACACTGCCCGTGAGCACACCGATTCTGCCCATCTTCTCCATGTACCTTGCAAAATCTGAGAAAAATGACGAGACCTGCAATTCTATATTGACATATCCTTGTGCTTCGTTGTTGGTCAAAATCACAGCATCAAATTGAAAGAGCCCTCTGCGCTTCTTTACATTCACGTAATATTGCGTGTCAAATATTCGAGAGCTACCAGGATCCATCTCTACTATTGTCGTATTGTCCCCAGTTTTGCATTTTCCTGTGACCATACCCTATATTGATTTACCTTAATATCAATATTACTGTGTCCAAATAATATTACCTTGATTCTTTGGTAATAGTATGGTCACAGTCTATTATTACACCAGATTGTAATTTTCTGTCGTCGTGCTTCCCTAGTTGACCATATTACCTTGATTCGTTTGAGCACATGTATACACGAACAGATAGTGACATCATATTATCACCTATGACCATACCCTAAGGTGACCATATGTGCTAATGTTTACCCACACATGACCATAGAAGGAGTATCTGGAATATATTACAATAACAAATAGACTAATATATACTGCCTAGTATATATTAATTCCAGTTACATTGTATTTCTTTTGTAACTGGCTGTATATTATCCTACAAAGATAATGATCAGGAGCTATACCTTTGATCAACAAATTATATCTTGCTTTCGTGTCGATAATAATTAATGGAAGAATGATTCAAGTAATACTGACTAATTACCCATACCGAGTAAGTAGCAACTCAAAATTATGGGTAAGTCAGGCACCTTGGCGCAAGTGAACCTGGCAGTATCCTTGAGTTCCCTTATGAAGTTGCCTTCTATATTGAGCCAGCAACTTCTATATTGGACACTTCCTCCTTCCAAATCCGACAGGTTCCTCTTCGGTAATTTCCTGTCGACTGGACGAGATTACCGACTAAAGTCGTCGACTAGCTACCGTCCAGCATACTCTGTCATCCACAGACAATGTCAAACTCTTCACTCGACCAGATAACGTCAGCACTGACCTCTGCAGTCTATTGGCCGACCAGAACAGTGAGCCATGTCCGAATTATAATCCATTCAATGACAATTCCAGTTCGCCATGAATTTCAAACTCAAACTCAGGCAAAACTACAAATATTTGAAAAAGAAATTAGGTTAGTGCGCAGCTCTGATGAACAAGTATTTAGTTTATATAGACATAATAAGTATCATTTCGCTTGCATCAAGGATCTACTCGTTATCTTGATACCTGGAATTATTCAATATGCATAAAAATATGTGGATTGTCTCCTTACGAGTCTCCAGGTTTTCTGTACGTTTGGAGACTCGGAAGGCCGCATATCTATTGACCTGCATTCTGTCCAAACTATCGACCAGTTTGGATATCGACCATATCGACCATAATTCACTGGACTGATTTAGTATCGACCACAAATTTCATATGTTGACCAAAATTTGTCATCCACCATAATTCACATTTGGTCATTGACCAAGATTCACAAATTTTATATCGACCATAATTCACCTTATGTCGACTGGTTAGGGTGAATCCACATGTCGACCAGGATTCACAAAATTTATATCGACCACAAATATTAAACTAACCCTAAAAATTTATATCGACCAGGTCACCGTCGACCTGGAAGTTATATTGGCCAATTTTTAAGCTTTTATCTTAAATTAAAATGAGTTTGACTACATGAAACTGAACTTTAACCCATTGTAAAATAGCTCGTGACCTACAGGATGAATATACTTCAATTTACCCTGAACGTGACCTACAGGATGAATATACTTCAATTTACCCTGAACGTGACCTACAGGATGAATATACTTCAATTTACGCTGAAGAAGCCTACCTAGGAATAGTTAATAGACAATCCAACTGAAAAGCGTTGCCCACAGAAAACTAATATGCTCTTCCTCGGACATCATTTCACAGAGCATGCGATTGATTCTTTCTGTTAAGCTTAAAGTCGGTCAACTAGGATTTAGTTATCCTACAGATTTTATTGCTCTTCAGCTATTTCAGTAATTTATTTCTACGTGATTTAATTTATTAACTGCAGCAATTTTACTTGGAATTAATCTGGAATGTCAGCCTATGTGAATGGCCCTAAATTTCTTAAAGAAGGTCATCGGTTGATTTTGAAACCTCATAATTTTTTCGAAAATTTGTTCAGAATTTACGGTTAACAGCAATATTGACATGAAGCAGAACATAGCCTCTTCAAATAAATTAGTTAATCTGCCAGAGCTAAATAATCCCGACCAGCTGCTGCAATACGCTTCTTGAAATATATGGAAATATATGTCGGCAATACCAGATTGCGGCAATCCAGAGCCGCAATGAGAGAGTCGATATCATCGCTAATGAGCAGGGCAAGTTGCCTTCAACCCTGCAAACACCGTATTTGATGTGAAGAGGTTGATTGGGAGGCATTTTTACGATTCTTTTGTCCGAACTGATAGCAGACCAGAGGACATAACACCCGAGCAGCGTGAAAATCAAAGGGCAAGCATCATCCAAGCATCATCCACGTGGTAGGATTTCATTCGATCTATAACGTGGAAGGTTACGCTTCTCCGCGGTGACGTAATTATAGTTATTTTTAAATCAAAGCATTGAATGTTTCTTATTATTTCATATAAGTTTATATGTTCGCGCGAATAGCGCACCCGTGAAAATGGTGGGGCACATTCACCCGATTCTGGAGGGCTAAGCAAGCTACCTTGACTCTGAATCAAAAGAATATCAGGAGGTCGAGTTATCAAAACAATTCATATACAATGAAAAATACAAACTTTGGAAAGTATATTTTTTCTACTTAAAAATCGTAAAAGCTTTTACAAATACTGTGTAAACTGAAAAAAATTGGTCCAATGTTCTAATTTTGATTAACAAAAATATTATTGACTTGTTTAGGAAACTTTACCATTGGTTTAAATCCTATGTTGTGTGGAGTGATTTAATGATATGATGTTCACAGTGAAAAATATCAGTGAACTTCACAGTCATGAAGAAAAAGCGGATGTATGGAATTAAACATAAACAACACTATAATTAGTTAAAATTATATTGATAATATTTACATTTAAAATGCGGACGTCTGGAATTAAACATAAACAACAATATAATTAGTTAAAATTATATTGTTAATATTTACTTTTATGGTTTCATTGTATAATTATCCATATTTTAAAACAGATTACGAGTGAAATTATTAGTTATTGAGCCTTCAAAAACAATAGATATAATAGTTACAAGAAACAACACTATCTAATTTAATATTTAATTATATCGAACATTTTCTTAGACTGACAAGATACATATCCTCGTTAGGCGGTTTTTGGGAGAATGACTCTAAATTTGAGTCTATTGGCAATATAATAATTGTTTGTTCTGGTTAAACTGAACCGACATTTGCGTTGACGAGTTGTTATACCCGTAATTTGGAACCTGCAAATTGTTCTTATAGCCACGATATTCAGTGAAACAATTGAAGGAGTTAGAATAACTATGAAAATAATAGTTGCAACTTTGTACAAGACTGGACCAACTACACTCTGATTGTTTGGAGAACCAGAGTATTTAAACCTATTTCATTAACGATATTAAATAAATAATTTTCATTATAAAAACTCTTGAATCACCATGTAATAATTGGTATTACAAGAAATAATGTCATATTTGCCATCATATATTACAACTTAGCAATTGATACATTAAGGCTTAATTCAGACTTTGTTGATTCACAACCTCCCATAATATTTAGGAATCAACTTCATGTGCTAAGACATTAATGGAGGTGGTTCATTCATTGACTAATTGTGAGATTATTTATGCATTAAATTCATCTAGATGTTTATTGCTCATTGAATTTTTTCATATTATTGAAGGATTAAATTCTAGATGTTTATTGCTCATTGAATTTTCTCACATCATTGAAGGATTAAATTCTAAGCATTAAATTTATCTAGATGTTTGTTGCATTGAATTTGCTCACATTATTGATAGATTACAAATATGTTTGTTTATAAATGTTTGTTGCTTATTCAAGTTTCTCACATTATTGATAGATTAAAAATATGTTTTTTTATCGATATATTAAATCTATTTATTAAATTGTTGTTTTTTGAAATTATGCTAACCTCTCAAAGTTCTTGTACTTTTGCAAGGCTTTAAGATTACGAGAATATGTTAAGGAAACAAAATTCATTTATTATTTTTTTAAGCTAAGATCTTGTAATTTCAAAAGTTCAATTTTGTCTTGCAATTTCAAAATTTTAATTTTGGTTTTGGTTTAGTAATATGGACAAATTTTCTTTCTTGGCTGAGGTGATTGAACTCTCTAAAGATTTCACTATCTTCTATAATTCTAATGCTGACCTATGGAAGTTTATGTATTTTTGCAAGGTTTGAAGATTATGAAAATATGCTAAAGAAACAAAATTTATTTATTGTTTTATTAAACTCTAGATTTTGCAATTTTAAAAGTTTAATTTCCGCTTTGGTTTAGTAGAGATCGACATAGCCTCTTTGTTGACTATGGTAATTGAAGACTCTAAAGATCTCAAATGGAGGGACTTTGAAATTGGGAAATAAAGTGTAAAGGAGACGAAACTAATGAGCTTGCAATGGATGGGTTTTCTTCATGCAAAAATGGTTAATTGTTGATATACCATGTCTTGAGTTAATGTAACAATTGAACAACCTATTTTAAAATTTGAAATTTAAATGGTCATATGATTATGTAGCTTGGACTTTGAACTAATTATTTATTTGGAGTATTAATTCAACCATTATTTTTAGTTTTAAAAAATCAATTAATTTTTTGAATATGTATGTTGTGATATTAATGAATGATAAGTATGATGTGATGGATGTAATTCAACATCCAATGTTATCTCAATTCATCGATGTGTTCCTCGAAGAACTGCCAAGGCTATCGCCGAAGTGGGAACTTGAGTTCATTATTGAGCTCAAGCTGAAAACCATAACAATATCAAGGATGTTGTCACTTGCATGACGACGCTAGAGTTACAAGAGTTGTAGATGAAACTTCATGAGAATTTAGATTTGGGATTCCTTCAGCCTAGCATATCACCCTAGGGAGCACCAGTGATAGTCGTTAAGAAGAAGGATGGGTCATGGAGGCTTTGCATTGACTATTACTAATTAAACAAAGCCACGATAAGGAATCAATATCATCTACCGAGGGTAGATGATCTCTTCGCCTAGGTGAAGGGGATGATGGTACTCTCCAAGATATATTTGAGGTCAAGGTATCATCAGATGAGGATTAAAGAAGAAAACATACCAAAGACCGCGTTTAAGAAACATTATGGGCACTCTGAATTTGTCGTTGTACCCTTTCGGTTGTGAAATGTGCCTAGTTTTTTTATGAACTTGACGAAAGGCGTATTCAAGAAACACCTAGACAAATTTGTGCAAGTATTCCTTGACAACATACTTATTTACTTGAGGACTGCAGAGAGCATGAAGAGCACTTGAAACTAGTTTTGCGATGTTTAAGAGAGCATAAGTTGTATGTGAAACTCTCAAAATGTTCCTTCTTCCAATATGAGATCCATTATTTGGGTCATGTTATCTTGGGAGATATGATAGAAACAGATCCATCCAAAATTGAGGGAATCTTGGAGTGGTCGACACCAACAAATGTACAAGGTATGAAGCTTCATGGGGTTAGTAGGGTATTCTTGTAGGTTTGTCAAAGAATTTTAAAAAATCATAGGTCATATTACCAAGTTCTAGAAGAAGAACAAGAAGTTCATATTGTCAAAGTGTCATGAGTATGCATTTTCAAAGCTTAAGCAGCTATTGACAATGGCTCTGATAGTGAAGGTACCAGATATGGATAAGGACTTTTTTATTTGTACAGATGCTTCAAACGAAGGCCTAGAGGCTAGGAGGGGTATTGATGCGGGAAGGTAGGTCGATCGCCTACGCTTATAAGAAACTCAAACAGCGTGAGAAAAACTATGTAGCACATGACTTGGAGCTTGTGGTCGTAGTCTATGCATTGTGGCTTTGGCGGCATTACTCAGTTGGGAAGAAATTTGAGTTAAATATAGACCATCATGGCTTGTAGTATATTTTCATGCAGTGTTGTAGCGTTCCATTTTTCAACAGAGCCCTAAGTCATCTTCTATGTTACTTTTCTATGTATTAAACTTATTCAGGTATATGTGAGTAAATTTCTCATAAAAATTCTATGTTTTTAAATGAAATTTAGTATACTGTTTCGTCTTTAACAATCATACATTTGTATTTAAAAATAAACTAACATATCAATATTTTCCTTCAATTTGTTTTCAACATAAGAATATGTTTCAGAGTAATAAATCAGTAAATAACAAGGTATATGTATGTTTCAAAGTACGTTTCAACATAATAATCAAATAAAATAAATAACAAGGAAATTACATGATGTTGATGCTAGTAGACTGTAGGTCGTAGTAGGTTGTAGCAGGTTATGTATATATTCTCTTAGTCAACCAAGATGATGTGTCCACCCTACCGACCGGCTATTATCTTGCTGGCCCTTAGAAACCAAAGGATTTCCAAGCCCTCAAGCTCACAAACTGATAATCCCGAGAGCAGTATTTACTCGATTCTCAAACCCTTTCTCTATTCTCAAAACATTTCTCTCCCCTTAGAGCTATCCCCTCGTTACCTTCAAATTTTCTCCCAATATAATCTCTCCCCCAAAATCCCACCCCTTCTCCTCCCTTGATTCTTCCCTATATACATTTCCTTCCTCAAGAAGACTTTGGGCTTACTCCACTGCCCCAAACTCTCTCTCTCGAGCCCCTCAAACATTTACTCCCCTCACTTAGTTCATTCATACAAGTTATATTATAAAAATATATTTTCACACTCAATGTACCGAATAATCAATTATACTCACAGTAAATTTATTGGATTTTGACTGTTGGTTGTAAGTATTTATTATGGTAGGAATCATTACCCAAAGGTTATCTATTCAAGACAAAGTTTATTAACTACTAGTCTATTCACCACCTTTGTATTTAGTGTTATTAGGATAAAATAATAAAATAATATATAAATAGTTGATGTTTTCAATTTGGACAAGGTGTGTCTTAATGGTTTACCTCATCCGTCAAGATAACTTATCTTGAAATTTAAATTCTAAGATTTGTATTGAATAAATAAATAGTATTAAACCATTTTCCATCACAACACATCCATTCAAGAATTGTTATCCTATTATGTCTAACTTAGTAATGGAAATAATCGCACACTAATCATTTATTAATCAATATTTTAAATTTTACCTATATTGCAATTGTTACAACAGGGATATTAATACTATTATAATAACATTAATTAAGTAAAAATATTAATTAAATCACCATGAGGTAATAATAAATGGTTAATTAATAAAAATGTTTTTTAAATCATTTGTTTATCACATGAGTACCCTAACATCAACATAGTATCCTCGTTCTTCTAAACAAAGCACCCTTAAGGGATTAAACAATCTTACTAATTAATTATACAGTACCATTACCTTATTCACAACAATACTCTTATGACAATGTTAACTGATGACACTTGTCTCAATTGTTTATTACAATGTGTACCTACTATTAATGCATAGCTTAATTGACTTGTTTTACACATATTAAATAACTTTATATGTGTTATCCGAATTTGGTTAATGCATAATTAACATATTTACTTATGACAACTTATACAGTTATTCAGTATGTTAAGTGTTTGTATATCAATACTAACGTACATGTGCACAGTGTGCATGCGTGGCCAGCATATGCACAGATCATAAATATACTATAGACAAACCCCATCCCTCCTATGCATACCTACTAACTAATAATAGTATTTACCCCCATGCAGAAGAACAGGCATAATATATAGTACAATTAATTTAACATCCTCCATTATTTAACAATTAATTTTTTACAATTTCACATCATTATTTTTATGTTTACATTAGTTTAATCGATCATGTAGAAGGAAGGGTACCTACTACCACTAACTCAGAATCAAGGAATACCCAACCCTCAACAGTACTAACTAACACATCCTCCCATCATAACCTACGTCCTCCATCCTCCCTATCCTTCCTTTGCTAGTACAAAAGTGGATGTCGGACTCACCGACCTGACCACATATAAACTGAGAGCGATAGCGTCGGCTAAACAGCCGACCTATCCTCTCCTAGCGAGCATCCGACCATCGTCATCACAACAACATGGGGAGCGCATCTTAGCACAACCCTCCCATGACCTCGGGTATCATGGAAACATAGGGTGGGAAACACATCCATCCCTCTCAACATATTGGGCCTACGTCCTTATCAACTCATACTTTCCTGCTATCGAGATTATCAGTTTGTGTCATCGTATCATCATTTTGGCTGCTAAGATTTATTGTATGAACAAGTTCTTATCGCATGTATCATATCAAGTAACTAGCTATCCCATAGCCTTTGTGTCCTGTAGGTTAGTATTTCGCAAAATAAACATTTTATGGAAAGTATTTCCCATCGATCGCCAATTGATCCATATTATCAACATCATTTTATTTCTTGTAACAATTTTAGTTCATCATAGATGCATATGAAATATAACACTTCAATAACTCATATGAGAAGATGGTATCCACGTACCGAATCATATATTTCACATCTTATTAATGAAAACATATAAACATATATTGTAAGCGTAAAATAAAGAAATCATATGATAATCATGACATCGTAACCGCATAACATAGTAACATCATAATCATAGTGAAATCATAAAACACAGTAACATCATATAATGAGGTCCATCATGTCGTAATATAGTTTACTCAGTCGATTTGAGTTCAACAAAATATAAGAAAATAAAGTATAGTGTCTCTAACTGATAAATATGCCTAATCAAAATATGGGGCATTACAAGTGTGATATGAATGCAAGGAAAATAAAGTGGTCGTAATTGATGAGTGAGTATGAATTTGATATATCATAAATCAAAGGGACAATGAAAAAGGTGGAAGATGCCTTGATTCGAAGGCCTCACATCTTCTCATTGTTGTCATTGAAGATCAATTTGCGCGAGAAGGTATTGAAGTTGCAACTGGACGACAACTAGTATAAGGAAGTAAAAAATGAGTTAGACAACGAAGTAATGAAAGTTTCAAAGTATGAAGTTTTTACGCTTGAAGCAAATGGGTTGTTACAATACAACTAAAGGATCTATTTGCCAGTGAATAATGAAGTTTGATATTTCATTTTATTTGAAGCTCATATTAGAGAGGAATATATGGCACATCTAGGACTTAAAAAGACGTATGAGGACCTAAAAAATTTGTTTTTCTATAGTGGTATGAAGACAGATGTTGTTAGTTACGTAGCAAGGTGCCTGGAGTGGGAGTTGGAAAAAGTTGAGAAACACCACCCGATAGGGTTATTGCAAACTCATGTCATCATAGAGTCAAAATGGGATGCAATAAAGATGGATTTCATGGTTGTATTGTCGATGAACTCTAGGAGACATGGATCATTTTTTGTCGTTGTAGATACATTGACAAGGAATGTGCATTTTATTCTGGAAAAGGTTACCTGTCCATCATTAGAGGTTGCATGGGTCTTCATAAATGAATTTGTGTGACTGCACAACATACCCCTAAAGATAATTTCAGATAGAGGATTAGTGTTTCTAGACAAGATTCCAAGAATCCTTCTAGGTATTCAGTTGAGCTTCAACATGGCATACCATCCCAAGGCAAACGATTATATAGAGAGATTCAACCAAGTCTTAGAGGACATGTTGCATATGTATGAAATGGACCAGTGGGGTCACTAGGAGCAATATCTAACATTGGTGGAAATCACTTATAACCATATCTATCAAAGTTCGATTAGGATGGCATCGCTCGAGTTTCTATCCGGTAGGCCTTGTCAGACACCTTTGAGCTGGGATCACCTAGAGGATAGGGTCCTCATAAGTCTGGAGTTAATACAAGAGATAGAAGAATAGATGCAATCCATTTCTGTGTGATTAAAGGAAGCATAGGACAGGAAGAAGAGTTACGCCGATGCAAATAGGAAAAACTAGAGTTATCAGGTGCGGGTTAGGTAATAGAAGAGTTCCATTAGATTAGGTAAGGGGGGGGATTATCACCATGGTTCATGGGACCATTTGCGATCATCGAAAGATTGGGGTCAGTTGCTTACTATTTTTATTTTCCATCATCATTGAGTCATATGCATAATGTTTTTCATGTGTTTTTTTACATCATTACATTTCAAATTCCTCTCATGTGTGTTATTGATTTGAGTAATTTGCAGATTTCAGATGAGGGGGCCTTGAAGGTTGAGATGATCCATATATTGGACTGACAAACTCGACAGCTTCGGCATTGATTAGTTAACTAGGTAGAGGTCCAGTAACATAGCTGTAATCCCATCTCGGTGACTTGGGAGGATGCATTGGATATGTGTCAGTAGTTCCTGTATATGTTCTAGAACTTCGAGACGAAGTTTCCTGATTTTACTTCAAACAATGACTACTATAATAATATTATACGAGGGAATTTGATTGTGAATGACCTAGTTATGTGTGGAAATGCCTTGCCATTGGAACTTGAAGAACTAGCTCGTTTATGAGTAAATTGAATGTTAAATTTATTGCTTATGAATAAGATGAATGATGATATTTAGATGTTTATGTTTCCATGAACTTGATAAAATGATAGTCAATGAATGCAATTATGTTTATGCATTATGTATCATGTGCTTTTCACGGGTTGTCAAGAGTGGTAGGGAAAGACATATACATGTGACACAAGGTTGCGTCGATACTACACAGAATTTGGATTGAGTCGAGTATCCACAACAAGTGATGTTAAAATGGTACAATTTGATATATTATATTATGCTTAGAGTAATTTGATGCGCGTGGTGTTTTCATGTGCAGGAATGGGATCGTGATTACCAATGGGTCCACATAAAGGTAATGGGGTTGAATGGAGAAGAGATGCCAGTAAGCAAGTGATTTATTACATGCGACATGTTCAAAAGCAAGAGAGGCTTTTTCCCACCAAGTGCATGTTTCCATGAGGGTAGGTCACCGACTCAGCCACTCACAAGGATAGATTGGGGGGTTCACAATAAGGACAAAACCTTATTCCCCATGAACCATGAGTCTCTCAGCAAGGTTGATCGTACTGAGTTAACACGGTCTCAGTCATCGCACCAATCCCCACCATAGAAAAGGCATATTTGAAGGGCATGAAGGAAGTCATGGTACCCTTGATATGCTAGTCGAAATGAAATAACTCGATAAAATAAAAACACAAGGAGGTAAAAATGTTTATTTTCAAAAGGAAGGAAAGGAGTTGGAGTAATTATGGCCAAATAGGAAAAAGCATAAATTATATATTGTAAATGGAATTAACTCGTGCATAAAGAAAAATGATGAATTATTAAATTAATACTTAGTTAAATCCAAGTAGACACACAGAAAAATAGGGGAAATGGAGAAATCAAAGGAAAAATCTAAGAGAGGATCTAGGATAGTGGGTGAGGATAAATATTTATTAAATAAATAGAAAAATATGAATTAGTGTGCAAGTGACACATGGGTGGGTGAATAATAAAACAAATGGTAATTACATAATTCCCAATTATGCATGTGAGAGACACACGGAAAGGTTCTCAAGTCTATAAAGAGAGGTGGAGAGCATGAAGCTCGTACAAAACTCCTTTCTCTATTGTTGGATGGCGTAGATGATGTCGATTATATTCGATGACTACTGAGAGTTTGGATTGTTATTGTGCAAATGGGTTGAGAATCCTTAGTCCAATCTACGCACTCTAACTATGCTAGTAGAATTCTCCTCATTCAACTCCATTGCAGCTCGGGGGTCCGTAGGGAATAAGAGTACCCTTCGGGAGTTAGTAGGGTGGTATCCAGTGAACACATATCGATTGGAAATCAAAGGGAGAAATTGTGATTGGATCTACATAAAAATTCTCTATAGCATTCGTCTCTACATCACAAGAGGAAATTCTATAAGGTTTGCGTTAAACCAAAACCTGTAGATGGTTGTAAACATTTGAAACCAAGAACATAGTCCCATGATCCCAGTGTGGCGGTTAGTCCACATTATATTTCAAGGTGCAATATTTATTCAACCGATACTCCAACACCCCTCCTATGGCATAACTCAGTGATTCGAAAAATCTTTAGTCACTGGTTAACTAATCTTTTTTCAAATAAAATAGGAACTTTGCTTGACATTGCTTATGCACTTTGTGTGGAATTACTTTTTATTTATCCAAACTGTGTACTTAAGGAAAATTAATTGCTTTAAAACAAAATTCTGAGATGAATGTAAAGAAACTAAGAGTAAATATCAAATCACACATATCCACCAGGATTTGGTAATGGAGTTCACCCACTTCGGGCTACGTTGATGCTTACGTACCTCACCAAATATGGATAGTCACAAAAATAAGCATTCATGGTGCTACATATTGCTACTATTGGAATGCAATTTGGGTTTTCTCTCGTCCTATATGGTGTGTATCATGCCTAAGGTTTTCTACAGGGTCAACTACACTCAACAGTATGCCGATTGTCACCTCATCTTTGTCGAGGTAACATTACAGTTTTTTCCATCGAGAGCCTATCGTCGTCTTGCCAACTAGTTTATTTGAGTTTTTTTTTACTCTGTGTAACTCTAACTTAACCCTAACCTGCAACATGAGTTGAGTCTGCAAGGTGGACTAGCATATACTCTTCTATTGCACCAATGCACACCCGGGTCTATTTGTTCTTCATTTCCTTTATGTTTGTTTTGTACTTGCCTTTACTTGCTTGTTGTTTTCTATGCATGTGAACGGTCCTCTGCTCAGATGTGTGTCTATCAGAAGATTCTATGTTATGTTCCCTATATTGATTCCCACCATACCCTTGATTCATGTGGTTTTTTTTAATTAATTATTTTGCTGGTAACATGTGGCCGTTGTTTTTTCATGGCTGCTACAATGAGTGTTTTATGTTGTCGCTCATCCCTTTGGCTATGTGAACTTCTCTCTTCCTCAGGCTTGTCATTTTAGGTTGTCATTTTCTCCACCTCCTCCACCCTCATGCCACGATCTTACCTTGTGTTTTGCACTGATCTCATCATGGTGTTTCCTATACCATGCTTTCGTTGGCATTTGTTTGCTACCTCTCAAGTACCCTTGGCTGCTACGTGTAGGGTTTTCTACTCAATTTTTCCTCGAACATGAGATTGTTCGTTGTTCTATAGTTTTTTACCACACTTTTTATTTTGATGTTCTATGGGAACAAAATAATAGTGATGGTAATTTTTTTTGGGGGGGGGGCATTCTAATTTTTTCACTTGAGAAAAAGGAAAGTCGAAAGGGGAAGGGGGTATTTTAATGAAATGATCATAAAGGATAAAAAGGATAAGAATATTAAGGATTTAAAAAAATTGGGGAAAATGTATTATCAAAAGGGGATGGTGAAATAGGGTAATGATGCCAAATGGGAAACCTTTGGGAAAATGGTTGAAGACCAAATTAATATCTTTATTATAATTTTTTTAAAGGAAAGTAAATGGGGGCAAGAAGGAATTATTACAATATGGGGTAAGGTTTCTTTTTGTTTATAAAATAGGGTTTATTGGTGATTTCAAATGTAGGGAGATAGCCAAGGGGGGATTTTCAACTTGTTGTGGTTAGATATAGTGACAATCATGATGAATAGGAGCAACTTGTGAATTATTGGAGGATGCGAGATTGACAATATTTGTCTATCGTGACAAAAAATACAAGTACTTGCCAAAACTTTAACAAACTTCCAAAATTTTCAAACAGACTTGAAATTTGGAAAACAAATTATGAGCGCAATTAGTGAGATGAAATGAATGCAATGGCATAAAATTGTGATATGACAACATGCGTGGCAAAATCGACCAATCTCCAAGACACGACACCGACTAGACTATGATAATAAATAAGACAATGACTTGGAATGTTTGTCGAAGTGGTTGAACAGAAGAGAACATGGTGAAACAAGATATGCACATGAGAATCACATCACCTTGGACACGAGGGTTTTTATGGAATTATTTTGCGAAAAAGTTCAATAGGTTCTCCTATGGAATTATGTTCTGACACTTCAGAATCATGTCAATGTTGAGCATCAACATAGTTGGGATTTTATTTTCATAAAAGTTAAATCTTCTTCCATAGTAGTACAACCAGAAGACATAATAAATTACCACACACAAAATTTATCTTATTTAAAAAAAAATTGGCATTTTTCCATAATTTTTTATATTGACCTTTGTTTGAGGTCATCTTTATATCATAATAAATCTATTGAAAAGATCTACTGTAAGTTTCCTGTTATATGTTTTTTTGTATTCCTCACATAATTTTCATGGCATGCATTTTATTAGTATATGTGGAAAATAATACTTCAAACAATGATTTTCCATGTCACATGCAAACTGCATGTTGTAGAAAATCCATATAGAATAAGGGGAAAATATTAATACCTTATATATTTATAAGGCCTCTCTTTTGTTATAAATAGTGCCCAAACATATTTTAGGGTCAAAAGTTATCATAAAAATACTAAAAGATAATATTTTTTTCTTGAATAGGATACATGGTATAAAGGAGGGAAATGCTATGGAGGATAACAATAAGTTAGTTGGTCAAACCCACCAATATCAAAAAATTTAAATCAGAATGAACAAGAAGTTCATGATGAACCTAATGAGGATGAAGGCTTAGAGAGTTCAAAAGAGGAAGAAACTACAACTTAAACTTTATAGAGGCTCACTTAGTAAACAAGGCCATCATATATGTATTATTGTAGTCTATTTAATTTTAAATGTATATTTTATTTATCTACTAACACAAATCAACCTAAAACTATGAAGAATGCAAATATAAGATATTATTAAGGAGTTGTGGAGATTGGCCATGGATGGGGATATAGAAAAACTTAAAAAGAATTTTACATGGGAATTGGTTCCATTGACTAATGGATGAAAGTCTATAAGATGTGAATAGGTGTTCAAAAGAAAATAAGTTTATATGGCATTGTTGAAAACTACAAGGTAAAGTTAGTTGTGAAAGGATATTCCTAGGTTGAGGGGATAAAATTTGCTCATATTTTTTTCCCTTGCATGGGCTGAAAACATGAAGTTGGGTAACACTTTTGCTTGTTTTTTTGACAAAAAAACTACAAAATTTTATGTTTTTCAACTTTGATCCCTTTAAAGCCATATCTTCCTTAGGAATTTCACCTTGAAGTAAAAACAAATGTTTTAGAGTACTCATATTTTTTTCTAATTTTTTTATTGACATATCGTGGGAGAAATTTGGAGGCAGCATATACTTGAAAATTTTAGGTATGGATAATGAGTGACCTGCATGGCCTCTGTTTTTTTGAGAGATGCTTATTCATTTTAGGGGAAAAAATGTATGCTCATAATCTACACACTACACTTTTGCATGGACTTATATATTTTGAGGTCTTTTTAGACTTGAGAACTATTTTTTATTATTTTTTGAAATAGCATATGTTCAGAAAATGGTGCCTTATCAACACATGTGGGTGACCTTCAATTTTCATTTTAGTGTGACTCTTATTGAAAAAACTAAAAGTACACTTTTGAAGAGGAGAGGGAAAGGAAGATATCTGTGAATATTTCAATTTTTTTGGTGTTGTCTTTATTATGATATTTGAATTTTTATTTCAGGTGATTTTTATAACAATAAAATTCTTAAGGGATAAGGTTTAGAAAAAAATTATTAATAAATAGAAATTCAAAATGAAATGAAACAATTCTTATATCATTGGAAACTAGATTCAAAGATAAATCCATTAGTACCAAGTCCGACGAATAAGCTTTAAAATTTGCACGTGTTTGGCCTTGCTGAAGTTGCAGGTTCCAGAAAGATGCAGGAGGTTTTCATAGGTTTTGTTAACCACTGAACTCTCAGCCGAGAAAATATATTCTAAATTCTCGACCGAGAGTTTAGTTCAAACTCTCATCCAAGAGTTTTTTTAAATACAATGCTATGATTGGTTAACTTAGATTTTCACCCATTTCTAAGTTAGCATCTATTCAATTTTTATTATATGTAGCTCGAAATTTTTATTTATGGATAGAATATATGGATGTGGAACCAACATTCCTACATGGCAACTTGAAGGAGGAAATATATATGACACGACCAAAGCACTACATTGAAAAATGGAAAGACTCGTTGGTTTGAAAATTAAAAAAATGTCTTTATATTGTCTCAATTAGTCTCCCAAAATGTGATACCAAAAGTTTGCTTTCTTTTTGTTTTGATTGGGATTTATGAGATTAAAATGATACCATTGTGTGTATTATGAATATGATGGTGATCATTTCCTTGTTAATATTTAGTATGTAGATAGTTCATTTTAATTTTTGGTAATATTAAGGATGTGATTCATAACTTGAAGTATGAGCTTTTAGTGCAATTTAACATGAAGGACTTGTCACTATGAAATATATTTTAGGAATGGATATTAGGAGAGATAAATATATCATAAATATTTGGTTGATCCAAAGTAAGTACGTGAAATATGTGCTACATTATTTTCACATGGATTTCAGACCATTATGTGTTCGAATTTATGTGGGAACTATTATTTCAGTTGAGCAGTGTCCTATAACACCTACATAGATGGAGAACATGGATTTTATTCCTTATGCTAGTGTAGTTGGTATTTTGGTGTATGGTATGGTTTGTACTTGACTAGACACTAACCAAATAGTGGGAGTTTTGAGTCAATTCAGGACTAATACTAGACGTGAACATTAGGTTGTAGTGAGGTATTTGTGAGGTACTTTTGATTATTTCATTTGTTATCATAGTAGTGTCCAACATGACCCAACTTAGTGGACATATAAGGTCATGTGGATTCTAATTTTGTAGGGGATGTAGATAGAAGGAGATCTACAAGTGAATATGTGTTTCTATTGTTTAGTGGAAAAATGATTTGGATGACCAACTAGCAGCAAGTTATCATTTCCTTGTCCACTACAGAGAAAACATATATGGAAGATATGCATGCATATAAGCATGTCATTTGGGTTATGAAACTATGTTTATAAGTAGAGATAATCATAGATTTGTTATAGTTTAGTTTGATAGAAATAATGAGATCTGTCTTGATAACAATCCAACTTTTCATGCAAAGATAAAGCATAGTGACATCTAGTACAATTGCATTTGGGACATGGTAGAGAATGGAAAGGTGATACTAGAAAAAAAATGAAAACTTTGAAAAATGTTGTAGATGCATTGACAATATCGGTGAGTATAGGTAAATTCAAGTGGTGTTGTAAGTTTATGGGCCTTATGGTCTCTAGTATTTACCTCACAGTTTGATGCATTCTCTTGTATACTCTTTCAATGTATATGAAAACTGGGAGAATATTGAGACAATTATGTCATACACCTTGTAGTTCTATGGCATAACTGGTAATGATTGTTGAGATGTATCATGGAATAAATGTTGAGAAGTGGCGAGAAATAAATGTTTCTCAGTGATAGAGAATAAACACAAATCCCTTGCAGATAATGGATGTTAATCAATGGCATTTGACTCATTACTTATTAGTGGTTTCCAATATTTAGAAAGGGAAAACCATAAATGGTTTATGGATTTTATATTCCTATTTATTGAGTTCTAGAGTTTTACGAAAATGTGTGCATAAGTTTTAACGTATTGTTATGCTTCCAAATTTTATCCAAAATGCTTATATTGTTATACACTCCTGTTGAGAACACATGGAATTCGTAATGTATTCTAACTAATTATTTTTAGTTGCTAATTAATATGTTTAAGTGTGCTTTGAAGTATATGGTTTTCCTCCTAGAAGGTTTTCCCTTATAAATACTTTTCTAATGTTTGTATGTTTTTGTGTTATTAATTATTATAATATTTGCACATTATTATTTCTTTGATTATTGTATGAATTGTATAAGCGCATACATCTTCTTCCTTACATTGTTGAGCTACCAGCTAAAATTGAGAACAAATTTGATGTTTGTCATGACATCGATGAGTCGCATAGGCCAAGACATGTTTTAGCTATGAAGATTATGGACTTTGATAATAAGGAATAATAGACGATGTGTCTTAGGATGACATTTATATACATGAATTAGTGACATAGGAATGAAACCAAACCCCTTTGTTTAACACATAAAAAGATCCATCGGTTTCAGAAAGAGATAATAAATGGTTCCATTGCTTCGACATGAACCTAGGTCTCTTAGGTGAGAGTTGATTATCTTGACTAACTAGGCCACCACATATCCATTTGTTGGACAACTAGAGAAAACCTTGGGTCTCAAAAAGAGCCAACAAATACCATGATATCTCCATGGAAAATGAATATATTGTAAGGATCTAGTCTCACACAACCCAAACCATTACACTCATGGCATAAACAATCTTCTCAAGTTATTGAGCATTTTAATAATATCAACAAACCATCAATAAGCCATGGAACTCGATTTCAATTCCATACAAAACATAGGTAAGATATTTCATTTTTTTTCTCAACGATCCCTCAGGGGTCTTCTTCCCTTCTAGTGTTCTTCAATGCATGTAGAAAGAGACTAAATTGTTGATTTCTTGTTGGGAATAACTTGAAAGAGAAACATTTGGCTCCAAATAGTCAATGAGTAATAATAACAAAGTTGTAGGTTTAAAAGTGTTTTCGTTATACTATGAAGATTCTAAATATGGTATTTTCCTCAAAACCCTCTCATTTCCTCTCTTATTCTCATCGACAAGTCCTCAATGTCCGTAGGAACTTAGCGGCCCCAATTCCATGGGATTCCCTTCCCAATTGTAGGCATAAAAACTGTGGTTTATCAAAGGGTCCCTCATAAATAAGAAAGGGAAAATTCTTATGGTATAATGGAAGAATAATTAATCCTTCAAACCCAGGTGGAGAAAGTTTTCCCTAATACTTTTCACAATACATGCTTTTCTTGTACATACAATAAATTCGTCCTAAGAAGAACAAGGAAACATCGAAAAGAAAAACCAAGGATTTATGTTATGTGTAATTAATTGATGATTATTATGAAAGGACATGGGTATATATTCTCAAAACTAAATATGAGATATTTAATTAGTTCAGAGAGTTTAAAAATCTCTTGTAAAATCAAACTAGTAGAAAGACTAAGGTGTTAAGGATTAATAATGGGGGTTAGTTTTTTTTCTGCGTAGTTTGATAATTTTTGTAAGAACAATGGCATTGAAAGGTATAAGAAAACTCCAAATTAATAGCTCCCAACATTTTGGAGTTGTAGAACATATGAATAAAGAATTGTTGGAGAGACCTAGGAGTATGCTTAATAGAGAGTTCTTTTTCTATAAGGACATGTGTATGTTTTCTCATAACTAAATATGAGGCATTTAGTCTAATTAAGGAGTTTAAATCTCTCTTGGAAAATGAGACTAGTAAGAAGATTAAGGAATTTAGGACTAATAATGGTGTTGAGTTTTTTTCTACAGAGTTTGATAATTCTTGTAAGGAGAATGACATCAAAATGAATAATACAACTGCATATACCCCTTAGTAGAATATGACGTTGATGGGGAGTGTTAGGACTATGCTTGGTGGTGTTGGCTTGGAGAAGAATTTTTTGGAATAAGCGGTTGTTACTTCATGTTAATTGATCAATAGACCTTCGACACTAGGACTTATGGATAAGACACTATGGAGGTCTAGACAGTAAATAATCCCTCACTTCAAAATATTCATTTTTTTGGTTGCCGAGAAAATATGCTCATTTTCCTAAAGAGAAGCAATCAATGTTGGATAACAAGACAATGAAATGTATCTTCATTGGCTATGGAATTGGTGTGAAAGGGTATAATATTTGGGATCTTGTGGATAGGAATTTTTTGTGTAGTAGGGATGTTATTTTAAGAAAAGTTAAATCTTCTCCCATAGTGGTGCAACGAGAAGACATAAGAAATTACCACACAAAAAATGTATCCTATTTAAAAAAGAAAAAGAATATTTAGACATTTTTTCCATAATGTTTGATATCAAACTTTTCTTGAGGTCATATTTAAATCAGAAGAAAGGTATTGAAAAGATCTAATGATAGTTTTCTATTATATGTTTGGCCTTATTCCTTACATATTTTTCGTGTCATGTATTTTACTTCTATATGTGGAAACTAATACTTTAAACATTACTCTTGTCACGTGGCATGTAAAATGCATGTTGTGGAAAATCCATATAGAACAAGGGGAAAAATATTAAATTTGTATATATTTTTAAGGCCTTTATTTTGGTATAAATAGCACCCAATACAAAGTTGATGATCTGTTGCTGCTGCAACAATTTCCCCAAAATTTTCTTAAAATTGTAGGGCCCCCCTTTTTATTTTTGAGAAGACTTAGAGTTTAGCTCATTCTAGAGAAATGCATCTTTGACACTTAGAATTTTTTCCTAAAAATCAAGTAAAGAAAGCTAATTTTTGGCTAAGTGTAACAGGGTTTTTAGCGCTGAAATAGTCGGATCAACTTGGCGAGTTGAGTCGACACGGTTGAAGAAAAAGTTGGTTTTTGGATGAAGCTCTGTTTCCGAGCAAGTCGGTGAGTTGACCTGACACAGTTAGAGGAACTCGGTGAGTGCCACCGAAACAGTTGGAGATTATTACTTTTCGCAGTCATGCCGAAAATACTTAGAATTTTTTTGAAAGTTGCATTTGGTCGGATCAAATGAGTGAATCGCGCCTACCGTTTCGGTGAAAAAACCTCAATCATGCCAAAACATATTGGCGGGGAAATGCCAGTTACACCAATGAAGCCTTGGTGAAAAAATAGCATCATAGAATGGTAAGTGCCGCGACCCGTTTCACAGCAACTTGGCGAGTGTCGCCAAAATGGTCGTCGGCGAAATGTACCGATGATGAAATTGTGGCGAGCACCAATGCAAACCACAAAGCGAAAAGACGTTTTTGGAGAAACTCAAAAAGTAATGCCGATGCTTCCATATAAACTAAGGATATAACTCTGAAACATTCGTAGTAAAGTGGCAAGATGTGCCAAGCCGTTTCGGCAAAAAGTCACCAAGTGAGCTCGAAGTCGGCGCAAGATTGAAAACGTCGCTGATGCATTTCGCTGCAACTGGGTGAATTGTGCCAAAACAATTGGTAATTTTTTAATCTGATAGCGACATGAAAAAATAAATTCCATGCCGAAACGGGATCTCGGTCATTAAATGGCCCCACCAACTCCCCCCATTCGCATTTATTGCTAGGGTTTTTTTGAAAACTATATATATAGGGCATATTTCTTTTGATTAACATTTCCAAAAATGTTGTTTTAGCGATTTTTATTTCCACTAGTCTTCGATTGCCACGCATCCCAACGTCATTGATCTCAACTTCACAGCCACTCAGCAACTGATAGGTAGGCCGCCTCATACTCTGATATTCCATTTCGAGTTGACATTTGTTGTTTCTCATAAAACGTCGGTCTTTTCTCATCTCTAGTTTATCCACGTCACTCTGACTTGTTAAGGAAAACCATTTGTGGGGTTTAGAGTGGTTGTTGAAAAGGGGTTTTGACATCATATATCCAGGGTCTCTCTTATCTGAACAGTTGGCCTACCTCTTTTTGAACACCCGGGGGAGCCCTTCGTGACCCTAGTTCCTATTTAGTTGACATAACCGCGTGTGGGGGTGATTTGGACCACAGATAGTAGAGTTTTTATGCAAACTACTAGCTTAGCACAGTGGCCCCCTACTGCCATGAAACCAATGTAGAAACCCACTCAAAAAACCAAAATGATTCACGTCGCAAACGTTTTATTCTTCCCGGACACATAAATCAGGATGGTCGTGCATTTTTCTCAAAATGATCATAACTTTTACCCTTGCAGAGAACCGACCTTGAATGTATCCCGTTTCGCATCGCCAAGGCCTTCATGTTTTTGGAACCCCACAATAGCCTCCCGTGGGGTCGCTCTATCGGTGATAGATTCATTTGTTGCATCTCACCCATTGCTGGTTCGGGCCCTAATTTTTTACAAAATGATGATATTTCGAGATCGGCTCGCATCTATAAACACTGAAACATGCATTTATTTCTTCCCTTCATATAATCCCTTATGCACAATTATTTAAATGTTGCTTTAATCATATCACGAGCTTTCAACCAGAGGACTATAAGTTGAAAAACTAGTAGTACCACCAGCAGTTATATTATGGTTACTGATGAAAATATTTGGGTAGAATATTTTGAAATGATTTTGCATATTAATTTCCACACACCTGCATACCACTGAAGAAGAGAAAACCTTAGCAACATATGTCTAACAACATGGAAGTATTCAATTGCTTAACTCTGTTTGTGTGCTATAATGTTTCCAAATTACTTTTTTGTAAGATTTGTTTATACATTGATCCCAATGTCTTACAGGATTCAGAAATGCAGAGACGAACCAGTAAGCGAAAGTCTAAGACAATTGAATTGGAGTCAGACGTAGAAGTGGTGGTTGACAGCCCAATGGAAACCATGTTTGAGGATACGAGAGTAGTAACGGGAGGCACCCCATAATATAGGTGGGGATAAATTTATCAGATGATCTGAGGCTAGAACATACCTGAGGCATCTCTCAAAGAGATGGTTTTATAACAAAACATTAAAAAATCATGCCTTACCAAAGAAGCCACACACCCAGAACGATATCCTTGCTAAGAAGTTATCGGATGGATCTTGCCCTATGTGGATGTTGGCGCAAGGATAATTTAAAACACGAAAGGGGAAGGATTTGAATCTTTCCATCTAGGACACATAACAACAGCATATAAATTACCACCGCCCAAGGTCTTGATGACCAAAGATTGGATCAGGGGTGTAAACATGGACCATTTCGATTATGCTAAAAAATGGTAATCCCTAGGAAACAACTAAGGCAGAAAGAAAGTGGGGAGTATGATACTCAAAGCTTGAGAACCCCATTCAGGATTATAACTTTGATGTTATAACATAACCTCCCGCGGACCCAATTCGAGGAGGGGAATATGCTACCAATCTATGGGCTTTTACATAATCTCATCCAAATTCATTAGATTCATTCGAATTAAAAACCAATGTGTGCAGATGCAATTCAACAAACATGCACAGCGGAAATAAACAACATCATCCACACACATTACATGTGCATTCAGCATATGAAAACAACCATCAAATTAATCATTGCAGAAGTAAATACATAGGCAGAAAACACTTATCTTCATTGTTCAATTGCCCCGAGAAACTAGCTATGTCGCTTCAACGTTACACCCAACCATAGGCCAGTTGTGTTCATTAATCTCTTAACACAACTGCCACCCCTGAGATGGGCATGATTCTTAGAAGGAAAATGGGACATTCAAGCTCATTCACAGCCAATTAATCATTTCATCGGAGCCAAGCCAGTCCACAGTTGGGTTTATTAGGGTAAATATGAACCCTGGAGGCTTGCACTCAAGCTCAAGCCAAAACAATGGATTCCCATAACCCATACCCAACATACTCTATCTACACACAACAAGCACAATAATCGGGCATGGATACACATGTTCAGCAATGGGATTTACAAAAAGGATGGCCAGGGCTTTCCCCAAATCATTTCCAGCCAAAAACGAATTGCGGGATGGGGAAAAAAATTCACAGGGAGGAAAATAATTTCTCCCCCAATTATCTAAGCATTCAACAGCCCAAACAGTCTCTATGGAACCCCAATTCGATTCCCCTTCTTCCCCACCGGTATACCACACCAAAACGGCCTTGTCTGAACTGAGAATGAAGGAAAACACAGAAAAACATGGCTGGAAAACACCCAGGTAGCTCCAAACTCGTGAGGGAGAGCAACTGGTTGATGGATAATGGCTTGGGGAGCAATTCATGGCTCTTTTCTTACCCAAGAAGAAAAATGCGATTTCCCATGCAGGGTGGCTTTCCCATACCCGAATTTGGACAGCGATACCTCTCATTTCCCAAAGGCATTAACTACCTCAACCAACTCTTGGGAGAAATCAATGATTGGGTACAAAATTCAACATGGGTAGTTGAGGGTTTGATGGGTTCTCTCATTAACACTTGGTTTGAATTGATTGGCTCCAAGGGTTTGAATATTTCCCTCCCAATTCCTTGTAAAATCATGCCCCCATCTCTTGTTGCATTGCATAGCTAGTTGTGGGTATTTTATTAAAATGCATATTTACATGATGTTTCAAATTCCATTGTGCCTGGATAGCACGCAAACCATATGCATCAATAAATCAATGGTGGGGCCTTGGCCTTGAGCTCCTCACAATGATATTATAACAATATTACATCATTTACATTTCCATGCAATAGGGTCAAGATGGGGACGTTATAGATGCTAAGCAGAATTTTCGGGAGACCAAATGGAAGCATCTACAAGATAAATTGGGTACCCCTGATTGATCACATATCCTTCCACGACACTATGTTTAATTGGGAGGACATCATCTTAGATAGACTTGTATCAACAATAATAGAAGCACATGGAGGATTAACTCAGAAGAAAGCATAATTTTACATGTCCTCGTATCTTATGGACTGCATAGTGGTCAGGCACTCGTTTCCTAAGCCGGGGTGTATCTAGAATCAGGTAGAATCTCCTGTCCATGTGCCCTATCATATCACATGGTCCCACAAATATGCGTGCTAATACAAAATCATCTGCGAAGAGTTGATCCTCCCTCTTTATTGGTTAATTTTCAATGAGGAACCAAACTACCTATCTGAAAATGAAATAACAGTAATAAATGAATATGTGGATTATTATTTTTCTCAAGAAGGCACCTATATCAAAATGTATGGGTGTTCTAGAGCTCCATCCCTAATACCAAAGTATGCGACAGACTTTGTAGTGCACAAAGAGGCCGTAAGGTAGGTATTCATTAATGGGATTGGCAGTTACTCGCATGATAATAAGAAGGCCTCCTTCCCACCGTTACCCTTTGTATCGGGGCCTAAGAATTTTCCAAGGTTAAAGGTGCTGAAGCTTTCGTAAAGTATTTGGAAGCATTCCATTTTGGGGAGAAGAGTTTCGCAAGAAATGACAGCGATAAGAATTTTTTTGATCATTGTGCGTCAATTGAGATACATTATGTATATGCAGATTACATTGGAAAGGATGAGGGCGTGTACATAAGAGAAAGCAATATGACTGATCTGAACAAACATTTTTTTTGGAGAAGTGGAGCCGGCCCCAGAAAAACTATCAGTGCTACAACATAGGAAAAACTACAGAAGCAAAAAGAAGAGGCTATAAGGCTACAAGTGGAATAAGCAGAGTGGAAGTTGAAAGAATAAATAGAGTGGAAGATGAAGGATAAAGCAGAGCAGAAGATGAAAGAAGAAGTAGAAAGGAAGAAAGAAGAGGAGTTCGAAAAGTCACAAAGAGAAGAAGAAGAATGACAAAGAAAAGAAGAGGAGGAAAAAATACAAGAGGAAGAAAGAAAAGTAGCCGAGAGGAAAGAAATATAATATAAGTCCAAGGAAGTTGTGGAAAGAATGGAAACTCAAGGTGGAAGCTCAAATATAAAACACATGGACACAGACCCACCTGAAGTATCAGGTGTCATGCTGACCAGAGGTCACCTCCCATTTGTAGATATAGGGCTCACACCTTTCACCCCATCAAAGCAACACACCATGGACAAATTGGACATGATTATTTTTTATTCAGGGAGAAAGACCATCACAAGGAGGATAGAGAAGAGATTGAAAATGGGTGCCCATCCTGATGTTTTCACTTTCTAGGAAAAAACGATCATGGAGGGTACTCATAGAGACCCTAAATTCACAGCCTCTGTTAGTATCGAAGTTGTAAAAGCAAGTGCATATAACGTTGATAATCTGTTGAATGACATCGAGCACAAAAAGGGAAAGATGTTGAAGTTAAAGGATAAATTGATAAACTTGGCGTGCGATGAATGTTAGCTTTTCATAATTTACTTCAATCTGATCTAGGATCTTAACTCAGAGAACAACATGTACATCATATCTACAACATATCAATCATGGAGACAATAATGCAAGCACACAAGAGACACAGAGTTTACTTGGGGAAAACCATAAAGGTGAAAAACCCCAATAACTTCCTCAGAGATAGATAGAGCAATGATACAACCCAAGAATAAGAGATAGACATCTCCTAGCAGCAGCTTCTCCTCCTCCACAAGTGTGCCACTCTCCAAAGAGTGTGTGTGTGAATAGAATGATAAAATAAAGTGCCTCTCGCACTCTATTTATACTTGACTTGACTTGCCTAATAACCTTTACTAGGTCAGCCTTAACTTAACCACATAACATAATGTTGACTAGGCCGACCCCCAATAGGGTGGTCTAATAACCCTTTGACCCACATGGCTGACCCCCAATAGGGTGGTCTAGTAACCCTTTGACCCACATGACTTATACAGAGCCGACCCCAACAAGGTGGTCTAATAACCCATCAAGTATAAGTTACGACACTTACAATATAAATGATGACACTTTTGTATAGAGGAATAATAACATCTCTATAGGAATACAATATACATATATGTGAAATACATTCTGAAGTTACATATACATCAACACTACCTCTTAACTAGGAAGGTATTTCTCGACGCAGGTCTTCTAGTACAAGTCTTCTTCTCTGGATCATCATCAGTGAATCATCGTCATCATCACTGCTGCTGCTATCTCAATCAATCTCTGAATCTACTCATCATAGGAAGTTCTACAGAGCCAGTCTTTTCTCATACTGGATGTAGGCCCACAACCTACAGGTCTTCATCATCACTGGCCATACTTTGTGTTGGCTGCTTTTTGGACAGACCCGGGTTTTAATGAAGCGCAGCAACAAAACCCCTTGGCACACTGGCCCTCTCGGCAACGAGCTGCACAGCAGATCGAGGTCTCACCCGAAGTGGCTATGGGGGGGGCTAAGGAATCAGGTTTCCTTAACCTAGGTGACGTGGAGACTGGTCTTTCTTCCCCTTTGACTCCTCTAAGGCGAATGTCTGAGCCTTCTTCAGACTTATGAGTGCAGCAGCGCTCAAGCTCTTGCCCAGTAGCCTAGCTGCGCGGTACTTCCTCTCCTGCGCTAGGACCAATTATCCTCTGCGCTGGTATTCTATGCATAGTTTCACTTGCGCTCCCGTCACAGCAACAAGTTCTCCTATCGCAGCGGTGACGTCGTCTTACCGATTCCTTCGACCCTTAATGATTGTAATCCTCGAGGAAGCTCCAAGGACTTACTCAACACTCATAAAGATAATGCAACATTACTGTATATGCTGTTAGTAAACTAAGACAGGAAATTACTTCAATCACAACATCATAACAACGAGAAGTATGAAGTCCACCTCCACGGGGAAATCCACGTCCACGGGAGTATCTTATATTAACCAGAAAATGATAGAGTTATACAATATGTTGTGCACACAGCTGCAGCCTTAGATCTTTCCAGGAAACTCCACGCACACAGCTGGGAGCCCTTCTCTCGATCTAGTCTCTTCCTCTACGGAGATTACAATAGTTCAGACGTCGACTCAGACCGTCTGCAACTCAAATATTAGCTTCACTGCTAACCATCTCTAACTCTTGTTCTCTAGCAACATGGTAGAAAACAATCCACAAGATCGTAATAGAGGATGATCAACTCGATCGATCCTTCTTACATCTAGTATCTACTATCTTAGCTAGCTCACTCACAGGCTTAGCTAACTGACTAACTGACTGGCTATCTAGCCAACCTCTACCCTTTACAATTATACATATATATAGGTGGCCATGGCGGTCGCACCTTTACAAAACTGTGGGCCTTTCCCAGCAGTAATCCCCATAAACCCTAACTACGCACATGGCTAGGTGTACTGTAGGCGCCGCTTACAGTCTTGTCGCCGCTTCCTGCAGGCTCCATGAATTCCGGCACAGCTTACGGGTATGGGTGCCTTGTCCTTCACCTTCAATGCTTTGGTCCGTTGCTCCTCCTTGATCCGAGCAACCATAACTTCCGTACTTAGCCTTAATGAGGGTAGCTGAGCCCTCTACTCCATCGCTTCATTCATTGTGGTAGCTGGGCTTTCCACTCAGCTTCCTTCATTCTCTTCTGACGTGCGCGCGAGCTCCGCGATTTCCGATCCGTAATATACGCTGAGATTATCCATCTGGCACCGTACTGTGCACCGTCTGCTTCTATCCCAAAATTTGGCGCTTATTCAAAACTTAGCACTTTCTCTTCCATACTTGTGCTTTTTCCTCAAAATTCGCAGCTTCTACCATAGCTGCGGCCTTGGCTCCAACAGGCCCCTAACACTTACTTATGGCTCACCCTCGAGCCACTCACACTAGCGTGTGGTCGCTTTACTTGCGCATCGGCTTTTGCTTGGGTTTCCGCAAATGTTTTCTTCCACTGCGCAATAGCGGAGTCCAATTCATCGACACACTCCACAGCTGTCTGCACCATTTCTGCGGTGGCTTCTTCTTTAGTTATGGCATCAATCACTTCTTGAGATTCAGCAATCTCTTTGATTTTTTCCTCGACTTGGCCAACGATGTCAGCATACTCATCCATAGATGGCTGAATGCTGTTGGTGAGCTTCTCGTCTTCAGTTCTGAGCTTGTGCAGTTGCTGTTGCATTCTGCGCACTTCACTCATTTTCTTCATTTTTGCTAAGCTTGTTAAGGCCTTAGCTTCTTCAGTCAGAACAGTTAGGGACTGTTCTACGGCTTGTACTTGTTCCAACAGACCAACTTTAAAAGGGAGCATCTCAAGCTCCGTCCAAGCTTCCATAGCTTGGCTCATTAGGTTCTCAGCTTCCTGTATTCTGTCTTTCATCTGTGTGGAAGCTCTACTCAGCGCTTCAAATTGTTCCTGCGCATCATCTGTAAACTGCGCGGCAACACGAGCTTCCAGCTCGGCGATTTGGGTTCTATGGCCCTCAGCCATAGCAACTATTTCGTGCTCCAGGGTTTTCACCCTTCCTCCAATAATTTGAACTTTCTCAACCAGAGGGAGGTCTGGTTGAATCTCGCAAGCCGGAAACTCCTGGGCAATCTCGTCCATTGCGTTTCTTATGCCAATGTCTTGCGCCTCATAAAGTGCGAGCTTCTCAGAGATATTCTTATGGCTTGCCTTCAGCTCTATCTCCTGCGATTGCAGTCGTTGATTTGCCTGGAATGTAGAGAGCTCTCTAGCTCTCAGCTCAATAGAAACTTTCTCATGTACTAGCTGTAGAGTCTCTATAGGAATTAGAGACAAATTTATTTCAATGGGCCCAACTGCGCTTACCTGTAGTGCAGATAGTGGATCTGGAAGTGTCATGCTTGTAGGCGGAATATGCATGACAGTATGCCTTTCTACGAGTTCTTCAACTCGCTCGATACTTGGAATTACTTGTGGCGACTGCGAAGTAGATGCTGGCGCATGGGTCTGCGCAATCCTTCCTGCGAGACCTTTGAGTTCCACAAACTGCATGTCTAGAGCACTTCTGATGTGAGCATGCATAGTCCGCAGCTCGCGAAATTGCTCTTTCAAATATTGGTCGATCCCCGAGGGAATGGCCTCAGAGGGATGCGACACCTTTTGTTTCTTGGTTGTTGGTTTTGTCGAACCTTCATCGCTTCTTTGCTCATGGGCTTCCTTGCCCTTATCCTTCTCTTGCGCAGCAGCGGGTGGCATCGCGGGTGCGATGTCGGCGGCTTCCCTCCATTCGTCTGACCAAGACTTGATAGTTTCTTCGACGTCTTCGGTGGTCATCCTGTAAAGGCCTATGGCCCATTCCTCTTGAATGCCGCAGGGACGGAGGTAAAGTTGATGTAAGTCGGCACTAAAGGCCAACTTTCCGTCATATATTTTCGCTGTCTCCTCACTCAGCCTTGGCATTTCCTGAATGGTATCTCTGAGGAGATAGTAGTACTCACAAAATACAGCGCGGTTCATCTTGCGCTTGGCGGGATTAGCAGATTCCCAAAGGTTAACATAACGGATTCCGGCAGGTTCTCCTGCGCGGCGCGGGAGGAACTGAGTGTTCAGGGGCTCCTTCCACCCGACGAGAACACATAAAATTAAAAGCCAATAAAAATGAAACAACTGACCGGGGTTATCTTGGACGTTCTGGCAGTCTTCCAAGAAAGAATTGAGGAGGAAGAGGGACCAGTTGTACTGTTCTCCCTCCGCAGCTGCGATGGCGAGTTCCACGACAGCTCCAATAACTTCCTTCGGTCTGCACTTTGTGAGAAGTCTGCCTGCGAGCAGACTTCCTGTAAATCGAAGTGCTTCGTCTTCTACTATAGTGAGGTCATAAGCCCGACCTCCTCTTGTAAGGTTGTATTTCTGCACCAGCTGTGCAGCCAATTTTCTATCCTTGTCTTTTCCCAGAAAATGAATATTGGGATCCTTACCAACCTTAGATAGGTCGGTAATACGGTGAATCAAATCGACATTTAAATCGATTGGCCTCCCCAGCCAAAGGTACCCTCCATGAATGCAGGATAGCAGTGTCTTAACAACTGCGTTCACTTCATTGCTACGCCCGAAATGCGGTAGCTTTAACAGGTTCAGGAGTCCAGGGCGCTCAAGATTTGCTGCAAATCCCTTCGGGATGAATTCGTCAATCTTTCTGGTAGGATTATGCACTACCGTCAAATATCGATCTAGCTGGAACTGAGGATATGTTTTATAGTCTCCCAGGTTGAAATCAGAGAACTTGACCAGTGGAAGGTGTCCGAGCAGGGACCCTTCTAGTCGCACGCCAGCCTGTAGTGGAGGTAACGGAAGTGGATACTTCGCATTCTTCGGAATATGCACCTCTGGTGCATCGTCTGGACGCGGTGGAATATAATTCACCATAGTGGCCAACGGCTCTGGAACGGGCTCTTCTGGCTATGACTGAGATGCTCTTGTGGCCAGAGATTGTCTGGGATCCTGATAACCAGGGTGTACATAAGTCGAAGCCGTCACCGGAGTAGTCATGCCGAAATCTAGACCTCGGTGCAGGAATTGACGAACAACTTCTTCAGTCGACAGGTTCTCCGTCGTGAACGGGTATGGGTAACAAGAACTTCGACAGAAACGGCGGAACAGCGTGGGGTATGAATGCTGACAACAAAGGAAGCAAGTCTGCACACTCGGCTCTGAAAACAATAGCTTAGATTCTCAAACAAGACTATGCAACTCAAGAAAAGTAACCCGAAAATATACAAGTGTGGGGTATTTATAGGCAAAAGTGATAGTAAATGCGGCCAAGTGGGGCTAGTAGCTGTAGGTGGCTCTGCATGATTTGACAACCCTTCTATCCCCCTTGCCTTTGCGGTGCATTTATTGTGATGGACGGGCTCTGACAGCCTTCCGGGAGAAGCTAAAACTTTCGGCTCATGGGTTAAATGCAAATCTTACGGAGATCAAGCCGAATCTGTCAAAGCGGCTACACTTAAATGGCGGGCTTATCCTTCATTTATTCTAAGACGCGGCTGCATAACTGCTGTAATTCAAAATTTTCGGCGGGTCATTTCAACTTAGGTAACTGTGCCTATAGGCGTCCACATCAAGAATTCTTCAAGGGGCAAATTATCACAGGGAACTCCGCAAGAGCGACAGTTCAACATTACGGGAAAAGAAAACTTCGCCAGAGCACAAAATAAGGTCGCTTCTTACAAACTTTTACTGATGCGCGGATGGTTCAAGGAATTGCGCGGGAAGCCAGAGACTGAGGGTCTCGCGACTTCCGTGTATACTGATAATGCGATGCCTCTTTCAACTACACTGGACATCTTCATTTCTTTGAGCAGCTATTAAGTCGACAGGGCGGAGTGGCCATCGCGGTAAAGCTTAAGCCGACTCCCGTTGATCTTTGTAGGTAGTACTTCTCCATTCAGCTTCGCAAGCTGAACTGCGCCTCCTTCTGTTATCTTTATCACCTGAAAAGGGCCTAACCAGTGTACACGAAACTTGCCTGGGAACTTGAGGAATTTACTATCATAGAGGAGTACCAAGTCTCGTTCCTGGAAGACTTTATTCTTAATATGCATGTCATGCCAAGCTTTCTGCCTTGCCTTCTGCACCTGTTGATGGAATCCGGCTAAAAGTCTGTTTTCTTCTAAGGCAAGCAATTGTGAAAATCTTTCACTCATGGTATCTGTATCTTCCATTTCTGTAATTTGCGCAATTCTGAGACTCGGAATAATGTATTCCATAGGCATAACTGCTTCTTGTCCATACACCAAACTAAAAGGTGTGTGGCTTGTTAATTTCTTGCATGTAGTTCTGTAAGCCCATAATACAGCTGTGACTCTAAGGTCCCAATCATCTCTTTGTTGATTACAGATCTTGGTCAGGGCATTCTCAAGAATTTTATTGAATGCTTCCACCGTGCCATTAGCTTGAGGGTGGTAGGGTGTACTCTTATGGTGACTAATTTGGAATTCTTCAGTAAGGGCTTCTATAGTCTCATTGAGGAAATGTGTACCCTGATCACTCATTAGAATCAGTGGGCATCCGAATCTAGTGATAATATTCTCAAAAATGAACTGCGCGGCCCGTGGCAGCGTCGCAGCTCTTCACTGGCTTAGCCTCAACCCATCTGGTGAGGTATTCAGTAGCTGTAATGATGTATCTTGCGCCGGTTCTTTTTCCTGGTGGGTTGATAGGACCTACAAAATCAATGGCCCATTTATCAAAAGCACGCAGTGTTATCTGAGGTCTTAGCGGCATCTCATCTCTTCTTGAAGGTTTTCCTGTTCGCTGGCACACATCGCAACATTTGCAGAATTCCTTAGTATCCTTATGCAATGTCGGCCACCAAAGACCCGCGGCTAAGATCTTCTGAGCAGTCGGCTTTCCTTCAAAATGGCCTCCTGCGGTGCCTGAGTGCGCTTCTGCGATGATAGAGTTCTTTTCATGCGGCAAAATACATCTGCGCAAGACTTCATCGGGGCCCAACTTATAAAGCTAGCCTGCTATCAAAGTGAAGTCTGTGGCTTTGACAACAAGTTGTTTCTTCTGCTGGGTTGTAAACTCAACTGGCACTTGTCTGGTAGTAAGAAACTCAAGGATATCAGAATAATATTCATCCGCTGCTTGAACAAAAAATAGCTGTGCATCAGGCAGATTGTCCTCCAGATTTGTAGGTTCTTCTCCTGACTCAATCCTAGATAAGTGGTCAGGTCCTGCATTCAATCTACCTGGCTTTACAATAACCTCAAAATCATATTCTTGAAAGAGCAGTAGCCATCTGCAAATTCTTCCCCCTAACACTGGCTTATTGACCAAGTATTTCAAAGCAGAATGGTCAGTATACATTTTAAAATGTGCGCCCAGTAAGTAGTGTCTGAACTTCTGTAGGGCGTACACCATAGCTAGTCCTTCTCTCTCTGTAGTAGTGTAGTTCTTCTCGGCTGTGGACAGCTTCCGGCTAGAGTAAGCAATGGGGTGATCGATACCTCCTTCTCCCGGTTGTGTAAGTACGATCCCCAATGCTATGGAAGAAGCATCGACATGAACATGAAAGGATTTATTCCAGTCTGGGAAAACTAGAATTGGCGCACTGATCATCTTGTCTTTAAGTGTGTCCAAGCTCTGTTGGCATTCTTCTGTCCATTGGAATTTCGAATCCTTTTTCAGCAATCTTTCCATAGGTGCTGTGATCTTTGCATAACCTTTAATAAATTTTCTGTAGTATCCAGTATGTCCCAATGTAGTGCGCAATTGCTTGACTGAGTTGGGCGCAGGTAAATTAGCAATGATGGCAACCTTCGCAGGATCCATCAGGAGTCCTTGTCTGCATACAATATGACCCAACAAAATACCAAAAGGAGTACAGAAGATACATTTTTTCAAGTTAAGGGAAATCTGATGCTGTCTACATTTTTCTAACATCATTCGCAGGTTTCCCATATGGTTTTTTAGTAAACCAAAGACAGTCCAATCATCAAAATAGACTTCTAAGAACTTGTGAATGAATTCTTTAAAAACAGCAACAACGACTCTAGAGAAGATAGCAGGAGCGTTTTTAAGACCAAAGGGCATTACCGTATACTGGAATGATCCCCATTCAGTCGCAAAAGTAGTCTTATGGCGGTCGTCTGGATGGATTCTGATCTGATGGTATCCCGAAAATCCATCAGTAAAGGAGTAAGCCTCTTGTCCTCCAACATTATCAAGTACTTCATCTGTGAAGGGAGTAGGAAATGGATCATGCGCTGATGCGTCATTGAGTTTGCGCAAGTCCACGCAAATTCTTATTTCACCTTTTGTCTTCTTCTCTTGTACAACCATAGGACTTATCCAATCACTCTCCTCTACTGGCTCAATAATACCTGCTGCAAGCATCTTGTCAATTTCTTCTTTGACTTTTTCTTTATAGCACGGGTTCAACCTGTATGGGCGCTGCTTTACTGGCTTGGCATCTGGTTTCAGAGGTATGCGCATCACTCCTAAGTCTCCTAGGATGCCTTTCATTTCTGTGAACTTGGTAGGAAAGATATCCTGGTAGTCACGTAATAAATCTGAAATATGCCCAACAGTTTCATCATCCCAATAGTCTCCGATAGAAGCAATCTTGGGTTCGGCTTCTGTACCAATGTTAATCTTTTTGAGCTTGATGTGTTCTGTAATGGCAGGGATATCAAGCTGAGGACCTTCAACATTGCGTGTCCCTTCTGATTCTGGGATATTGATGTTGCGAGGATCATCCTCCTCTTCTCCAGTGGTGAAATTATAGCATTCCAGGGCATGTTCTATCTGAACAGCCCAATCCGGTTGGGAATATTCTGGTAATAGACATGGTTCAAATACCTTCTTTTTAATACACTTCAGAGCCTGATCAATACTTGGGTGCTCTGACTCAAAGCTGAAGGTAAGTTGAAAACTTCCTATCATAAGAGGCCAAGTAAGAGTGCCTCTACGCAATTCTGTTTCAGTGTACCAATTACTTGGAACTGTATCCAATGTGTGGATGAATAGGTGAACCCACTCATCTTCCGGAATATCCGACCATTGCTGAATGCATGCTTCAATGTGTGGCCTAGGGTCACTCTGTCCCTCATATTTGTGCGACACTTCTGCTGTAGTGTCCTGGAATCTGCGCAGTATCAATCTGCGATAGTCTTGCCATGTGTGAATATTCTCTTTATGCGCACCCCACCATCTTGCGGGTGTAGCGCGCAGTGATACATCTAATGCCTGTATGCGCTGCTGTTCTGCAAGGTGTTGTTCATATGCATGTATGAATTCGCTTACTTCAATTAAACCATCAAAAATTGGAGTGTCAGTCAATTCTGTGCCAATCCATCGAATGGATTTAGTCATCATGGTGCAACGTCTTGTAGAAACCTCATGTAAGCGATTCTGCCAGTTTTCCAATCCTGCATCTGAGTCTGATGTGCACGAGCTATCGCATCGCCAGCTGATATGGCCATCTGCTGTGGGATTGACATAGTCACTCTGACTAGCAGTCATCTGATACAAACTTTCCATGTGGCGCGCTTCTTCTTCTGCCCGAATGGGTTCTATATACCTTGGTCCTTGAATAGGATCAAGCGGTGCAATGACCCTAATCTGGTCATCCTCAAAGGTCATCTGTCTTTTCTTCAAGTTAATGACAGCCAAATTATCAAATGCCCAATCTATACCTAAAAGTGCTGGGTAAGGTCTACTATCATCCAGAATTTTGATTACTTCAAAGTCTGCAGAACTTCTTACTCCCTCGATATCAATAGGTACATTGGGTAATCTGCCCAATGGAGAGACTCGTTGCTGATTCGCGAGTCTAAGCTGGATGGGGGACCTTGTAAGTTGAGGGCTTCCCATCTGTTCCCATGTCTGCATGGTGAGAACATTAACTTCTGAGCCCAAATCTAAAATGATTTCATCCATCTCAAATGCTCCAATCTGCGCTGTGAGCCTCATCTCTTTTCCTGTTCTAGTGTGACTCCCAATCTGGTGAACAGCACGCTGCGGTGTGTTTGTCGAAGCAGATTGTTGACATTTATCCAATAGGTGTTGAAGTTCCATAGTTGCTTTCTCATTGCGCAATAACTTTAAGTAGTTCCTTAGAAAATTATGGACAGTACCTAGTGCATCTTCTTCATCGGGCCTTCCGGATGTAGTGGCCTGTTCTTGTACCAGGTGGTCTCGTCTTAGCACTTGCGATCTAATATCATGATGCGGAGTTGCGACAGAACTTGAAGCTTTGGGATCTAAGAAATACTCTTGGGCTTTCTTGAATGCTTCTTTTTGCTTCTGCAGATTAAGTGGGGCTGGTTTAATATTAGCGCGGCGCACCCATTGCGTCGCTTGCTTTCCAGTTCCCGACTCTGGCGCACCAGTGGTTGTTCCACTACGCATCACAATATTAACTGTACGGTCTGGTTCCATTTTTTCTGCTCCAATCAATTGAATATTCTGGTTGACCTGTGGCGTCTTTGCTTGCATCTTAGCCATCAACTGAGGGCATTCTTCAATGATATGATCATAAGATTTACAATATCTGCAAAGGGTTGTAGGGTTTTGGCAATCTCTGGCAAAATGACCTTGCGCTCCACAATTATAACAAGTGATCTGGCCTCTTCTGCGGCCAAAATTTGTTGCGCGTCCGCGGCCTCTGTAATTTCCTGTTCGGCCGTCGCGAGTTTGGTCATACTGTGGACCTGCTACGGGTCCTTGTGCTTCTGATTGTACTCTATAAACATCATGTTTCCTTTCCATCATAAGGTCATATGCTCTGCAATTGTCCTCATCACGACCTACCGATTTACATAAATTACAATAGAGATTCTTTGGAGTTTGTACATATTTCTGAAGTAAGTGACATTCTTGCGGTCGGTGACCTCTAGTTCTACAGATTTCACAACAAGGCCCCTGTGCCTGTGGTAAAGGGTTAGGTGCTCCAGTTGCAATATACTCTATGAAAACGGGACAATGGTCCTTTGAATGACCTTGTGCTTTACATTTTGTACACCATATCTCTTCCTTAACATCCTTGCCTTTCTTAATATCATGCACTTACAGGGTTAAGTTTGCTAATTGGTTCTGCAACTGCGCAACATCGTTGCTTGTTCCAGCAATTGGTGAAGCTTCTAGTTTCATAGCCATCTCTAGAGCTTGTTCCTGGGTAGTGAGATTCTGTTGCATAAGAGGAAGTCTAATGTGTGGCAGCAACGCAGCAATGAACCATTCCTTATGCTTTTGTGGTGCAAACTCAAAGCTTACTTGATCTATCAAGGCTTTGAACTTTTGGTCAAAGTCCCATACTGACTCTGTAGGTAACTGCTTGATGTCTTTGAGCTCTATTATACACTGTGATTCTGATTTAGGTTTCTTGAATTCTCTAATCATTGCATTTCTTACGTCAGCAAGCCTTCTATTCTGTGCTGCTGAGTATTTCATGAACCAGGTTAAGGCTCTTTCTCTTAGTGTGGTTGCTAACTGAACCAGTTTAACAGCATCATCATTAATTTGCTTAATTGTCCAAATGGATTCACATAGGAACCAGTGTTGCTCAGGGTCTTCTATCCCTGTTCCTCTAAAAGTTGGTAGTTTCATGTCATCACCCATCTTTCTTGCGCTAGGTTGAGGTGGAGGTGCTGTAGCAGTTCTTCTGGGCTGGTTGAACAAAGGTGGTACAGAGGTACTAGAAGTACCGTGTGGGCTACTAGAAGGTGTTACTGCGGGATTATACTGAGCTTCGTCTGGCTTTTGCGGTGTAAAAGGGTGATAAGGGATATGAGCGCTCCCTTGTCTTTCTATGTGGCTTGTTCTAGGAACTTGACTGTTTTCTGGGCTCTTCTCAAAAGAATGTTGGTCAAGGCCTACTTTATACCGTTTTCCACTACGAGTGCAACCAATAACTTCAGGGTCACTATCAGAGTCTACGGACATTACTTGTCTATGCTATTCATCTGAAGCTATACATAGTTTTGCTTTTTCATACAGAAGCATTTTAATCGATAAGTTCAAAGAATTCAGGAACTTACCTCTATGTGCTTGAAAGAAACTCCTCTCAGCTTCACCGAAACTCTTTCTTGTATCCACTGCAAACTCAGTGATGAAACCTTCCAGCAAACTATTCAACCAAAAGTCTACTGCGCGGGACACAGAATTATCTACCCGCTTCAAAATACTGACTAGCTCAGGGGTCCAAGCGATTGGTCGATCAATATGCACAGTGGGTCTAGTATCTGCTAACTTGGCTATCCAAGCATGCAACTCAAGTGCAAATGTGACAAAGAAAATTTCATAAAGGTCAGTATAGATATACTTCTGCAACCATTCTTCTGTCTGGAGCCTAGAGCTTCTATTTTCTTGTTCAGCGAACTCTTTAGCCTTTAAATCGAACCAGTCCTGAATTTCTGTAGCTGTAGGATTCCAATAACACATTTGTTAGCTGAGCAAGTCTCAAGGCAATAGAACCATTTGTTGGCTCAATCAACAGGGTTCAAAGCAACGGAACCATTTGTTGGCTCCTTCTTTCTCTGGGTTTCGCCTCAATCTCGTGTGTCGCTGAAATAACAAGTCTCATTCACGCGGCAACGGAACCATTTGTTGGCTGCTTTTTGGACAGAACCGGGTTTTAATGAAGCACAGCAACAAAACCCCTTGGCACACTGGCCCTCTCGGCAACGAGCTGCGCAGCAGCTTGAGGTCTCACCCAAAGTGGCTATGGGGGGGCTAAGGAATCAGGTTTCCTTAACCTAGGCGACGCGGAGACTGCTCTTTCTTCCCCTTCGACTCCTCTAAGGTGAATGTCTGAGCCTTCTTCAGACTTATGAGCACAGTAGCGCTCAAGCTCCTGCCCAGCAGCCTAGCTGCGCGGTACTTCCTCTCCTGTGCTAGGACCAATTATCCTCTGCGCCGGTATTCTATGCATAGTTTCACTTGCACGCCTGTCATAGCAACAAGTTCTCCTATCGCAGCGGCGACGTCGTCTTACCAATTCCTTCGACCCTTAACGATTGTAATCCTCGAGGAAGATCCACGAACTTACTCAACACTCATAAAGATAATGCAACATTCCTGTATATGCTGTTAGTAAACTAAGACAGGCAATTACTTCAATCACAACATCATAACAACGAGAAGTATGAAGTCCACCTCCATGGGGAAATCCACGTCCACGGGAGTATCTTATATTAACCAGAAAATGATAGAGTTATACAATATGCTGCGCACACAGCTGCAGCCTTAGATCTTTCCAGGAAACTCCACGCACACAGCTGGGAGCCCTTCTCTCGATCTAGTCTCTTCCTCTACGGAGATTACAATAGTTCAGACGTCGACTTAGACCGTCTGCAACTCAAAGATTAGCTTCACTGCTAACCAGCTCTAACTCCTGTTCTCTAGCAACACGGTAGAAAACAATCCACAAGATCGTAACAGAGGATGATCAACTCGATCGATCCTTCTTACATCTAGTATCTACTATCTTAGCTAGCTCACTCACAGGCTTAGCTAACTGACTAACTGACTGGCTATCTAACCAACCTCTACCCTTTACAATTATACATATATATAGGTGGCCATGGCGGTCGCACCTTTACAAAACTGTGGGCCTTTCCCAACAATAATCCCCAAAAACCCTAACCACGCACATGGCTAGGTGTACTGTAGGCGCCGCTTGCAGTCTTGTCGCCGCTTCCTGCAGGCTCCATGAATTCCGACGCAGCTTGCGGGTATGGGTGCCTTGTCCTTTTCCTTCAATGCTTTGGTCCGTTGCTCCTCCTTGATCCGAGCAACCATAACTTCCATACTTAGCCTTAATGAGGGTAGCTGAGCCCTCTACTCCATCGCTTCATTCATTGTGGTAGCTGGGCTTTCCACTCAGCTTCCTTCATTCTCTTCTGACGTGCGCGCGAGCTCCATGATTTTCGGTCCGTAATCTACGCTGAGATCATCCATCTGGCATCGTACTGCGCAACGTCTGCTTCTATCCCAAAATTTGGCGCTTATTCAAAACTTAGCACTTTCTCTTCCATACTTGTGCTTTTTCCTCAAAATTCGCAGCTTCTACCATAGCTGCGGCCTTGGCTCCAACACTTTGGAATCCTTAGGACTTATTACGTGCGTCACAAAATCTCTAAAGAGCATCCCAAGCTATTACGGGTACACAAATCTGACCTATAGGATCTCCCAGGATCTTTTACATGTGACAGTCACAAAACCTTAAAAGGGTGTCTTTCCAAGCAAGAACCCTAAAGAGCATCTGAGGCCTTTTTCATCCTATCCATATCTCTAGGTCTGAGTACATGTGACTCCTACCACAAAACCTTAAAGGGTGTCTTGCCAAGCAAGAACCCTAAAGAGCATTTGAGGCCTTTTTCATCCTATCTAGATCTCCAGGTCTAATTACATGTGGTCATGGCAATGCCTTGAAAGATCATATGTTTCCTTTTTCATCCCGTCGATATCTAACAGGTCTACTTACATGCCATAGGACAATTCCTCGAAAGAGCATCTGAGGCATTTTTCATCCTGTCCAGATCTCCCAGGTCTACTTACATGTCCTCCCAGAGCAATGCCTCGAAAGAGCATCTGAGGCATTTTTCATCCTGTCTAGATCTCCTAGGTCTACTTACATGCTCATCTGCACAACTTGTCATGGCCACAGAGTATCAACCTGATACTCACCATACATCATCCTGGTGTACACATGATCATCCTGATCATCAACACTGCATCGTCCTGATGCATGTCATCTGGAGCAACATCCTGAAGCTCGTCATCCATGATCATCTTGATCATACAATGCATCCACCTGATGCATACACAGTATCTGCCTAATACATATCATCATACATGATCTACCTGATCATACAATGTATCCACCTGATACAAATACATTATCCACCTTATCATACCTGATACATATCAACATACATGATCTACCTGATCATACAATGTATCCACCTGATACATCTACAGATACATACACATGATCCATCATCCAACATGATGCGTACATACATATACATATAAATGATCCAACTGATCATATCCAACATCCAACATGATTCTTATATACATATATAAATGATCCAACTGATCGTATCCAGCATCCAACATGATGCATACATACATATACATATAAATGATCCAACTGATCATATCCAACATCCAACATGATGCGTACATACATATACATATAAATGATCAATTGATCATATCCATCATCCAACATGATGCATACATATACATACAGAGTAATAACTAGAGAATCGTCCTGATGCTCATCATCCAGCGCTTATATCCACAGCCATGGAAGGATCCTCCTCTCACCATGCTCGGAATGGCTCCTGCAAATGTGTCCATCACTTCTTCCTCAAAGTGTCATCAATCTCAAGAACACCAAGCCTCTCTCTAAAGTACTCAAACTTCACTTTGGCTAGTGGCTTCGTCAGCACATCTGCAACCTGTTCATCCGTCGCAACATACAGGAGCTTCACTGCTCCTCTCTGCATCATATCCCTAATATAGTGATATTTGATCTCCATGTGTTTCAACCTGTCGTGGAACACCGGATTCTCAGAAAGCTTCACACAACTCTGGTTGTCACAAAAGATACTAGTAGCCTCCAGCGGGAGATCAAATAACTCAGACAGTAGCTTCCAAAGCCATATTTACTCCCAACTAGCTGAACAAGCTGCAACATACTCTGCTTCAGCTGTACTCAGTGCTACGCAGGACTGCTTCCTGCTAAACCAAGAGATCACACCTGATCCCATACTGAAGCAGCACCTAGAAGTGCTCTTCCTATCTGTAGCACTGCCTACCCAATTCGAATCAACATAACCCTACAGGTTAAACTTTTGATTCACATCATACTTGAGCCCATAGTCAACCGTACCCTTCAGGTACCTCAGAATATGCTTTACAACAACCAGGTGAACACCTCTGGGGTTTGTCAAGAACTGGCTCAATGTGTTCACCGCAAAGCAAATATTTGGTCTCGTGTTCGTCAGGTACATCAAGGACCCAATCATCTGATGATACATTATGACATCAACCGGATATGATGAAGCATCGCACAGAAGCTTCAGGTTCAATGCCATAGGTGTGGCCATGGCCTTGCGGTCCATCATCCCAAACCTCTTCAGGATCTCTACTGCATACTTTCCTTGTCCAAGGAAGATCCCATTTGTTCTATGCCACACGTCCATGCCTAGAAAATAGTGCATCATCCCCAAGTCCTTCATCTCAAACTCGGCAGCAAGCTTCCGCTCCATGTCAACAATCAATCTATCCTCACCTGTAACAAACAGGTTATCCGCATACAAAAGTAGTATCACTAGATGGCCTTCCTCAACCTTGTAGTAAAGGTTGGAATCCGCTTTACTCTTGGTAAAGCCCAAACTGGATAGAAAGTTGTCTATCCTACCATACCAAGTTCTGCACATATATGACTTCCCGTCATGTGTCTCAAAACCAAGTGGCTGCTCCACATACACTTCCTCTTCGACTACACCATTCAAGAAAGCTGTCTTGGCATCCATCTGGTGTATCTTCCATTTCATCACTGCAGCCAGAGCAAGTACTGATCTAATGGAAGTGTGCCTAGCTATAGGTGTAGAAGTCTCTTCATACTCAATCCCCTTTTCTGGGAGAAGCCACAAGCTACAAACCTCGTTTTGTATTTCTCCATGCTACCATCTGCAGCATGCTTGATCTTATAGATCCATTTGGAAGTCACAGCAGACTTCCCTTCAGGTCTTGGGACTGCATCCCAAACATCATTCTTCATGATCAACTGATCATGGCATTCTTCCATTACTTCATTATCTTCAATATCTTCAATAGATAACTTTGTTGTTGAACAAATGTTGTAGTCCTTCTTTTGTAGGTGATGGTATATGCTCTTTCCTACAAAACAAGTTAAATTGCATGATTAGAAACATCTCATAGTTTTCAGAACAAATTCTTACACATAAAGAAATATGTCATACAGTCATGCAATTATTTTAGCCAATGCTTGAATACATCATTCATCCATATCCTGTAACTTTCTAGATGCCTTCCAATCTCTACCAGAACATTGTTAAGAGTCTGCACTACTCCCAACATGTCAACAAAGAGGTTTCATTCTAGATAAGTAGCAATGGAATGTTGTACAGTGCTATAGGCCACTTACCCATCACATACATATTAGTAGTATACTGTTCATTCATGCAATTATTCTAATATGCATTATACACAACCTAAGTCTAGGAACATAAGCATATACATCATTGAACAACATTATTTAAACAAACAAACATGTAAGAAATGACAATTCAAATACTTGTCTTTGTTTGGTTGTTGGGTGGACTCCCTCTCAGTCTTTGCTTCCTTTCTGCAACTCCATTCTGATGTGGATTGTGAGAAGTGGTCAAATCCCTCTGAATGTCTGCATCCTTGCAGAAACTACTGGAGTGTGCTCCCTCTTGATCTTTGGTTCCTAAATTACCTGTCCTTGAACTTATATCCATCCTCGATCACTATGCATGCTTACAAGTATCATTATTGTGATATCCTCAAGATCCAATACATAATCATACATTCATTAGTATAATCTCAATACTACAAAACACAATAATCTTAAGCATGTATAGTCATGATCATTTCAAACAAAAATAATAAGCATTAGTATTCAAGGACTCTTAGTCATATCATAAATTAAAGTAAGAAACATAATATGCCTAAACCCATGATTACTCAACCTATACTTTCATGACTCTTCTGGTTAGTCATATCATCAATTAAGGTAAGAAACATAATATGCATACACCCATGATTATTCAAACCTATGAATAATCATTATCAATCATGCCATGTATACTTATATAAGAGATCCTATCACAAGGTAGGATTCTAACTTGATATAGGAAAAACATACGTGGATTAGTATTTTTGCTAGTTATGTCTAACATACCCACATGATGTCTTCTTATTCTCTTCAATGACTTGTGCTAGTAACCTGCATATCTCGTAAGTTAACCATTATAGAACCAAGCTATACATACCTCGTAAATAGATATTCTATGTGATCCATGACAATAGATGAATCTTTGTCTTCATGTCACCATGATCATATGTTCTTGAACTAGAACATGATTTGTCTTTCTTGGTGTACCTTTCATGTTAGCGGACAACATAAACCTCATACAACACCATAATGCATTAGTACAATCATAAGTGTCAACACCCTAATCAATGAATATCTTCTATCATGCATTCATAATTTTATTAAGGTGATACGACAAGTCTAAATTTAATCAAGATTGTACTAACCGTAATAATATGAAGACAAATATACCATAAACTTAATCATGAACACATCTCGAAACATACCTGGATAAGTCATACTTGTCGAGATTGCTTGTAATCTTCTTATGTAAGGTCTTAGCCTCATCTCCCTCTGAAACAGGAACTTCTTCACTTATGCAGGTGACCAATCCATTCTCTTCTAGGATTAACCCAATCCACTTGATTTGCAGGAAATGGATCTAGAGCTAGATTAGGGTTTGTTAGAGAAACCCTAAAAATTCTAACTTTGAATTTCAAACTTCTGAAGTATAGAAAGATGCACCTTGATGAGCTGATCAAGCGCGATATATTCAGAATTTGAAAACTGCAAAGTTTCACTCCTCAAAATTGCCTTTGAAACTTTTGGATCTTCTGGACAGGATCCCAAACTAGGGTTTGATAAATCCCACCCTTCTTCCCAACCAAAAGGTTCGATCCAAAGCTCTAAACTTCTATTTTTCTGAGGAGCTTCCAACCATGGTCACAAACTTAAAAAATTCCAACTTTTGCAAAAGCCCTAATTTTCCTTTTTTCTTATCAAAATTCCCGAACTAGGGTTTTATCAAGCCCGGCCTTCTACTCAACCAAAAAATTTGATCTTGGTCTCCAAATTTCGATTTTGATGAGTAGCATTCATCCGTGGTCTCTGATTACAAAAATACCAACTTTATATGAAACCCTAATTCCCGGAGCCATGAATGAAGGTGCTCAAAATCCAATTCTGTTTTGACAGAAATATGCACCTGATTGTTTCTGGTGTAACTCTAAAAATTATGAATCCACAGGGTCTGAAACTTCTACTTGTGGTATCCCGACCTGTCATCTTTCCAACCCCACAGGTCTGACCTCAATTGTATTCTCTGAGAGAGAGTTATGCCATGTGTCACTAGTTCACTTTCGGCCTCTGAACCTTTGGCCTGTGAAAGTACAGTTCGTGCCCTACTTGTCACTTTTCATGAAACTTCATTTGGAGATTCCTAGCCCAAGTTATGAACTTTTTTCCTAGGTCACCTGTTTATGACTCAGATCTGGAAGAGGCAGAAACCCTAGATTGTACAGATCGTAAAACACAAAGTACAACGAATTAGAAGTTTTCCTTTGGACACAAGGTACATGGGGATCTGATGTTTGACCAGTAAACGTTTCATATCCAAAAAATTCGCCAAAATGGATTTATAGCGAAAGTGCTACGATGACTGGTTTTTTGTTATATCAAGCCCTAGCATCGCAAGTGCAACAAGTGTCATACATGCCATACCATGCCTTCTTTCAAGCTAACTCTGATACCATGTTAGTTTTTCAGAATTTACTTCAATCTGATCTAGGATCTTAATTGAGAAAACAACATGTACAGCATATCAACCATGGACACAATAATGCAAGCACACAAGAGACACAGAGTTTACTTGGGGAAAACCATAAAGGTGAAAAACCCCAATAACTTTCTCAGAGATAGATAGAGCAATGATATAACACAAGCATAAGAGATAGACATCTCCTAGCAGCAACTTATCCTCCTCCACAAGTGCCCCACTCTCCAAAGAGTGTGTGTGTGAATAGAATGATAAAATAGAGTGCCTCCCGCACTCTATTTATACTTGACTTGACTTGCCTAATAACCTTTACTAGGTCAGCCTTAACTTAACCACATAACATAATGCTAACTAGGCCGACCCCCAATAGGGTGGTCTAATAACCCTTTGACCCACATGGCCGACCCCCAATAGGGTGGTCTAATAACCCTTCGACCCACATGACTTATACAGGGCCGACCCCAACAAGGTGGTCTAATAACCCATCAAGTATAAGTTACGACACTTACAATAAAAATGACGACACTTCCGTATAGAGGAATAATAACATCTCTATAGGAATACAATATACATATATGTGAAATACATTCCAAATTTACATATACATCAACAGAGAAGGTATAGAGTTGAAAAGGAAGTGTGAGGCAATAATCGTGGAAAAAGACAAATTAATGTCTAACTATGAGGGTCTGGATGCAAAGAAATATGCAATGAGGGTACAGTTAATGATAATGGAGGGAGAGAAAATCGACTTTGAATCCCGCGTGAATGAATTGGAAAGAAGAGAGTCGAAAGCAAATCAACATGTTGAAGATTTGCAAAATCAGATTAGGGAACTGGTTAAAGAAAAGGAAACATTGTGAGGAAAGTTGGAGCTGACAAACAATAGGAAACAAGACATGACTCATTTCCATGAGAATGCATGCAAAATTCAGGAAAAAATATGTCACTACAAAGAATTGCTCACTGAAGAGATCTACAAGGTGAAAATAATGATAGAAAGGATGAACGAGATTGTTGCAGAATCGCTGAGGATCAGACAGAAATGATCAAACACTACAAATAAAATTAAAAGGTAGGTGACTTGGAGAGACGGAAAATCAAAGTTCCCTGACCACTTGCCCCAAACGACGATTGCAGATTCTAATTTAGACATGGCTCTTCTTGGGTTTTGTAGAAAATCCGGCAGGAGGATAAATAATGAAGTCCCTAAATCTATCGAGAAGTGTGTAGGGTTCTACCAGAACATTCATCAGATTCATGAAAAATGTCAGCTCGCTATGCCTTCGAATATGGATGAGCTTCCTACCAAAGATCATCATTTGATGGAGTTATGAAATGCATTGAAGGATGGCCTGGATTACATTAGGAAACTAGATGTGTTGGAAGAGGAATATCTTCATCAATAAATTGGGCAAGCATCCATAAATGCCTATTTTCTGGAGGACATCTACAAAGCAGCAAAAGGAGTAAAGAGTACAGAAACTGAGCTATCATATCATGAGATAATTTTTAAAGTTTTAGAACCCACACAATGTAACATTAATTTTGAAGAGACTGACATGTGGGCCAAATACATCTCTAATTTTGGTAATCCAAAGGTTAGGGTAGGTAAAATGAACAACCATATGGAGACAATTTTTTTGTAATATAAATATATGGTGAGAAGGATGAGAAAAAGACTTTTGGATGGTGAATTATATGCTGGAAGCATTTTGTAAAGAACTATTTCTTTGGTAATGAGGAAGACTGGTTAGCGGGGGAAAAGCTTGCATTAATGTTTGCCTAGAATGTGTGATTGTTGGAACAGAACGATTTGTTTTTCTACTTATATCATACCGTGAGAATTTCTAATTCTGTCGAACGATTTCAATGATGATGAATGGTTTCTTTATTTCATGCAAATGTTTATGTGTAACAGAGTAATAAATTGCTTTAATAAAAATCAGAGCTATCTTTGATAATTTCTACCGGAAATGTGAATGTTTATTTTAATGGCTATTTGTTAAATTTACCTCAACATTTCAGCTTATTAGTCTCACTTTAAATATTCTCCTTGCAGGGATAGGATAGCTAGTTTAGATTATAAATAAATGAATTGATTGGGTAGGAGTGATAAGACGGGGAGGTAAGAACCTATGAATCACTTGCTGAGGCTTATTCCTATCATTTCTAGATTAAATGCATTAATTAGGGTACTTGCATTTCATAACTTATATTAAAATTATATAAATGGTGTACTGGGATGCAACGGTAAAGTTTTAAAACAAAACACACTTATGGTATCTGGACCGTAAACCAGATGGATTCCCCACACCAAACAGTGAGTGATCTTGTTGGGATCATTTACTAGGGATAATCCCTACTGTTGATGCTGAGAATTTTTGGGCATCAATAATTTTGGCGCTAGAAGGAGGGCCGCCAGTGCATGGCTGGCAGAGGAAACCTGTTTTCAACGGGAAATTTTTCTGGGACCCCATTAAATACAAATGTGTTAGAAGAAGTCATTTATGAAACTAAACATCAGAAAAGTTAAATTCTGAGACAGAAAATACAGACCATTTATATGCTATCCCATTCGAGGAAGTAAACCATTTCCAGAGGACACACAAGCTCGTATGTGAGAAAACTTGGAGGATTGACCGTAATTCTTTCCTTCCCTAGAAGGCGAGTTCCCAAGAAATATATCTCATACACCAGAGATTCTGTGCTTGTAGAAATGTAACATCCCTCCTTTTTGACCTAATAATTTGTATAAATGTAAATAATTATTGTAATCGTTTATGGTGAGGAGATCAAGGCCAAGGCCCCACGAGTAAATGTTGTATCTAATGGTGTTTATTTTCTAAAGAGTGTCAACATATATGGTAGACCTAGGTCACTAAAGTTGTGAGGCAACTACACGACGGGGAAATAAAATGCGTAATGATGAGGGGTCACCTTAGAGCTACAAGCACGGTAGAATTAGTGAAGTGACTTATATTAGTTACCTTAAGTGATAAGGTCATAAACCAAGGCGAAGGATAGTGGCGTTTCGCCGCATGCAAATAATTAACTTTGAAAATATGACCTTGGCACAAAGCCATACCTATGAGCATAAAAACTAACTAATATCACTAGATATTATGATTAATATCATCACTCCGACAAAGGTGTCAGAAAAATATCTTAGTATCCTAAAAGATAGGAAGCTAGGGTTTTATTTAAACACGACTACCTTGAGAGTAAGGTAAAAGAAAGATATTCTTATTTAAAATACCCTACGACCCTTGAATAAATAAGGTGTTATTGTTATGGTATCTTAATACCTAACATGGGACTTAGTTATTCTATAAGAAGAATAAGTATAAGATATCAAAGATGGAATAATTTGTAAAGCTAATTATATGGAGGAAAATAATTATAAATTATTAGAGTCAAGATATATATTGAATGTTTTAAGTTGGACCAATAATATTACGATTAATAGTGTAAATGATATTTATGAGAAAAATAATACTTATGTAATATCTACATACAGTGATAAATATGTTGTGTGATTAATGTTGAATAGTCTTTATGGGTTAGTAGTCGAAATAGTCTAAGTCTTTTGGTATAAAATAAATGAGGGCATTATTGCCATGGGAATTATTTTTTTGAATGATCCTTAGGAATTCTAAGGTCAGTGTATATATACCACTGGTTATAAAATTTCAATAACCAATTGCAAAGTTGTTGAAGTTTATAGATAGCCAATGAAGCGTTTAGAAATAAAGAACATGGTAGATGCATTCTTTGTAGCTACAGGATTCTTAAAAAAATCGTAGTCATAAAAAATAATCCCAATCGTGATTAGACCAAACTATATTGTTATTTACGATCAAGCGATTACAAGATATTGAAAATATAAAGATAATACAAATAAATTTGTAAATACAATATGGAGGACGTGTCTCAACGAATGGAGCACTCCAATAAGTGGAGAATTAAATAAAACAGGCCTTAACATTTCGTAGATATTTTAGCTACTCCATTTGTCTCCGATAATGGGGAGTTGTGCCATTTGTCTCATAAAATGGGGAGCTGTGCCATCTTCCTCTTGGATTAGAGAGCTGGATTTTAGTTAGGTTCCATTTGTCGCCACAGGGTATGGTGGATTCCACCTTACTTAAAGACTGAAGTTCGAATAGAGACAGGGGGAAAGAAATTACAGAGAGACGGGGGAAAATCGCCATTGGAAATCTATTTACGAGGGGACCTCTGCAACTATACCATTCAAGAAAGCTGTCTTCCTCTTCAACTATACCATTCAAGAAAGCTGTCTTGACATCCATCTGGTGTATCTTCCATTTCATCACTACAACCAGAGCAAGTACTGATTTGATGGAAGTGTGCCTAGCTATAGGTGTAGAAGTCTCTTCACACTCAATCCCCTTTTCTGGGAGAAGCCACAAGCTACAAACCTCATTTTGTATTTCTCCATGCTACCATCTGCAGCATGCTTGATCTTATAGATCCATTTGGAAGTCATAGCAAACTTCCCTTTAGGTCTTGGGATTGCATCCCAAACATCATTCTTCATGATCAACTGATCATGGCATTCTTCCATTACTTCCTTATCTTCATTATCTTCAATAGATAACTTTTTTGTTGAACAAATGTTGTAGTCCTTCTTTTGTAGGTGATGGTATACGCTCTTTCCTACAAAACAAGTTAAATTGCATGATTAGAAACATCTCATAATTTTTAGAACAAATTCTTACACATAAAGAAATATGTCATACAGTCATGCAATTATTTTAGCCAATGCTTGAATACAACATTCATCCATATCCTGTAACTTTCTAGATGCCTTCCAATCTCTACCAGAACATTGTTAAGAGTTTGCACTACTCCTAACATGTTAGCAAAGAGGTTTCATTCTAGATAAGTAGCAATGGAATGTTGTACAGTGCTATAGGCCACTTACCCATCACATGCATATTAGTAGTATACTATTCATTCATGCAATTATTCTAATATGCATTATACACAACCTAAGTCTAGGAACATAAGCATATACATCATTGAACAACATTATTTAAACAAACGAGCATGTAAGAAATGACAATTCAAATACTTATCTTTGTTTCGTTGTTGGGTGGACTCCCTCTCAGTCTTTGCTTCCTTTCTGCAACTCCATTCTGATGTGGATTGTGAGAAGTGGTCAAATCCTTCTGAATGTCTGCATCCTTGCAGAAACTACTGGAGTGTGCTCCCTCTTGATCTTTGATTCCTGAATTACCTGTCCTTGAACTTATATCCATCCTCGATCACTATGCATGCTTACAAGTATCATTATTGTGATATCCTCGAGATCTCATACATAATCATACATTCATTAGTACAATCTCAATACTAAAAAACACAATAATCTTAAGCATGTATAGTCATGATCATTTCAAACAGAAATAATAAGCATTAGTATTCAAGGACTCTTAGTCATATCATAAATTAAAGTAAGAAACATAATATGCCTAAACCTGTGATTACTCAACCTATACTTTCATGACTCTTCTAACTAGTCATATCATTAATTAAGGTAAGAAACATAATATGCATACACCCATGATTATTCAAACCTATGAATAATCATTATCAATCATGCCATGTATACTTATATAAGAGATCCTATCACAAGGTAGGATTCTAACTTGATATAGGGAAAACATTCCTGGATTAGTATTTTAGCTAGTTATGTCTAACATACCCACATGATGTCTTCTTGTTCTCTTCAATGACTTGTGCTAGTAACCTGCATATCTCGTAAGTTAACCATTATAGAACCAAGCTATACCTACCTCGTAAATAGATATTCTATGTGATCCATGACAATGGATGAATCTTTGTCTTCATGTCACCATGATCATATGTTCTTGAACTAGAACATGATTTGTCTTTCTTGGTGTACCTTTCATGTTAGTGGACAACATAAACCTCATACAACACCAATGCATTAGTACAATCATAAGTGTCAACACCCTAATCAATGAATATCTTCTATCATCCATTCATAATTTTATTAAGGTGATACGACAAGTCTAAATTTAATTAAGATTGTACTAACCGTAATAATATGAAGACAAATATACCATAAACTTAATCATGAACACATCTCGAAACATACCTGGATAAGTCATACCTATTGAGATTGCTTGTAATCTTCTTATGTAAGGCCTTATCCTCATCTCCCTCTGAAATAGGAACTTCTTCACTTATGCAAGTGACCAATCCATTCTCTTCTAGGATTAACCCAATCCACTTGATTTGTAGGAAATGGATCTAGAGCTAGATTAGGGTTTGTTAGAGAAACCCTAAAAATTGAAACTTTGAATTTCAAAATTCTGAAAGTATAGAAAGATGCGCCTTGATGAGCTGATCAAGGCGGTATATTCAGAATTTGAAAACTGCAAAGTTTCACTCCTCAAAATTGCCTTTGAAACTTCTGGATCTTCTGGAGAGGATCCCAAACTAGGGTTTGATAAAGCCCACCCTTCTTCCCAACCAAAAGGTTTGATCCAAAGCTCTAAACTTCTATTTTTTTTAGGATCTTCCAACCATGGTCACAGACTTAAAAAATTCCAACTTTTGCAAAAGCCCTAATTTTCCATTTTTTCGATCAAAATTCCCGAACTAGGGTTTGATCAAGCCCGACCTTCTACCCAACCAAAAAATTTGATCTTGGTCTCTAAATTTCAATTTTGATGAGTAGCATTCAGCTGTGGTCTCTGATTACAAAAATACCAACTTTATCAGAAACCCTAATTCCTGGAGCCATGAATGAAGGTGCTCAAAATTAAATTCTGTTTTGACAGAAATATGCACCTGATTGTTTCTGGTGTAACTCTGAAAATTATGAATCCATAGGGCCTGAAAATTCTACTTGTGGTATCCCGACCTATCATCTTTCCAACCCCACAGTTCTAACCTCAATTGGATTCTCTGAGAGAGATTTATGCCAAGTGTTGCAACGTGACCTGTTTATGGCATAAAATAGGAGAGCGAACTTGTACAGAGTGCCACATGTCACTAGTTCACTTTCGGCCTCTGAACCTTTGGCCTGTGAAAGTATAGTCCATGCCCTACCTGTCACTTTTCACGAAATTTCATTTGGAGATTCCTAGCCCAAGTTATGAACTTTTTTCCTAGGTCACCTGTTTATGACTCAGATCTGGAAGAGGCAGAAACCCTAGATTGTACAGATCGTAAAAACACAAAGTACGACGAATTAGAAGTTTTCCTTTGGACACAAGGTACATGGGGATCTGATGTTCGACCAGTAAAAGTTTCATATCCTAAAAATTCACCAAAATGGATTTATAGCAAAAGTTCTACGATGACTGGTTTTTTGATATATCAAGCCCTAGCATCACAAGTGCAACAAGTGTCATACATGCCATACCATGCCTTCTTTCAAGCTAGCTCTGATACCATGTTAGTTTTTCAGAATTTACTTCAATCTGATCTAGGACCTTAACTGAGAGAACAACATGTACAACATATCTACAACATATCAATCATGGACACAATAATGCAAGCACACAAGAGACACAGAGTTTACTTGGGGAAAACCATAAAGGTGAAAAACCCCAATAACTTCCTCAGAGATAGATAGAGAAATGATACAACACAAGCATAAGAGATAGACATCTCCTATCAGAAACTTATCCTCCTCCACAAGTGCGCCACTCTCCAAAGAGTGTGTGTGTGAATAGAATGATAAAATAGAGTGCCTCCCACACTCTATTTATACTTGACTTGACTTGCCTAATAACCTTTACTAGGTCGACCTTAACTTAACCACATAACATAATGTTGACTAGGCCGACCCCCAATAGGGTGGTCTAATAACCCTTCAACCCACATGACTTATACAGGGCCGACCCCAACAAGTGATCTAATAACCCATCAAGTATAAGTTACGACACTTACAATATAAATGATGACACTTCTGTATAGAGGAATAATAACATCTCTATAGGAATACAATATACATATATGTGAAATACATTCCAAAGTTACATATACATCAACAGAGAAGGTATAGAGTTGAAAAGGAAGTATGAGGCAATAATCGTGGAAAAGGACAAATTAATGTCTAACTATGAGGGTCTGGATGCAAAGAAATATGCAATGATGGTACAGTTAATGATAATGGAGGGAGAGAAAATCGACTTCGAATCCCACGTGAATGAATTGGAAAGAAGAGAGTTGGAAGCAAATCAACATGTTGAAGATTTGCAAAATTAGATTAGGGAGCTGGTTAAAGAAAAGGAAACATTGTCAGGACAGTTGGAGTTGACAAACAATAGGAAACAAGACATGACTCATTTCCATGAGAACGCATGCAAAATTCAGGAGAAAATATGTCACTAGAAAGAATTGCTCACTGAAGAGATCTACAAGGTGAAAATAATGATAGAAAGGATGAACGAGATTGTTGTAGAATCACTGAGGATTAGATAGAAATGATCAAACACTGCAAATAAAATTAAAAGGTAGGTGACTTGGAGAGAGGGAAAATCAGAGTTCCCTGACCACTTACCCCAAATGACGATTGCAGATTCTAATTTAGACATGGCTCTTCTTGAGTTTTGTAGAAAATCCGGCAGGAGGATAAATAATTAAGTCCGTAAATCTATCGAGAAGTGTCTAGGGTTCTACCAGAACATTCATCAGATTCATGAAAAATGTCAGCTCGCTATGCCTTTGAATATGGATGAGCTTCCTACCAAAGATCATCATTTGATGGAGTTACGAAATGCGTTGAAGGATGGCCTGGATTACATTAGGAAACTGGATGTGTTGAAAGAGGAATATCTTCATCAATAAATTTGGTAAGCATCCATAAATGCCTATTTTTTGGAGGACATCTACAAAGTAGCAAAAGAAGGAGTAAAGAGTACAGAAACTGAGCTATCATATCATGAGATAATTTTTAAAGTTTTAGAACCCACACAATGTAACATTAATTTTGAAGAGACTGACATGTGGGCCAAATACATCTCTAATTTTGGTAATCCAAAGTTAGGGTAGGTAAAGCGAACAACCATATGGAGACAACTTTTTTGTAATATAAATATATGGTGAGAAGGCTAAGAGAAAGACTTTTGGATGGTGAATTATATGCTGGAATCATTTTGTAAAGAACTATTTCTTTGGTAATGAGGAAGACTGATTAGCTGGGGAAAAGCTTGCACTAATGTTTGCCTGGAATGTGTGATTGTTGGAACATAACTATTTGTTTTTCTACTTATATCATATCGTGAGAATTTCTAATTCCGTCGAATGATTTCAATGATGATGAATGGTTTCTTTATTTCATGCAAATGTTTATGTGTAACAGAGTAATAAATTGCTTTAATAAAAATCAGAGCTATCTTTGATAATTTCTACCGGAAATGTGAATGTTTATTTTAATGGCTATTTGTTAAATTTACCTCAACATTTCAGCTTATTAGTCTCACTTTAAATATTCTCCCTGCAAAGATAGGATAGTTAGTTTAGATTATAAATAAATGAATTGATTGGGTAGGAGTGATAAGACGGGAGGTAAGAACCTACGAATCACTTGCTGATGCTTCTTCCTATCATTTCTAGATTAAATGCATTAATTAGGGTACTTGCATTTCATAACTTATATTAAAATTATATAAATGGTGTACTAGGCCGCAACCGGTAAAGTTTTAAAACAAACACACTTATGGTATCTGGACCATAAACCAGATGGATTCCCCACACCAAACAGTGAGTGATCTTGTTGGGATCATTTACTAGGGATAATCCCTACTGTTGATGCTGATAATTTCGGGGCATCAATAGTTTTGGCGCTAGAAGGAGGGCCGCTAGTGCATGGATGGTAGAGGAAACCTGTTTTCAACAGGAAATTTTTCTGGGTCCCCATTAAATACAAATGTGTTAGAAGAAGTCATTTATGAAACTAAACATCAAGAAAAGTTAAATTCTGAGACAAAAAATACAGACCATTTATATGTTGTCCCATTCGAGGAAGTAAACCATTTCCGGAGACACACAAGCTCATATGTGAGAAAACTTGGAGGATTGACCGTAATTCTTGCCTTACCTAGAAGGTGAGTTCCCAAGAAATATATCTCATACACCAGAGATTCTTTGCTTGTAGAAATGTAACATCCCTCCTTTTTGACCTAATAATTTGTATAAATGTAAATAATTATTGTAATCGTTTATAGTGAGGAGATCAAGGCCAAGGCCCCACGAGTAAATGTTGTATCTAATGGTGTTTGTTTTATAAAGAGTGTAAACATAGATGGTAGACCTAGGTCACTAAAAGTTGTGAGGCAACTACATGACGGGGAAATAAAATGCATAATGATGAGGGGTCACCTTAGAGCTACAAGCACGACAGAATTAGTGAAGTGACTTATATTAGTTACCTTAAGTGATAAGGTCATAAACCAAGGCGAAGGATAGTGGCGTTTCGCCGCATGCAAATAATTAACTCTGACAACCTAACGTTGGCACAAAGCCATACCTATGAGCATAAAAACTAACTAATATCACTAGATATTATGATTAATATCATCACTTCGACAAAGGTGTCAAAAAATATCCTTAGTATCCTAAAAAGATAGGAAGCTAGGGTTTTATTTAAACACGACCACCTTGAGAGTAAGGTAAAAGAAAGATATTCTTATTTAAAATACCCTACGAACTTGAGTAAATAAGGTGTTATTATTATGGTATCTTAAACATAACATGGGACTTAGTTATTCTAGAAGAAGAATAAGTATAAGATATCAAAGATGGAATAATTTGTAAAGCTAATTATATGGAGGAAAATAATTATAAATTGTTAGAGTCAAGATATATATATATATTGAATGTTTTAAGTTGGACCTTTTTGTTGGACCAATAATATTACGATTAATAGTGTAAATGATATTTATGAGAAAAATAATACTTATGTAATATCTACATACAGTGATAAATATGTTGTGTGATTAATGTTGAATAGTCTTTATGGGTTAGTAGTCGAAATAGTCTAAGTCTTTTGGTATGAATAAATGAGGGCATTATTGCCATGGGAATTATTTTTTTGAATGATCCTTATGAATGCTAAGGTCAATGTATATATACAACTGGTTATAAAATTTCAATAACCAATTGCAAAGTTGTTGAAGTTTATAGATAGCCAATGAAGCGGGTTAGAAATAAAGAACATGGTAGATGCATTCTTTGTAGCTACAGGATTCTTAAAAAAATCGTAGTCATAAAAAAATAATCCCACTTGTGAGTAGACCAAACTATATTGTTATTTACGATCAAATGATTACAAGATATTGAAAATATAAAGATAGTATAAATAAATTTGTAAATACAATATGGAGGATGTGTCTCCACGAATGGAGCACTCCAGTAAGTGGAGAATTAAATAAAACAGGCATTAACATTTCGTAGATATTTTAGCTACTCCATTTGTCTCCGATAATGGGGAGTTGCGCCATTTGTCTCATAAAATGGGGAGCTGTGCCATCTTCCTCTTGGATTAGAGAGATGGATTTTGGTTAGGTGCCATCTGTCTCCATAGGGTATGGTGGATTCCACCTTACTTAAAGACTGAAGTTCGAATAGAGACAGGGGGAAAGAAATTACAGAGCGACGGGGGAAAATCGCCATTGGAAATCTATTTACGAGGGGACCTCTGCAACAAGAGGACTCGAATCTCGAAATGGATATACATGCAGCTATACAAGTGTGTGAAATGGCTACCAACAAAGATCTGTAAGTGAATCTCTGTTCTATCGGTTCGATTGACTATGATATTCGTGTAGTTTGCATTTGGAAAATAGCCCCTGTGTTATTATCAATAATGTGTAGAGACCATGGAAAGATCCCGAAGAATCGAAACCCTGAATATGCCTTTAGAATACTCTTACTTACCTTATGAATGATCATAATTCGCATATGTTGTCGTGGTTAATTCAGAAATTACACTAGCAAGCCTTAGATTAAACCGCCTTTTTAATTCGGAAGCCACTGTTTTGAAATCAGTCGAAACCTTAGATTTTATGTTGTCGTTGTTAATTCAGAAGCCACCCTTTTGAAATCTGTCACATCTTGAGTCTTTGTTGTTGACTAGATACCACCATAAATTTTTTATCTCTGCCACCGTGTTAGAGTGTGACCTTTATGGATATGAATTTTGGTTACAAGATATATTGTCACCAAAAAATGTTTGATCCCTATGAACCTGAAATCCTTTTGTGTTCGACTATGAAGTTGTTAATGGCTTTAAAATTCTGCCATCGTAATATGATCGATCCCTATTTTAGATCTCAGTTTTGTAATCAGTCAAGAACATTAAATATGTATTAGGAAGCTAAAGTCGAAACCATGGCGTGAATTCTTGCTGCCAAATCCCTTTGACTAAAATCAAACCTCTGTTCATTTGTGCTATCATTTCCTTTCTTTGTACATGTTGTTTTATATATATAGCCATCTCGGTAAAAAGGCGTCGAGAACACAATGATCCCTAACACACTATTTTCTAGTGTGGTCGGACCATTCGCTGGAAGTCATTTTCCTATATTTTGTGTGATCGTTGTTAGGTTGTTGCACCTTTTGATGGCTGCTTCAGCATACCACACTGATAGAAAAGAAAAGATCTTTTGTTTATATTTTAATTATTCTGGCAAAGAAAGGGCTATTGAACTTTGTACGAAATCTCTCGCTCAGTTAGACTCGATGTTTAAAGTAATTGCATTTTATCGATAGAGTTTTATCATAAAATCAGAAAATCCCAAGTTGAAGGAAGAGTCAAAAGGGAGAGGACGGTTTCTTAAAGCTTGATCCCCATATATTAATGATATATATATATTTGACTACTTGATGAGGCGGGAATATTCTCTAAAAATAATCGACCTAATGTTTCTCTGCCTTTTATATACAAATTTGATAGATACATTTCGCTCTATCTTTGTTTTCACTTGAAGGATTGTCGGAACACAGTGTCATTGTATACGTCTATGCATGGATAAATTAAGACCGAGATCTCTGCTAGGTTCAGTTTTTATATCTTTGATTTTATTGCTAAGAGCGATAGTTGGCCTCAGATCACTATTCAATTATATCATTTATAGTATATATATATAGACTTAACTCTTGAATTCAAGTAAAAGTTGTATACATTTTTATAATCGATATGAGATATATCCCTTTAAGGAAATAGAAATGGTATCTCAGTAACATAGAGATCTTTGAATCATTTCAGTTTTAAGACATATACAGATCTCTACCACTTATTTGATGCGAGGATTGATAGACTATAGAAAAATATGTTAAAGTTTCTATAGAAGTTATGATGTTAGTACTCTCAATGAGATAAGCCGGTTAAGGCATTTGATCCAACATTTAAAGTGGCAGTTGTAAACCTTTATTTGAATGAATAAAAACAATGCAACCCCCCTTTGTGGACTTAGCCCAAGACACGTGAACCACCTTAAAATGTTCTCTTGTGTATGTATCTTTTATGCGTATATCTCTCTTGATTTTGTGAGTGTACATAATGTGACTCTTTTGTGTTTTTGCATCTATTGTGTTTGTGTTTCAAAGTTATTTAAGTTGATCACATTTTTTTGTACCCTTATGTGTCTTAAATCTCATAAATATTTACAAGGTTTTGTCATCTATGTTCACATATAAATATGAGTTGGTAAAATACAATTCGTAATTACTTAATATTGAATTATAGATGCATTATGTGATTTTGTCTTATGAATGTTACAATTAATATATATGTTCCGCAAAAATACGACATTACTTTAATTACGAGTCATTATGTTGAAAGAATAGGGTGTCTTATATAGTTATGTGTAACTTAGCATAGTATGTAGCTATCATGAATTCTCTTACATATAATAGTTCCAATTGAAATAAAAGAAGTTGTATACAACATTATTTATAATGATAGGATGTTGGAAAAATTGATTAAGACTCCGTCATAAGAAATCTAGGACTTTAAGAGTATCGATTGTAGGAAAGATAAAATTATATGATTAAGCTTGGGAGCATTTCTATGAACTAATTGACCTTCCATTATTTTAAGGATTGCAGACTCATAAATTACATTAGGGAAAATTTTAAATGTTTTATTAAATTTTTTGAAAATTCACAAATTTTACTAACATGTGAAAATTGGGTTCGTGACATATGGTATCAGAGCGCTAGGTTACAACACTCGGGCCTATTGGGCTCAACATGAGATAAATGAATATGAAGGCTAATCAAGTTGCTCTGTTTTGTTTTGATGCATGGACTGGATTGAACGAGGGAGATATGTTTTCCAAGTTAAACTTCAAAATCCTCCAAAAGAGTAAAGATAAGTAATCTCATCATCGTTCTACTTACAAAATTTTGGATCATGAATGTTTCCCTTACTGTGAGTTTTCTTTGCTATATGCAAAATATAGGTACTCACATTGTTGTATGATATGAGAAGTAGTAACTTGTTGAGCTGATTTCTGTATTTGTGCAAAGGGTTATGAGATTGACTTAAGGTATAAATTACTCATACTTAGTTGACTTTATTTAATGATACAAGTTTATGAGTGATATATTTCCATTGAAATCTATATTAGGGAATGCATATGTAATACTTTAATCAATGAAAGAAAATCATTTCTTGCTTAAAAAGAATGAGTCATTATTTATCGAAGTAATTAGATTTGCTACAAAATGGCACAATAAATGTTAGCATGAAAAGCATATTCTAGATATAATTATAAGGATCAAACTAGATGAAGTATGTACAAATAAATTCATGAAAGGTTTGAAAGTAGAAAAGAAATATTAGGATGTGATTATCTCGTATGAAGGATGCAGCGATATAGATGGTGTTCTTATGTCCTTTTCTGAGATTGATGAGAAGTATAATGATTTTTGTATCATGATTGATTAACCTAGTTAAAAAGAATAGAAGCATCATAATCTTTTATGTAAGATTGTTGATTCGTAATTCTATTGTCCTTTGGTAAAGTACTAGCCTAGAAGAAATAGATAAAAATATGGAAGCTTTTGGCGAAACATATTATTACCTTGACAAAACAAAGGATTATGAAAAGTGTTGTGAACATGCCGATGAAATAAGTATTTTCAAAATTGCGTAGGAGTATCATTTAATTCCGCATTTTAGTCATTGATATATTCTATTTATCTATAAAAAAATACTAAGTGCATTACCTATGAGCATCACTAGGTAAAAGTATAGTTTTATTAGAAATATACTCTAAAGAAGTAAGTTTGTTTGATTAGGTGAAGTCACCTGAACGCCTTCAATTATAAATAGCTACATTTTTAGATGATATTGCATAGTAATTACAATAGTTTCATGGAATATATAGCCTCGTAGATGTTATAGGATATAAATGAAATTATAGTTACTTTTATCGAAATAAAAGTTGGTTCTCAAGTATCACTGATAGAATGTACATCGTCTTACTTGGGTTTTGGTAGCATGTTTATTAATGTATGTTCACTCTCTTCCATTTCCTTTGTGAATAAAATAGTATGAAGTTCGTGTAAAACATAGCTTACTCTTGAGTATTGATGGAAAGAATGAATCTGACATACTAGGTTACGAGTTAAAAATGTGAATGAATTTATGTGGCAGGTTGACTGATGTGTTTGAACATTATTTTTGTATATAAAAAATTGTCATGATAAAATTTTATAAATTGTCTTTCAGTTTAAAACTTCCTATCATTATTAGAACTGTAAGTATAAGATCAAAGGTATATTATTGTATGGAATTGCAAGCGGTATTCTTAGGAGTTTAAAAAAGATTTTTGTGGAAGGCATTATGATTCTAATTATTTCTTCTTAGATAGAGTTATATATTTAAAAAAAGATTGATGTGCATCAAGTTCAAAGAATTTGTAGATAATGAATCTTAGATGAAAATGAATCTATATGCAACTAACTGCCTAAATTATGATACTGACATATTTGTTTGTAAGCAGATTTGACTGCAGACTCACAATAAGGATATTGAAGAGTTTACATTCATGCATAGGAATGAATTGAAAAGGATGCACAAATTAGTGAATGAGCATGTGTGTAATGCTATGGTTCTAATGTGTTCAATTGTTGAGCAATTGAAGCAAATAAAATTTTCTTTCATACTAACATTTCAGGAAGTGATATTAACTACGACTGATGACATGATCAAAGAGGAACGTTGATTATAAAACTTATATAGAAAAGTTGAGCTATAACTCTCAAGATTAAGTAATGCTTTACTTTACATCTTATTTGGAATTACAAGATTGTATGAATCATGATTGGTGATAAAACTTATGATTAATGATGAGTGATCATCAAAATGCATAGAATGTGATAAACAAATAGGTGATGATGCATATGGCATATAAAATGATTGTTACTACGTAAATTTCCTGGACCCAAACAAGAAGGTTTGAGTGGAAAATAAAATTTCCTAGACTCAAACGAGGAGGTTTGAGTGGAAAAGAAAATTTCTTGGACTCAAACGAGAAGGTTTGAGTGGAAAATAATAATTCATATACTCAAGCAGAAAGGAGGCACCTACATTCACTTACTAGCCGTTGCAGGAGGGAACTTCCCTAAGAAAAATGTGGTCATGTTCCCCACGGAAGTGGAACAGAGCATGGGGGCTCAATGAAAGTTATACTGACCCAAAAGACCTAGGAGATCTTTATATCCATCGAATTGAGCATGTGGCTCACTATGTTTTTTCCTTGTGGCAATTATAAGAAAAATAAAGGGGGGAATGCACAAGAGATTCGATGAGGGGAAGGCTCAGGAGTGAATGGTAGAGGTAGTATGAATATATGAGCTAGTGCTACCTAAGTGCAGAGTTCAATATTGCTTAATGCAAAAGTCATACTAGTGTGTATAGAAAATATCATTGGTAAGTTACATAGAGTATTCTAACTACAATTTTTATTTATGAGATCACAGAAAACTCAAGGACGAGTTGTGCGTCCAGCAAAGGATTGCTGAAATTCCAAACTCGTGGGAGAGTTAGTGATCAACAAAGTGTTGTTGAAAGAAATTTTTTATGATATAACATATGTTAATGGCTTGTCTTGTAACTCGACTATCAGATGTCTTTATGTGTGAATATTATGAATGCTAGAGTAAGCAACTATGCCCTCAAGGATCAGGATGGATGACAAATGATTAACATTTACTGTTTGAAATTTTATATACTTATGTATGCTAAAAAATGTTTGAAGATCTGGTATGATCTGTACAAATGAGCAGGTTGTGAAAGAAGTGCGAACCATAAAGACGTATGCAAATCAAGAGAGTTTGAAGATGATCAAGAATACCCAAAAGGGGAGACGACAAGTGAACTAAAGAATGATGAATCTTGAAGAGTGGACGAACTACTAAGAAGTATGAACATCGAGGACAGTGCTATTCTTAAGGGGAGGAGTATGTAACATCCCTCCTTTTTGACCTAATAATTTTTATAAATGTAAATAATTATTGTAATTGTTTATGGTGAGGAGCTCAAGGCCAAGGCTCCACCAGTAAACATTGTATCTAATGGTGTTTATTTTCTAAAGAGTGCAAACATAGATGGTATACCTAGGTTACTAAAATTTGTGAGGAAACTACACGATGGAAAAATAAAATGTGTAATGATGAGGGGTCACCTTAGAGCTACAAGCACTGCAAAATTAGTGAAGTGACTTATATTAGTTACCTTAAGTGATAAGGTCATAACCCAAGGCGAAGGATAGTGGCATTTCGTCGCATGCAAATAATTAACTCCGACAACCTAACGTTGGCACAAAGCCATACCTATGAGCGTAAAAACTAACTAATATCACTAGATATTATGATTAATATCATCACTCTGACAAAGATGTCAGAAAAATATCCTTAGTATCCTAAAAAGATAGGAAGCTATGGTTTTATTTAAACATGACCACCTTGAGAGTAAGGTAAAAGAAATATATTCTTATTTAAACTACCCTACGAGCTTGAATAAGTAAGTTGTTATTATTATGGTATCTTAAACATAAGATCGGACTTAGTTTTTCTAGAAGAAGAATAAGTATAAGATATCAAAGATGGAATGATTTGTAAACCTGATTATATGGAGGAAAATAATTATAAAATTTTATTAGAGTCAAGAGATATATATATTGAATGTTTTAAGTTGGACCTTTATGTTGGAACAATAATATTAAGATTAATAGTGTAAATTATATAATTTATGAGAAAAATACTTATGTAATATCTACATACAGTGATAAATTTGTTGTGTGATTAATGTTGAATAGTCTTTATGGTCTAGTAGTCGAAATAGTCCAAGTCTTTTGGTATGAATAAATGAGGGCATTATTGCCATTGGGAATTATTTTTTTGAATGATCCTTATGAATGCTAAGGTCAATGTATATATACAACTAGTAATAAAAGTTCAATAACCAATTGCAAAGTTGTTGAAGTTTATAGATAAACAATGAAGTGGTTTAGAAATAAAGAACATGGTAGATGCATTCTTTGTAGCTACAGGGTTCTTAAGAAAATCGTAGTCATAAGAAATAATCCCACTTGTGAGTAGACCAAACTATATTGTTATTTACGATAAAACAATTACAATATATTGAAAATATAAAGATAATATAAATAAATTTGTAAATACAATATGGAAGACATGTATCCACGAATGGAGCACTCCAATAAGTGGAGAATTAAATAAAACAGGTATTAACTTTTCATAGATCTTTTAGCTGCACCATTTGTATCCGGTAATGGGGAGCTGCGCCATTTGTCTCATAAAATGGGGAGCTGCTCCATCTGCCTTTTGGATTAGAGAGCTGGATTTTAGTTAGGCGCCATCTGTCTCCACAGGAGATGGTGGGTTCCACCTTACTTAAAGATTGAAGTTCGAATAGAGACAGGGGGAAAGAATTTACGGAGAGATGGGGGAAAATCGCCAATGGAAATCTATTTACGAGGGGACCTATGCAACAAGAGGACTCGAATATCGAAATGAATATACACTCAGCTATACAGGTGTGTGAAATGGCTTCCAACAAAGATATGTAAGTGAATCTCTGTTATTGTCAATAATGTGTAGAGACCATGGAATGATCCCGAAGAATAGAAACCCTGAATACGCCTTTAGCATACTATTAATTACCTTGAGAATGATCTTAATTCGCATAGGTTGTTGTGGTTAATTCATAAATTACACTGTCAAACCTTAGATTACGCGGCCTTGGTAATTCGAAAGCCATTGGTTTGAACTCAGTCGAAACCTTAGATTTTATGCTGTCATTGTTAATTCAGAAGCCACTGTTTTGAACTCTATCACATCTTGAGTCTTTGTTGTTGAGTAGCTACTACCAAATTTTTTTTATCTCTGCCACCGCGTTAGAGTGTGACCTTTATGGATCTGAATTTTGGTTACAAGATATGTTGTCACCAAAAAATGTTTGATCCCTATGAACCTGAAATCCTTTTGTGTTCGACTATGAAGTTGTTTATGGCTTTAGAATGCTGCCATTGTAATATGATCGATCCCTATTTTAGATCTGGGTTTTGTAGTCAGTCGAGAACGTTAAATCTGCGTTGGGGAAGCTAAATTCGAAACCATGGCATGAATGCTTGTTGCCAAATTGCTTTGACTAAAATCAGACCTTTGTTCGTTTGTGATATCATTTCCTTTCTTTGTACATGTTGTTTTATATATATAGCCATCTCAGTTAAAAGGTGTAGAGAACGCAATGATCCCTAACACACTATTCTCTGGTGTGGTCGGACCGTTTGCTAGAAGTCATTTTCCTGTATTTTGTGTGATCGTTGTTAGGTTGTTGCACCTTTTTATGGCTGCTTTAGCATACTACACTGATAGAAAATAAAAGAGCTTTTGTTTATCTTTTAATTATTCTGGAAAAGAAAGGGCTATTGACCTTTGTACGAAATCTCTCGCTCAGTTAGACTCGGTGTTTAAAGTAATTGCATTTTATCGATAGAGTTTTATCATAAAATCAGAAAATCCCCGGTTGAAGGAAGAGTCAAAAGGGAGAGGACGGTTTCTTAAAGCTTGATCCCCAGATATTAATGATATATATATTTGACTGCTTGATGAGGCAGGAATATTCTCTAAAAATAATCGACCTCATGTTTCTTTTCCTTTTATATACAGATTTGATAGATACATTTCACTCTATCTTTGTTTTCATTTGATGGATTATCAAAATGCAGTGTCGTTGTATATGTCTATGCACAGATAAATTAAGACCGAGATCTTTGCGAAGGTACAGTTTTTATATCTTTGATTTTATTGCTAAGAGCGATAGTTGGTCTCAGATCAATATTCAATTATATCATTTATAGTGTATATATATATATATAGACCTAACATTTGAATTCAAGTAAAAGTTGTATTCATTTTTATAATGCATATGAGAGATATCTCTGTAAGTAAATACAGATGGTATCTCAGTAACATAGAGATATTTGACTCATTTCAGTTTTAAGATATATATACATATCTCTGCCACTTATTTGATGCGAGGATTGATTGACTATAGAGAACTATGTTAAATTTTATATAAAAGTTATGATGTTAGTACTCTCGATGAGAGAAGTCAGTTAAGGCGTTTAATGCAACATTTAAAGTGGCAGTTGTAATCCTTTATTTGAATGAATAAAAACAATGCAACCCCTTGTGTGGATGTAAACCAAGATATGGTTCAACCACATGAAAATATTATTCTATTTTGTATGTATCTTTTATGTGTATATCTATCTTGATTTTGTGATTCTACTAATGTGACTCTTTTGTGTTTTTATGTTCATATATAAATATGAGTTGGTAAAATACAATTCGTAGTTACTTAATATTGAATTATAGATGCATTATGTGTTTTGGTCTTATGAATGTTATCATTAATATTATGTTCCGCAAAAAGACGACATTATTTTAATTAAGAGTCATTATGTTGAAAGAATAGGGTGTCTTATATAGTTATGTGTAACTTAGCATAATATGTAGCTATCATGAATTCTCTTACATATAATAGTTCCAATTGAAAAAAAAGAAGTTGTATACAACATTATTTATAACGATGGGATGTTCGAAAAATTGATTAAGACTTCATCATAAGAAATCTAGGACTTTAAGAGTATTGATGCTAGGAAATATAAAATTATATGATTAAGTTTGGGAGCATTTCTATTAACTAATTGACCTTCCATTATTTTAAGGATTGCAGACTCATAAATTACATTAGGGAAAATTTTAAATGTTTTATTAAAATTTTTGAAAATTCACCAATTTTATTAACATGTGAAAATTGGGTTCATGACAAGAAAATTTGGAGGAGTTGTTGGATTTATCTTTTCAAGAGATCCCATATCCCCTTGATGAGTTGGGACCTGAATCCCCTCTAGATCAAGTATTACCTCACACACCACCTCATACCCCACATCACTCACCACCCCATTCTCCACCACGAATTATGGCTGTAAATGTTAACCAACCTCCTACGTGGAGAGATCGAGGGCCACTCAACCTGGCTGCACCTTTACATGATTTACCTAAGCACCCAGAAAGAGTGTTACCAAAATTCGATCCTGGAAAGGGTATTTCTGCGGAGGACCACTTGACAATATTTTATCTGGATCTGAATCTTTTAAATGTTGAACATGAAGATGTAGTCTACAGACTCTTCCCTTATACTTTTGAACCTAGAGTGTCCTCATGGTATTTCAATTTGCAAGCGAATTCGATAGCAGACTGGGACAATTTTGAAAAGGTTTTTATAAGAAAATTTGGCAATCAAAAGACTGTGGCCACACTTATGAAATAATTGTTGTCTATGAGGATGAAAAAGAAAGAAAAGGTACAGGAATTCAATCGGAGATTCATAACTTTATTAAATAGTTTTAGTGCTGCAACAATACCTGCTGAAGAAGCCTTGGTAGAATATTATACTACAACACTTTATCCACCAATATCCACGTTTTACAAGAGATCAGTCAAGGCCACTTTGATATAAAACTATGAAGAATCCAAGAAGGTAGAGGATGAAATGGACAACATCATGAAACACACAATGGAATTGGAAGTGAAACCAACAGTTAGTAAGAAGCCTATCATATTATCCAGACCCAAAGAGGAATCGTCGAATGAATTAGAAAATGTGGTAAAGATGGTACATAAGTTATCCAACAACATAGTATATTCGGTGAAGGAAAAGGGGTCTAGTTCATCTAGAAAACCATTCAAACCTTTCTATAAGAAAAGGGAATAAAATATGCAACCCCAACCACCTTTAAACAAATCTAATGTATTGAATTTAAATGAAGTTGGCATGGATAATTTCTACACTTTCCATCAAGAACATCACTCTGAAAAGAGTTTCCCACAATGGATTTACTCAATGACTTCGGTTATGAACCAATTCCTAGACACGCAGTTGATAGACCAAGAGGAAGATCAAGCCCACGAATAGGAAAATCAGAATGAGGAAACCATGATGGTATTATGGGATTGGGAACCTACTTTGGGATTAATTGAAGAAGAAGAGGTGGAGGAAATTCAAGTATGATATGTGAATTATGCTACTAGAAGCAAAGAGCCGGTTGAAGACCAAAGCATAATACTTCCTAAAGTAAGGACAATGAAATAAAATATGAAAAGAAACAATGGCGTAAATCAGTCCCAGCCTAAAGTTACAAAAGAAACAACATCATTGGTAAACAAGCAAGTAAAACCCACATAAAACAAATGTGATAGTGATGAAAAGGGTATGGTAGATCATAGTATGGGATACGACATTGTGGAAGACATTAAGAAAACCGAAGCGAACATATCCTTCTTTGAATTATGTAATCTCCCATAGCAGAGGAAGAAACTGTTAGAAGCATTTAACCCACAACCAAGCAGTAAAATAGAGACAGTTGAGTCAGATACTGAGATTAATGAAGTGAGCATTGGTGGAAAATCAAAATCTCAGACTTTGACTTTCCTTTTAACTTTTGAGATCTTTAATCATAATGTGCATAATTGCTTGGTAGATTCTGGAGTCTCTTCCAATGTTATGCCACTATCCATTTGTAATAAAATCAATGTGCAACCTACATCATCCCCTTCTTAGATCATACAATTGGAAAGATTAGTTGTTAAGGTTATAGGGGAATGAAAAATGTACTCATTAGATTGTCTACAGATCCGAGGGTGTGTCAATTTATAGATATCATGGTGGTGGACATACCTGAAGCTTATGGTCTAATATTGAGTAGGTACTGGTCTACGAAACTAAATGGCTATTTTGCCACAGATTGGTCCCATTTGTGGCTATCATACCAGAATAGACAGAATCATATTAAAGTACCGAGATAGCCTCACATGAAACAAAATGTAACTTAGTTAGAAGAAAAGAATGAACCGGTAAACTTCTCGTCTTTAGTGTTGGGGAATTATTTCCTAGAAATTGAGCCAGGAAACTATCAAATGGAACATGCTAGTCATGACTCAAACGAACAGTCCGATCTCCTTCAATTTTCACGGACTGATGATGTTGATTGTAACATAGTAGAATTAGTTACTAACTTAGAAGATAGTACTAACTTATTAAAGTCAGAAAATAAATTTTGGATTTTATATTTTGATGGTTCCAAAACACAAGAGGCATTAGGAGCTCACTGTGTTCTTTTTTATCCTGAAGGAAACAAACAATTTATCTCTTGTAAGCTGGAGTTTGAATGTACTTACAACAAAAATGAATATGAAGCTCTAGTCCAAGGACTAAAAAGAGCCATTCATTTAAGTGTCAAGAATTTAAAATTCTTCGGTGACTCAGAAATAGTTGTCAGACAAATAAGAAACACAATTCATTGTCTATCTCCGCACTTAAAAGGTTATTAATCTAAAGTTTGGAATTTGATTTCACAATTTGATGCTTTTAACATAAACTCCATTCTTTGGCCTGTAGGATCCATTTCAGTGACTCAGATCCATTTTCATCCTTCAATGATACTAGTCTATCCTATTTTTGTTCCTACCCGCATGTTGCATCACTATAGCATGCGTACCCGCGAGTTACATCCTTATAGCCCACGGGTGGCAAGTAGAATGGTAAAAACCACTATTTTATTACTTTTTACTCCCAAAAAGCGGTCATTGGGTGACCTTTGTCTCTCCATCTGCCCAAGTAACGTCTCGATGAGTCCTTTAACCTACCTTTGAGAGGACTATATATTGAGCACATATGGCTTATGGATGGGAGGAAGAAGAGAAGAGTAAAGGCACTCTAGTGTATTTTTTCCCTATCTTGAGTATGCACTTATTGATCCTTGTAGTTGTGAACCATTTATGTTCACCTTCCAAACTCCTTTCTAGTTTGAGTTTGCCATTCATGGAGGATTGAAGTGGTGGAGACACAAGTGGACTGATCTAGATCTTGGTTCAGATTGGTTGCCGGAAAGAGGTCGTATCACTTTGTACTTCTTCTTGTTCATTAATAGAAATACTCATATTCTCGTCCATTCATGGTGTGAATGTCATTTATTATACATTGGGATGCATTTGCTTATGATATTATGGACCATTGTTATTGATAATGTTAATGTCATTTATATATCGCATCTACTTGTTAGATATTTTTTGTCAAGACTAATTTGTAGATTACAAGTGCTTGGGTGTGCACGGATTGAAAGCTCCAACGGGGATCTACATCAAACGTTGGATCGAGGTTGGATACATTTCTCCATTGTTTTAACATTGTCATTTATAATAGCATTGTTTTGAGAATTGAGTAGATTTATGGTAGTCATCTTCCTGTTGTGGTATTCCCAAGCCATAGTGAGTTTTCTCCAGTACAGAAATGGCGACTCTGCTGGGGAAAACATCCATGTTTGGGAAACATTTTGAGCATTAGTCCATATTTAGAGTTGTTGTTTATCGAAGCTCTGTGTCATTGATTGGCCGTTAGGATACACTATAGAAAACTTGCTTTTTCTGAGCCTCTGGGCTCTCTGTTTGACCATTGGTTGTTTCTCACCCGCAGGCTGGCTTAGTTCTTCCCGCGTACACCCGCCTCTGTTTACACTATTGCTCGCGGGTACCCGCAGGTATTCCTTCGATAGTAGCGTGTAACTCCGGCTTTTGTTGGTTTATGGCTATTGTTTGTTGCTGGGTGAGTTTGGTTTATTCCTGAGTCTTTGTTGGCCTCTTTCTTGACTGTTTCATGCCTTGGTTGTGACCACATCTCTTCATTTCTCTTGGTTGAGCCTTCTTGGTTTTTTACCATCTTTGGTTTTAACCTCTTGGTTTCTTCCTTTTGAGCTCTTCCTTTTGGTTGAGTCTTGCTATTTAGGATCTGCTGGGTTTTCTTAGTGATCTTCTCGGCACTTCAGTGACTAAATAATAGGATTTTGCTTGCATTCTTTTATTCCATATATATTAAAAAAAATACAAAAAATATTCATTTAGTTTTTTCATTTTCCTTTCTGTTTATAAGAGAAAATACAAAAAAAATTATTTCCATGTACTCCATTTTGCATTGAGTGCTCGTTGCCTTCATTTTAGGATCTGCGTGTGCATTGAAAAGATACAAGTTTTCATATTTGTTTCAGAATTGTTGGTTGATTTTGCATATTAGTGACATTGTTTTATTGGATAGATGAGTTTAGGATTGGACGATGGTGCACATTATTGAGTCTACACATCACTAGTTTCACGACCATATCCCTTGAGTAATCACAGCCACTAAAATTAACGCTTAATCATAAAATTGATTAGACTTATTTTATTTATAGGGTACACCAACTAGCATTGATTTAGACTCTTGGAATAGATCATTGTGAGTTAACAATCCAAGACTACTAAACGAAACATTGGGTGTCTGACCAGGGAGTGGAGGAATCCATGGTATAGATCAGTGTTCTCAGGAAAGCTCTACTCAAACCAGAGTTAAGCACGATGTCACGGGAGGTTGGTTGAGGAGATATCCCTCTGATACTGGCTGAACATGGGAGATATATCCAGGATTTGTTCGTATCTGGGGGTACCAGAGGTTCGTCCTCTTGTGCTTCAGGCTTAGCTACCCTGCCCATACGACGGGTCCCACCTGCGACTGTTCCTTTAAGCATTGGTTATATTGCGGTAGACATAGTTGCCTTACCTAGGTACCACATAGGGTACTTGCAGTGGTTATGCTATTTGTGTCCTGAGTCAGATAGGGATTGGACAGCACAATTGTGTTCATGCAGTGGACTTACCCTGTCGACATAGTGAAGCCTGGGTTTCTCTATAACTGATTCTGTTACCCCCGGCTATAGTTTGGGAGTCTCAACCCTCTCCTCGGTGAGACATACCGGCTCTAGTGTTGGGAGCTCATTTAGCCACTCTGTTTGTCTGCTCTTGGCTGTAGTTTCTCTAGGTGTGTGCTTTTGATTTACTGTTTTTGATCGATAGTTGGCCTTTAGGAGACATTGTGTCTCTCTCCGGAGAGAACATGGCATAGAGCCCTACTCTTCATCAGTCCCGTCGTTTGGATGGTTTAAAGCCATCTTTGGTTACACAACGTATTGCTAGAGGACGTCGGAGGGCTCCTTCTAAGTCTTCAGATTCTTACACAAGTTACGTTGAGGATTACATGGCTACACATCTCGATATCAGGCAAGACCTTTCTACTCCTTCGGGTAGAGTTGAACATACTTCCGATCCCCAGACTCCTCATGAGGATTGGGGAGGTGATCCACCTGCGACTCAACCTGGTTCTATTTGGCCTAATCCACTTGATAGGGATCCGTTTGATCCTTCGAATCCAAACAATTATCTTTACGGGATGCCTGACTTACTTGAGGAGGAAGAACAGGACGAGCCTTTCATTCCTTCGTTTCCACGCGATTCTAGATATAGGAGGCCTGAGACTCATGATAATTCCGGCCCTATGGTCAATCCGATTGCACTCTCTTTTGGTATGCCTAGTCACAATACTGTCGAACATTCCACTATGGTTGGTACTCATGCTGGCACTAGTCAAAGTGTTAGCCATACTATACCCATTGGGGGCACTACCCTAGCTGGGGGCACTACGTTGTCCACCCACTCACATAGTATGGGGACTGGTCAGATTCCTAACCATGCTAATGTTGGAATGTGACCGCCTCCTAGGAATACTCAACCTAGTCGGAATGTTGTCTGAAACACGACTCGCCATCCACCACCTAATACGCATGTCGCTACTCATCAACCTAGGACCACTTTCGCACATGATACCGTTCCCCAACCATGGGGGTGGACACATACCGCATACTTTTGCGTCCACTACCACCGCTAGTAATAGTAATGTAGGGGGTGGGAATATTTCCTATCTACATGGACATCACACCACCAACCCTGCTACTAGTCACACCCATATTGGACCTGGGAATACTTCTCACGCTTATGATCATCACATGACTACTCAAGCTAATCCGAATATTGGAGGTGGGAACATACCATACCATTACGGTCAATACAACACGGTTCCCACTATGAATAGTACATACATTCCCCATACCCATGGTGGAAACCCTTACTACAACATAGTCGGTGTTGGCCACCAGTATCACCCACCACCCCAATATGGTGCTCAAAATGCACATATACCTGCTTACTCTCAAATGGGTCAGGCAGGGGGAGGTTATCCATCTTATGGCCATGGGCAAGCTTATGGGCCATCAGGTCCTCAGTATCAGCAGTTTAACCCTCATGGTCAATATTTTGGTCCATCGTATAACACAATTCCGTTCAATCAACCTTTTATGGGAGCTTATAATCAAGCTTTCCAACCATAGGTCCCATTCCTTACACAATTGAATCTCCCGGATCTTTCGAAGCTCATGAATGGTCCAGTGTGTCATGACCCTACTTGGCCCTCGGTCCCTACCAAGCTCCCTTCGGACATTCCAAAGTTTGAGGGGAAAGGTGTTGAGGACCCGAGAGATCATGTCACTACATTTCACCTTTGGTGCTCCTCCAACTCTTTGAATCATGATTCCATCTGATTACGCCTATTTCAACGCACCCTCACGGGGGCAGCCGCGAAGTGGTATCTGGAGTTGCCCGGAAACACCTATAGGGGATTCAACGAGATTGCCTTGGTTTTCTTAGACCATTTCTAGTTACCGATTCGTTATGATACTGGTACTGAGTTGTTGTCCACCTTCCGTCAAAATAAGGCCACTCATATTTCTGACCATGTTCAAGCGTGGCATCGAGGGAAGAGATTAGTGAAAGCCAACATTCCTCCAGAGTTCCTGTTGGAATGGTTCCTCAATTCTGTACTTCCATATATTGCTAAGGATGTTTCGATGTCCGGCATTATGATTGAGGAACAAGCTATATTGAAAGTCCAGCAGTTAGATCTTCTTTATTCTCAGTCTGGCATTTTGTATGACATTCTTCCTGACGCACCGAAAACAAGATACGATCCCACGTCAGTTCCTAGAACACATGCCGATGGCATCATGGAGTCTGCATGCACTCGCCCTGTAGACTTGGTAGCTAATCGAATGCAAAATTTGTTGCTAAACTAGTCTGCTCTCGGACAGGTTCATACCATGTCCACTTCTATTCCATCGTCTGTTGTACACATCTGCAATCAACGAAACCATCGGGTAACCAGCAACCTGGTGGTAAGAAAAAGGGGAGAAATAATCGTAGGGGTGGAAATAATGGAAGTAACAATAATAGCAATCGTAATAATCCTCGTAAAGAGAATGCCAACCCTCCTCGGGAAGGTGGTAATGCTGGAAAGGATCGTAAACCTAGGCGTAAGGTGAAATTCCCTTGCAAGCTTTGTGGGGAGGATCATCTTACTCACTTATGTCCTCGTATTGAAGAAGCATCGAAGCATTTGGCACAGAGCCCAGCTGTGTTGAAGGATCCCCTTCCTCATCATCAAAATATGGCTTCGCATGCTCCCACCACTAGTTATGGTACTAATGAAACGGCAACGTCTTCTTCCAATACTAGTGGTTATGGATGCGTGAATATGGTTCAGTCAAAGGTTTGTGTTGCTACTCGTCAATGTGATTATGGTGCATGACAACCGAATTTGGGGAATGAGCCTCCCCCTCCTCCTGATAATTCCTTGCATATCGAGAAGCCTTCTATTATGTCGCGGATACCGAAAGGTGTTCTCAAGTGATCCACGCATAATCCTAATGCTCGAGCTACCTAGAACTACTCCATCATAGACAATTTGGGCCAAACTCCGTGTGCCATGTCGGCTCTTGAAGTCTTGCAAGCTTGTCCTTCTCAGAGGCATGCCCTTTTGAGTGCGTTAGGAGTTTAGGATGGGGGAAGTCCTAGTGTTATCAAGTTCGATACTACTGATGTCTAACCTTGCTTGCCTTACCACGTGGCTTTTCAAATCCAGGTGGTTTGCCTTAAGAGCTTCGTCAAACGTACTATGGTTGATGAAGGTGCTTCCACGTCAGTAATGTCGTTAACTTGTTGGAAAGCTCTTGGCTCTCCCCCTCTACTCGCATCTAGAACTACACTCACTGCATTCGACGGTAGATCTTTTACGCTGCATGGAATTATCCCTTCCCTTGTTGTCTCTTTGGGAGGTAAGTCCATGCCTATTGAAGTCGAAGTGGTTGATGCTCCCATCGACTACAACCTTTTACTGGGTCAGAACTGGATGTACACTATGAAGGCTATCGCGTGTACTGTATTTAGAGTTATTTGCTTTCCCCATGAAGGCAAGATTGTGACGATCAATCAGTTGGATTATGTTGGCACTCCTTCCACAGCATCCACAGTATCAGTAGTCCCGCAAGTTTCTGATTCTCAATCGAAAACTAGGAACATAGGTGTTGGAATGTACCCCTCGTTGATGGGAACTTTTAACCATTCTGCACCTGTGAATTTTATTGGAACCATTTCCGATAGTGCGCCTCCTCCTTCGAATAGTATTCCATTCCGGACTTCCTATTGTGGTGTTCCATGGATTTTTCCATCCGCGGATTCTATGTCTGGAGACATTGCACATGTTGGGATGTCTATGCCTTTATCTGCAGTGGAGCTCACTTATGATCACATCCAACAAACCACTACAGATCCGAATCTCTCTTCTTCCCAGATAGTTGAGGAAGATCCTGTTATGCTGCCAGTTTTGGCAGCCAACCTATCTTGTTCACATGATTGCCTGGATGGTATCCTACCTTCAGATGGAGTTCTTTTTGAGGCCATGGGTGCTGATGACAAGCCGTGGGGGGATCTTTATCATAGATCTCATTCCCCCCCTCCCCTTGATCTTATTGAACAAGATGGGCCTATAATACAACCTGCCATCCATTTGAATTTGGATCCATTCACCGTCTCATCCAGCCCTGATTTGACGTTTGAGTCTAATGAGTCTTTGAGCTCTCCTATAGATCCGCAAATCGGTGATCCTGATGAGTTCGATTCTACTTCTAGAATTCCCAACTCCTGTGATGATGAATTTGCCACTACAGATTCCTTCACATCCTTCAGCTTTTCTCTTCATTTTGAAGATGATCATTTTGATCCCTCGGGTATTGGTACTATGGCACCTTCAGTGGTTAGCTCTACCTGCATTATGTCTGAGGTTAACAATAGTGAAGTTGAAAATGTTTCTACCGCAGTGACTTGTATCGTATTTTTCTTTACGTACGTTTTAGAAATGATCTTGCTACTTATGTTTCTTGGAGACAGGATTCTTAGCTAGACTTATACTTGTTTACTAGTCCTTTTCGACATTTGGTTCGGCCATGGTAGGAATATTTGGAACCTTGCATATAGGTTTAGGCCTCCCCATTGTTATGATGCATTTGAACCTATTACTATCTGAATTTGCAAACACCCCTTGAGTGTCCTTATCTTGCTCATGTTCCTTGCACTATGCATATCTTTGTCCCATGCGCTTGGAACTAGTCTCGTATATCCCTGACACTCGTCTGCTCTCATTATGAGCATTCTTCCATATCTCCTTTGAGTTCGCTAAAAACAGTAAGGAGGACATGAGTTTACTTTTTCAGGCTCGTTAAACCTTTACGAAAAAGATTTTTATAAAGTCTTTTTTAAGCCCTTGTTAGAATTTTTCAAAATCAAACAAGATTGCCGAGTATACTTGTCATTTTAGACTCATTAAAGGATTTGAAGCGACATTCACTTAGGTATAAGCTTACCCCTTTTCCGGACCTTTGTGGATTTATTACGAAAAAAGGTATACTCTAGTCATACGTGACTAGAACAATTCTTCTCTCATTGTTTTACACTTTTTCGAGTGAGGAGATTAACTTTACGAAAAAGGACTTCTCAGTTATATCATGTTGTGATTGCATTGCATCATCCTACTTGCTGCTTGAGCCTTGTGCTGGCTCCCGCTTACTCAGTTGATAGCCTAGTTCCTGAGCACTTTTCCCTGTTGATCCCTGCAGAGCTTATATATTTTCCCTTCACAATTTGATGACCCTTTGACCCTGAGGGAACACACCCCCGAGTGTCCACATCCTGCGCACATCTCCTTGCATTGAGCATAGGTATGTTACACTTCTTGGGACTAGTCTGCTAGCTATTTGACACTCGTTCCCTCACTTGTTGTACTATAAGCAATTTTACTCTTTTTCAAGCTTTTCCCAAATATGAAAAAGACCAAAAAAATCAAATATTTCAAAAAGCCAGACCGGATTAGGGTCACTATTTCTTGTTGGTAGCTGTTGTGTCACCTTTGAACAGAGCATTCATTCCACTCCATACATTATGAGTCGGGACTATAGTTGGGCCTTAGGAGCTATACTTGTTTCTTAGTTTTCTCCACCGATTAGTTAAGCTTCCAGTCATTATGGAGCCCTCTGTAATGCCTCCTGCATTGCACAATTTATGTCAAGTCTATGCTGCTTTAGTCTATCCATCTGCATATGCTCTTGTTCAAAGGAAGTCCTGAACCAGTGTCGGCCACTCCTCAGATATCTTGACTATTAGATGTCAGCCATCCTTATTGAGTCAGTCTGTTTCACCTGAGATCTTCCAAATCTTTCAGCATTGCTGGTACCTCGTCCTGGTTGATGGGGGATGCCTTAATTCCCTCCTTCCATCAAGTCTCGTTCCATCGACTTCAACTCATTTATTCCGGGACTTGAGGCTTAGAGTTTGGTTGAGTACCTTGAGGCTTGCAGTCATTAGTGGCAGGTTCTCTCGCCATCGACAGTTTTGGGAATACATCAATGTCCCCTAATCAATGGATTCATCCTAGTGTTTGACTTCAACCCATTTATTCACACTCTGGTGATTGTGCTCTGTGCCTTGATGCCCATTTTCATTATCGGTGGGTCATCTCACGTCTATTAACGGTATACATCAATGACCGGTAATCAGAAGATGTCTCATCAGGTTCGACCCCAACTCCTTTATTCACTTGATGGGACTTGCACCGTCGAATACTTGTGTAGAAGACCCCAGGCGATTGTGGCATTCAGTATGCTACATATGACTTTGACTTTACATCTGAGATATCACCTCTCAGATTTCAGTAGTTTGTACCTCCAGTTTGCACTAGTTGTCTTCTTTTCAGTAGAAGACCATATCTTACTGTAGAGGGATCATGGCTATGATCACTTATGACATGTATCTACTTATGTACTGCCTATTCATGGCCATTGTATCAGATTGTTGTACTATACCGACATGTATCCGGAGATACTATTGTATTATGACGAGTTAACCGTTCTTTCCACTTGTGTCTCCATCATTCCACTTCTGAGTTTTATAACGGATTTCGGCCATCGTAGCACATTTCAGTCTCTGACCTCACATATTAGGGGGCATCTATTACACAGAAATCTTCCACCCTGTGAGCATCAGCATTCTTTGTCCTGTAGGATCCATTTCAGTGACTTAGATCCATTTTCATCCTTCAATGATACTAGTCTATCCTATTTTTGTTCCTACCCGCATGTTGCATCACTATAGCATGCGTACCTGCGAGTTGCATCCCTATAGCCCATGGGTATCAAGTAAAATGGTAAAAACCACTATTTTATTACTTTTTACTCCCAAAAAGCGGTCATTAGGTGACCTTTGGCTCTCCATCTGCCCAAGTAATGTCTCGATGAGTCCTTTCACCTACCTTTGAGAGGACTATATATTGAGCACATATGGCTTATGGAAGGGAGGAAGAAGAGAAGAGTAAAGGCACTCTAGTGGATTTTTTCCCTATCTTGAGTCTGCACTTATTGATCCTTGTAGTTGTGAACCATTTATGTTCACCTTCCAAACTCCTTTCTAGTTTGAATTTGCCATTCATGGAGGATTGAAGTGGTGGAGGCACAAGTGGATTGATCTAGATCTTGGTTCAGATTGGTTTTCGGCAAGAGGTTGTATCACTTTGTACTTCTTCTTGTTCATTAATAGAAATACTCATATTCTTGTCCATTCATGGTATGAATGTCATTTATTATACATTAGGTTGCATTTGCTTATGATATTATGGACCATTGTTATTGATAATGTTAATGTCATTTATATATCGCATGTACTTGTTAGATATTTGTTGTCAAAACTAATTTGCAGATTATAAGTGCTTTGGTGTGCACAGATTGAAAGCTCCAACGGGGATCTACATCAAACGTTGGATCGAGGTTGGTTACATTTCTCCATTGTTTTAACATTGTCATTTATAACAGCATTGTTTTGAGAATTGAGTATATTTCTGGTAGTCATCTATCTATTGTGGTATTCCCAAGCCATAGTGAGTTTTCTCCAATACATACTTGAAGGAAAACTGCTGGGACACATCATCTCCAAGAAGGGAATCTCGATAGATCTAGAGCGAATTCAGGCCATAAATCAGATTCCCATGCCACACAACAAAAGGACTATGCAATAATTTATGGGAACGATCAATTTTGTTCAAAGGTTTGTACCGGATTTTGCACAGATTGTAAAACCTTTGCAACAGATGGTTAAGCAGAGTGTATAGTTCAAGTGGAATGATGCGGAGAAAGATGCATTCAGGGATATAAAGACTGCCATAGGTCATGCACCTTCTTTGAGAAGTCTAGAATTTGAAAAGGATTTTATCTTATACACCTTTGCTTCAGACAATTCTCTCGCAGAAGTGCTCACACAAAAAGGAGAACTTGGAGATGAGTATCCAATGTCTTTCATGAGAATTGGGTTACAAGGAGATAAACTAAACTACCCATCTATGTATAAACAAGCATATGTAATGTTTAATAAGGTAAATCAGTTCATACCTTATAGTTTGAAAAATTGAACGAAAGTCATAATACCTCATCCATCTGTCAGATCCTTATTTGTGCAGAAGGAGTTGGGAGAAAGAAGAGGAAATTGGGCAACTGCATTACAAGAGTATGACCTAGATTTCAAACCAACCACTATCATTAAAGGTCAAGGGTTGTGTAAGTCGCTCACTGAAATCCCAACTGAAGAGGATCATGATTGGGAAAAAAAAACCTGAATTGAATTCGACTAAAGTATGTTCAATTTTCACTACTCCGGAATCCTGGTACAAAGATTTGGTACACTATCTCCAACAAGAATAAACGCCAAAACACTGGATTTCTAAGCAGAGAAGGGCACTCCGATGGAAATCAGCATCTTACTAGATAATTGATGGAGTACTCTTTAGGAAAAATTATGATGGAATTTTTCTTTGATTCTTGGAGAAAGAGGATGCAGATAAGGTGATCAAAGAGTTGCATAATGGCCCTGCAGGGGGATATTTTTCTCAAGATACCACTGCTCACAAAGTATTAAGAGATGGATACTACTAGCCCACTCTTTTCAAACACGCTCATTCTTATGCTAGGAAATGTGATGTATGTCAGAGGAGTGTCGACAGATTACCCAAAGCTGCAGGACCATTAAAACTAGTCAATATATCAGAACCATTCGAGCAATGGGGCATAGATATTATTGGAGAGATCAATACTAATTCGTTGATGCAACATCTCTATATCCTTACAGCCACTGATTATTTCACATGGTGGACAGAAGGAGCTCCTTTTCGTAAATCGAATGAAGACGCAGTCATCGAGTTCCTGCAGGAAAACATCATAACCAGGTTTGGGGTTCCAATTTCCCTAGTTTTTGATAATGCAACTTACTTCTCATATGTTAAGTTAACTGCATTTGATTATTAAATAGGAATCAAACTGCATTATTCAGCCAATTAATATCCACGGGGAAATGGGCTAGTAGAATCTACAAATAAAAACTTCATCCGAATTTTAAACAAAACAGTTATTGAGAGTCAGAGGAATTGGCATGTAGCTATTCCTAATGCGTTATGGGTAGATAGATTCACTCCAAAAATATATATAAGAGTTTATCCTTATACATTAGTCTATGGAAAAGAATCTATACTCCCACCTAACATATTGCTCCCATCCTTGCAATTAGCCTAGGCCTCTCGAGGATCCAGTAGTGAAATTTTGCAGTCATGAATCAATACCCTACTGAAACTTGAAGAATCGTGGAAAAAGGCTAATTAGGATAGATTCAATCAGCACTAAGATATTTTCAAATGATGGTTTGATAAACCGAATTCCGGTAAGAGAATTTTTTAGGTAGGAGACTTAGTTCTGAAATGGGATCACCTGCATGAAGAAAGGGAAAACATACAAAATTTCAACAATTATGGCTTGGCCCTGTTGAGGCCTCAGGGGTGCAGGGTAAGCGAAAGGTGCTGGAATGGGTCCAAGGATCCCAACAGAGGGTGAAAACCTAGACCGAAAGGCTTTGAAAGACCCTACGCAAGGGAAGTTCTATCCCCAGCCTATTTGGTATGCAAATCTCCCACGGATATTCGGCCTCTGCTGGCACTCTATGAGTTGGTGTTTTGATCATTGAGATCAGTTCTCCTCTTAAGGCAAACTTAAAACGTTCTAACTTGACCTATGTGAGAAAATGATCTACTCTAAGTTATCTCTAATCTAAAGGAAAATCTTGTTGTTGTGCAGATCAATCATGATGTGAAAGGAATAAGTGTGTTTGCCAACTTTAACATAAATGTAAAAGATGCATTCACTCATTCACTTAGATCATAATCAATTAATGAAAATTAAATGAGAAAAATTTAAGCATGTAAACTATTCAAAATAAATCTGTAATCACCTCGTTAATTGAAAAATTAACAATGATTAAATTAAATGTTGATCATTTGCAGAAATCGATAAAGAAAACATCTTAATTGACAGAAATTCAATTAAACATTTTTCGCACACAAATCAACCATAAAGAGAAAGAAGTATAACAGATCCATATGTAAATTAATTCCTGCAAAAGATCACACACTGTAGATGAAAATTTGAAGCAAGAGACCAAGTACTATCAAAGAAACTTGAACACTAAACAAGAGATGATTCAAACGGATTACTTCACTACATAAATGAAGTCTGTAAACAAAATTACAAAGCTCTGCTATGACAGAGTATCTCCAAGTCTTCTCCTACTGATTTCTAACCCAAAAATTATCAACCCCTAACATCGAGAGACATTCCTCTTTAAATAAGAATTACAATAGAGTGCAAAAATTGAGAAGTTCCGAAAAGATAGGGATTACAAAATCGAATCAAGCTATCGATCCAGAAAATCCTGTCACAATAATCTGAACAGTTTTAACTCATACGATTCCCTCAAAGCCTGAGATAGAATTTGAAATATGGATCATCTTTCTAATTTCGGGAAAACCTCATAACAAAATCGTGGAATTGAACAACGACCCACTAGCTGTTGACAACAGGAAAAATTCGGTCTAGGAAATCTTCCTGTTGAATCACCACATGATCCTCCAGCTGACTCATAATGTTTTTGAAAACAGAAAAATCAGACAATGGGTCTTGCTTCTCAGGAGCTGGTGGAATATCAAGTTCCTCATTGATTATAAAATCATGAATAATGGAGTCATCTCACTCACCCTGCTATTCATCGATTTCCCCTTCATTCTTCTGAGGGAGCAGTAAGCAAATGGGAAAAATTTCAGAATCTTCCTCTTCACTACCACTACTAGTATCAGGAACACCTGTGTCAAAGGGTGGAAACATAGGTTCTGGAAATAGAAAAGAGTGAAGTTCTTCTTGCATAGAATATTCATCAAAGGAGTCATGACCTTCCTGCATGTTACTCATCAGATCGTCAGAAATAAAGCTTGCAAAACAGAAAACTTTTCTAACAAATTCAGATAAAGAGCCAAGTGCTTCACACTTACGACCATATTTAAGAAGAGTTAAAGAACATCTAAATGATTGAATATGATGAGATACTATGATTAAAATCATACAAATCTAGAATTACAATCATTTGAACTGGAATGAAACGACGTCGCAGCATGTTAATCTGATATGGATCATAACAAAGTAAAATTTCAAGAGAATCAAGCATAATCCAACGTCGCATCTGAAAACTGTCATTACAGGTCAATCTTATCAAATAATCATATCTTCAAAGATGATCATGAGGTGCGAATTGAAGTGAGCAACCTGTTCGTAAGAATGATGAGAATAAGGAATTACAACGTAAGTTTGAATGGTTGAATTTCATCCACTAGATCAATAGGAATCGACGGTGAATATTAAATGATGCAGGATGCGGGGTCAGACATTGGAGCGTAACTCACAATTTATTCATGGTTCCTGAAAGCCACAACCTGAAAAATTACGGGTTTCGGGTATACAAACTAACATCAAAACATAAATGGGTTTCCGAAAGCCGTAACCCAAAAATTGCGGGTTGCAGGTTCCGCAAACACGTAACGCAACTGTAAGGAGAAATGAAAATACGAAATCCGAAAGCTGCAACTGCGGGTTTCGGGTTTCCAAAAGAAGATTTCCCAAAATTATTAACAAGGGGTTCCCGCAACCCATACCTTTCGGGTTGCGGGTTTCGGGTTGACCCAAACCAAAAGACTAAAAAAATGAAAATCTGCAACCCGCACCTTTCAGGTTCGAGGTCTCAGAAAGTCAAGTTTCGAGCTGGCAAAAAGCATATGATAAAATGCTTAAGATTTGAATCTTTCCGTGACCAAAACACTTAGATATTTCTGAGGAAAATATTGGCAATGACTCCAAGCAAAGGTGTAGGTACAAAATCATAAAAACCAAGCTCAAAACTCACATCTACAAGAACACTTACACAAATGCCCTTGTGTTTATTTTAAAATCGAGGCTCTCATGCTCAGTTGAAGCATGGGATCTATTGTGGCCACAACAAATGGTGACTGTCTGGGAAGAACCAGTTATCTCTGTGAACAAACTTCAGTTAGATACAATATATCAGTTCACTACTCTTTTTAGCATGAAATTTTTAGAAAATATTCATAAAAGGGATGACTAACAAGCAGAAAACATAACATTGATATATTCCCATCATTGATCATGTTAAAAATAATGCAAATCTGATAAGGAGAATCGAGAGAAAGTAGAAACCTTTTAAAATTATGGAATCATTGAACATCAGCTTGTGATGAACCTAGGATGCACTCAAAACCGCTCATGGATATCCAAACTACATATCACCTTGGTTTATTAAATTGATTTTATATACAACGATTCCCTTTTTTTTTATTCACAGGGATGCACATAAGACCTTGTTTACACAAGACCACTTCCTTGACTTGGTAATCAGATATCAGCAGTGCCATTCAAAAACCTAATCCAGAAACTGATCAAGCTGGCTTGGTAAGGAGACCCCTCGTCCTTTAGCTATGACACTGAAAGAAACTATCGTGGCTTGGTGACGACATGATGATAGCTCCAGTCCAAATTAGACCCATAATCATGGTAGGGATGGCTTGTAATAAGACCCCCCTGTCCTTATACACAACAAGTATCTTATAAAAGAAAAACACAGATTTTATTCAAAGAATAGACTACAAGGCACTGCTGAGGCTTGGTAACCTCATGAAGCAGTGTTACTCACCAGTGTTTTGCAGATAATGAATGGACTGACCTGTGATAGGATCTTCCACCTCTCAGCAAAACTGAGAATCATCTTCCAAGTGTGGTGGCTTGATGTGAAGATGTCATTCCACTAAACTCATATGAACTTAAAGGGCTAGCTTAAGATAAGACCCCCCTCCTTGTAATCTATAATTATTTACGAAGAAAAAAAATTATCAAGGTGATTGTAAAAGGATCCAGAGCAAATAAATCTGATCAGGTTATTACGATATGCTATGACAATGAGACATAAGATAAGAGTATTTCAACCATTCCCAATATCTCAATTAAATAGATAAAACATGTGAAAGATAATGACCAAGGTGGAAAGGTATCAATCAAGGTCCTGCATTTACTGGTTGTTTGCTTTTACAAAACAAATTTTGTTATCGGCCGAGAGAAACTGAGACTAACATACTATTCTGCAACTTTAGTTGAAATCATCTTCTAGCAAAACTGGTTCTAAACCATTACCAAATGTGTGGACTTTGTTATCAATAAAACAAAAGAAACTAATCGAAACAAATAAAGCAGAAAACACACACCACATCTATGTACAAAAGGACTAGTTCTTCACACGAAGTACTTTTTGAGTAGTTAAACATTCACTGGGTAGTTGTCCACGACTCCCTCTAGTGTTTGTAATTGGACAGTACTGGGGTCTATCTTTTTTGTAATAATGAAAGGCCCCAGCCAAAGGCGCTAGAATTTGGTATATTGATTTTTATCTTTATGCTGTTTGTCCCATCTTAATACCAAATCCCCAACTAAGAATTCCCTGTCAGACAAAGATTTATCATCAAACCGTCTCTTTACCATCTGCTGGTGATGATATAACTTATTCTTAGCCACTGTTGTGTCTTCCTCCAGCTTAAGCAAAGTGTCAATCCTCTGCTGAAGAGGAGAAGAATCATCTTCTTCAATAGATTGGGATAATTGCAGTGATGGAATGGTGAGGTTGGAAGGAAGAATGGCCTCTTTGCCGTAAACCAAATAGTAAGGGGAATTCCCAATGGCTGCTTTTGGAGTGATTTGATCTACCCAAAGAGTGTTATAGAGCTGTGTGTGCCAATCCCAGTGATGAGTGGCTACTGTCTTCTTGAGAATATTTATCAGGTTCTTATTGGAAGATTCAGTGATCCCATTACCCTGTGGGTAATAATTGGCAGAGAATTTTAATTTAATCCCTCTTTCAAGGGCATACTGTGTCAAGTCAATCAAAGAAAAGTAGGATGCATTATCAAAAACAATATACTCAGGGGCACCAAACCTTGTAACTATCTGACTGTCTAGGAAAGACATCACCTGGTTTGCATTGCATTGTTTCAGGGGAACTGGTTCTGTCCATCTGGTAAAGTAATCAGTGGTAGTAAGGATATACATGTGTTGAAGGGAAGAAGTAGGATTAATAGGACCAACAAAGTCTAATCCCCACTGCTGAAATGGGAACTAAACTGTGACTGGTTGTAGAGGAAAAGCAGGTTTCTTAAAATTTCCTGCACATTTATGACATGGTTCAAACTTCCTTACATAAGCATATGCATCTTTAAACAATGCAGGCCAATAATATCCTTCCCTAAGGATATTTTGTGCCGTGGTTTCACCTGAGAAATGGCCTCCAGCAGGTCCTGCATGAAATTGAAAAAATCATCAGTTTCAGGCTTCTCCAAACACCTAAAAAATACTCCATCATAATTTTTTCAAAACAAGATTCCATTAATGAATTGATAAGGAGCAGACTTTAATCTTAAAGCTCTGTGTTTTTTGAAATCTAAGGTTTTGGGAGCAAACCCATTATTTAGAAAAAACCTGATATGGTCATACCATTCAGAAGCCGAAGTATCTATTGCATTGACAAAACCTATAGGTAGTTCTTCCTCTTGCTCCCACTCCATCTGGTGTCGTACAGGGTCATTCCACAAAGCGGTCAACAAACAAAAACTTTATCCTTTCACAATTTTAGCTGGCCTGATTTCCAGATCATATTCTTGTAAAGCAGTCATCTAATGGACGCATTTTTCGCCCAGTTCCTTTTGGACCAGTACATTTCTTATGGCTATATACATCACAATTACCTTAGTTTTAGATTTCAACAAATAAGGCCTGTAATGCTTAATAGACTTGTATACCACATAAGCTTGTTTATCAATTTGAGAGTAATTCAATTCAGCTCCCTTGAATGTTGAACTCATAAAGGAAATTGGAATTTATGCATCACTAACATTTTTCTATGTTAAAACAACTGCATAAGAGAAATCATTGTCAAAAGTATAGAGAATAAAATATTTGTCAAAGTCCGGGGACATGAGAGTAGGAGCCTCAGCAATAGCCCTTCTAATTTCGACAAACGCATCTTTATGTTCCTGTGACCAAGTAAACTGTACATCTTTCTTGACTAACTGTTGCAAAGGTTTAACTATCTGTGCGAAATTAGGTACAAACCTACGGACAAAATTTATCTTACCTAGGAAGGACTGCATGGCCTTGCGCGAACCGCACAAGCCAATTTTTGAAATGGCATCGGTACGTTCTGGGTCAATAATCATACCTTCTTTGCACACAATGAAACCGAGAAGTTTTCCTTCTATGATTGCAAAAATATACTTTTTTGGATTGAGTGAGATCCCGTACTTCCTGCAACGTTCAAAAACCTGTTTCAGGGAAAAAAGATGTTCATGTTGTTTCTTTAAATATATAGTAATATCAGCTAAATAAACTACGATAGAGCTACACATCAAACCTCTGAAAGCTATATCCATAGCTCTCTGAAATGTAGCCCCAGCATTTATCAACCCGAAAGGCATCTGCCTGTAGGCGAAAGTGCCCCAAGGGGTTCTAAAAGTAGTTTTGAGCTGGTCGTCAGGAGCAACCATGACTTGGTTATATCTAGAAAAACCGTACAAGAGTGAGAACATCTTTGATCCTGCTACCTTTTGCAGAATTTGTTCCATGGGGAGAACAGGATAATTGTCTTTTTTGGAGGCCTGATTCAGATTTTGGAAATTGACACACAGTCTGATTTCTCCGCTCTTCTTACACAGAAGCACCAAGTTGGCAATATATTGGGTGTGTCTGATAGGAAAAATGATTCGTGCTGCGAGCAGTTTTTCCAGTTCTTTTTTCACAGAAGGTTCTAAGCTGGGGTGCATTTTGCGCAATTTCTGTTGATAAGGCTTTACCTCCAGATTCATAGGTATGTTGTGGTGCATGATGTTTGTATCAAAGGTTTTCAATTTTTCATAGGTCCATGCGAAAACGTCCTTGTATTCTTTACATAATTTAATGATAGCCCTTCTTTCCTCGGGAGAAGAGTCAACTCCTATATTGATAAAACGTGGTTCTTACTTAGTACCTAAGTTAACTGGTTCGTAATTAAGTGAGGAGCTTTGGATTTTGAAGTTGGTTTTGTGTCTGAACTTATTCTGTAAACCGTAGGACTTCTCTAGACTAATAACAGATTTCGGGATAACGTTTGAAGTGCCAGAGAGTGATTTTTCATGTTCTTCTTCATCTATAGCCATGTTTTGAAACGTATCCTGAGCTGTGAGGAAATAAAGTATCTGCTGGTCGTCGTCAAACAATTTCCATTTTGTCACATTGTCAGGTATGGACGGCCTGTACATGAGTTCAATTGAAAAGGTTCAAGGCGACAAACCCTCTGGTGGTATCAATCTGGATGCTGTCTTTTCTAATAGGTCAGCATAAAAGTTCTGTGACTGAGGACCTGAGTTAATATTAAATGCAGAAAAAGAATTGGTAAGGTCTGTTACCAGCTTCTGATAATTCATCAGGCGTGGAGACAAGCAGTGTATCTTATTCCTTACCTGTTTGACAATGATTTCAGAGTCGCCAAAGCAATGAATTACCTGTACACCCATATCAACAACTTTTTAAAGTCCTTGAACAAGGGCTTCGTATTCAACTATGTTGTTGGTACAGTCAAATTCCATTCTGCATGATATCATAGTTTTAATCCCTTTGGGTTAATGAGGACACAGCCTGCACCATCTGCTTCCTTAGACCTAGATCCATAAAAAAATAAAGTCCAAGTAGTTGGATCTATTCTAAAATTTGTATTTACATTAAAAACATTATGTAGAACATCTCCAATGAAAGGTACAGAGGTAACTTGAGTGATCTGCTATTCTTTCTGTAAATTTTCATATGGGGAATAGTCAACAGGAAAATGTCCAAAGAAATTGTCAAACATAAAATGTTCAGTATCTGCACTATAGTAATTGGTAGGTTCGCTAGAATTGTTAAGGTCTGTGACTGTCTGTTTCATGAAAGGTTCCCTACTGATTTTGATTTTGTTGGGATGTCCATTATAGGGTAACCATAGATGAGACCAGTCAGTGGCAAAGTAGCTCTTAATCTTCTTTGACCAGTCCCTACTTAGCCACATCCCATAAGATTCGGGAATGTCAGCCACTACGATGTCTATATTTTGGTGGATACGAGGATCTGGAGATAATGTAAACAACACATTTCTCAACCTTCCTACTACTCTGACTCTTGATCTGTCGAGTTGGACAATCTGAGTAGGGCAGGGTTCCAAAGTGGCATTCAATTTCCTACAGACAGATAAGGGAATTACGTTTGATGAGGCAGCTGAATCTATCATGTAGTTATATACGTTCCTGTTGAAGATTTCGAAAGTAAGAAGAAAAGGGGGTGTCCTTTTGCTTCCAATTTTTTGGTCATCTGGCTTATTGAAAGAGTCCAAGTTGTTATTCTATGATTCTCTAATATGTTTGATTATCATTCTTTTGGGTAAAGTATCCCTCATAGAAGGGATCTTTAAAAGTTCAAATAGAGATATATTTTCCTTAACTCTTTTCAAATCTTTAGCTAGATTGTACTCCATTTCTGGAATAACTGTATCCTTTTGGGGAACAGTCTTTCCTTTGTTGAGAACTGTGATAGAAGAAGCAGGTTCTTGAGGAGGTTGTGGTCTTGATCTTGTATTATAGGGGTGTTGAACATTAAACACAGTCTTAGGTTCTTCTTCCTCTTCATTCATAGTAAGTTCAGATAAATAACTAACAGTGTTCACCTGTAGGTCCTCTTATTCTTCATCCTCTTCGGGTAACTGTGAATCTCGGTTGGTCTGATCATTGGAGGATTCAGGATTAGTTCAGGATTCTATCTCCAACGCTCTAAATATGGAATATAGTTCTTTGTTTGAAAGTCCTTCAGTAGGATTAGGAGGTGGTGGATTCTGAGGAGGCTGGTAAGGTCTCCTAAAAGGCGATCTTGCAAAACCTCTGTTTTGGTTTTGATTCTCGTTGTGATTTCTTTTCAAATCGACCATCTCATTCGACATTTTTTGAAGGAATTTATTCACATCAGTCATGCCGAAAGGATCCTTGTTTTGGGTAGAATCCTTGGGCACAATGTCAGTTTTCTTCCTAGATGTTGAAGTAGAGGGTTGCTCTTCTACTGCATCTGGACTATCCTTCAAACAATAGATATCATTTTCAACTTGGATAGCTTCAGCATAGGCTTCATATAAGTTGTTTTTATGTGCCCTTTTTACCCACATTGCAATAAGGGCAGAGAGACCTTTTTCATAAAAGGAAACCAGAAGCTCTTCTGCTGGGAGAACAGGAGAAGGGATTCTATTCTTTAGGTAAGAGAACTTTTGATTGTAATCTTTAATCCTTTCTTTACCTTTCATCTTTATAGAAGATAATTCCAAAACTAAATCCAGTGGTGTTTTTTCATTTCCAAACTTTTGGATAAACAACTTCTCAAAATCATCCCATGATGTTATAGACCTGGCTTCCAAGGAAAAATACCATGTGGAAGCTTTGCCTTCAAATGTGTAAGGGAAGAGTCTACAAACCACATCCTCATGTATCACACTCCTAAGTTTGATAGCTTGCATGAAATTTTTGATATGATCCAACGCGGGTGACTTGTCATCTGGATTGAATTTGGGAAGCCATTTCTCAGGGTTCTTAGGTAACCTGTTTTGGTCCCTGAGTATCCATACAACATCTTGGTCAAGCCAAGGTCTGTTCTAGCCTTCTGCAGCCATAGGTTGTTCCTCTTCCTCTTCAGATGAAGAGTTAGAAGATTGCTCACTCTTAGATGAGGAGGATGAAGATGAAGGAGGAGAAGGTGGTGGTCCATCTGAAGGAATTACTTGTGAAGCTGGTTCTATTTCAGTGAATAATAGATCAAGATCAAATTCAGGGAATTACTTTTGGTTTGATGAACTATTTTGTTCAGTTGTTTGTTTAGTACTTTGCTCAGTAGAATTTTGATTATCTTGAATGTTTGCCTGAGGGTTGGTGTTTTCTTGGTGAATTGCTGCTAACCCTTGATTTCTTTCTACAGAGAGTCCCTGCTCCAGCCTAGCAGTACTATCATTAGACTTTTTGAGTATTTCTTTGAGTGATATAGGTCCTCTAGTAGGTGATATAATAATAATATCCCTTGTTCTAGGATCCGGGTGAGATTTTGGGGTAACAGGGATAGTATTAGGTTGTTGTACCAGTTGTTCAACAGAAATAGATGCTTTAGTGTGACTACGAGCGACAATCTGTATTCTTGTTGGAGGAGGTTTTTGAGTATTCTGTTTAGGCATAGTTCACTACTGGCCCTCCTTCTAGCGCCATTTGTTGAGGCCTCGGGGGTGCAGGGTAAGTGCAAGGTGCTGGAATGGGTCCAAGGCTCCCAACAGAGGGTGAAAACCCAAACTGAAAGGCTTCGAAAGACCCTACGCAAGGGCAGTTCTATCCCCAACTTGTTTGGTATGCAAATCTCCCATGGATATTCGGCCTCCGCTAGCACTCTATGAGTTTGTGTTTCGATCGTTGAGATCAGTTCTCCTCTTAAGGAAAACAAAGGTAGGAAAACCTAAAACGTTCTAACTTAACCTACGTGAGAAAAAGATCTACTCTAAGTTAGCTCTAATCTAAAGGAAAAGCTTGTTGTTGTGCAGATCAATCTTGATGTGAAAGGAATAAGTGTGTTTGCCAACTTCAAGAGAAATGTAAAAGATGCATTCACTCATTCACTTAGATCATAATCAATTAATGAAAATTAAATGAGAACAATTTAAGCATGTAAACTATTCAAGATAAATCTGTAATCACCTTGTTAATTGAAAAATTAACAATGATTAAATTAAATGTTGATCATTTGCAGAAATTGATACAAAAAACATCTTAATTGACAGAAATTCAATTAAACATTTCGCACATAGATCAACCATAAAGAGAAATCAGCATAACAAATCCCTATGTAAATTCATGCCTACAAAAGATCACACACTGTAGATGACAATTTGAAGCAAGAGACCAAGTACTATCAAATAAATTTGAACAATAAACAAGAGATGATTCAAAGGGATTACTTCACTGCATAAACGAAGTCTATAAACAAAATTACAAAGCTATGCTATGACATAGTATCTCCAAGTCTTCTGCTGCTGATTTCTAACCCAAAAATTATCAACCCTTAACATCGAGAGACATTCCTCTTTAAATAAAAATTACAACAGAGTGCAAAAATTGAGAAGTTCCCAAAATATAGGAATTACAAAATCGAATCAAGCTATCGATCTAGAAAATCCTGTCACAATAATCTGAATAGTTTTAACTCATACAACTCCCTCAAATCCTGAGATGGAATTTGAAATACGGATCATCTTTCTAAGTTCAGGAAAACCTCATAACAAAATCGTGGAATTTAACAATGACCCACTAACTATTGAAAATAGGCAAGAGTCGGTCCAGGAAATATTCCTATTGGATCGCCACAGGATCCTCCGGCTGACTCATAACGTTTTCGAAAACAGAAAAATCAAACAACCGGTCTTGTTTCTCAGGAGCTGGTGGAATATTAGGTTCCTCATTGATTATAAAATCATGAATAATGGAGTCATCTCGCTTACCCTATTGTTCATCGATTTCCCCTTCATTCTTCTGAGGGATCGGTAAGCAAATGGGCAGAATTCCAGAATCTTCCTCTTCGCTGCCACTACTGGTATCAGGAACACCTGCGTCAAAGGGTGGTGACATAGGTTCTAGAAATAGCAAAGAGTGAAGTTCTTCTTGCATAGAAGATTCACCAAAGGATTCATGACATGCCTGCATGTTACTGATCAGATTGTCAGAAAGAAAGATTGCAAAACAAGAAACTTTTCTAACAAATTCAGATAACGAGCCAAGTGCTTCACACTTACGACCATATTTAAGAAGAGTTAAAGTAGATCAAAATGATTGAATATGATGAGATACTATGATTAAAATCATACGAATCTAGAATTACAATCATTTGAACTGGAATGAAACGACATCGCAGCATGTTAATCTGATATGGATCATAACAAAGTACAATTTCAAGAGAATCAAGCATAATCCGATGTCTCATTTGAAAACTATCATTACAGGTCAATCTTATCAAACAATCATATCTTCAAAGATGATCATGAGGTGCGAATTGAAGTGAGCAACCTATTCGTAAGAAAGACGAGAATAAGGCATTACAATGTAAGTTTGAATGGCTTAACTTCATCCACTGCATCAATAGGAATCGATGGTGAAGATTAACTGATGCAGGACGCAGTATCAGACCTTGGAGCGTAGCTCACAATTTATTCATGGTTCCCGAAAGCTGAAACCCAAAAAATTGTGGGTTTTGAGTCTACAAACTAACATCAAAACATAAACGGGTTTCCGAAATCCGTAACCCAAAAATTGCGGGTTGCGGGTTCCGCAAACACGTAACGCAACTGCAAGGAGAAACGAAAATCCGAAATCCGAAAGCCACAACTATGGGTTTCGGGTTTCGGTTTTTGAGTTTCGGAAAGAAGATTTCCTAAAATTACTAACAAGGCCTTCCAAAAATAATACAAATTCCATGTCATCATGTATTAGCAAATCAAAATGATTTAAAATTCAAAAAGGAAGCACCTAAACAAATTGGAGGGAAAAAATAAAAAACTACTTTTTTGGATCGTATTTTCAACTTATCTCCTTGTAGGTTTATTCAAATTTCAAGTGTGAGGTCTCGTTGGATGCATAATTTAATTATGCATCCAACAAGTACCCATGTTGCATACTTTTAACAACATCCACACCATGAAAAATCGAAAATACATTAGAAAACATGTTTTCTCTCAGTAGAAACACGTTTTTAATGTATTTTCAATTTTTCATGATGTGGATGTTGTTAAAAGTATGCAACATGGGTACTCGTTGGATGCATAATTTAATTATGCATCCAACGAGTCCTCCCACTTGAAATATGAGTAAACCTACAAGGAGATAAGTTGAAAATACGATCCAAAAAAATTAGTTTTCTACTCTCTCTCTACTATTATTTTATTATTTTCTTATTATTTTCCTTAGGAGGCCCATTTTTTACCCAAATTTTCTCTAATGGGTTCCCGCAACTTGCACCTTTTGCATTGCAGGTTTAGGGTTGACCCAAACCAAAAGACTAAAAAACTAAAATCCGCAACCCACACCTTTCAGGTTCGAGGTGTCAAGGTGTCAGAAAGTCAGGTTTCGGACTGGCAGAAAGCAGATGATAAAATGCTTAAAATTTGAATCTTTTCGTGACCAAAACACTTACACATTTCTAAGGAAAACAATGACAATGAATCCAGGCAAAGGTGTAGTACAAAATCATAAAAACCAAGCTCAAAACTCACGTCTACAAGAACACTTACACAAATGCCCTTGTGTTTATTTTAAAATCAGGGCTCTCATGCTCAATTGAATCATGGGATATGTTGTGGCCACAACAAGCCCCTATCAGATTTCCAAAAAGCTTGGACCATCAACATATAAACTGTAATATTTACAAGGGGAGGAGGATAATCTCCCTGTCAATGGCCTTGCTCTTAAATAGTAATTCACATAGGTTTATAAACCCCGATTGTACATAAATAAACTTTGCCTTTTCTTAACATTTTCTAGAATTGATTAGTGTGTTTTGTTTTGTTTTCCCATTTGATCAACTTTATTGTGTTTGGCTTATTGATTGATTTGTTTGTTTTTATTTTTAATTAAACCCCATCTCAACATTTTGATGTGTGGAAATATAGGAATCTGAGCAATCTCACAGTCATCACCAGAGAATCGGGATGAATTATAGAAAAGGAATTATTTTGTATAACATTGTCATTTCTGATTTTAATTGCTGCCCAGTTCCAGAAAGGGAAACCCGTTTCATGTTCATGTTGAGTCATTATAAACCCTGTAAAATAACCAAGACCCATGAATTTCAAATTACTATCTTGGGGCTTCATCCATTCACACATAATAACCATCTCAGGCATCCTGCTACACCATACCCACAGAAAGGAAGCAAGTCTTATGGATGTATGGCAATTAAAATGATCCCATGCTACAAATTAGAAGCCAAAAGGCTTATAAAGAAGAGTCCAATTCTGAAAAGTTTCATCTCCATCAAAGAAATGGTTTTGAATATAGACATATCCAATCAAGAACACGCCCAAGAGAAACAGTCTAGGAAAGGTTCTTCTCCGTCCGTGAGCATGACAAACAAATGAATTTCTCACTTACACAAAAGGACATTGTGGATGGAAGAACCCATGTGAAATTATGAAGATTGAAGAAAGTTATCAAAGAAGACTCGGACGATAAAATCACATCAAAATAAAGCATCTAAAAGAATGCTTATAGCATGGGAATGAGGAAAAAATGAATACATATGTCTGATTTTGTTACGTTCCTGTGGAGTCATATGTAGTAGCAACCGAAAGATGGAACTAAATGAACTCCATACTATGGCATCAAGAGAGTAGTCAAGAAATCTGGTCCACGTTACCTTATATCTCGAAACAAATGACCAATATGATGCAAGAAATACTACCTCTCTGTATTGAACTCTGGCACTTTGAAATTTTGAAAAAATTAATGTAGGCATTGTTTTACAATTGGGATCACTAACATACAGACATTGTTGATTCTCAAAGGACATTTTTCATATATTTGTGTTCACCAACTAGTCACCAATTGTTGCCTTGGAAACCATTTCCCCAAAATTTTCTTAAAACTGTAGGGCCCCCCGTTTATTTTTTTGAAGACTTAGAGTTTGGCTCATTCTAGAGAATTCATCTTTGACACTTCGAATTTTTTCCTGAAAATCAAGTAAAGAAAGCTAATTTTTGGCTAAGTGTAACTGGGTTTTTTGTGCCGAAACAGTCAGAGAAACTCGGCGAGTTGAGCCGACACGGTCGAAGAAAAATTTGGTTTTTGGATGAAGCCCTATTTAGGAGCAACTCGATGAGTTGAGCCAACACGGTCGGGGGAACTCAACGAGTGTCGCCAAAACAGTCAAAGATTATTACTTTCTATAGTCACGCTGAAAACACTCAGAATTTTTTTGAAAGTTGCATTTGGTCGGAGTAGATGAGTGAATCGCCCTAACCGTTTCGACGAAAAAAACTTAATCATGCTGAAACATATCGGAGGGGAAATTCCAGTTACGTCGATGAATCCTTGGTGAAAAAATATCGGCATAGAATAGTAAGTGCCGCGACCTATTTCATAGCAACATGGCAAGTGTCGTCGAAATGGTCGCCGACAAAATGTACTGATGATGAAATTGCGGCGAGTGCTGATGCAAACCACAAAGCAAAAAGAAGTTTTCAGTGAAACTCACAAAGTAATGCCGATGCTTCCGGCGAAACTAAGGAAATAACTCTGAAACATTCACAGTAAAGTGGAAAGACACGCCAAGTTGTTTCGGGGAAAATTCACCAAGTGAGCCCGATGTTGGCACAAGATTGAAAACGCTGCCAACACGTTTCGCTGTAATTGGGCGAAGACACGTTTCACTGCAATTGGGCGAATCATGCCGGAATGGATGGCGGTAATTTTTTAATCTGACAGCGACGCAACGAAAGAAATTTCGCACCGAAATAGGAGCCTAGTCATTAAATGGCCCCACCAACTCACCCCATTCACATTTATTGCTAGGGGTTTTTCAAAAACTATATACATAGGGCATATTTATTTTGATTAACATTTCCAAAAACATCGTTTTAGCGATTTTTATTTCCACCAGTCGCTGGACTCCAAACATCCCAATGCCGTTGAGCTCAACTTCACAGCCAATCGATAATTGGAAGGTAGGCTGCCTCGTACCGTCATATTCCGTTTCGAGTTGACATTTTTTGTTTCTTATAAAACGTCAGTATTTTCTCATCGCTGGTTTATCCACGTCGCTCTGACCTGTTATGGAAAACAATTTGTGTAACGTCCCCATTATTGACCCCATTACATTCAAATGTAATTGATGTAATATTGTTATGAAATCATGGTGAGGAGCTCAAGGTCAAGGCCCCGCCATCGATTTAGTGATGCATATGGTTTGCGTGCTAGCAATGCACATTGGAAATTCAAATATCATGTAATATGCATTTTAATAAAAATACCCACAACTAGCTATGCAATGCAACAAAGAGATGGGGGCATGATTTCACAAGGAATTGGGAGGGAAAACATTCAAACCCTTGAGCCAATTAGGTCAAGCCAAGTGTCAATGGGAGAACCCATCACACCCTCAACTACCAATGTTGACTTTTGTACCCAACGATTGATTTCTCCCAAGAGTTGGTTGAGGTAGTAAATGCCTTGGGAATGGAGAGGTATGGCTGTCCAAATTCGGGTATGGGCAAGCCACCCTTCATGGAAAATCATGTTTGTCCCCTTGGGAAAGAATAGAGCCATGAAATTTCTCTCTAAGGGATTATGCATCCATCATTCATTCTCCCTTATGAGTTTAGAGCCACCTGGGCGTTTTCCAGGCATGTCTGCTGCGTTTTTCTTCATTCTCCCTGTAGAGAAGTGCGTTTTCGTGTTGTATACCAGTGGGGAAGAAGGGGAAATCGAATGGGGGATTCAATAGAGACTGTTTTGGGCTATTGAAGGCTGAGACATTGGGGAAGAAATTGTTTTTCCTCCCTGTAGTTGTTTGCCCCATCCCACAATTCATTTTTGGTTGGGAACGTTTTTGAGAAAACCCATGGCCATCTTATTTGTAAATCCTACTGTTTAAAATGTGTATCCTTGCCCCTGTTTGTGCATGCTGTGTGAGAGAAGAGTATGTTGGGTATGGGTTATGGGTATCCATAGCTTGGGCTTGAGCATGAGTGTAAGCCTCCAGGGTTCAAGTGTAGCCTGATAAACCCAGTTGGACTGGCTTGGCTGAGATGAAATGGTTAATGGGCTACGTGGGAGCCGGAATGTTCCCTTTCCTTGTGAGAATCATGCCCAGCTTGGGGGTGGCCTTCGGACGGACTCAGTATAAGCTGTCGAAGAGCCTATGGCTGGGTGGAACGTTGCAGCGACATAGCTAGTTGCTTGGGCAGTTGCAAAAGTGAAGATAAGTGTTTTTATGCCTCTATATTTACTTCTGCACTATAGGAATTCAATAACTGTTGATATGTTGTATGCATGAGTAATGTGTGTGGATGTCTTAATTTCGTTGTGCATCATAATTGATTTGTTTTACATCTACACATTCATAATTTTATTTATATGAATCTAACTAGTGGGTTGAGATCATGGGAAAGCCCTAAATTTGGCATCATGTACCCTGCCATGCATTGGTTGAATGGGTGGGTACATGACAATTTGTGGGGTTTAGAGTGGTTGTTGAAAGGGGGTTTTGACTTCACATATCCAGGGTCTCTCTTATCTGAACAGTCACCCTACCTCTTGTTTAAACCCGGACGAGTCCTTCATGACCCTAGTTCCTATTTATTTGACATAATCACGGGTGGGGGTGATCTTGGCCACTGATAGTAGAGTTTTTATGCAAACTATCAGCTTAGCACTGTTGGAATATTTTATATTCCTTGGAAGGTAATAATGTCTTTGTATTATGTTGGAAGATATCCACAATCTTATGTAAAAGAGTAATACATTAGATCCCATATTCATTATGGTAAAGTATAATCTTGATATTCATTATTATATAAATATATGTTATTATGGAGAATTATATTATCCCACATGTAATATGTGAGAGTAATTCCTCTTCATCTCTTAGTATATAATAGAGTCAAGGGAGGCACATCACTCAATCATGATCTTAACTTATTCACACAAGTATTTGTATATTGTATTGGGGTTATTGGCATTGCTCTCTTGTAAGCTTGAGGGAGATATTCTGGAGATAATAGAAGACTACCTTCCCGTGGATGTAGCCCAATTGGGTGAACCACGTATATTTGGTGTACTCTTTTCTCTTGTTCTCTTTTCTATACTTATTGTTGATATATTATTATTTTGCATAGATCCATATCTCTAACAAGCACAGTGCCCCCTGCCACCTTGAAACCAACGCAGAAATCCACTTAGAAAACCAAAAATATTCGCATCGCAAATGTTTTTCTTCTTCCCGGACAGATAAATCAAGATCGCCGTGTAGTTTTCTCAAGTTTTTCATAACTTTTACCCTTGCAGAGAACCGACCTTGAATGTATCTCATTTTGCATCACTAAGGACGTCGTGTTTTCGAAACCCCATAGTAGCCTCCCACAGGGTTTTCTATCGATGATAGATTCATTTGTTGCATCTCACCCATCGCTGGCTCAGGCCGTAATTTGTTACAAAGTGATTATAATTCAAGATCGGCTCGAATCTATAATCCCTGAAACATGCATTTATTTATTTTCTTCATATAATCCCCTCTGCAAAATTATTTAAATGTTGGTTTAAACATATGCATATTAATTTCCACACACCTACATAACGTTGGAGCAGAGCAAACCTTAGAAATACATGTATGGCAGCATGGAAGTATTCAATTGCTTAACTCTGTTTGTGTGCTATAATGTTTCCAGATTAATTTTTTGTAAGATCTATTTATACATTAATCCCAATGTCTTACAGGATTTAGAAATGTAAAGACGAACTGGTAAACGAAAATCTAATATAGTTGAATCGAAGTCAGACGTAGAAGTGGTGGTTGACACCCCAACAGAAACCATGTTGGAGGATACCATAGTAGTAATAGGAGGCACCCCGGAATATAGGTGGGGAGAACTTTATCAGATTATCCAAGACCAAAACATACCTGAGGCATCTCTTGAAGAGATGGTTTTATACCAAAACATTAAGAAATCAGGCCTTACCAAAGAATCCACACGCCCAGAGCCTTTTCCTTGCTCAGAAGTTATCAGATGGATCCTGCCTTACATGGATGTTGGTGCAAGGATCGTTTCAAACATGAAAGGGGAAGGATTTTCATCTTTCCATCCATGAAACATAACAACAACATATAAACTGCCACCACCCATGGTCTTGATGACCAAATATTGGATCAGAGGTGTAAACATGGACCATTTCGATTATGCTAAAATAATGGTAATCCCTGGGAAACAACTAAGGAAGAAAGCAAGTGGGGAGTATGATACTCAAATATTGAGAACCACATTCAGGATTATAGCTTTGATGCTAAGAATAATTTTCAGGAGACGAAATGGAAGCATCTACAAGCTAAAATGGGTACCCCTTATTTATTACATAGCCTTCGAGGGAACTATGTTTAACTAGGTGGACATCATCACAGATAGCCTGACATCAACAATAGTAGCACACAGGGAGGATTAACTCAGAAGAAAGAATAATTTTACATGTCATCGTATCTTATGGACTGCATACTGGTCAGGCACCCGTTTCCAAAGATAGGTTGTATCTTGAATCAAGCGGAATCTCCTGTCCATGTGGCCTATCAGATCACATGGGCCCACAGATATGCGAGCCAATACAAACTCATATATGAAGAGGTTATCATCTCTATTTATTCGTTAATTTTCAATGAGGAACCAAACTGCCTATCTGAAAACGCAATGGCAATAATAAATGAATACGGGGATTATTATTTTTTGCAAGAAGGAACCTATATCAGAATGTATGGGTGTTCTAGAGCTCCATCCCTAATGCCAAAGTATGCGACACAATTTGTAGTCCACAAAGAGGTCGTGAGGCTGGTATTCATTAATGGGATTTCTAGTTACTTGCATGATAATAAGAAGGCCTCCTTCCGAGCATCACCCTTTTGTATTAGGGCCTACAAATTTTCCAAGGTTAAAGGTGTCAAAGCTTTTGTAAAGGATTTCGAAGCATTCCATTTTGGGGAAAAGAGTTTCGCAAGAAATGACAGCGATAAGAAGGTTGTTGATCATTGTGCATTAATTACAATACATTATGAATATGTCGATTACATAGAAAAGGATGAGGAAGTGTACAGAAGAGAAAGCAATATGACTGATATGAAAAAATGTTTTGTTCGGAGAAGTGACACCGACCCTCGCAAAACTGTTAGTGCTACAATGGAGGAAAAAATACAAAATAAAAAAGAAGAGGCTATAAGGCTACAAGTGGAAGAAGCAGAGTAGAAGATGAAAGAAGAAGCAAAGCGGAAGCTAAAGGAAGAAGCAGAGCAGAAGCTAAAAGAAGACGCAGAAAGGAAGAAAGAAGAGGAGGCAGAAAAGTTGCAAAGAGAAGAAGAAGAATGAAAAAGAAAATAAGAGGAGGAAAAAATACAAGAGGAAGAAAGAGAAGCACCTGAGAGGAAAGAAAGAGAATATAAGTCCAACGAAGCTGTGGAAAGCATGGAAAATAAAGGTGGAAGCTCAAATATACAACACATGGACACAGAACCACCTAAAGTATCAGGTGTCATGCTGACTAGAGGTCACCTCCCATTTGCAGAGCTAGAGATCACACCTTTCACCCCGTCAAAGCAACACACCGTGGCCAAATTGGACACAATTATTTTTTATTCAGAGAGAAATACCATCACAAGGAGGATAGAGAATATATTGAAAACGGGTACCCATCCTGATGTTGTCATTGTCCAGGAAAACACGATCATGGAGGTTACTCATAGAGACCCTAAATTCACAACCTTTGTTAGTATAGCAATTGTACAAGCAAGTGCAGATAACGTTGACAAGTTGTTGAACAATATCGAGCACAAAAAGGGAAAGATGTTGAAGTTAAAGGATAACTTGGTAAAGGTGCGCGGAGAAGGTATAGAGTTGAAAAGAAAGTATGAGGCCATAATGATGGAAAAGGATAGATTATTATCTAACTATCAGGGTATGGACGCAGAGAAAGATGAAATGACAGTACATTTAATAATAATGGAGGGCGAGAAAAGTGACTTTGAAGCCTACATCAATGAATTGGAAACAACAGATTGACCAACAAATCAACAGGTTGAATATTTGCAAAATCAAATTGGGGAACTAGTCAAAGAAAAGGAAACATTGTAGGGATAGTTGGAACTGGAAAACAATAGGAAACAAGACATGACTCATTTCCATGAGCAGGCATGCAAAATTCAAGAGAAAATATGTCACTAGAAATAATTTCTCACTGAAGAGATCTACAAGATGAAAATAATGATAGAAAGGATGAACGATATTGTTGCAGAATCGTCAAGGACCAAACAAAAATTATCAAACACTGCAAATAAAATTAAAAGGCAGTTGACGTGGAGATATGGAAAATTAGAGTTCCCTGACCACTTGCCCCAAAAGACGATTGCAGATTCTAATTTAGACATGGCTCTTCTTGATTTTTGTAGAAATATGGCAAGAGGATAAATAATGAAGTCCCTAAATCTATCGAGAAGTGTGTAGGGTTCTACCAGAAGATTCATCAGATTCACGAAAACATTTCAGCTCGCTATGCCTCCGAATATGGACGAGCTACCTACCAAATATAAGCATTTGATGGAGTTGTGAAATGCGTTGAAGGATGACTTGAATTATATTAGGAAACTGGACGTGTTGACAGAGCAAGATCTTCATCAATACATTGGGAAAGCATCCATAATTGCCTATTTTCGAGAGGAGATCTACAAAGCAGCAAAAGGAGTAAAGAGTACGGAAAATGAGCTATCATATCATGAGATAACTTTGAAAGTTTTAGAACCCACACAATGTAACATTATTTTTGAAGAGACTAACATGTGGGCCAAATACATCTCTAATCTAGAAAGGCCAGCTAGAAATTAATATTTTGTATTTTATTGTAATATTCTTTATGCAAACACTAGAGGACGAATTTTGGGAATCTAAAGGTTAGGGTAGGTAAAACGAATAGCCATATGGAGAAAAAAAAATTGTAATATAAATATATGGTGAGAAGGATTAGAGAAAGACTTTTGGCTGGTGAATTAGATGATGGAAACATTTTGTAAAAGAAATATTTCTTTGCTAATGAGAAAGACTGATTCACTGGGGAAAAGCTTGCACTAATGTTTACGTGGAATATGTGATTGTTGGAACATAACTATTTCTTTTTATGCTTATATCATATTGTGAGATCTTTCTAATTATGTTCAACTATTTCAATGATGATGAATGGTTTCTTTATTTCATGCAAATGTTTGTGTGTAACAGAGTAATAAATTGCTTTAATAAAAATTAGAGCTATCTTTGATAATTTCTTCTAGAAATGTGAATGTTTATTTTAATGGCTATCTGTTAAATTTACCTGATCATTTTAGCTTATTAGTCTCACTTTAAATTTTCTCCCTGTAGGGATAGGATAGTTAGTTTAAATTAGAAATAAATGAATTGATTGGGTAAGAGTGATAAGACGGGAGGTAAGAAGCTATGTATCACTTGCTAAGGATTCTGCCTAACAGTTCTAGATTAAATGCATTAATTAGGGCACTTGCATTTCATAACTTAAATTAAAATTATATAAACAGTGCACCAAGTCAAAACCGGTAAAGTTTTAAAACAAACATACTTACAGTAGTTGGAACGTAAACTGGACGGATTCCCCACACCAAATGGTGAGTGATCTGATTGAGATCATTTACTAGGGAGAATCCCTACTGTTGATGCTGAGAATTTCTGGGCATCAACATGATCAAAATTTATAAGCAAAATATTGAAAGATTATATTTTTTCCTTGAATAGGATACATGATATAAAGGGGGGAAATGACATGGAGGATGAGAATAAGTTATTTTTTCAAACCACCCAAGATATATATATATATATATATATATATATATATATATATATATATATATATATATATAGAAAATGAAAAAGAAGTTCATGATGGACCTAGTGAGGATGAAGGCTGAGAGAGTTCGAAAGAGGAAGAAACTACAACTTAAACTGTAAGGAGGCTCACTTAGTAAAGAAGGAAAACATACAGGAATAATTGTACTCTATCTAATTTTAAATGTATATTTTATTTATCTATGAACACAAATCAACCTACTACTTTGAAGAATGGAAATATAAGATAAGGAGTTGTGGGGATTGGCCATGGATGAGGATATGAATACACTCAAAAAGAATGTTACATGAGAATTCTTATTATTTCCTAATGGATTAAATCCTGTGAGATATGAATGGGTGTCCAAAATAAATATCAGTTAACATGGCAGTGTTGAAAACTACAAGGTAAGGTTGGTTGTGAAAGGATATTCGTAGGTTGAGGGGATAACATTCGGTGATATTTTTTCCCTTGTTGTTATGTTAACATCTATTAATTTTTTATAATATGAGATGTGGTTTTAGACTTAAGGATGGAATATATGGATGTGGAAACAACATTCCTACATGGCGACATGAATGATGAAATATATATGACACGATCAAAGCACTACATTGAATAATTGAGAGAGTCATTGGATTGAAAATTTAAAAAAAAAAAGCCTTTGTATGGTCTCAAATAGTCTCCCAAAATGTGATACCAAAAGTTTGATATCTTTTTGTTTGCATTGGGATTTTGAGATTGAAATGAGATCACAGTGTGTATTACGAATACGATGGTGATCATTTCCTTTTTATCACTTTGTATGTAGGTACCATGTTAATGTTTTGTAATAGTAAGATGTGTTTCATGATTTGAAGTCTCAACGTTTAGTGAATTTTGGCATGAGGGACTTGGAGCCCGTGAAATATAATTTAGGAATTGAGATTAAAAGATATAAATATAGCATAAATATTTGGTTGAGCCAAAGTAAGTACAGGAAATCAATGCTACATCATTCATGCATGGATTGCATATGGTTCCGTGTTCAAATTTATGTGGGAACTAAGCTTTCAGTTGAACAATTTCCTATAGAACCTACACAAATGGACAACATGCCTTCTATTCCTGATGCTATTTTAGTTGGTATTTTGGTGTGTGGTATGGTATTTACTACACTACACATTGCCCAAGTAGTGGGAGCTTTGATTCAATTCATGAATAACCCTCTATGTGAACATTAGGTTGTACTGGATAAGGTTTTTAGGTATTTGTGAGGTACTTTTGATTATTCCATGTGTTATCATAGTAATGTCTAGTGTGACCCAAACTCGATGGACATATAAGGTTATGTGGACTGTAATTGTGTAGGGGATGTAGAGAGAATGATATCTACAAGTGGATATGTGTTTCTATTGTTTGGTGGCACCATGGAAAATTTTAGGGGCTAATTTTAGCCCTTGGGTTAAATTTAGGGGTTTTAAATTTTTAATGGGTTTTTTTTCTAAAACACCCATTATGTATGATTAGCCCACATTTTATTTTGTTATTTTTAATGAATACGAAGTTAGCCCCATAGAATTTAAAAAGGGGAGCCAAGATAAAATATTTTTTCCCCTCTAAAAATGGATTAAAACTTCTATTATCCAATGAAAATAGCTAGGAAGCTCCCATTTTCCCCCAATTTCTAGATATGGCAATTGATAGGGGATCTTTCTCCTTCTATCATTCATGGAAATCGAAGTCAGAGTTACATTTGTCTAGATTTTATGAGTTGAATCTCATTTCACAAGTTACGTAATGTACACATGAGAAGGGAATTTGATATTTACTATCATTTCTTATAGAAAACCATTTCCATCTAGGAGAGTTCTGAATCCCATCGCCCTAGATCCAAATTTTCCCCCAAAAATATGGGGATTACGAACCTTGCGATCGTCGATGTAGCAATGATGTTTAAGTGGGTGTTTGGGCCACCATGCCTATTGGATAGTACTTCATTCATATCTGCCTATTTGGGCATGTAGGGGGGCATAACACTACTTATAACTGCTGCCATTTTGTTTCTACTTATGTTTGTGTTCTCCCTTCTAGGACATGGCATGGGTGGAGCAACCCGGAATGCCATTGTATTTGCCGCTTCTTTTTCTTTGGGAACTATTAGGTATTTTGACATGTTTCTTTTTTTGTTTATCCCATTACTATATATGGTTTTATAATTATCAAAAATATTACCATTACTTTAAAAAAAATTATAATTTAGTAAAATATTCACCAAGACTTTACAAGGTTTATAATTTAGGGAAAGATTCACTAAGACTTTACAAGGTTTTATAATTTAGGGAAATATAATTTGTCAATATTTTATAAGATTATATAATTGAATGAAAGATTCACCAAAAAGGTATATATAAATAACATAACATTGATAAAATAGTCTTTATATCTTCATATATATGATGGGGATTCACCCATTTATTATACATAGAAATTTAGGGGGGTTTCTTAAAATTTTCCCTGGGTAGCACAATGATTTGGACAAGCAAGAAGCAAGTTGTGTTTTCTTTGTCCACTATAGAGGAAACATATATGGAATATACACATGCCTAGAAGGAGGCCATTTTTTCTATGAAATTGTGTTCATAAATAGGGATAATTCATAGATTTATTATAGTTTAGTTTAATAGAAATAATGTCATTTGTCTAGATAAAAATCCTACCATTCATGCAAAGACAAAGCATAGTGACATCTACTACCATTTTGTTCAGGAAATGGTAGAGAATGGAAATGTGATACTAGACAAAATTTGAAAAGTTTACAAATGTTGTAGATGCAATATTTTGACAATATCGGTGAGTATTGTTAAATTCAAGTGGTGTACATTGTAAGCTTATGGGCCTTATGGCCTCTAGTATTTATCTCATAGTTTGATGCATTCTCCCTTATACTCTTTCAATGCATATGAAATGTGGGATAATGTTGATACAATTATGCCATACACCTTGTATTTATATGGCATAACTAGTATTGATTGTTGAGATGTAACATGGAATGAATGTTGAGAAGTGGCAAGAAATAAATGTTTCTCAATGATAGAGAATAAACACAAATCACTCGTAGGTAATGGATGCTAATTAATAACATTTGACTCGATAATTAACAGTGGTTTCCAATATTTAGAAATGGAAAACCATAAATGGTTTATGGTTTTTCTATGCCTATTTATGGAGTTCTAGAGTCTGAGGAAAATGTGTGCATTAATTTTTAACTTATTGTTATTCTTCCAATTTTTCTCCAAAATAATGTGTTGCTAAACACTCCCATGAGCACATGGAATTTAGAATGTATTGTAACTATTTTTTTTAGTTTCTAATTAATATGTTTGAGTATGCTTTGGAGTACGTGGTTTTCCTCCTTGAAGGGTTTCCCTTAGAAATGGTTTTCCAATGTTTGTATGTTTCTTTGTTATTCATTATTATAATATTTGCATATTATTCTCTCTTTGATTAGTGTATGAAGCGTAGCTCATAAACCTTCTTCCGTACATTGTTGGGATACAAGTTCAAATTGAGAACACATTTGATGTTTGGCATAACATTGATGAGTCACATAGGTTAAGACATGCTTTAGCTATGATTATTAGGGACTTTGATCATAAGTCATAATAGGTCTTTTGTCCTAGGATGACATTTATATACATGTATTGGTGACATAGGGATGAAACCAAAACCCTTTGTTGGACACATAAAAAGAGACCTAGGTTTCAAAAACAACCAATAAATGGTTCCATTGCTAGGACATGAACCTAGGTCTCTTAGGTGAGAGTTGATTATCTTGACTAACTAAACCACCACATATCCCTTTGTTGGACACCTAGATAAAACCTTGGGACTTAAAAAGATCTAATATAGACAATGATACCACTATGGAAAATGAATCTATTGTAAGGATATAATCTTACTCAACCCAAACCACTACACTCATGGCATAAACAATCTTCTCACTGTTGAGCATTTTAATACTCTCAACAAATGATCAATAACCTGTGGCACTTGATTTCATTTCCATACAGAACATAGGTAAATATTCCATTTTTGTGCTCAACAATCCTCAAGGGACTTTTTCCCTTCTATTATTGTTCAATGTAGGTAGAAAGAGACCAAATTGTTGGTTCCTTATTGAGAATAACTCGAAAGAGAAACAATTGGCTCCAAATAGTCAATGAGAAACAATAACAAGGTTGTAGGTTTAAAAGTTTTTTCTTTAGATATTATGAGCCTTCTAATCATAGTTTCTTCCTCAAAACCATCTCATTTCCTCTCTTATTTTCATCAGAAAGTCCCCAATGTCTATAGGAACTTACCAACCACAATTCCATGCGCTTCTCTTTCCATTTGTAGACATAGAAACCATGGTTTCACAAAGGGTCCTTCATAAACAAGAAAGGGAAAATGCTCATGCTATAATAGAAGAATGACCCTTCAAACCCAGGTGAATAAAGATTCCCCTAATAATTTTCACAATATATACTTTCCTTATACATAAAAAAATTATTCTTAAGAAGAACAAGGAAACATCAAAAAGAAAAACTCAAGTCAACATTGATGAAACGTGCATTGAAAGATACTACCTCCAAAACATAAATGCCAGTTTCAATGACAAATAACCTATGTAGTGTCTTCCCTCTCCCCCTCTTATGGTAAAATAATCCCTGGTTTCTTCCTCAAACAACCTTTTTTATACATATTCTATTATTATGGATTTCATTTTATTCATACTTTAACATATACATAAGCATACCATGGAAAACACAAAATTACTATGTAATCCTAGCCCACTACAAAGACTTTAGACATTCATTAAATTAACCTTGACCTTATGCTTCTCACTAGAAATGCAATACATACATTTCACATTTCATATTTTTATAATATGGATTAATTATAACTCTTGACCTTACATGGAATGATTGCAACCACATAAATCTGGCCATAAAAATAATAAACACAATTTAATATATTATGTTTTAGTGATCAAAACATATAGCAACTTTATTTCTATGATTGGAACATTCTTTTCATTGCGTCGAGAGGCGCTCTACAACCCCGTATGGGGGAGATCTTGTAACATGTAACTGATGTAACATGTAACATTTGTCGAATATAATAAAATGTAAAAATAAAAAGTAATAGTATGGGGGAGATCTTGTAACATGTAACAGATGTAACATGTAACGTTTTTCGAATATAATAAAATGTAAAAAGTAATGCTATGATGGATGTAACATGTGACATTTGTAAAAAGTAACAAAATGTAAAAAGTAACCTTCGAAATCAATGGCTATATAATGGAAATCAAAACAACATAAAAAAATAAAGAAAACATTAATTAAAAAATTAATGTTGGTACGTAAAATAAAATATAGAAATCCATGTTGGCTCATAAAATAAAATATTATGAAAAGTAATTAAAAAATAGATATTCGTTTATAAAATAAAAACTTAAAACTTAAACCTGTATCTATCAATCAAGAGAGATCAAATTTCTTGAGTATAAGTTTATAAAAAGAAAGACACCTCAAGAAATTGGATCCCTCTCGATGCTTGATAGATCCTGGTTTAAGATGGACCTATGTTGGTCTTTAACTTCAATGTTTATTATTTTTCATATACTATGTCATTATATTTAATATAACAACATTATGTATATTTAATATAACAACATTATGTTTATTATAATAACATTATGGAATGTGATTTGTTGTTTTAATTATTGGTATCTAGATCTAGTTGTGAAACCTTTTTATTATTTTTCTTCTTCTAAAAGCATTCATACATGATGGGGCTCTGGTTTTTGTTCGGTATATGACTGGTGACTGTTGATAGAATAATTGCGTTGGAGAATGCATTTGAATCCGTGGGCGGCAAGAGTGGGGAGCAAGCAGAGTGGAGGGCGGCGGTTGGGCAACGCAAGGGGGGATGAGGGTTATGGGTAGGGGACATCAGTGGTTCGGGGTGTAGGGAGGATGAGGGAGAGGGGGGTGGGCGAAGTAGGGGAGGGAGGGGGTCGGGGTTGGAAGGAGGAGTAGGAGGAGGAACAAGGGGGTGGGAGAGAGGGGAGGAGGAGGGGGATGGTGAGCAAGTTGGGTAGGTAGGGTATTGTTTGATTTTGATTTTTTAAATTGTTTTAAATTTTTTTTAATATATATATATATATGTTTATATTGTGTTTTTATTTATTTTATTGTATTTTTATTTTTTCTTATTTTTTAAAAAATTGTTTTGATTTGTTTTATTTTTAATTGTGTTTTTATAGTATTTCCTTTTTGTTGTTTTATTTGTGTTTTGGATTTTTTTTTTAACTTTATTTTTTTAAATGGTAGTTTTATTACTCTTATATATATATATATATATATATTAAATGTCAAATTAATTTTTTAAAAAATAACATTTTAATTATTTAATTTTTTTCTTTTTTATTTTTGTTTCAAATTCCTCTAATGTTCTATTTTTAGAAGAAAAAAAATAAAAATTGAGTTCTCTCTCTTTTTTAAAGTTATTTAAAAGAAGAAGAAAAAATTATGATATGCATGGTTTCAAAATGAATGCAGTTGTAACCCGACAGTGTCACCTATAGCACCACTTTTTGAGTCGAGGGTTAATTTTGAGTTTTGACTACACTAACACTGACTGGGGGTTTCCAAAATATTGTAATTTTAGATTAGAAAAAAAAGGTGCTATCTGTAGCACCACTTTTTGATTTGAGATTTGCTTTAAGGTTTTGATAGAATTGACACCTATCAGGGTTTCCAAAAAGTCATAATTTCAGCCCCCAAAAAAAGGGTGCTACTAGTAGTACTACTTTTCGATTTGGGGTAAAAATAGCCACTAAATGCAACCTGTAAAAATATGAGAACTCTCAAGAGTTATTGTCAAGCTGTGTAATATATTTTTTAGGGTAATTGTTGTAGTAGTTGGGAAAATATACTACTGTATATACTATACAGTCATAGACCTACACATTACACATTGTATTAGAAGGAGTGTATTAAATATTGCAAAGACAGCTCTAGATTGCCTTAATTTGCAAAGATTGTACAATTTTAGATTGTCATATTGTAGAAGGTGGAAGAGACTATAGAATTACACCTTCCTTTTGTTTTCCAAACACTCTTAATTTGTAGATTGAGCATATCATCATCTTGTCAAGATGCATTCTCAAAGAAGACACAGAAGAAGGACTATCAAAGGCAGTGGGCATAAACAACACAAACAGAATGTCATACTTACATTGTAAACATTGTGGAAAGAATGGAAATGAAGCAAACCAATGTTTATAAACAAGAAAAAGGTAGAGTCCAAGAGGCTGGTAAATCTCTTGAAACTGCTCATTGTATGTTTCACACTGTAATATTGGAATAAATGAAATAACATCATTTTCATCTTACAAAGATGCTTGGTTGCTTGATATTGGTGCAACATCCTATATGACATTTAGAAAAAATGTTTTTGAAGAAATAAATGACAATGTAGATGGAATAGTATATTTTATGCAAACAAATCTAGCCTCAAACCAAAGGGAATTAGTTCCATCAGGCTCAAACTGCCTGGATTCCCTAACTTTTTGCTGCATAATGTTCTCTATCTTCCAGATTTGTAGAGATGTCTGTTGTCCCTGGTGCAGATTTGACAGCAATGTCATTCCATCCACATGTTCGATGGAATAGTAGAGATAAGGAAGTCCTCTCACAACCAGGTCATCAGGGCCATATATGAAGATGGAAAGTTGTTGAAGCTGAACTGATCATATGCAAGAGTTCAAAACTTTTCCTGCCTCTCTTAGCATGAAGAAGGTATTCTATCATCTAGGTATTTTATGGCATGCTAGATATGGACACTTAAACTATAATAGTCTTCGCTTGTTGAAAAATAGTGGTGTTTCTGGTTTTCCCACCATTCCTAAGAAGATGAACTAATGTGATCCATGTATACTTGGAAAACATAGTAAGCAATGATTTCATAAGTCCAAATTCAGACCATGTAGAAAGTTAGAGCTTATTCACTCTGACCTATGTGGTCCCATGCCTATTCCTTCTACCAATGGTAATAAATATCTCATGACCTTTGTTGATGACTACACTAGAATGTGTTGTGTGTATTTATTAAAGAAAAAATATAAAGCATTTCAAACATTCAAAAATTTTCATGTTTGGATAGAAAATGAAGCATGTTCTCATATTGGCACACTTTGAACTAATAATGGAAAATAATACACTTATAATAATTTTGAATACTATCTTCATCAACATGGGATTTTGCACCAAATTACAATTCCATAGAATCCTCAAAAAAATGGTGTGGCAGAAAGAATGAACATAAATATGATGAATATGGTACTCTCCATGTTCTTTTTCAAGAATGTCAGATTGATGTCTTGGAAACAAAAATCTGCATGAAATGTGGTATGGATGCATCCCTTCGGTGAGGCATATTAGGGTCTTTGGTTCCATTTGTTATGCCTTGATACCAAAGGAATAAATAGAAAATCTAGGTGCACAAAGTTTGAAATGCATTTTCTTGGGGTATTCAAACACCAAGGCACATCGACTTTACAATGAGGTAAACAAAAAGTTTATTTTTTCGAGAGATGTCATTTTTCTTAAAATGAATAAAAATAAATATTCTATTGAAAGACAGCTTGATTGTCTAGAAATTTTTTTCCCATGTAAAGACCTTTCATGAAGTTGATAATGAAATTCCACATCTTGAAGGGGGGATCCCTCTCTTGGATCAATCTCTGGAATTTTCTTTTGAAGCACCAAAACACCCTCATGAAGAATAATTTATTGTCACTTCACCCAACAGGAGGTTCAACTAGATGTTGTGATTGAAAGAATTAGAAGGCTGAATCTTGAAGAAAATGAAGCACCATCTGCTGATCAACTTGGGACTTCAAGAAAAGTTATGAAATGGGTCACAAAGACACTTGAAAGTGTCCATCCAAATGAACTTGGAAAGACATGAACAAGAAGTTCAACCATAAAAGAAGATGGAGGAGATGCATATAATTCAAAATCAGGTGATGTAGAAGATATGGATGTCTCATTTTATTATGAATTGAATTTATATGCTAACCTTGAACCAAATTCCTTTGAATAAGCTTTTACTTCTGATGATTGGAAAGAAGCCATGCGGAATGAGTATGATGCGTTCATGAAGAATGGAACCTGGAATTTAGCAGACCCTCCATTTGGAACCAAACCAATTATCTAAGAAGGGGTATACAAGAACAAATACATATCATATGGCTCAATTGAAAAGCACAAGGTGAGACTTGTGGAGAAATACTATGCACAGAAGGAAGGCATTGACTATGAAGAGACATTCTCCCCCATAGGAAAATGGGATACCATCCGCACCTTATCATCATTGGCTGCACAGAATGGGTGTAAAGTTCATCAGATGATGTGAAAACTGCTTTCTTGAATGGAGACTTGAAAGAGAATGTCTTCATGTCTCATCCTGAAGGATTTGTTGTGAAAGAGAAATAACAAAAGGTATGTAAACTCATCAAGTCATTGTATGGCCTGAAACAAGCACCTTGTGCATGGTATGGAAATCTAACCAAGCATCTTCTAAAGTTAAATTTTGAACACTTTAATCATGATGACACAACACAATTTCTAAAGAAAGTTGGAATATTTGTTGTGTATATTGTGGTGTATGTAGATGATTTGTTGATGAAAAAGAAAAATGAAAGCTATATTGAATCCATAAAGAAATAATTGAATAAGGGATTTGAGATGACATATTTGGGACACCTTCACTACTACTTGGGAATTGAAGTAACTCAACATCCTAAGTACATATTCATCTCCCATAAGAAGTAAATTGGAGAATTGTGAAATATATTTTGGATGATAGAATGCAACTCTCTTTTGACTCCAATGGAACATGATTTGAAGCTCATATCAAAGAAAGGAAAATAATTTGAGGATGTGAGCAAGTACAGAAAGCTTGTGGGAAGCCTTATATACCTTACCACCACCAGACCATGTATTTCATTTGTTGTTGGGATCCTTTCAAGGTTCATGAAAAAACCTTATGCAGGACATTGATCTAATGCTAAAAGAGTTCTAAGATAGTTGAAGGGGACTCAAGACTATGGACTCAATTATTCTAAGGTCGATCACTTCAAAATTGTTAGGTACTTTGATTGGGACTTTGTTGGAAACAAAGAGACATGAGTGTCTACTTCAGGCTACCCCATGGGACTTGGATAAGCAATTGTCCCTTGGAGATCACGTAAACAATCAATTCCAGCAAATTCGACAACAGAGGCAGACTATGTGGTTGTTCCAGAAGCAACAAAGGAGATTGTGTGGCTTAGGAAGATAGTTGAATATTCATAGGAGAAACGAGAGAACTGCACTCCCCTATTGATCGAAAATAATTTTGCAATAAAGTTGGCCAAGAATCCCAGATTCCAATATGATTGAATGAAGAACATCAACATGAAGTACCATCTAATTCAACATCATGTAGAGGCCAAGATAGTCCACTTAAAACATTGTTGCATGAACAAACAAATTACAGACATCTACACCAAAGCACTTCAAAGAGAAAATCTTAAAAAATTTAGAAATATGTTTGGACTCACAAACACCCCTTTGGATTAAGGGGGAATGTAGAAATCTAATCTAAATGCATTAGGACTTTGTAAATAATGGAAGATGAATAGTCTCCTTGCACTCCAATGGACTGGTTGGAATATGAACTCTAACAAGCATCTCTGATGTATAAATATAGCATCTATAATCAATAAAATGCAATATTAGATGTTATTTCTTTGACACCTTCAAAACTTCATGGTCTATAGAACCTCTTCTCTTGAAATCAAAATCAAAATTAATGGGAATTAAAATTCAACCAAAATTTGTTTAAATGGATTTGATCAAAATTGTTGGGTTTTTAAGATATAAATTCTATTATGAAATTCAATTATTAATTAATTTTATTCCCATGAGATAAAAGATATCTTTATGATATTATTATTGCAAATATTTATGGATTTATTTCTAATGGGTTTATAGATTGAACATTTTAGGAGGAAATGATTTCCATATTCTATGGAGCATTGTACAAATTGTATTGCATTTTCTTCAAAATGGTTTTTGGATTGCATCCACCACCATGTAAGAGAAAAATCACCATTGTTAATACAGTTTCCAACCATCTTAATTGGTTCATGGAAATTCATAGTATTATTTTTTTTTTTGCTTAAAATCCCAATTGGAAGGGCTAGAAATTTGCAAATATGTGCACCTATGTTTATATGTTTTTCCAGACAATATTTTTTTATGATTTTAAGTACAAAAATATATGACAATTTTTTCCAAGGAAAACCTTGCAAACTCCCCCACTCTTCCCTCAAATATCTAGATAGAAGGTAGCACAAACACCAAGGACAATAGTTGTTGGAAGCTATGAGGGAATCAACAAGATTTGAACCTGTGACCTATGACATCTATTTTAATAGCATTCCTTGGACAAATGGTTCAACTAAATATCCAACATATATGAGATATTCTTGTACCAATCTACGTTTTTCTCTTTAAGCTTTTATGCATAAAGTTAGTTTGGCATAAGATACCCTAATGCATCTTCTTACATCCCTCTATATGTTCCATGTGTGTCATTACTAGCTTTCCCACAAATGAAATATATCAAACCTCAAAAGTTTAGCTTTGTTTATATTAAAAAAATGAAAGAAAATGAACATATTGTGAAGAATAAGAGTGGTTTTGCATTAGAAGCACTAAGGAAGCATGGGAGTATTCAAGTTATCCAAGTGCATAGTGATCGAAATTTACTATTGTCTTTCTTATAACACTACATAATTATAATGTTTAACCTAAGGTAATTTCTAGTTTGCTATCATATTTTGTGTAACACTATAATTAAGCCGAAAGTGTTTTTACTCTGAAGGTGGGTTTCTGGGACAATATTCCCAAATTAGTCATTCCTCTAACAAATAAGAATGTGCTATGAGTCTCCAGAACCATCAATTAAGACATGCAAAAATTGCATCTATTATTGGTCACAATCGATGGAGAAGTGTATCGTACGTACGATCGGGAAGCACAATTCTGTTCAAGGTACCAAGAAGTGCCTCCTATAAATACATTGTAATTCCTAACCATTACGCATTGGCTGCAAGGCGAGGGAATAGGATATTGGGCACTGATATCGCCCCCTTCCCAGTGATCGATATATTAACATAGGGCGGCTATTAACCAGCCTGCGGCAGAATAATGATTATTGCAGAAGTTTCATTCTTTTATGTTGGATCTTGGCACCTTGAGATCCAATGACAAGCAATGAACTTGCGGTAGCAATAATTTCTCTCCCACATGCTAAATAATTTTAAAAGGAGGCTAAACGCATGATGTTTTTACCCTTTTGGCAGTTTTTTGCCAGAATCAAGTGAATTTATTTCTTTGAATTCGATTTTTTCTGCAACTCAAATTGTTTTTTGAGTGTAGAAATACATTTAGCACTTTCAAAAACCCTGGAGCACCCAAATTTTGCAATTTTAACAGCTCGTATATGGAATTCCCAAAATCTATTTTCGGTTTTAGTAAAAGAATGATCGGAAAAAAGAAGAAAACGATGGACAAAATGTCACCTATTTAGACTACTCTTTAATTTTCACCTCGGCATAAAACCGAGGTCTAAAATGGTCAACATCCAACACCTTTGGTTTCCATCCCTTGAAAATGCAACCAAGAAGCTACAAATGTCACAGTCAGGTTCGTGGGCCTTACCAAAACCCATGATGATTTGTTGTTGCATACAACATACATATGTAGAAAACATGGATCAATACATTGTCAAACGTCATGCCAACTATATTTATGGCATGTATACATTTTTTCATAGCATCCTAATTGGAAATTTGAATATAACTTGCCTTTTGCCAAATTTAAAATTTGAAAATGTAAACACACCTTCTGTTAGTTCATATTTTTTATTTGTTCTATGAAATTTTGAGACGGCCATTGAAGAGAGGATCAATATCGAATACATCTACATATTTTATGTTGGAAACTGTACGTTGGTTGCTAACCAGACTATGGTTATGAAAATGATGATCATGACCAAAAAAACATCAAGTGCAAGTGTATGAAGGGTTGCTTTTGTGCTTGATTGTTTTTAATTGGTATTTTTATTTTAAATGTTTCTTCTTTCCAAGGATCACTTGCATGTGGTTTTTGAATGAAGGTTTTGCAAATTCTAGTCTTGGTGAAGCATGTGAGGAAATTTGTTTCCTCATATCTCCAAGTGTAAGTGTTCCCATGGAATATTTTTATATATTTACTTACAAATTGGAGATGAAAAGCATTCGTTGTTGTGGATAATATTTTTATAATATATTTACTTACAAATTGCAGATGGACATCATTCTTTCTTATGGATGAATCTACCTTGGAGCTAACAACAATGTATGATTTAACATTGCCATTGTTATATTAATGGTTGTTATTTAATAGCCATCATTTGCTAGTGCCAACTCTGAATGTTGGAAGCATTTAGTGTGAATGCAGCGAGTATATGTAGAAATTAGGTGTCAATATTACCATCTCAAATAGATGGAGAGATTCACATACCAATTTTTCAAATATTTGGTGTTTAATTGATGAATATTTGCAAGGAACTTTGCAAAGAAATTTATGTTGTGTAATATCCCTCGTGCTTGACCCCTAATGTTGTAATTGAGAATATGTTATGTAAATATGTGTATGTACTAGTTCATGGTGAGGAGCTCAAGTCCAAGGCCCTTCTAGTGAACATTATAGCATTAGAAATCATTATGATTTTGTGATGAAACCATGCACTAGTTAAAAAACATGGTGATCTTATGTGTACGATGTAAAATGCAATGATGAAATAATGAAATAGATCTAGGAGGCTAAATGTGCAACTCAAATGAAAAGAGGGAAAAGAATATTCACTAGGGGGGAGGTAGAGAAGCCTTGAGATTCCTAATTATGGATGACTGTCAGCATGGTACCTTCAGGTACATGGATTGAGAATGCTCAATTAAAATCCCAAGTTAGTGGGTACGGTTGTGACTCTTACTTTTAAACTTAGAGCATTATGAATCATTCATGCAAGGAAGTGAATTGAATGAGATTAAATCCTTAACATGTAAACACTATTATTAGTATATAATTATTATTTTCTCTAGTCATCTTGACTTCAATGAGAGAAGTCCCTAGTGGAAGAATTATCTCTATAAAGAGAGGTTGATTTCTCCCACTGGAACAAATATAATATTTTATTGAAAACACCTTAGGAGAAAAGGAAAAGGGAAATTCACTTATATATATATATATAGGGTGAATAATTATTCTTCTAGGATTTCCCTAGACTTTTAGTGGAAAGATAGATTATTTATTTAATTAAAATTAGCACATATTATCAATTAGATCATTCCAGTTTCCAATACATTATTTGGAAGGATGCCTCATAAATATATGAATGATAACTTCATAACTTTTCAAATATAATATATATATGCAATCAATTTATATACATATTATATAGTTGGAATGAAAAACTAAAAAGGGATAAGTATTATTGGAAAAGGTAAAAGAACGAAATGATAATGGAGTGCTTAGGGTTTATTGGCCCAATAGTTCTCATTCTTTTTCCTTATATCCTTAGCTAAGGAGATCAACTAGGGGAGATGCAACCTCCATTTTCTTTCTTGTAAAGAGATATCCTTGTGTTGATAAAGAGAGAAGGGTTGGAATAAAGTCCAATTTCATTAAACTTGGACATATTCTAGTCCAAGTCACTTTGAAGGCAAGTCAAAAACACCCTTTCTAAACCCTAAAATCAACCAAAATCTGGTTCCAAAAGTGCTAAATCTGGTTCCAAAAGTGCCAAATCCAGGTTACAAAAGTGCCAAAACCGGTTCCAAAAGTGCCAAATCCTGTTTGAAAAGTGCCAAATCCAGTTCCAAAAGTTCCATATCCAGTTCCAAAATTGCCAAAACTAGTTCCAAAAGTGTCAAAACCGGTTCCAAAAGTGCCAATTCCAGGTTCCAAAAGCATACTTTTGATTTTGATATCGCCAGTTTTTAAATTGGTTTTTGCGCTTTTCCGATATGATAAATATCATAATGGCACTTTTAGAACCTTATTTTTCCATTTCAGAAGGATACTTTTGACACTTCCAATACTTAAATTTGAAATTTTGAAAACATACTTAATCACTTTCAAACTCTGATTTTTCATTTTCGAAAATCAAACTGGACACTTTACAAGTATTATAATCACAATGATATTGAACATACTAGTACAAACAAAGATTCAAGTGTATTATTTAAAAAAATACTTTCATTTATTCACAATTTGATGCACATCACTTATGCCATTCAGGTGTAGCAAGAAAGGCCATAATTGATCTAACAAGAATGTGTCATTGACATCTTGGATTTCCATCACCCTAATAACCCTCTCTGGCCATGCAAGAACAATATTCTTGTGATAAAATTACTCTAAATTGTTCCCTTTGCAATCCCTTTCTTTGTAATAATGTTGGCAAAAACTCATCAACATTTTTTTGTCGTGCAGATGTCCAAACCACAACTTCAAATATACTAAAGCATATTTCAAAATATTCCCTAAATCCTGGACGTATAAAATAATACTTTGTGGTTGATTTGATATATGGTGTTCGTTCGAATCCAAATTTCTTTTTTTTATGAACTGCGAGTAATAAAACTCCATTGAAATCGAAAATAGTCAATGGTTTACTAGTAACAAATCTTCTAGTATCTGTAAACGGAAAAACACACACACAACACAGTCAATAAAATATTATGTTTCAATGTTTCTAATTATATTGATTTCATGTTCTGCAATTTTTGAAACACATCACCAGATACATGATACTATGTCCATAAATAATATGAGAACTGTCCAATAAAATTTACATCAATTAAATGTAGAAGTTCTAAAAATATATACAAATCACTAAATGAATTGTTTTCTTTATAATATGACGATCATTTGAAGTTAAATGTATTTAACCAATGCCCCATTTTTTAATGAGGCCCGAGATAAATGAATGAACAGGTGCCCGACCCTTCTTTTGCCCATTATTATTTTCATAATATTTATAGACTGCAAGAAGGGTGGGTCGATCTTTCTTGTGTTCACCATTCTAAATACAGGTGAATTATTGGATATTGGTGTTCACAATTATCAACTAAACAAAGGGATGGTCGATCATTCTTGTTGGAAGTCGGAAGTTGGGATAAATATTGTTTATATATTACAATAGCCAATGTCCCAATCCCTACCATTTACTGTGGAAGTCGGAAGTCAAAATTGTCGTATCAACCTCCGTAGATTAAATATTTTTACATTTCTCTCTTAAATGAAGGGTTGGCCGACCCTTCTTGTCTCCAATATTTTTCTAGTGTTCACCATTCTTGATATACATGAATTGCAGGCCTAACCTTGGTAGTTTCAATATTAGTACAATTCCCTCATAAATTTGAAATTTTGAAAACATATTTTTATCACTTTCAAACTCTGATTTTGCATTTTCGAAAACCAAACTGGACACTTTACAAGTATTATAATCACAGTTATATTGAACATACTAGTGCAAACAAACATTCAAGTGTATTATTTAACAAAATACTTTCATTTTATTCACAAATGGCCTCACATCACTCACGCCATTCATGTGCAGCAACCAAGGCCATAATTGATCTAAAAAGAATGTGTCATTGACATCTTGGAAAGTATGCATTTTTTTATAATTCAGTTCCCTTCCTCGTTACAAACATGTTTTTCTTTCAAGTCATCTACAATCACTGTATTTGTAGCATCCCAACCATGGATCAAAATCTCCCAAAATTTGTTTAAAGGCTTGAGAAATACATAAGGGTTTCCATCACCCTGATAACCTTCTCTGGCCATGCAAGAACAATATTCTTGTGTTAACATTACTCTCAATTGTTCCCTTTGCAATCTCGTTCTTTGTAATAATGTTGGCAAAAACTTGTCAACGTTTTTTTGTCGTGAATATGTCCAAACCATAACCTCAAATATACTAAAGCATTTTTCAAAAAACTCCCTAAATGCTGGACGTATAAAATAATACTTTGTGGTTGATTTGATATCCGATGTTCGTGCCAATTCGAATTTCTTTTTTTTATGAACTGTGTGTAACAAAAATCCATTGAAATAAAAAATAATCAATGGTTTACTAGTAACAAATCTTCTAGTATCTACAAACGAAAAAACACACACACAACACAGTCAATAAAACATTATGTTTCAATGTTTCTAAGTATATTGCTTTCATGTTTTGCAATTTTTTAAACAATTTTTGAAACACATCACCAGATACATGATACTATGTCCATAAATAATATGAGAATTATCCAATAAAATTTACATCAATTAAATGTAGAAGTTCTAAAAAATATACAAATCACTAAATGAATTGATGTCTATATAATATTACGGTCATTTGAAGTTAAATGTATTTAACCAATGCCCCATTTGTTAATGAGGCCCGAGATAAATGAATGAAGGGGCGCCTGACCCTTCTTCTGCCCAGTATTATTTTCATAATATTTATAGACTGCAAGAAGGGTGGGTCGATCCCTCTTGTGTTCACCATTCTAGATACAGGTGAATTATTGGATATTGGTGTTCACAATTATCAACTAAACAAAGAGGCGATCGATCCTTCTTGTCAGAAGTCGGAAGTCGGGATAAATATTGTTTATATATTATAAAAGCCAATGTCCCAATCCCTACCATTTACTGTGGAAGTCGGAAGTTGTAATTGTCATATCAGCCTTCGCAGATTAAATATTTTTACATTTCTATCCTAAATGAAGGGTCGACCAACCCTTCTTGTCTCCAGTATTTTTCCAGTGTTCACCATTCTTGATATACATGAATTGGCGACCTACCCTTCGTAGGTTGAATATTAGTACAATTCCCTCATAAATGAAGGGGCAGATGACCCTTCTTCTGCCCAGTATTATTTTCATAATAGTTCTAGACTACAAGAAGGGTCGATCGATCCTTCTTGTGTTCACCATTTTGGATACAGGTGAATTGCTGGATATTGATGTTCACAAATATCTACTAAAGAAAGGGGCAGTCGATCCTTCTTGTCGGAAGTTGGGAAAACCACAACTCATTCTAGTCATTGCATCATCCACCTACTTTAGCTTCGGCATGTTGCCACCTCATCCTTCTTTCGTCCATACTAGTCCCCATGACCGAACTAGTTGGGTCATGACTGCCAACGAGTGTTGCAATTTCATTTCAATCTTACCTTTCATACTATTTTTTTTATGTTTTAGGGGTTAGAATTCCCCTTAACTAAACATTCTGTCTAAATATGTACCTATCAATAATAACGTTTTGATATAAAAGTTATGCTGCTACACTGATTTTTTCATAATTGTTATGGTTGGGATTTGGGAATATAAAACGAATTAAATTTGGATCAAGGACAACAACAAATGAAGTACTGATGTAGGCTAGAAGTATATTTGTCCCCTCATACACCTCAACCCTTTGAATTGGATATAAAACTATGTTCTTTGTTTAAAAATTTGTTCTAATCCCTTTACTTTGAATTGGCTCCTTGATCCCAGAGTACTACAAGGTTTACAGATTTATTTGTCTCCTCCACAGTCCCACTAATTACTAGGTACATACATGATTTCAATTTCCTAGATCAATACATTCTCATCTATTTTCATACTAGTAAGAGTTGTATTTCTAGTTACCAATTGATTGACGAACTTTCAACAATAAATGTTTTTATGTCAGTTGGAAAATTATGTACCTATTACCCATGCTAAGATATGGAAATAACAACATTGATTGAATAAAGAATTTGAGTGTATGAAACTCATGGATTTTTCAAGATTCTTAAGCGTTGGTCATCTGATTACTAAATGTTAACCCCAAACTGGATTTGTTTATAGAATTTAAGAAATGGAGTTGAACCCCTTTGTACGTGAGAAATTGTATATAAGATCACCATTGTATTCCAATACACGTCTAACTAGGGTAGTACCAAGAATCAATCAAGCACAACGAAGTAATTCTACAAGCATATACTTAAATTTGAATTTGGTCATCATGAAAGAGAAAAAATGTATAACTGAGTATCAAAACTTGGTTTTTTTATTTGTTCCTTGAAATTTCTCTAATTCCATATCGCTCAGCGTGTAATCTTGGAATTTGGAATAGATTTCTGATCAGTTTAACATGAAATATTTTCACTCAATTCATTATGATGATTTACCAAATTCACCACCGCACAAGGTTCATTCAATAGTCACTCAATCACTAAAAAATTAGGAATATACCAACCAAAATAATAATCAACCAATATATATTGGATGAGAAAAAAAATCCAACAAAGGGAGATTGAAAAGTTCTCAATAATAGATGATGCAATGATAAATCATGTAGAAAATTTACCTTAACTTTTGTAATCGGTTGCTTGTAAATAGTAACTAAAAATGGGCATAATCTGCCCCAAATTGAATTTTATTTGTTCTATCGCAACAAGGGTTTAAGAGTTGGAATTAACCATGGGAAGGAAAGATTGAAATAATATCAAGTAGTGGGTGGAACGCGAATGTGGGTTACACTTTGGTGAGAATCGGGCACCGAACAGCCATAGCGGCACTTATTCAGCCGAATAAATTTATTTGTTCAGTCGAATAAGTTTAGTTATTCGACCGAATAATGTAGAACTTATTCGGCCGACTAACGCTTAACGGGTCATTGTTAAACATAACGGTGACCTTGATTTGTGTGCGAGGTTTAGTTGGACGAAAAAATGCATGACATTCAATATTTATTCGGCCGAATAAGTTATTCGGCCGAATAAATTGTTCGGCCGAATAAGTTATTCATCCGAACAAATTATTCGGTCGAATAACTTATTCGACTGAATAATTATTCTGCATAAAAGCTCGGTCGCGGCCATTCTTCGTCATTTCCAGCAGGTTTTGGTGGAGCCCGCTATGTGACCCACTGTTGGCCCCACCTTCGCGCCACCCGTCTCGCCACTGTTCTGTCCACCCGGTCGTGCCCGCTTGGCTAGACCCGTCCACGCCAACGAAACTGTGCATTGGCTAGGCTGAACTCTGCCACCCCATTCGCTGCTCTGTGCGTATCGCTTCTTTGCCACCCTCTGCGTACCCCTTCTGTGCATCCTTTCTACGTCTGGTTGGTTTGGAATGGTATATGCGTCTGTTTCTGTGTCAGTTTGGTTGCGTTGGTGGAGTTTCTTTGTGGAGTTGCGTTGGTGGAGTTTCGTTGTGGAGTTGCGTTGATTGGAGTTTCATGGTGGACGGCCGTATTTTTGGAGAGTTCCCTTTGTTGTACGTTCGTTGTGGTGGGGTGTTCCCGTTGGGGGATGATCATTTTGGTGGGGTTTTCGTCGATTGACATTTGCAAAGGAGTGGATCATTGTGGTTGTGGAGTTGTCGTCGCGGTTTTCTGCGCAGACGTAAATTTTTTTGTGTGTGTGTGTTTTTTTTTTTTTTAATCTATGATATTAATGTTGCATTGTAATTGCAGGTTCTGTTTGTTCTTTCTATTGTCGATTCGTTTCCAAATTCACCCGAGTTCGGTACAGTTGTGACAAAAGTGAAAATTTCAACAGGTAAGCGGAAACCCAAGTCTTTTTTCTATTATTGAATTAAGTATTAATTGAATGAATTTTTTTATTTATTATTGAGTTTGAACTCTGTCCAATTGGACAGAGTTCATGAATTCTGTGTCCAATTGGACAGAGTGCATGAACTCTATTCTTTTGAATAAACTTAAGTTTATTAATTCTGTCCAAATCAAATTTTGAAATTGATTTAAATTTAAATATAAAAAAGGGAAATATTTGTAGTCTTAAGTTAGTTAAACTTGTTAACATATTGATTTTGCTTATGTGATTAGAAATGAAAATAAAAGTAGTTGTATAATTTAAATTACAAATGATATTTTGCCTTTATATATACGTTATCTTCATTGGTTAAACTCTATTAAAATGGACAGAGTTCATGAACTCTGTCTATGTGGATAGAGTTCATGAACTCTATCTACATTAACAGTTAATAGATCAATATATTAGTTTTATTACAAACCATGTTAATGAATAAGTACAAACACAAAAAAACTTTAGATACGTCTAAACTTTACCTTAGAAACAACAAAACTTTAGATGAGACAATAAAACTTTAGACATGACTAAACTCTACGATAGACATAACAAAATTGTAGACATGACTAAACTTTGCTGTATACGTAATAAGAAAGAACAAAAGCTATTACATAGAAAACTTTTTAAAATCCCTGACCTTCCAAAACAACAAAGTCAATTGTATTATGTATAAGATTGAAGACCATTGTGCAACATGCCAAATATGGGAAACATAGCCAAACTTATGAAAAATAATACTATGCATAGTTAATTTTTTATGATTCTTTGCAATAATGAAAATACTTGTAGATATAATTTATGTCTAAATTAGTAAAATATCAATTAAGTAATTAATTTAAGAGTTTAATTAAAAGTTAACATGTTCGTGAACTCATTCTTTGGCATAAAGAAATGTAACCCTTCACTTTGTATGAAACTATAATGGTTCTATTCATGTTAAACATCAAAAACACTTAGAAGATTGGCACATTAATTCCTTATTAGCTATACTCATTTTAAGAACTATTACATGATATTAAGTATATTTAGGTCTTTATTACAAAACTTAGTTTCTTTAGTAGCTAGGTCTTAGAATATGTAGAATTAATATCTAGATGCAACCCTTCACCTAGTATTTAACTATATTGGTTCTATTCATTTTAAACATAAAAAACACTTAGAAGATTGGTACATCTTATACATCCAACATTATTAGCTATACTCATTTTAAGAACGATTAGATTATATTAGGTATATATATGTTCTTATTACATAACTTAGTTTCTTTAGAGGCTAGGTCTTAGAATTTGTAGAACTAGCTTGTAGAATTTGAATATGTAATGAGCTGATATTTGTGTAAGTGTAGACATTATATCAAATGGAAAGAGAGGAGTCTTTGAGGCGAAAGTGTAGGAGGTCTTCACAGTCTTCTAGAGTTGGTGTTTCAAATGATAATCGAAGGTTGTCAAATTCCCCTCGAGATTCAAGTCTATTGTACAGTTCACATTCTGTTGATCGTCGACGAGGCGAAAGGGGTACAAATGATTCTCCTTTATCTTCTGTGGGAGAAAATCGGTCTCGACCTTCTGTTGGTATGAACAATATTTTAATAAATGTATACAAATTTCTTTTTTGTGTACGCAAAGATTGTACATGTTTACACAAAACTTTGATTTTATTTGAAGCAAAGCATGGTTCAGAAGATGCTTGTAATTCTACAGAGAGGGAGGCAAAGAAAGCAAGGGAGACGGATGAGAGTGCAGAGCAAGGTTCTCAAGAGGCTCATCATTCTTCACATGGTGATGATGGTTGAGCTACGACACAATATGTTGAACTAACTGAGGGTTGTATGCCCATTACAACGTATCCATCTGATTTACCTCAAGAACTTCCATGGGAAAGTGGTGATCATCAAATGACTCTTGAAAGATGTAGATCCCACTATGGCAAGTTGGAAAATGATTTGTCTACTATGGATCTCCCTCCAGAGAGTAAACAAAGTTTGGAGATTTTTTTGGGATCATTGCAAAAATTCATTCAGGCATATGAGAATCTCAGACCAACTACAAATGGTTTTGTTGATTTGATGCGAAGACGAAGGGAACAAGTGATGGGTCTAGACAAGTGGGTTGTTGTGAAGGAGAGGGTGACAAAAGAACATGCCAAATCAATGTTTAACTTCAAAGAAGGTCTAGAGAGAAAAATGTTGAAAGTGCAATATTTCAAGCACCCTCATCTTGCACATCTACTATATGATCGGTTCCTTACAGCCTATGGTCAGTTTCCATGGAACGATGAGGTTTCTCAATATTTTGCTAGATTTTTTTATGCAGAGTTTTTTTTACATATGAAGCCAGACTATACTGATGTTCATTCAGAATTTTATGGATTTGGAAAGGGTCGAATATATGATCGAAAATGTGCTCTTAGAGACCCTGCAACTCTTCGACCGCCACCCCAAATATCTCACCCACCCAGGTTGGCGGCATTAAGATTAGAGATAGAGCCCACATCCCAACTTAAGACAACTGCAAGGGATTTTGTTGGTGGTGGTTTATCGTCAGCATTAGGTGGAGTAGATGTGGGATTGGTTCGAGAAAGGGCTCCTTCCACTATTCGTCAAAAGTTTGTTTTTAAAACTAATGATGAGGTAGATGGAATGAGCATTGGAGATCTCAAGGCGTATGCCAAAGTTTGTCATGGCATAACGGAAAATGTTATATCCAATGACACAACAAGTTTAGGAGAGGTTTGTTGATTATGATATAACAATCTAAATTTAATTTTTTATTCATTTTGAATTTAACCTTTTGATACATTATATGAATGATAAATTATGTTGTTTTTGATGTATATAGTAATAAGTACATTATGTAAATGTTTATTGGTTGTAGTTTTCAAGAATGATGAATGAACATTCTTTTCGTCTTTCCACCAACGAAAATATAGAGCATATTGGAGAGGTATATTTATTATTTACATATATGTAATTATGTTTGAACTTGATATATATTTTTTTTTTTTTGAATTTTAATTTAACTATGCATCTTATTGTTAATTTGACTTATATCCATGCAGGTTTCTTTAGATATGAACTTTTTAAATGATTTACCATCTATTGTGAGCTAATGTTTTTAATCTTTTTGTTTCAGTTTTAAGTTAATTGCTTAATTTGTTTTTGTTTGCATTATGTTTATTTATTAACACAATTTAAATTTTACGAGGGAGAGATAGGTTCTCTGCTGAATGCAATAGATATTGGCACAGAGGTAATTTTGTTGACACTTGAATTGATATAAGTTTAATATTTTAATATTTTTGGATTTAGTTAAAATTTCTTCAATTAATTTATGAGATTCATAAATTGATTTTATACATGTTGTAGCTTGGGTCTCTAAAATCTTTTGGAGGCAAAGGGAAGGCTCCTTTGGAGGGTAGTGGTAGACATGCGTTTGGAGAATTTGATGTAATTTTATTAATAATTGAATTGTTCTTTGATATATAAGCTTAATATTTTAATTTTTTGAATTTAGTTTAAATAATTTATATGATATTCATAATCTGCTTTTATACATGCTGCAAGGTGGGTTGAGTCCAAGGGGAGGCCCTAGTGGAGGATAGCATGGACCTAGACATTTTCATTTTTTAGCACGGTGGACATTTTTTTGTTGTTGATATATATAGATTGTAAAGATTTGTTTTGAACATCGAGGAGATTTATTTTTGGACTATACATATGTACATTGAAATCACATGTTCATGAACGTTTTTTGAGGATTATATACATGTAGATTGAACTTACATATTCTGTATTTGCTTTAAATGATCTACTTTTTTTTATTTATTTAACATATTTGGTGTGATTTAAAGGTTTAGAATATGTATTTGTATGTTTAAATGAATGAATGAATATGTAAGAATGAATGTTAAGGAAGTTATAATCTAGGTGTACTGAATGTTAGGTTCAAATTTTGATAGGAATGTTAGGAATATGTTAAGAATGAATGTTAATATGGTAAGAATGAATGAAGGAATTTATGATAGGTGCAATGAATGAATGAATATTAGGTTTTTATATGAATTTTAAGAATGAATGAATGTTACTTGATTCAATGTTAAGAACATGATTGATATCTTTGAATATTAAGAAGTTTAGGAATGTTAGGAAGTTTAAAAATGAATGTTAGGTTCAAAGTTCAGGAATGTTATGAAGTTTTGATTGAAATATGAATGAATGTTAGGTTTTTATAAGAATTTTAAGAATGAATAAATGTTAAGATTTTAAATGTTAGGATGTTTAGGAATGTCAGGAAGTTTTGATAGAAATATGAATGAAGTAAGAAATTTAAAAATGAATATTAGGTTCAAATTTTGATAGGAATGTTAGGAATATGTTAAGAATGAATGTTAATATGGTAAGAATGAATGAAGGAATTTATCATAGGTATAATGAATGAATGTTAAGTTTTTATAGGAATTTTAAGAATGAATGAATGTTACTTGATTGAATGTTAAGAACATGACTAATATCTTTGAATGTTAGGAAGTTTATGAATGCTAGGAAGTTTAAAAATGAATTTTAGGTTCAAAGTTTAGGAATTTGTTAGGAAGTTTTGTTTGAAATATGAATGTCACGAAGTTGAAAAATGAATATTAGGTTCAAATTTTGATAGGAATTTTTAACTAATAATTCCTATTTTCAATGTTCAGGTACATTTTATGCAGCTGAAATCATGGCAAATGGGGATTTAACGATTTTTTGTTTTTAATCATAAGCAAAGATTACAGGGTTGTGAAGCTTGTGCTAAATTAGAGCAATTATTTTAGACAACAATTTGATGAATTTTCATCGATTTGTTGTAAAGAATCATTCCTCTAATTTAGCATAAGCTTCACAATCCTGGAATCCTTTCTTGTGATTAAAAATCAAATGATCGTTGTGTCTAGTTGCCATGATTTCAGTTATGTGAAATTACACAAGTGATATTTTAAAGTAAAGATTCGGGGCGGAGAGTGGCGATAGCCACATCCGTTATCTCATCCCTTAAGTGGTCTAATAGACATATGGAGACCCTAATAAAGTATTTTATACAGAATTAAGACAAAAATCTTACACATTAAAATTTTCATTACTAATTAATTTTTGAATTCATTTCAGCATACTAGAATGCGATCATTTAAACTCTTATATTCTAGTTCCCTTTCAAGATCATAGACATAGTTGAAAGAAAAAAATATATTGTACAAAACATTTGACAATGACATGGACAAAACCATTGATCTATTAATTTTTTATGTAGTTAAAAACATCACAATGGAATGCTGTCCTCAATTATCCATTCATGGTCATATTTGGACAGTTTCCATTTTTTATTTTTTAATCGTTTTTTCAATGGAACTTGAACCAATTTTATTCGAAATGCACATACTAAATGACTATATTGACAACATATAACATCAGGTTCATAATCCTAAAAGTAGACATAAGTTTTAGTCATATGGGTCTGCTAAAAAAAATAGCCCTTTAAAATTATGGATCCTCTCTCGTATGTATATCCGTTGTCATTGTAATCTTCTAATAACTTCATCTTTTTTTCGGTGCATCGCATTAAATAATACTTCACATTTTCGTTGTTTTCTATAGGTGCAATCACAGCAAAAACATCCCCTATGCAAATTACAAGTAACGTTAGGATTTTTAAATCAATTAAATTGACTAATATACATGTCTGAGGTGATGGACAAGAATGAGCAATCGACAAAACAATTGTACTTGATCATTACCTTCTCTAACAAGATCTGAAATTCTGTTTCCATCAGATTATATTGCTATTTCTTCTTATTCTAATTCTTGTATGCTTGCTAGTGGCATTTTTCCTTTAGGATGAATCTCTATGTGTTTCCAATGTTTTACGTAGTTGTTCATTATGTTTTCACAAATTTCTGTAGATTCAATCTTTTCAGTGCAAATATTACAAAAGCTTGATTGCTTTCTACTGTCAAATGCATACACATTTTGGAAGGATTTTGTTTGAATAGAGTGAAAATATCTAGTCCCATGTATGGTGCTAGCGTCGTATGGTATTGATCTATTTATATCTTGGACCCCAACAAGCCAAAAAAACCTACACAAACATGACAAATTTTGATGTTAGTGTACATTTTTTTAAATTGACAATTAATATAAATTAAAAAATCGTGTACATACTTGCACACATCTTTTGATTGTTGATTATAATCATGGCTTAGATGTGATTTACACCATTGGACAACCTCTGCATCTGAATGAAATCGTGCAGAAGAATGGTTCATTTGCCATCTTTGAAGTGCTCTTTTTATGCATGCTCCTGCGCCATCATGTTCACCTTTTACATGTCCAGCTTCAAAGAAATTCCAGCGATGTTTAATGTTCAATGCTTTATGAAGTCGACATAACCAATAAAATGATCACAAAGATTTAAATTGTCCCGCACATCCATCCGACCATATCCAATGCTCATTGAATTTAACGTCACGTCCCTTTAGCGAATTGTAGAAAATACTTTCAATACAATGCTGAACAAAATGTGTATCGTGTGTACGATCATCACTAATATAAAAGTGATATTCTTTAATCACATCTGGATTGTCACACGTGCTTTCAATGCCATCAACATCCTATTAAGAATGTCTATATAAAACATGGACAAATATCGAAACTTGGTCAGAATGATAGTATTCACTCTGTATCTCTTTTTGTCCAACAAATGTGTAGTTTTCTGCAAAATCAACCACTAACAAAATTGTTCCTGGTGGAAAAATTTCACGAGACTGTGAATTGAAAGTCTTTCCATCGTGCTCTATGTGAATGCTTGGTGTATTTATAAATTTCACTTTCAAATTTCTTGAGAAAATCTATCACACATATTTTATCTTCTCACAAATCAATCCTTTTGGAATGTGCATCAGTAGAACTTGTAATGTATTCATATCATCTCCAATCAAGGGTTACATTTGACAGCGAGTGATCAGTATCAATAGAATATTTATTGTGGAATAAAACCAAATTTCCATAAGGATTACAATCTTTTCCATTGACAAATCTCTTATTATAAAATACTTCATCGTGATTTCTCTCACATAGGGTTTGAGATATGAATTCACGTACTGTGGGCGGAGGTGGTGAATTCATCCAAAACATTTTACCAAATTCAAGAAGCGTGTCATAATATAATTGAAATTGTACATGAAAACGACAACAACATGTGTCACGTATAGTAATAGGTCTAACATACCATGGTTTTAGCTGCACAAATGTAGTGATTGACACATTAATCCCATGATGATCTTCCTTGAATTTATTGAACAATTGTACTTATGTCATATCCATTATATGTTTTGGACTCCTTACATCTACTCCTTGTGATACTCTTTGTTGTATCACATCCCTTGAATTTGGTGAAACTCGAGCATGTGTCAACCAATATTCCCGTACAATATCTTTAACACCTGCTCCCATTCTATATTTGTAAGGCTATCTACAAATAATTGCCCAGCAAGCAAGTTCATCATTTTCATCTATTTGCATTATGAATTTGCTATGTTTGTAGAATGTATTTCTTGAGGTTCCAACTATTTTTGCTAGTTGTGTTGTCAAACGTTTTTGTTTAGTACTAGTCGAAACAATTTCCATATGAATTGCTCTTCGTGCAGCACTTATATCTTTCTTCCTATATTTTCCAAAAAAAATTATTGCATCACCTATATTTTCTATCACATTATGTTTCAATTTTGACTCTTTGGTCGCCCTATGAATACCCAATAATGATGTAGCATCTTCTAACTTCTTGGTCACTAATAAACACCTCAAAATTTGTGCTTTCCCTGTTATTGAATAATTCTTCAGAACATTATCATAAAATTTTTGAGCTCGATATCGTGCAGCATGTATGGGTTTTTTTTTCCATATTTGTTGCAATCAACATTTTCTAACATTTCATCATCAATGGTGAAAGTACCTATACATCAAATTTAATTTAATTTAACATGTATCCAAAAATACAATTCATTATAAAAATGAATTTGGAAAATACATGATATATACATATCTAGTCCAATTTCCGGTTCTTGAACTTGCTCTTCAATATTGACTTCATCGACATTAGTATGTAAATCACTATTTACATCTTCAACAATGGTATCTTCAACTTCAATTTGTTCTTCTTGTACTCTATTTTCAATTTTCATTTCATCAACATTATCATGTAAAACTGTATTATATCTTCAATAATTGTAGCTTGCGTTTCTGCAAGGCTTGCTTTGTTGGCATGATATTTTAGTTTTTTTTTCTTTATTATCATCATCATCATCACGTTTACGATCATATTTCTTTTGACGGTTTCTCTTACTGCCCATGATTGTTTAATCTATAAATGATAAATTAAAGAATCATCACTTTATAGTAAAAAAACAAAATTAAGATTTAAAAACAGTTACAAAATTTATAAAGAGATGAACTGAAATTTACTTCACCTTATCAAAATCTTGTAAGAGTCTTTTGAAGAAAAACTCCTTGGAAACAAATTTTCTTTGAAAAGGACTTTCTTTGAATGTAATAAGAACTCATTGATAATAAATCACCTTTGAAAAAACCCATTGGAAACTAATAAGAATACATTCTAAAGAAATCTTCTTTGTAAAACCATTGGAAAAAAACTTCCTTGAAAAAATACCTAGGAAAAAAATTTCTTTGGAAAAATCTTTGCAAAGAAATAACTCTTTTGCAAAAATAACTTGGGAGAACAAATTTTTGAATAAACCCTTTTCAAAAAAATAAGAATGAAAAATATATCTCCTTTGCAAAAATACCTTGAAATAAAAGCTTATTTGCAAACCCCTTTCAAAGAAATAAACCCATTTGCAAAAATATCTTGGAAAAATAACTCTTTGAAAAAACCATTTTCAAAGAAATAAGAAAAAATACAACTCCTTTGAATAAATAACTTGGAATAAAATCTTCTTTGCACAAAATACTTTAGAATAAAAACTCTTTAAAAGCACCATTTTGGAAAAAAAAACACGTTGAAAAACCCATTGCAAAGAAAAAAAAAGGTGCAAAAATACCTTGGAATAAAAACTCATTTCGCAAAAATGCCTTACAAAAAAACTCTTTCAATGTACTCCTTGCAAATAAATAGGAATAAAAATACCTTGTAAAACAACTCTCTTTGCAAAAAAAAATTCCTTAGAAAACTTCTTCAAAAATATTCTGACCAGAAATATGCGAAATTAAAATGTGTGAAAATAATAAATGTATTTAGTTTTATTTATATAAGTTTAGACAACGATGGTTTTTTTTTTTTTTTTTTTTTTTGGCCGACGAGTTTTTTTTACGTTTTGTTCTTCGGCCGAATAACCTTTGCTGTAACTGACGTTTCTGTTACGGAAAACGGTTATTCGGCTGAATAACCTCTGAAACCTGGCAAGTTCATGTTTCCTCACAGTTTTCAGGTTTCTCCATTTTCGTAAGGTAAAAAGAATCTCTTACACTACAAAGCGACTGTCGGACTTGATACCATTGGTTTCATTATTGAATCTACTTTCTAAATATATAGATATTTTTGTGTATAGGTGAGATCTGATATTTTTTTTTTTTCTTAACATGTGTCGAGTTTGGTTTCATCTCATTCAAAATGCTGTGAAATGAAAAATCCATAGCTTTAAAAATACACCACCAAAAAAATTGAAAAAACTATGGTGCGGTTAATTGGCGTGTCTACTTCAAAAGGGTATTCATAGATTTTTTAGTTTTATATTCAGTTGAGAGAAAAGTGTTGCAACAAAAAATATGTTGAAAATCGACAAGGTTTCCCCAATGATCGAATTCAAAAAAAAAATAATTAGTATATAGATCTATTGGTTACAAACTTATAGTCATGCAGTAGTATATTATGTGTAGATTGTCGTAGCATTTTTTTTTTTCAAAAAACAAGTTTAGCAATGATTTTACGTGTGCGACAAAACATGGCTATTTTTTAGTCCTTTCATTTTATAAGAACACACTGTCAAACATTTGCCGAATTGACATATCAAATCTCAAAATAAAAAATTGAAAAAAATATGTATAGCAAGTTAACATAATTCTCTAAAAGTTTTATTTTTAGTGAAAAGTGAAATTCCAAACAAAAATATCACTTTTATTCGCCCAAAGTTTGAAAACATGAAAAACTCAGATTTATTTTCTCACGGGACCCCCCAAAATAGACACCCATCTTCATGGATTCACCCTAGTAGATAAATAGAATCCTTTTGCATGACTACCAGAGTTATGAAGGTAAATCACTTCATAGAATCATGAGATGGCAAAAATAGCTTGAGGACATAATTTGTTAAGTTTAAACCAATTAGACTAGCAAGATCATTGAAAGAAACATAATCACAAGATAGACAAAGATATTACCTTGGGAAACCCTCATGGGGTAGAAAACCCAGCAAAGCTTTCCTCAATAAGATGATCAACCAAAATACAAGATGTGCTCCAAGACTTGACCTCCTATGAAGACCTCTCAAACACAAGTGCGCTACTTGCTGAGTTTAGCAAGTGTGTCAAATGAGGAGCTCTCCTCCTCTATTTATACTGATTCCTGACTGACCAAAATCCCTAATGGGGCCAACCTCTCCTAGTGAAGTCTAATAACCCCTAAATAATAAACTCAGGGCCGACCCCCACATGGTGGGTCTAATAACCCTGGTTACCACAATTCATCGAAGGAATAAGCATCTCTGGATACATAATAGAATCACCTCGAAGGGATGAAACATCTCCAGAATAATAAAGTACAAATATAATATTCTTAGAAGTTACAATATTCAACACTCCCCCTTAACGAGAAGGATATTATAACAACATCTGCAAGAGCAAGGTGTCATCAACTACATCATACATGATACAGCTGTAAATCATTGGAAGCTTTCTTCAATACATCATCATCAGTAACTCAACCAGTTACTGGAACATCAACATCATCAGCATCGTCATCACACGATCATCAGCATCGTCATCACACGATCACCTTACAGGATGATCAATCCTGATCTCTTTAGGACATAGGTCCATGGATGATACAATCCAAGCCATTCATTTAGGACTATGTCCAAGGATGACTTAATCCACACCATTCATTTGGGACTATGTACAAGGATGATTTAATCCCCACCATACATATAGGACTATGTCCGAGGATGATTTAATCCCCACCGTACATTTAGGACTATATGTACATTTAGGATGATTTAATCCCCACCGTACATATAGGACTATGTCCGAGGATGACTTAATCCCCATAAATGTCCAAGGATGACTTAATCCCCACCGTACATTTAGGACTATGTCCAAGGATGATTTAATCCCCACCGTACATTTAGGACTATGTCCAAGGATGACTTAATCCCCACATGTCCATCAAGGACTTCATTCTCAAAGACCATACATCTACGGATCAATTCAAGGGACCGAAGTCCAGGGACGATACAATCCTCACTTGTCTACTAAGGACTTCATTCTCGGAGACATATGTCTACGGCTCACTTTAGGACTGAAGTCCATGGATGATGCAATCCCCATATGTATCCTCATCAATACATCAATAAAAACAAGTATCCTCATCAATACATGTACACATATGTATCCTCATCAATACATCAATATAAGAACATATATCATCATCATTAAAGCATGTATTCTCATCAATACATATATCATAAAAGCAAGTATCCTCATCAATACAAGTACATATATCATCAAAACATATATCCTCATCAATACATCAATATATAAAAACAAGTAGTGTAAGTATTCTAAGTATTAGTGTCCTAAATCTAAGTAATCTAAGCATACATAAATATCTAGGTGTAGTAAACAGGTATCCTCGTCAGAGACCTGGCTGTCGATGAGGGTAATCTTATCATCAGTGACTATATCACTCCCCCTTTTCGAGGAGGGTCCTTTTGAACTACACCAAGCTTGTCTTGGAAATATTCAAATTTTACTTGAGACAGAGATTTGGTCAATATATCAGCAATCTGTTCCTCATTGCTCACATACTCGAGCTTAATAACTCCTCTCTGCACCATATCTCGAATGTAGAAATATCGGATCTCTATGTGTTTTGACTTATCATGGAAAACTGGATTTTTTGTCATCTTAATACAACTTTGATTGTCACACATGATCACAGTAGGATCCATTTCTAAGTCAAACACTCCAGATAATAATTTTTGAATCCATATTGCTTCACAACTAGCAGAGCAGGAAGCTATATATTCTGCTTCAGCAGTACTGAGAGCCACACTAGATTGTTTCTTGTTGAACCATGAGATCATTGCAGATCCAAGACCATAACATTCACCTGATGTACTCTTTATGTCTGAAACACTTCCTGCCCAATCAAAATCTGAGTAACCATGTAATCTGAGTTCATGATTTCCAAGATAGTATAAACCAAAATCTAATGTACCCTTTAGATACCTCATTACATGCTTTGCAGCTATTAAGTGAACCTTTCTAGGTTCTACTAGATACTGACTTAGGGTATCTACAGCAAATCATATATCTGGTCTAGTATTTGTTAAATACATCAATGACCCAATGATTTGTCTATATAGAGTTACATCCACTAATTCTGATAAGTCATTAACTAATAAATTCAAGTTGGATTCCATGGGAGTGGCCATGGCTTTACACTCCAACATATCAAATCTTTTCAGAATCCCTACAACATACTTACCTTGATTTAAAAAGATTCCTTTTGGTTCTTGCCATACTTCTAGACCTAAGAAGTAATGTATTAATCTGAGATCTTTCATCTCGAATTCTGAAGAAAGCTTCTTCTTACATTCGACAATTTGATTCTCATTTCCTGTTAGAAATAGATCATCTACATACAACAGTAATATAACAGGTTCATCATCCATGATCTTGAGGTAAAGATTTGGATCATCTTTACTCTTGGTAAAGCCCATGTTTGTTAAGAAACTGTCAATCCTTCCATACCAAGCTCTAGGAGCTTGCTTTAATCCATACAAATCCTTTTTCATCTTGCATACTTGTGTTCTTCCATCTTTAACCTCAAATCCTTGAGGTTGTTCTATGTACACTTATTCTTGAATTACACCAAATGGATGTTAAGACAGCCTTCCTGAATAGTGTAATTTCCACTTCATCATAGATGCAAGTGCCATGATAGTTCTAATTGAAGTGTACCTAGCAACTGGTGCAAATGTTTCTTCATAGTCAATTCCCTCCTTTTGAGAGAATCCTCTGGCTACAAATCTTGCCTTATATTTTTCAATGCTACCATCTGCAGCATGTTTTATTTTGAATATCCATTTGGAAGAAACCACACTTTTATCTTTTGGTTTGGGAAAATATCCCAAACATCATTTTTCATTATTGACTGATATTCTTCTGTCATTGCTTCTACCCACTCTTTCTTCTGAGCTGCCTCTTCATAGCTAGTAGGTTGTTGATCCACAAGATCACACATCAAGGCCACATAGTTGGATACTAGATTTGGTTTCTTTCTTTCTCTAGTGGAGCCTTCAGGAGCTCCATATTTTTCAACTCCTTGAATAATGTATCTAGCCCATGCTGGCCTTCTTTTCTTAGATAAGTTTGTAATCAGGGGTTCTTGTGGTTCCAACATGTCATGATCCTCTGGTGTATCATTTTCAGGGATGGGCACAGCTTCTGTGATTCTAGGAGGTGTATCTTCTTCATAGATTTCTTCAAGTTGGCACTTTCTAGATTTCTTGAGAGTTGCTTCTTCATCAAATGTTACATCTATACTTATTTCTATATGATGAAAACCAGGTATGTAAATTCTGAAAGCTTTGGATGATTCACAATATCCAACAAATATTCCCTTCTTGCCAGAGGGATCCAACTTGGTTCTCTTTTCTTTTGGAATGTGAATGTACACATGACATCCAAATATTTTGAGATGACTTACCTCAGGCTTCTTTCATGTTAACACTTATTCTGGAGTCTTGAATTCAAGAGCACTATGGGAAAGTTTATTTTGTATATAGACTGTTGTCCTAGCTGCTTCAGCCCATAGATATATGGGTAGATCTTGGTCATGTATCATAGTCTTTATAGCTTCCATGATAGTTCTATTCTTTCTTTCAGCAACCCCATTTTGTTGGGGATTGTAGTGAGTGGTTAGTTCCCTCTTGATTCCAGCTTCCTTACAAAAATATTCAAATTCCTTTGAAGTATATTCTCCGCCATTATCTGTTCTGAGAATCTTGATTTTGTTTTTTGAGAGATTTTCTATTAGGGCCTTGAACTCTTTGAATTTTCCAAAGACTTCATTCTTACCTTTTAGAAAGTATATCCATGTCTTCCTTGAATAGTCGTCAATGAAGGAGAGATAGTATTCAAACCTACTTAGGGATGTGGTGGGAATTGGTCCACATACATCTGAGTGTATTAACTCCAAAATGTTTTGTCTTTGTTTCACTCTTTGGAAAAGGGTTCTTGACATTCTTCCCTTTTTCACATCCTTTGCATGAGCCATTATGTTCAATCTTTAAGTTTGGTAATCCTATCACCACCTTTCTCACATAGGGTAGGGCCTTGTAGTTAATGTGAGCAAGCCTTCTATGCCATAGTTCACTAGGGCTAGTGGTTTCATGGACAAGGGTAGCTTCTGGGTGACCCTTGAGTTTGTAAAGACCTCCTTCTTCTTCACCAATGACAATTGCATCCTCAATTGATTTTCCTTTGGTCCAAATAAGTACTTGACCATCAATAAATGCAATTCTAAATCCTTTCTTATCTAGTGCTGAGATAGAAAGTAGGTTCTTCTTCAAACCTGGAACATATAAAAAAAATTTCATCTTCAAGGGTGTTCTAGAATCAAGCTTGTAGCTTTCTTCACCAATTCCCTTGATGGGATATTGATAATCATCTCCTAGAGATACCTTTTGTGGAGAAGACTTTTCTTCAAGTTTTGAGAGATTTTTCTTTTGACCTGTCATGTGCTTTGAAGCACCACTAGCAATGAGCCATGTATCTTCTCCAGGAGACATAGATCCAGAGAGTGCAGAAAATAGAACATACTCTTCTGCATATTCTTCTTCATTCCTTCTAGATCTTTTCCTAGGGAGAGGCCTTTCCTCTTCTTCTTCTTCTTCTTCACTATCATCTTCTACAAGATGTGCTTGATGTATTTTATAGTCAAGATTTTTCTTCTTGATTGAAGGACAAAATCTAGCAATGTGACCTTCTTTATGACAGTTGAAACATTGGAAGGAAGAGAACTTTCCTTTTCCTTTCTTATGAAATCTTTGTGGAGATTGAGACTCCTTATGCTTGTCCTTCTTGAAGTAATATTGATTCTTCCTTCTCTTAGTGTGTGTAGCCAAGGCTTGGCCATCCTCCTTGAGAAGGGCTTCTCTGTTGGCTACCCTAGCTTCTTCTTGAACACAATCCTCCCATACTACATCAAACTTCATACTTTCTTTTCTGGAACACATGGTTTGTATGAATGACTCCCAAGGTCTAGTGAGACCATTTAGAGCAGTCATCCCAAGTTCATCTTCATCAAGAGTATCACCAATGGCATCTAGTTGCTCCTTGATTTGGGAGACCCTTGAGAAGTAGTCTTGAATGGATTCTCCTTTGTGCATCTTGGTATTCTTCAACTGAGTTCTTAGATTCATCTTCCTATTGATGTTCTTTCCTTCATACATTCTTCCTAGGACATCATACATTTCCTTTGGAGTTTTCTTGGATGCCACTTGGGGAATCAAGTGGTCTTTAATAGAATCAACAATGATTCTCTTTTCCCTAACCAAATCCTTTCTATGCTTCTCTTTGGCTTCACCTCCTTTAGGTTCTGCAACTTCATCCTTGATATATTGAGCAAGATCATTCTCTTCAAGAATGAGATCAATTATGTATTTCCATGCCCGGAAATTCTCTATACCTTCAAGCTTGTCTTCAAGCTTAGTGCTTGGATCCATATTCTCTTGGGGGAGTCCAAGAGATAAATTATAGAGTAGGAAACTTTGCCTTTTCACTTTTCCGGATCTGCAACAGAAATTCTGGTTTATCGCACTTTTGGTAAGACTAGGGTTTGAGTTTCCCAGAGTTCTACCAAACTAAAAATCTTGATCTAGGGCTCAAAAGATTGATCTTGAGAAGGGCTATTCATCCATGCAACCAAAATCCAAAAATACTAACTTTTGCAAAAACCCTAATTTTGGGAGAGAGAGAGAGAGAGAGAGAAAGATAATTTCACCTTGTGAAAGATGTTCTATTCAGGCTAGCTCTGATACCATGTTAAGTTTAAACCAATTAGACTAGAAAGATCACTAAAAGAAACATAATCACAAGATAGACAAAGATATTACCCTAGGAAACCCTCATGGGGTAGAAAACCTAGCAAAGCTTTCCTCAATAAGATGATCAACCAAAATACAAGATGTGCTCCAAGACTTGACCTCCTTCTTCTCTACCTCCTATGCAGACCTCTCAAACACAAGTGCGCTACTTTCTAATTTTAGAAAGTGTGTCAAATGAGGAGCTCTCCTCCTCTATCTATACTGATTCCCGACTGACCAAAATCCCTAATGGGCCTGACCTCTCCTAGTGAAGTCTAATAACCCCTAAATAATAAAATTAGGGCTGACCCCCACATGGTGGGTCTAATAACCCTGGTTACCACAATTCATTGGAGGAATAAACATCTCCGGATACATAATAGAATCACCTCAGAGGGATGAAACATCTCCGGAATAATAAAGTACAAATATAATATTCTTAGAAGTTACAATATTCGACATAATCAAATATGCAACATAGTAGAATGATTGAATTTCAATTCAAAATTGGATTATAATTAATCGAATGAAGCTAAAAACAAATATCAATGTTTTCAGTTCTAATTGGCAAGGTATTTCTGTTAGTCTTCCCTACTTCACAAAATGCCTAGGATGAGGAAAAGATAGGTTAGATGCGAAAGAGAAATTGTTCATGTAAACTACCTCTTTGTATTGGTCATTCAAGTTCCTTGTTTAGCGTTTTAGGTCTTTTTAGTTGTCAACTCAATCTGAGTAGTTCCTTTCTTGTTATGTTTTGTAGGGATGGAAGATAAAACCATCACTACTTCCATTACAATGTGGTTTTCTAAGATTTTATGATATTTACTATTCAATTGTTGCCATTATAAAGATATGGTAAATAAGTGAATTTTCATATATTAACATCAAAGGATGACCATGTACAATTAATGCAAAAATTCCATACCAAATAATATAACCTAGAACCATGTACAACTAATGCAAAAATTCCATACCAAGTAATATAACCTATCTATTTCATAAATACACCACATGCCAATTAGACCCTTTCATTAAAAAATTTGTCCTATATTCCTTAGTACCATTCCTATTGGAAGAGAAAGCAAAAATATTCCTTAATAAAAATAATTTTATTAATCTGATTTGGAGCCCATCCCTTCTTGCCTCAATGAAAGACCTAAATGAAAGCTAAATCCATACCCTTAGCTTTACTCATTGACTTAAATAAATGAAAGACCTACATGAAAGATAAATCCCTACCCTTAGCTTTACTCATTGACTTATAAAGATAGATTTTGTCATTACTGGGGCTTGCCGAGGGAGGAAGGAAAGCCCCACACCATAACTAAAGGATATCTTTATTAACTAGGAAGGATGCACCCACAATAAGTCATGGTAACCCGCTACCAACGGGTTAATAAGATTAAGCATAGTACCACAAATTTAAGTGTTGATCAACTAGGCTGAATTTTTTATGAGCAAGTGGATTCACTAGTAGTAAGGTTGTAAATTCATAGCCATTTAGTCATACCAATACTAGAAGTCTGATCTATGTGTTGTTGGGACTAGTTATATAGTATGGAGTATTGTTAGTGTTTTTGTGCCCGTATCAAGTAGTATGTTCACTTATTGGTACAAATAAAGCACTTTATAGCATAAACATTGGGTATAAATCATAAAACAAAAAGAAGCATGAAAACCAAAAATCTTATCTTCGACAACATAAATTTTCAGCCAAAGGAGGCTTGGGCCCACTAAAGTCCTCTCTATGATTATGTTCTTCATTGTTAAATTCTTTCTCAAGGATATATTTCATCATTTTAATTTGGGTAGTGGCATATATTTTAGCATAAGATTGATCCCCATTATGTATGTACAAACTTCACCAGTGTCTTTCACCATCTTAAAATGTTATAAAATTGAGGAAGGATAGAGATAGAGTAAGGGTATAGACTAGAGAAAATAGGTAAACTTAGTTTTCCATCCTCTAGATGAACTAGTTGAATGTCACATTCTTCTACTTCAATTCCTCTTTTAGGTATTTTGTGGCATTCATGTTTGAAGTGTAAATCACATTTCTTGCAACCTTCATAGTAATGAGCTCATGTTATATACCCCTCAATCTTTCATCCCAGTTGGTTTGTTTCTATCCTTTTAAGGTTCTACAATATCTTCTACTTCTAATCTCATATTTTCTAATTTTTTTTGTATTGTGCTTCAAGCCATTTTGCTAGGATATTAATAATCATGATTTTATCACCCTTACAAATTATTTTTTTGCATTCTATTCCTTTTTCACTAATGTGTGTTTTCTCAGTATATTTTTTTGCAGCTAAGCTTGGGGTTTGGATTTTCAGATGGCATACTTCATCTACCTTTTCTGCATATTCAAACTTTTTTAGTTTATCAACATGGTGAGATCACTATGCACCCTAGATATTTCTAATGAGGATTATAATTCTTTGTCCTAGAATAAGCTTGGATATTCCTATTCTCTTTTTTTCTTGAGGACTTTGTAGACAATTTTGACTTTAATAGAATATTTAAAACATTCCTAGCATCTCAAAATTTTGTATGAAGTGATTATGAGTTGAGGTTTATGTTTTCCAAATAATAGTGGTCTTGAATTCAAATTTTCATCAAATTAGTGTTCTTCATGTATATCACCATGTTCGGTATAGCTATTATTTGGTGGATCATTGTCCACCATGCACCAGGAGGATATGGTACTTTATCAACACTTTCCACTAGCATCATTTAATATTTTCCTTTTAATTTTCATTGCCAGATGATTATGTATAATTTTAAGTTTTAACATTCCAACTTGTGTTAACTTCCAGATACTTGCACTAACTTGGATAAAATTGCATCTTTACTTTGATGATGACTTACAGTCATTTTTTTCTCGCATCATAAGCCTCTTTAACTTTATTTTAATTTATAGCTATGGTGTGGTCATTCAAATATTTTATATGAAATAAAACAACAAAGCAATACTTTTTCCTCTCTATTAGTTTTGATATAGTCATTCATTTATTTTAATATTTTATATGAAAAATGAGGCAGTAGTGTTAGAAATATTTTAAATTAAATTTAAAGCAAAAGGTTGAAAATCATAAAATTGTGACTGGAATTATGGAAGGTGATTATTATCCAATTTTAGTTGTCTATCCAATCATCCCACATTTATAAAGTTGAACTAAATTCATGATATTGTGTGTGATACTGATCATAGGGACTGGAATTATCTACATGTTAGTAATAAAAAATGAATGACGTGATCTCAACAGATTTCAGCCTACCGACCAGGGTATGTACATCAATCTTAATGGATTTATGTATATTTGATCTTATTGCATTTCTAAAATGATTTTACATGTTATAATGCAGTATTATATGCTGAGTTTTCCTTTTGTTTCATATGAATTTGGTGATTTTTTTAAATGAATTGATGGAAATTGTAGATTTTGATTACATAAATTGATGTTGTCACTGGAAATTTTGAATTTTATCATGTGTTTTAAAAACTAAAATTATGCAATTTATGAATATTAAATCTTGGTTTCTCAAGTTAATGCCACTCAAAACCTCACACCATTCTAGTTATGAAAATTTTCAATTCCATGAACTTCATGAAATTTTACAATTCCAAGGAAAATAATCTGTCAAATTCTTCTATTAAATGCTAGATTCTTGTATGAAATGATACTGTGTGAACTAGTCCAAAACCCTTGTCCCTTGTCTTACTCACTATGGCTCTTTTATTGCCTCTATGATAGACAATAAACACATACACTATTACATATGGGCGGATTGTTCCACGCAATATTTCCACGTTTTCAACATTCATGGGTTGAAAAAATGAATTTTTATATATTTTTTTTGCACAGGGCAGAAAAACTGTGGCAATATCGACGATGTTTCATGTTCCACGAAATTTTGTCCCTATATCGACGAAATTTCTAGGTTTCACTATTCGTTGCAATATAGACGAAGGTCGAGCTATATATACTACAAACTGTAACCATTATTTACACATTTGCTATAGTTGCGACACATTGAGTGCGGATTTTGAACTTGCGGGGTGATTGTTTGAGCTTGGATATTCTACATAGCTCTGATTTTGAACTTGCAAGGTTAGTAATTTATATTTTTTTGTCTATATTTTTATAAGGGTTAGAATTTAATATTGTTTAGTAATGAGGCTTAGGTGTTAACTTGCTATTTTTCCTTTCTAATATTTTTTTGAAGAACTTGTTATCATTTTCATTTGGCCCATTTTAACTTTTCTCTCATGCATCAATTTGGGGTATTTGTCAATCTCTTATAAGTGATTGTACTAAAGACAATTGACATATGGACAGGATATTCAACTTGACTTCCATTGTATGATATCATGAATATCCCCATGCATTTAAGATAATGACTACATGGAGTGGATTATCTAGGCATGTTTATTTCCATGCAAGACTATTTGCCTTTCTTTAGTTAGATTCAAATATTTGATATATTTTATTTTTATTTTCGTGAAATACATATCTCAAGGAAACTCATTAAGCACTTTTATTCATCGACTACATAAATTTATCTTGATAAGGTTACTTAGAGTTGATCATTTGGTATTTAGTGTTGGATCTCCCTTGGTGTTGGCCATTTGCTCTAGCAATCCCTTATCTTTTCATTGTTGGTTTCCTTTTTTTCACCAATATTTTACATAAAGGGAAATTCATGGGCTTCAACTATGATTCTGATTCTCAAAATTCATGGCTTTTATTTTTAACTATTGTTTCCTTGAAAATCTATCAACAAATGATTTGAAATCCCTATTCCATCTCTCATGACCGGAATGCCGAATCCATCTCTCATGACCATAATGCCCAATTAGTATACAACAACTTTTATAGGATCTTCACATCAATTCAACATTGTGCTTAGATGGTTGTGATTAGAAATATCTTCTCCAACCCCTAGTTCAAATGAATGCCAACAAAACCCATTATTGGTAGTCTACAGAATAAACTTTATGGAACTAATACATACAAAATATCAACTTTGTTGTATTGAAATACCCACAAAAGGTCATTATAAAACGGTTGTGGCAAGCAAATTCATGGAAATGCTATTTTAAGTCCAACATACTTCTAGCTTAGGAATTGCATCACCTTGTCAAATCTAGATTCTAGTTAAATATTTTAGGGTAACAAGTTGATTTTAATCGTAAATAACATTCATTCTAGTACTAAAGTCATTTTTTTATAATAAAAATAAGTGGTACTGGGAACAAAAAATAAGGTGACATAAAGTAAAAATATGCCAAAGCAAAGGTAATGTTGGAGTATATATGCACATAAAATAGGTAAATGTTGGCCATGTGGCCACCCTTTGAAGTTTGGATGATCAACCCATTTCTACATGCTTCATCCACTTTCCAAATATTTCTATAATAATCCTATCCATGTATCATTTCAGTGAAGTACCTAAAATATTAGTCCATAATATTCATGCTCAATATATTAAGAATTGTCTAGAACACCTTATAACCTTTATTGCAAATTCCATTTTCCAATGTGAAAAGTGGCTTTGAGTTGCATGCACATAGATTGATATAAAGGCCTAACAGTTAGGAGAATTTTTTTACCTTCTTAAAGGTCAAAGGTTTGATTATTACGGTGGGGTGGAAGGTAGGGGGTTTAGGTATGTACACCTTTGTAAACTACAAATTGAAATTACTACATGGAGAGGGCCCCTTGTCCCACAAACAAGGAGGTCTCATATATCAATTTGGTGTTTGGCTAGGTCATAACCTGAAAATTATATTATTATTACTATTATTATTATCATCATCACCCTCCACTACAATGCTTGTAATTATTGTGTTTGTAAGTATTTTTGTGACTTGTCTTGCTTGTGATTATTGTGTTTGTGATGCTTTTTTTTGTTTTGAAAAATTTGTGATGCTTCTTAAATAAGCTCACTAATTATTTTTGGCTTGGACCTTCTTGATAATTTCTTCATGTAAATATCATTGCTTCATAACCAACCCTAAATGTTCTTAAACTTGGTAATAATGTTCTCATACAATCTTATCACCATACACAGAAGATACACATTTTTTTATTAAATCTGAGAAGAGGGAAACGGTCCAAGCACAGAGAAAAGTTACAAGGCAATGTGGCGTGTCCAAAATAAAATAGCGCGGGCATCAATACACTAATTGAGAAACTCAATATTTATTATTATTATTATTTTAAAAATAATTAAAAAAAATAAATTTATTAAACATTTGTTTTATTACGATAGTGATAATCTTCACATATACGTTAAAACCTTATGGCAATGAAATTTGTATTTCATAGATAGATATAACGAAGGCATTCATCTAGTTATTATTTATGTGACAGAGGGCCGATGTTCCAATGAATTCAGTAATGTACAATTCATTCCATTATTTCCAGGAATTCATAGCACGACTCCGACTCTATATATATCCATCGGTTTTTCTGCAGTTTCTATTTTTGTGAAAGGCAGTTGATATTCCTATGAATTCAATGAACATTTCATCCATTATTTCCAGAATTTCAGAGCACGAATCCGACTATATATCGTGCAGTTGTTATTTATGTGAATTCCAATATTCCAATGAACTCAATGTAGAATGCATCCCATTGTTTCAAGAAATTCAGAGCACAGCCCCAACTATACATATCCATTCCACCAAAAATTTCAATTGCCTCTAAATCTAGACAGAAATCTTCTTCCTCCCTCTTTTTTGCATGCATCATACTCGTTTCACATTCTACACTTTCTTGGGAGCCCGCTACATAATGTTCTCTCGCCCATTAATCCCCACTTCATGCACCAAAACTCTCTATTTATATGGGGGCACTATGTGCAACACTAAATTGTCTCAATTCCTTTGATATTTAGGGTTTCAGGATCAAGAAGACAAGGCCCGGTAACGATGGGGACAATCACGATATGGAAATTTCTACTATTAGCTTTGGCAGTGCAAGTGTAGGCAGTGCAGGTGACATCGATGGGATTTGCAGAAGTTGACATTAGGGTTCTCAATGCGGCACGCCCGATGTCATGTCCCCAATATTTGCTATGGTCCATGGGGGTGATTTTGGACTAAGTCAGCTAGGCATTAATTAATTAATTAATTAATGGGTGAATGTGGAAATTATCTTATGGAATATGCCTAACGGTGTATTTGCGTGATTGAATGGATAATGTGGGCCCCCGGAAGATATTAAACCTCAAACTAAATTAATTAAGTTTTTTAATTATCCTCATTTATTGATATTTTATTTGTTATGTTGAATAAATGGAGAAATTGACCCACTAATTCGAATTAGTGGATAAGGTTGGAGGAATTACTTGGAGTAGAAGTCAAGTAAGCACTAGAGTCCAAAAATGATGCCAAAAATTAGAAAAGAGGAATATTTCAGGAAAAGCAAAATAAATCCAGAAATCAAAAAAGTATGAAAAGCAAGAAAGTTCAGAAAAGAAGGAAAGTCAGAAAAAGAGGAAAAAGAAGGAAAGTCAAAGCAAAGCAAAGCAAGGAAAGTATGTCCACTCATGGGTGACCTATTCTCACAGATCACCAATCCAAGTAACTTGCTCAACAGGTCAACATGAATTCTATAAAATAAAGATTCCAACTCCATTTCACAACTTTTGTCATTTGTATTTTTGCATTGAGAGCTCCGAGCCTCTCTAATTGAGTGATGTGCCTCAACAGTTCTTCTTGGGTGATGTGTCCCAAGGCCCCATGAGTTTTAGTGAAGTAATATGCAGGTCCAGAATGTGTTATTGCAGCCAATAACATTCATTTCATTCCACCATTGAAGATCCATAGTCATCTTGAAGAGAAGATCAATTCTAGAGGAGATTTACAGCTAGTTTTGGAGAAGGTTCACCAATTGAAGGAGATAGTTCCAGTGAATGCGCCCAATGGTTATTGGAGAGTTAGTTCAGAAATTTTTGCAGATATCAGAGATTTCCAATATCAGAAACCAACATCATATCATATCCATCCTTCTCTTCTTAATCATTCTCTCTACTTCAGCTAGTTTTGGAGGAGTTTCTCTTGGAGAAGAGAGCTAGTTTGGTGAATGTGCCCCAGTGAAGACCAGCAACTCAGAGTGCAGCCATATCAGACATCTGACCTGTATATGGTCTAATAATTCACTTGAGAACAGAGTCAAATTAATTTCCTTCTTCTTATATTCATTCTCCCACTATTGTAATGAAAATCTAGCCTTTGAGGCACTGTACTTTGGAAGGCAATCTAATAATGAGAAATAAAGTCTTATGCACCTATATTTCAACTTATATCTATTGAATATAATTTTTCAAATCTTTATTTAATATCAGAACAGAGTATATCAAGTTTTGAAGTAGTTCGATGAGTTAAAGTGCAAGACTAGCTAGTTGGGTGCTTATTCTAGACTAGTTTTACCAAAATAATTGTTGAATCCATTCCGAGTATCAATTTAACTCCATTCCAGTTGGAGAAGGTTCATATTTCAATATAATATACATATCATTCCCTGTATTAATAATTTGGTTGCACTAAACTCGATTTGGGAAGGCCATAAACTTAACTAGCTCAGCAATCCATCATGTGCAATTAACCCCCAAATTACTCCAAACCCTTCCAAGTTCACCTAGTATTTATTCTAGCATATTTCATGAGTTACATGACTAATATAGCTCTGTCCTAAACTCTGATAGCCTTGACCCAATCTTGTTGGCATATGCTAGAAGCCCAGGAAGCCTCGAAGTAGGTAATGGAGTTACTCTATTGCTGAAAAGTGAATGGCTCTAGTACCTTGTGTCAAGGAATTCTACTCAAAACTTATTTTGCTGCTGCTGCACACTCGGACACCTAAATTACAAAACCTAATCTCATTCCTACCATCCCCATTCAGAGTTTCAATCCCCGTCACTTACATCATGTCCAGTTTGAGAATTTGCCTTAAAAATTGCAAGAATTTTTTTATTAAACTCTGAAGTGGAAGACAATATCTTGGTCAGATCTTGACTAGGATATTACAGTGGTATCAAAGCACTTTCCTTGGCTCAACCCATGGAAAGTAACTCTCAATGGGAAATTAGCAGCACTATCTTCAAGTTGCAGTTGTAGAATTAGTTACAGTCATGGAATATTTAGAGTTTGACTTGCATGAAGAAGAAGATTATTTTTATGTAGAGTATGATGATTATGATGAGTAGTATGAGGAATATTGCAGACAGTATGAGGAATATAATTCCCAATAAGTAACTTCTACAAGCATCTCCCATGAGATCATGATTGGAAGAAGAGACGATGGTTATTATGATAACCATATTCAGGGAAAAGTTGCATGTTCCACCGTCAAAGGTCAACCTTCTACGGAAGAGATAATAAAAGATATGAAAGCTGTATTGGATGCATGTGACTTCACAATAACTTTTGGATCCTCTCCAAGAAGAGCCTCCAAGAATATTCATCCTAAGACAACCAAGGAGAAGCAAGACCCAAAATCCAATCATGAGATTGTTGATAGAATGGAAGAAGAATCTATTGCAAGATTCTATGCTGAGGATCTCAAGATCACCTCATAAGAGATTGGTACTATTAGGGGTGCTGAGCCATATTTTGGATCAGATCCCAAATAAGAACATAAATCAGATTCAAAGTCACCACATGAGCTTCACAGGGAAGCAGAAGTTGACCACACATCAGTTAGATGTGAACTAGTAGAATCAGTGGCAGAACAAGGCACCATAACCCCACCCATTGAAGAGAGAAGCACGATGCAACGGTATGGACCAATTTCATATTTTTGTACTAATTTGTGTCATGATTATGTTGCAGCCACATGAGAGGATCATTATTGCATAATGGATTCCCTTGATTTTCAGTCTCAGATCCATAGTGATAAGGGTGAATGCAGTGACCAGGCTGAATCACTAGAAGGGTGTTTGTGGATGCCTACATGTTCGGAAGAGAACCTACAGAGGAATGTTTTAAGTGTGAGGAAGCATATAAAGATGTGTACTCTCACATGTTGTGGGAGACATGGAGGTCCCCATTGATGAAGGTTCCATGGGTGCAATATCCACGGAGAAAGAAGATCTTGCAGCAACAGAAACTGAAAATGAGAAATTGGTGGAAGGCCAAACCACCAACATACCATCATAAGGAGGGGAAAATATAACACGTGTAGTTTTGTAAATTCTGATCTTTATGTTCCTATGTGTCATTTTGATTGGGTAGCCACTTCTGAAGAGAAGATGGCCTTGGTTGAACCCCCTGGGGTCGAGACTCCTGAATTGGGGAGAGCAAAAAATTGGAGAGAAATCCTTACTGGTGCACCAGAGATGAATGAGCACCACAGTTGCAGCCAAAGATCTGATATTCATGGTCTGAAATATGAATATCTTGCAGCCCCAAAATATGGATCAATTTTCATAACTTCAACAGAATCAGTTGAAGTTGATCCTAGGAAGCTAGAAGAAGAGACGGTTCATCTACCAGAACCTCATTTCCTTGAAGGGACACTGAAAATGAATGAATGCAAAATACAAGAAGCCATTCAAACCCTCAATGACACCCATGCCTTAATGAATAATATTTTTTGGAAGTTGGGGGAGCAGTATTCCATGAGAGACATGAAAGAATTTTAGATAGCCATGACAAGCATAAAAGGTAAATTCTTGAACCTGCTTTCTGATATAGATAGTTTGTTGGAGCTTGTAGAATTGTTTCATGGTGCATTCTTGAATAATTATGAAAAGATTAGAAAGCTCAATGATGAATTGATGACCACCCAAGATTCTTTGAGAAGCACTCAAAGTGCCCTCCAAGAATTCAAGACGGAAATATTGCAGCTTCATGAAAAGTTGCAAAGACCCCCCCTACCCTCCTACACACAATTCAGTCAACTTCATTTGGTTGAAAGCATTATTGATCATAGGGAGGAAACTCATGAGATGGTGGATCATGAGAATCATTCATTTTTATATGTGCTTGAAGATTGTGCAGAAAAACTTGATGAGAACCAAGCACTGGACTTTTTTCCAAGGGAACTTGAGTTGTTCCTTGAAGACAGACACTCTTCCATGGAAGAGTGAGATGAGAGCACCCAATTTGGTCCAGCCAATAATGAAGAATTTGCAGCCATAATTCTGATTAATAAAGGTTGCAGACAAGCAAAGAAGGTTCATAGTTCTTTCCCACATGTCCTAGATTCAACAACACCAACGGGGAATGAACAGTGGGTGAAGAATTTTTTTTGGTTTTTGTCACATGTACAACAGGTGGATCGTGATCTGTCTCCATGGGAGATAGATCCCATTACTGAAGAGATGGTTGATTACAGCTCATATAAATCAGTAAGCAGGATCTATGATTCATCCACCGAATGGATGGATAGAGGCATCACTGAAAAGGAAAACCTGGAAGGTAAGAGTCTTATGTTTTGTTGCAAAAAAATTATTTTTAATATTCTTGGTTTTTCTATGATTTGCAAGCAGCAGAAAAGGCATAATTTGCAGCCATTCGATGTCACTCATCCACATATGGATTGGGTGAAAAATTACTTGACAAACATAAAATCTCCTTACAAAAATGTTTTTGCTTATGGTCAAGGGAAGGAAGCTAAGCAGCCAAGTTTCCAATATAAATTAATTGAACATTTTACTTGCAGAAGTTGGCCTATGTGGAGGGAATCCACATGCTTGGAGGTATGCTTGCATTTTTTCTCCAATGGCAGAGAGCTAAGCCATTGGATGTTTTCACTTGAAGAAGCATTTTTCTCTCTACTTCATTTTGTTGGTAGTAATGACCTTTCAGTTATTCCCTGGATGAAAAGGCACATGTTTGATGGCATATTCTCTAAATTGATTATGATGATTGGGAAAATGCAGTTGATACTTTGGGATCCTGGAATTCATTGAGGTGATAGATTGCCAAAGGTGACAGAAAAGTTTTGGTCCTTGCAGGAGAAACAATGGAACCCAGGAATTCTACTCACTTATCTTAACTGGGTTAAGATTTTTGTTCATAATTTAGTGCAGATAAATTTTGCAGTGCAGTTTATTCTTCATAGTCATCTTGCATTTTTTTAGATATTTTTGAAGGCCCCAAGTGTAATTTTCAGATTGTTCAGTGGATGGGGACAATTATAATGAGAGTGGTGCAGCAAAATCTTGGTGGAATCCTAACATTGCTTGAGGACAAGAAATCTTGGGAAGGGAGGACTATCATGTCCCCAATTTTTGCTATGGTCCATGGGGGTGATTTTGGCCTAAGTCACCTAGGCATTAATTAATTAATTAATGGGTGAATGTGGAAATTATCTTATGGAATATGCCTAAGGGTGTATTTGGGTGATTGAATGGATAAGGTGGCCCCCCCAGAAGATATTAAACCCCAAACTAAGTATCTAAGATGAATTATTAATTAATTGGGGAGTTTTGAGCCAGGCTTATAAGTTTAATTAAATAATTAATTGTTTTTAATTTTGGAGAAGGAATTAATTAATTTTATTGATTATCCTCATTTATTAATATTTTGTTTGTTACGCTGAATAAATGGAGAAATTGGCCTACCAATTCAAATTAGTGGATAAGGTTGGAGGAATTACTTGGAGTAGAAGTCAAGTAAGCACTAGAGTCCAAAAATGATGCCAAAATGAGAAAAGATGAATATTTCAAGAAAAGCAGCATAAATCCAGAAATCAGAAAAGTAGGAAAAGTAGGAAAGTTCAGAAAAGAAGGAAAGTCAGAAAAAGATGAAAAAGAAGGAAAGCCAAAGCAAAGCAAGGAAAGTATGTCCACTCATGGGTGACCTATTCTCATAGGTCATCAATCCAAGTAACTTGCTCAACAAGTCAACATGAATTCTATAAAACAAGGATTTCAACTCCATTTCACAACTTTTGTCATTTGTATTTTTGCATTGAGAGCTATGAGCCTCTCTAGTTGAGTGATGTGCCTCAATAGTTCTTCTTGGGTGATGTGCCCCAAGGCCCCATGAGTTTTAGTGAATTAATATGCAGGTCCAGAATGTGTTATTGCAGCCAATAACATTCATTTAAGTCCACCATTGAATATCCACAGTCATCTTGAAGAGAAGATCAATTCTAGAGGAGATTTACAGCTAGTTTTGGAGAAGGTTCACCAGTTGAAGGAGATAGTTCCAGTGAATGCACCCAAGGGTGATTGGAGAGTTAGTTCAGCCATTTTTCAGATATCAGAGATGTCCAATATCAGAAACCAGCATCATATCATATCCATCCTTCTCTTCTTAATCATTCTCTCTACTTCAGCTAGTTTTGGAGGAGTTTCTCTTGGAGAAGAGAGCTAGTTTGGTGAATGCGCCCCAATGAAGGCCAGTAGCTCAGAGTGCAGCCATATCAGACATATGACCTGTATATGGTCTGATAATCTACTTCAAAACATATTCAAAGTAATTTCCTTCTTCTCATATTCATTCTCTCACTATTATAATGAAAATCTAGCCTGTGAGGCACCGTACTTTGGAAGGCAATCTAATAATGAGAAAGAAAGTATTTTGCACCTATATTTGGACTTATATGTGTTGAATATAATTTTTCAAATATTTATTTAATATCATAACAGAGTATATGAAGTTTTGAAGCAGTTTGATGAGTTAAAGTGCAAGACTAGCTAGTTGGGTGCTTATTCTAGACTAGTTTTACCAAAATAACCGTTGAAGACATTCTGAGTATCTGTTTAACTCCATTCCAATTGCAGAAGGTTCATATTTCAATATAATATACATATCAGCCCCTGAATTGATAATTTGGTTGCATTAAACTTGATTTGGAAAGGCCAGAAACTTAACTACCTCAACAATCCACCATGTGCAATTAACTCCCAAATTACTCCAAACCCTTCCAAGTTCACCCATTCTTTATTACAGCATATTTTATGAGTTACATGACTGATATAGCTCTTTCCTAAACTATGATAACCTTGACCCAGTCTTGTTGGCATATGCTAGAAACCTAGGAAGCCTCAAAGTAGGTAATGGAGTTACTCTATTATTGAAAAGTGAATGGATCTAGTACCTTGTGTCAAGGACTTTTGCTCAGAACTTATTTTTCTACTACTTCACACTCATCCACCTAAATTATAGAACCTAATCTCATTCCTACCATCCCCATTTAGAGTTTCAATCCCCGTCACTTACATCCTGTCCAGTTTGAGAATTTGCCTTAAAAAATGCAAGTAAAATTGTATTAAACTCTGAAGTGGAAGACAATATCTTGGTCAAATATTGACTAGGATATTACACTGGACTACTATGGACAAGCAAGCAACGTGAAGGTGCATTAAATATGGGGCTGCTGGTTACAATTATAACTCCGTAAGGTACGACAATATACCCGCTTTCTGTGACTACCTTGGCGTTGCTATGATCCCTTCCACTAGCTGTGACTTGTACTAATTTACATTCCCTCGGTGTCTTAATGTTTTTACCAAAAAGTATTTCTTTCTCTTTTTCTTATCACCGATTAAGATGGCTATCTTCAGCTGAAAGTGTGTATGGTTTTGGTAACAGGATTGATTGAGTCGAGCAACGGACAAGGGAAGGAATGCTAACGTAGTAAAGTTCTATGAATAAAGATATGTATGTGTTGTAATTCAGACCAATATGATAGTAGTTCAAAGTTTGGACTATATGAATATTTGATTTCACTAATAAAAATAAGTGATGTATGCACATACATAGTTGAGCCTACATAGTTGGGTGGCTCATGTTAATAGATCCATACATCCATTAAACTGTAGTGATTAATTCAAATTATCTTATGTGCGATATTTAATAATTACATTGAGAATAATATAGATGTGATCATGTAAGTGGAAACAATGTGTTAACCGTCCCACTTCCATTTTTCTTTTTTCATACATTGAAAGGACAAGAAAAGGAACATGGTTTCATATTATATAAATTAGAGATATATAAAATATGATGATGAATAATAATTTCATATATACAAAATATGATGATGGAGAATTGGATATGTATAGAAACATTACAATGATGATTGGTTATAACTAAGAGAAGGATTGACAGATTCCATTAGCTCTCTTCTACAATAGTTTCATTGACGAAAGCGTGTTATGTAGAATCTTAGCCTCTAATATATGAGCACCGAATTTGATGATTAGCGTAAATAGACTACATCATGTAGAATACATAGAGCCCACACATATTTTAGGGTATACATATCAATCTATTATGAGGTGAGTAGATACAGAGGACTCTCTCACTCAACCCAAACAGGAACAAAGGTAAAATAATCTTGATAAGCAAAGATAGAGATATAATAAATATACATAGGTATTGGAGTCTTGATACTCTTACCACAAGACCGCGTCTCTTCCAATTAGAAAGCCGACATATTCTTTATAACGTTGAGCAATCAATGCTGAATTTCGCTCCATGTAGATCTCCCTCAATGGAGAGTAATCACCTCTCCCCACATTGGGCGCTCCAACACAAAGTATACATAACCATCAATGCAAGGTAACAATCCCCGTGAGCGCCTCAACGCAGGGCATATAAATAGTATATCGTAACTATTCCCCCTCATATATCCTCATTTTATTTTATAAAGACTTAAAAATATGCTTTGGTTGACTGTCATCTTTCGAAGAATATCAATGTCATCTTTCGAAGAATATCAAGATGGGATCTCAATACAAAAGGTATTTTGTCTCCAGAATTCTCTATCCAGGGTTGTGTTATCCCATAGGTATTCATATATTCAGATACATAAACTCTACTCACCTCTGATGTACTGCATTCTATAGAATCACAATGTATGAGATATGAACGTGGAATTTATGATTATCGCAGCCTCTAATGGAAACATTATGTTAGTGGATATTTTTACCTAAGTAGATCCCGCTATGTAGAATTGTAGCCTCTGATATATTACTATCAAGGTGATAAAGAATTTTCTTCAGCTTTCATGGCCTCTTGGTTGAGTCTCTTTTAGCGAGCTCTGCAAGATATGGAGGTATGTATGCTACATTGCATGAAGCACAACAGAGAGGGAGGAATGTGTACAACATGCAAGAGAGAGAGAGTAGTTGCCACCAATCTGGTTCAATGTAAAGGACCCCAACACACGTCTACCATGTGCATAGTCCACCAAATAAATTGCATATAAAAATAATAAAAATGGCCTCACCTTGGTTTGAGGCCAAATAAGGATCTCAATTTACTCATTGGTTGAAAAGGAATCTAAAACCTAAAACTTAAGTTAAAATCCTTAGAAAACTATACAAACTAATAGTTTTTTCACCTAAGCGATTGCTATAGTCCTTGCTGCTTGGAAGGATGGCATGGACTAATAAAATTTGGTTTAGTTAAATGGTGGAGGATTTGGGTATTATGGAGGAATCCCTCTTAATGCAGTCAGAGAACAATTTTAAATTATATGTATTGCTTAAACAGAATAGGATTGTCCTCCAAGGAAGTTATTTTCTTAACACACGGGGAGCAAAAGTATAAGGTTACCTTTTGGCTAAAATATGCTTACGGATTGACTTGAGAGTCAACCATCTCTCGCTCATATAGACAACAATTTGTGAAACTATGATTTAGTTCTTCACAAATCACCAAATAGAACGGTTATCCAATACAAAGGAGTTGGGGATAGGTTCCCCTTCATGGAGACATTATCTCTTCTATATGCATAAAATCTGTTGGCAAAATGGCAGTTACACAGGTTAGAATTGATGGAAAATAGATGAAACCCTGTTGAAAAAGGCACACTCTGTATTGATGGCATATTGTGTAAATGAATGTGATATTGTTATCTATGTTGACAGATCCATGGATGAGGTAGTATGATGACAAAGTAGATGGTTTCCATTTACAAAGAAGCAATGTGCATTGGGCATGTAAAATGACATGAGCAGTGATTACAAAGAAGCAATAAGGTCAATATCCTTGTTTCTAAATCAGCAGTGTGTGTAGAAATTAAAGATCTCCAGTGCAATTATTTAGAAGAAACATGCTCTTGAGAACCTTCATTGCACTGCCAATTTAACCCGAATCGATGCAACTTCTGACCTTGAATTTCAGTAATAAAATCGAAAGGTTGTCCTTGCTGCATAAAAAATCCCAGACCTTGAACATGAAGATCAAAAGAATGAGTGTTGGAGGGTTGCTCCCAAATCCCATATGTAACCTCAGATTGTATACCATGGAAGGCCATTGGATGAGGTCGAGAATTGTAGGTAACTTCTTATGGGAATTGTTCATCCTGTCCTGCCAAACGTGTAACATTATACCTTTCTTGCACCCTACGTTCTTGAGCTTGTTTAAGAGAATGTGAGAAGTCCATGTTTAGCAAAGACAAATCAGTAGGCCTTTCAAAAGGTAACAAGTTGGGATCATGCATACCATGCGATGATCGACCTTCATTGCTATGGTCATGATGCTCAGCCCGCTCAAATAGTATCTGCTGATGTGGCTTGTATAAATCAAAGGGATGGAGAGTAGGTGCTTGCGTCTGTACAAAATCACTAGACTCATCAATAGCCCAAACTCCACTTACACGTTTTTCATCAATAAAATGTTGTTGCGATGGCAAGGGAGACTGGTTAGCTGATAACTCATGTCTTCTTTGATGCAAAAGATTGAGTCCATTGAATTGCCTTGCCTACATATAGATTGATGATGTGGCTGGGATTCATGCCTAATACCTTCTTTCCTTCACATAAGTTGTGATGGAAATGCACGCCAGAAAAGGATGTGTTCAAAAGAATGATTGTAGAAGAAGAGCAATTGCAGAAGCAAAGACTCAGCAGCCGTTGATCGAACGATGGACGATGGCGATTAAACTTCAATCAAATTTTGTCCCACATTGGCCACAGAAGTTGATTTATATGAGTTTATATAGACATCCCTCACTATTGTTGTTCGACGTGTAGAGGAAAGGTTATGGTGGGGGCTCTGGGTGCTTGGACTCAACGAGAAGATTATCAGCTCAGATCTAGGGACGACCTATCAGTCCCCCTAACCTTTGGGAAAATGTGGCTTTGAGGATGTGGCATTGATGTGAATGAACGTGGAACTAAGATGGACATGGAAATGAAGTTTCGATGAGATGGACTGATCAATGGTGGTGATTGCATCGCAATCCAAATCTTTCGAACAATCAAACTCTGTGTTGATTGTGATATGTGCTTAGTGTTATAAGTTATGGTCATGTGATATGAAGGAGTGTATGCAAAGAGATTGCTGTGGACATATGGGAGACCAAGAGCTTAGGGCTTGTTGTCGCTTGTAAAAACTAGCTAAATAACCGTCAGTTTGTCAGAAGAATAGGGGATTGACAAATATGGAGGGACACTAAGATCATTGCCAGTCGATTAAAAATCCAGAGGTCAGAGACCACCAAATATATCGCATTCTTTTAGCATGTTGTCAAAAATGGAGGTGCACCATTCTTGACCAAACCCTGCACAAACACTACATGCACAAGTGGTCACAATTTTCGTGAAAACAACCGAAAATAGAGCAATAAGGAAAGCATGAAGATATCATGGAGCCTATTCAAACTTCCTCAAAACTATTGAGAAGGACACTGATGGTCATTTGCAGACATTCACTAGATATAGTAAAAACCCTGCAAAACAAAAGATGGTTATGTAATGAAGACACACAATATAGCCTAAAGAACACAGAATCCAATGGTCACTTTATCAAGGGTATATTCTAGCATTTAGCGTAATTTGTGAGTGTATTGGACAATTTCAACTAGAAGAAAGAAAAATAGCTTTGAGGCAGAATTGTATTGAGGATAGAATAAAACAAAACATATGATAGTCAAGATGAGTGCAATCCTGTGACAGAGCTGTAGAAGAATTAATGCAGACTCAAGGAAGTATATATATATATATATATATATATTGAGGAGATCTTGGAGCAGATCAAAGAAGATCATTCGAGGAAACAAAGAGAGCTGCAATATGTTGACTAATTTTTAAAAGAAGATAACAAGAAAAGGATTATAAAATGGAATTATTTCTAAATGAAAAGTCATAAGGTGTGACTTAAATAAAAAGACACAATGGTTAGATGACCTGTTCTTCGGAATAGTATATAGGCATCAAATTCACATTGAGTAGAATGTGTCTCGGTGGATCATAAATGATATCTTGGTGGATATTCTACCATTGATATGGACCTTGTGTTCATTCAAACAGATTGGTGTCTGTAATCAGGTTGGAGCCTGAATGAGGATTGGATTCCTCTCTACATGCTGGGTCATGTATACAAGCTGGGTCTTGTAAGAGAGTTGGGTTTCTCAATCTAGCTGGGTCTAGATCATTAATGCTATGTAATATAAAATCATATTTAACAAAAAGATATTTGACATAATCATATATGTGTTGTTCTTTATATGTGTTTGTATATTTCATATATATATATATATAATTGGAAAATCTCATGATTGTTTCATAATACATATGACTGATTAAATTAGTGCTTTGGCAAGAGATTTTTACGTTTTAAGAGACATTGATTCACCCCCCCCCTCTCAGTGTCTATGACCTTGTTCTACAATTGGTATCAGAGCAAGGTTGTCTTTGAACAACTCACTACTGGAAAGCTGATCCAAAAGGAAAACAGGTCCATTTTTAGAGCCAAGCACTTAATCTAAAGATAGGTGCCAGAATCAGCATTTTAAAAATGGTTGGAAATGTAGATGATAAAATCCCCTTGTTTAATGGAGATGACTATGCCAATTGCAGGGATGCTATGAAGAGTCAATTGAAGTCCAAAGGAGCACATGTGTGGGATGCAGTAGCAAGCAAGAAATGGTACTTGAAGAACAAAACCATAATTTCAAAAGATGACCAGAAATTGAATTCTATTGCTTTGCAAACCATTAAGAGAGATTTATCAAATAATGTCAAGATGGGACTAGGGCACTACACCTATGCTAGGAAGCTATGGCTAAATATTGAAGATACATATACATCCATACTTCGGCCCAACTACTTCAAAATTGTATCTCCCAAGCACGCCAAATGCCATACCAACAATACATATTTATATTGTTTCAATGAACAAATACCACATCGACAAACCATGGGCAAAAAAAACATTTTTCCCAAAACTATGGTCAGAAAAAATATACAATTAATTTAGCTAATTCCAATAATACAATCGGAAAATGAAAAGTGACAACTATTTATTTTATTTTAACAATATTTAGTTTCACACATAACGTGAACTACCGAAAGACCACCAAGATCCCATGCCCGGGGCATTTTTTTGAAAGGTATTCTTCCTCGGGGATGATGTCGTCCCTTCTTATGAGCATTGCCTTTTTCCCACTTACGCATATGTGTCTCCCTCCTCAAGGATCTATCCGTTTTGTCCAATTAACATTGAATAATTCCCACTAGTGGCGAGAGGGCACCCCTAAAACAATTAACTTTTATAGAAGCAAAGTCACTCTCTTCCCGAGGAGCATTATCTCTCTCTATGGTTCATAACTATTTGTAACCAAAAGGAATTCGCCAAGGAACCCTAAGAGTCTTGAAAATAGTTACCAGGGATCAAATTTCAAGCCGTCAAAGCCCGTCAAAGGGCTCCTAGCCCGTCAGTGAAGTGGCAATTAAAAATTGGCCGTCATTAAAAATGCTATTTTTTATTTTTGTCATTTTAAAACAAAGTGGAGCATTTAATTAAAAATGTCATTAAAAGGGCTGGGGATAAAATTGCCCGTCAAGTTGTCAACCTCATACGGTATACCGTGGCTATGGGCACTGGAAACGGGGCAGTGGTGAGTACCATGGTAGCCTGGAAAGAACCCAATTTGGGCAGCCCGCAGGCTCACGTTATGGCACCGCCGCATAAATTCAAAGGCTGTTCAATTCAAGCTCGAGAGAGGCAAATAGGATAATTGACAATCTGAAAAACGCGAGAGTGCAGACTCGCAGAGGAAGGCAAGTTTAATCCTATTAATCTCCTGTGAACGCATTTCCGCTTGAATATGGGTCTCTCCTAACGCTTGCTCACACTCTGTATCGAATCTGTCCACATTGTGGCACTCCCATGTTTAATGGCCAGTGATTTCATTTCAGTTGTGCACATGCTATGCAGTGACTGCAGCTCAAATTATATCAAATCATATCAAAGACGAGCAACGCCTTCCATAACGCAAGCTAACCCTAAGTTTTCTCCTCCTTAAAATACACATCTCTGCATAAGCCTGAATATCTCAGCATAATATTAGTGAAGGGTTGATGTTCTCTCCAGCTATTGTGCATCAACGAATTAGATTGAAATGTGGATTTGAATGCCAACAGACTAAGGCGAACTAGGTTTCGGATCTCTTTTCAAGTGGATAGCTGATATGAGATAGTCATCAATAATTTTCATGGAAGGCCATTGGACAGATAACTTAACAAACTAAGTGGAGCATCGAAGCTCTGTGCGGTGTATGAGAGACCCATTGTGCAATCTCAAGCTACAAGGGGCATGAACTTAAGGTAGGTATGGTCATTTGGGTTTTTGATATTTTGTTGAATTGGGTTTTTGATATTTTGTTAAGGTATGGTCATTTGCATTGTTATATTTTGTTGAATGACAAATTTTTTGTTTGAAAATGAGTACAGATTCAATATACTATTGGAGTAAGTGAATCGATATATTAGGAATTAGGATAGCTTCTTAACTTGTGGTTGGTGTATTATGTTTGATTACAGTTGGTTTAAGTCTTTGAATCTACTCTTAGTAATTTACTAGCTGCCAGTTGTGCTTTTCTTTATGAAGTTTCTGTGGTGTCATGAGGTTTGGGGTTTGAACTTTATGTGGTGTCATGGGGTTTGGGGTTTGAATTTTATGTGGTGTCATGGGGTTTGGGGTTTGAATTTTATGTGGTGTCATGGGGTTTTAGTCATTCTGAGATGGGGTTCAACCTGTAGATTAATGTGTTAAAATAAAGATTAAGTTCTTTAATGGACTGTAATGTTCATTAGTAAATGTAAGTGCTTTAATGGACTGTAATGTTAATTAGTAAATGTCAGTAATAGAAAAATCTAGAAGCAACAATAAATGTAAATGAAGTAGTTGGTGTAGAGATATGTTGACAGAACATAAGTAATTTGCTGCTACAAAATTGAAGCCATGGAGCTTATAATTTATGTCTTTGATCAGTGTTTCTAGTTGTTTCCATTGTTTACGTTGGCAGTGACGGGCATTAAGTTTCTATTCAATTCTTGCACTTGGAACACTACAGAATCGCATTCCCAATTTTAAATTCTGCATATAATCTACCGTGCTTTTAACCATTCACCATCACAGAGACTTAACCATGATATTTAAACATCTAGTGCCAAAACCTCCATCAATTTGTCACTCACCCGCTTTCTATTTCATTTGTGGAAAGCTACAGGTTTTATTACCTTTCTTATTCCATCAATCATTTGGATTTGCAATCAGATCTAGCCTTGCTAGAGATGTGTTCCAATTGGACGATTTTCCTCTCATAACAATTTAGCTTTGAAATGGCATTCAATTCCTCAAGGAATCGAGTCTCTTTGCATCCCTTCAACACCTAAAGCTTAAACTTTAAATGAAATAGTGGAAAACCACACTTACCTTCCAGTACATTCTTTCTGTAGCAATTTATCTTTTTTTTATCAACGACCCTAGCTTGGCCATGGATTCCTCACACAAAGTGTTGCGGTCTTTGCACACTAGATTTGTTTGGTTCTAGGTGAACTTCCAAGTAACATTTCCACAAAAGAGACCACAGACTTATTAGCTTGACCACGCCTTGGTCAATAATTAATCCAGGATATTCCACAACAAATGGAATCTATCAATATTGCTCAGCGCAGAGCAATTATCCCACAAACCACACTCCAATTAATCCAACATAATTCGATCTAGTATTTAAACACACAAATATTATTAAATCATAATTTGACCAATTTTGGACTTCAGCAACTCTTTCAAAATCGCACCAAAAAGCTCAAACGGTAGAATTTCAAATCAAGCTAACAGACCACAATCTCTTTTCTCTATCCCTTCGTGTAAACTGTATTTTAACATACCCCAAACTCAACTAAAGAAAACAGAGTATATAATCCTTCAAAATCACACCAAAAAGCTCAAATGGTAGAATTTCAAATCAAGATAACAGAGCACAATCTCTTTTATCTATCCCTTCATGTAAATCGTATTTTAACATACCCCAAACTCAACTAAAGAAAATAGAGTTTATAATCTTGCCAAAATAATACAAGTGCATTTGAATCAAGACACATCGACTTCAAACCTTAATGGACATTCCAAAACCCTTAGGAAGGAATTTCAACTTCCTGTGATCAATTACCATTGGAAAGACCAACCAGTCATCGAATCCTCTCATACATCAATTTATAAGTAGAACACTTTTGGTTCATCTTTAATCTTTGAACCGAGACATTCATCACTTTATAATTACAACCAGTGGTTTCGTAATAACAATGGAGCCATGCAAATAGACTTACTATTCATCAAATTCAAATATACATTAAGCTTGAATGATATACAATGTGGACATGTTCAACCCTTCTTTCATTCTCACTCCACACTTCACACTCTACCCTTACGCCTTTCCTAGGTTGTTTCTGCTCTACCTTCTATCCAAATCTATCTTTTAATGGCCAACTCCTCCTTACAAGATGCCCTAGGCTTACAATTATAGAGAAACATAACCATTTCCAGCACACTAAAACAAACTCCTAGATTATTGCGACTAATTTTCAAAATAGAATTTCACCTCTATCTATTTGATGACTCATTATTTGGATAATCATAAAGCCCTTGAATGTTTCCTTTCAGGAAAATGCGATTGCATTTGACAAACTAATTCTCATCCTACTCAACTTCCTAGACTATGATTTGTCTAGTTCTAAAAGACATATAATATCTCAATTTCAGAAATTACAATTTATTTACACAAAAAAATATGAATTCTTCTCAAAAGTTAAGACCCCTTCTTTGGAGTTTTGTCTTCCAAAGGATGAATGTCTTGAAAGCTCCAATGCTCATGCATCACTTTTCCCTTGGAAGTTGAATCTCTTCATCAACTTTTAATTTTAGTTTCAAATATAGTATTATTTGAAGCATGGAAATACAGATTTGAATAACGGGAATTTTTGAAATGAGGACTGGGAGTACATAGATTTAGGAAGTCTCACTTTGTTAAATCACAAAAACAATATTTTTTCCATTATGTTAATTGTAAAATCCCACTTTGTTAAATCACGAAATTAGTATTTTTGGTGTTATGCTAGCTGTAGTTACACTCGTTGTAGTTGTAACAATTTTGTGTGATTGATTTTTTAGTGCCTTAAATTTAATTGAAATGCAATATTTTTTTAGTACATTTTTTTTTATGAAGTGTGCAATCAATTTAATATTTTCATTTGAAACGTTATATTTTTTTAAGCCATTCATCGTCGAAGGGCAGCATGAATATATAACCTTCAATCTGAAATTAAGACCAGCCCTTCAAATTTGATCCCTGATAGTTACCTTCATTAATGAATGCTAAATATAACTATTAGATATGTTTTAAAGAAGTGTGCGCCTTCTTACTTAAACATTTGGTCTTCATAAAGTATGAAATTATAAAATCACTCTACAAGATTAGAGGATGCGCTCTCTTCCACTTGGGAGAATAGGGTTTATAGAACCTAACTTACTCTTTATAATTATTTAAAGGAAATATAAAATATTTTATGATAATATAATTATTATCACATTTTTCTTTAAACATATACTACAATAATCTTTATGTATTCTAACAACAAGAATTATAAGTCATAATATTTCTTTTAAAAATAATCTCTCTCTTACCTTTTAGTGAAGGTAAAAATGGGGAGAGGTTAGTTTCTGATTATTAGGAACTTTAACAATATTACTATGGAATTTTTGTCGAAGTTAAGATATCATTAATACCTAAAAAGATCACTTAGTTCTCTTAATATCATTTAATAATGCTTAGTTTTATGCTAATAGATAGGTCGTACAAGTTTACTATTTGTTTATGGCGAATAGTAACTCGTTCAGAACTGTTCACTTTAGGATTGACCGTTAGTGTAAATTAAGATGACACTTATAATTTAAAGTCATCAAGTGAATACCACGATTCACTTTTCTTTAAGTTCCCGCAACACCAAGATGACACGTGTCTTCAAAATCATGGCTTCCCATACTTTCACCTTTTTCTCCGAGTGGATTCTTGCCCATGTCATTTAATTGTGTCAAGCCCTTCAGTCTACAAATCAAAGTACAAAAAAATTAGGAAATTATAACATTACTTACAGTATACATAGTTTACTGGCGGAGCCTTGGACTTGAGATCCTCGCCAGGAACCGATACATTACACATTACACATTTGCATTTCCTTTATAGAAAAAGAGGGGTCACGGAGAGGATATCACATCTTCCTTAGAGTGGTTGTAAACCAAGATATCATATACATAAAGAATGACACATTTACTTGTGAAATCCTTCAATACTTAATTTAAAAGCCTCATGAAAGTGCTTGGAGCATTTTTCAACCCAAATGGAATCACTAACCATTTATAAAGTCCATCATTTGTCTTAAATGTTTTTTTCATCTGATTCTAATTTGATGATATCCAATTTTCAAGTCTGTTTTAGAAAAATACTTGCCACCACTCAAACAATCCATCAAATCATCTATATGAGGAAAAGGAAATCTATACATGATTGTGATCTTGTTGATGGCTCTAGAATCTATACACATCCTCCAACTTCCATCTTTCTTTGGACGCAACACTCTAGGAACAAGCGATGGACTCAATCTCTCTCTTACTAATCCTTTATCAAGCAACTCCTACACTTAATTCTTAATCTCCTCATTGTCCCTTGGAATCATCCTGTATGCAACTTTGTTTGGTAAACTAGCTCCAAGGATGAGTTCAATATGATGGTTTATGGTTTTCGTTAGTGGTAAGTCATTAGGAAAATCATCCAAAACTGTATCAGAATCTCATCTAATAATTTTTAAATTTCCTCAAGAAAATCAGTTAGTTGAGTGCTAGCAAGAACTACTCTTTGTTCTCCAATCAAAGAAAAACTCACCTCTTCATTTATGGTTTGATGCAGAAATTATTTCCACTAATCATCGACACTTTAGGACTGTCTCGTTCTACTACTTGTTCATGCTTTGTTGATATGCGAGTATTCTTCTTTCCATCTTTCTCAAAAGTATAAGTATTCCTCCTCCCATCATGAACTGCATTCATGTCAAATTACCAAGGTATACGCAAAAGAACATGACATACATCCATAGGCATAACATCACATGTTACTTGATCCTTATATCTAAGCTTCCACTTGTAATTTCTTATCTACCAGGACTTGATGTCTTTTATGCAACCAAGACACCTTATAGGAAGTTGGATGAATGGCATTCTTCAATCCCAATTTATCCACCATCAATGTAGACACTAGATTGTCAATACTTCCACTATCTATGATAACTTTACAACAGATCGCTTTTGACTTACACATAGTTTCAAGTAAATTCTTCCATTGGATAGGTTCCTAGATCTCCTTGTTTGTATTTAGAAAAAACCTCTTCACGACAAGGGTTCACCAATTTTAGGAACATCTTCTTGCGGTGTTGGATTCACACTATCTCCATTTGCTTGCGCAATATGTGCACTTATTTGACTTGTAGAAGAATTTTCTAGACATTCATAGGATTTGTGATCAGATTTATTTCATTTATAACATCTTACTCAAAAATCTCTTCCTCTACCTATATAATAAGATTTCCTACCTCTGAAATCATGACCTCCATTTGAGTGTTCTTGTTTCCTTGAGCTACTATCTCCATATTTGTGTCCTTGTGTTTGTCCTCATCCACTTTGTTGTCCTCTTCCTCTGGGATTTCTACCTCTTCCTCATTGACTTTGCTTCCTCGCCAACTTCTCTTATGCCTTCAAGGAAAATTGATATGGCTTTTCCACTTTCTTTGAAGGCAACAAGTTGATTTCATCCTAAATATAATATCTTAATCCATCGATGTATTTTTCTACTTTCTCTAGGGATTCTTCTACTTGATCGGCTCTAGTTTTTAATTTATAAAAATCCTTAGTATATTCTTTAACTATCAACATATTATGTTTAGTATTTTTCATTAATTTGAAAAAACTAAGCTGATAATATTTCGGCATGAATTTAACTTTGAATTTGGTGACCATTTTGTCCCAACTATTGATCTTTGTTTTTCCATTGTTCCTTCTTTCTATCTACACAGCATCCTTGTAGAGAGATGCACGGCCCTTAGCCTAGTCAAACCAAACTTCACTCTCTTTTCCTAATCCATATCACTGATCTAGTCTATCAATTTCTCTACATTTAGGTTTCTATCATACATAGGCACCTCCATCCTTGGTATGGAACTTGCTCCTAAAATTGATATGAGAAATTTCACTTATGCATCTTCTTCTTCAAGATTTACTTCCCTCTCTAGAATCTTGTTTCTCTATCACTGACATCTCCTATGCCATGAGCTCTACTTTGTGTAGTATCCACAAATTCCAACCATACTTGAATAATTCACATATCTTCAAGAAAGACTAAATTAGCAATTTCTCTTCTCCAACCCTCTCTTCCTCTGACTCTTACTCTAACTTTCATTCTCAATTTCTAGCAAGAAACAACCCTACAAACCTTCTTTGATACCAAAAATTGGTGTAAAAATCCAAAAGAAAATATGCACTTCATATTTAACCCATGAAACTCACATGATTTTATGGTGTTTATTGGTTGTCGCAGCCAATATCTATGTCTCAATGTCCCTAGGGCTTACCATAGAACCATAGGTTATAACCAAGTTCTTAAGTGAAGAGAACTTATCAATCTAGTCTCATTACCTTTCAAACAAAACAAATAAGTTTCAAAACTCAATGAGTAATTCCCAATGATTCCCAATGAGATAATGTTTTGATGGGTCGATTCTGATAAAAAATGGAAAAACCGATGGTGGAAGTGCGATGTAACTTTATCGATGGTGTACAACAAAATAACCAAAAGGTTCCAACTCAATAGATTATCATTCCAATATACCAAGGAAAGTGATCCCGATATAAACGAGCCCAATAGACTATGAGATCGAGTACATAAACTTCAACATGATGAAAAAATAAAAAACAATTTTCCAAACCCAATGGTCTATTCCCTGATGGACTAAGGTCGATGAAGAAAACCTTGATGACATGAGGTCGATACAACCTTTCTAACATCCAATGCTCCTAATGACCCACGATCCCAACATCCGATATCTGATAACTTGCTCCTATGACGGATCGTGGTCCTTTATGCCAAGAAAGTCGTGGTTATCATGAATATGAATATGTGAACCCAATTGTGAGGACGATGGGATTTATCCGATGACAAGTTCCCAATAGACTAAGGAAAATACATTGATATCATTGAACCCGATATAACTAAAATGCAACGAGCTATGAACATAACTCTTTCAAACTTGAGTTTTCAATCTTCAGATCATCATTTTCTTAAGGGAATAATTTTGCAGAAAAACAACAAATTAAGAATAATTATGCAAACAAACAACAATTTGTTGGTGGATCAATCAAAAGTGAAACACCCAGAAAGAGTAGAGCAAAAACCAAAAAGCTTGACTGTAAAATCCTTCAATTTCATTTAAACCCCATTGCTCCAAATTCAATGATTACAATGCCAATCTTGGCTTTAAATACACAATGAGGAATATGACTCGATCCTAAGGAGATGAGTTTCGATCTTCCATTATTAGAGAATACCATATCTAAATATAAATTATCTCAACTTCTAGATTTAAGCTAAACTTAGGAAAAATTACACCTACGTAGCTAGGAGAGGTTACAAAACAAGTGGCTCATCCTCCCACTTGATAATTCATTGTGTGTGTATAGGATAAAAGATAACCAAACGCCTCGCTTTTCCGGCAAATTTTGGGCAAAAACCGGTAGAAATTCTTACTAGAAATTTCCATTTCCATAATTTTGTAATTTCAACAATCTGGTTAATCTATTCTAAACTAAATGCCCAATTTTAAAACTACCCAGATCACCGAAATTGTGATCTGAGCACTGCGATTTGTACAAAAATTGCTCTATCGGATTCCTGCGAGTTGGGGGTGTTTTAGTTAGCCTTTACACTGCTCCATTCATTACAACCAAAAACTAAAATTTTAATTTCAAAGAATATGATGCTCCTCCATCGAAAGACAATTCTATGGCACTAGAGATTGAGCCATATAGGTGAAAAGGGCCTATTGCCCTTGAATTTTTTTTCTTGTTAATAGATAAATAATTGTGCTTTTAAATTTGATTTTCACGAGCATGAAATATATGGAAGACATAAATGTGGTCAAATTTACTCTAGTTGTCACAAATATTTTGATTTATTGGACTTAATTCAGTCATATGAATTTTTTCTTGTTAAAGTTCTTTTTAATCTCTGAGGCTTTATATATTATGTGTAATTAATTGATTATTGTTATAGAAGGACATGAGTATATTTTCTCAGAACTAAATATGAGGTCTTCAATCGATTCAAAGAGTTTAAATCTCTTTCATAAAATCAAAATAGTAGGAATATTAAGGTGTTGAGGATTGATAACGGGGGTTAGATTTTTTCTATGGAAATTGATAAGTTTTGTAAGGAAAATGGCATTGAAAGGTATAAGACAAATCCAAATTAACATCTCTCAACATTATCAAGTTCTAGAATAGAGGAATAAGAAATTGTTGGAGAGACCTAGGATTATGCTTAGTTGAGATTGTTTGTTCTAAAAGGACATGGCTATGTTTTCTCAGAACTAAATATGATGCCTTTAGTCTATTTAAGGAGTTTAAATATCTCTTGGAAAATGAGACTGGTAGGGATATTAAGGCGTTGAGGATTGATAATGGTGTTGAGTTTTTTTCTATAGAGTTGGATAAGTTTTTTGAGGAAAATGGCATCAAAAGGAATCACACAACTCCATATATTCCTTAGTAGAATAGGGTGTTGATAAGGAGAGTTAGGAGTATGCTTGGTGGTGTTGTATTGGAGAACAAGGTTTAGGAAGAAGCAATTGCTACTTCATGCTACTTGATCAATAAGCCATTGACACTCGGCCTTATGGATAAGACACCTATGGAGGTCTAGAATGGAAATAATCCTTCACTTCAACATATTCATGTTTTTCGTTGTGACAAATAAATATATGCTCATTTTCTTAAGGAGATGTGGTCAAAGTTGAATAGCAAGATAGTGAAATGCATCTTCATATGCTATGGAATCAGTGTGAAAGGGTATAGTATTTGGTATCTTTTGGACAAAAATATTTGGTATAGTATGTTCATGCTCAAAATGACATGATTTGGGAAACAACAATGTAAACACCCTTGGAGGATTGTTCAAAAGGAGGATGGGGATGGAAGCCCGAGTTGCATTTAGAGCCCTAATATAGATAGGATTAATATCAAGGTTTATCAATGGCATTAAATTCATAAATAAGTGAATGCAGGATATAATATGCGTTACTGAATGCAGGCCCTCTTTCAAAATGAAAATGTCAATCCATTAAGTAAACAATATCTATCCTATCTAGCTATGCATGCATTAGTTTCTGAAATAGAAATTGATTAACTAATGATAAGACAAGAAATAAAATGTACAATATTTACAAAATAACAAAAAAGATGTTAACAATAAAATTTTTGAGAAATTAACGGTTAGTTTCTCTCATGAAAATGCATCAATAATTAACTATAATCTGACATTAATGTAAATTAAAGTAGCTATTTTGATTACATAGGGAGAACTATTCAATTGTGTGCCCATGGGGTGTAGAATAGATGGTGATTGGGTTACTGTTAAGGCAGTCCTTGCGTAAGATCAGTGGTTCAAAACTCCGTGGGTGCAAGACTTACAAAAAAAAAGAATAAGATGAAGCTTTGTGTTTCCAGCATTAGAATAAAACTGAAGTAATAGTTTGTATTCTCCTAACGTCTAAGTAATTTTTACAGCATGTAATGTTATGCAAAAAAAGAAATTTGTCATTTTGTTTGAATTATCAAATTTTTTAAAATGCACTCAAATATCCAAGTTCACTAATGCAATGATATTAAAAATTAAACATCAAACTTAGTCGATTAGTCATTTGCTTAAAAGTATTTCAATAAATGAAATTGAATGCATACAATGAAATACTTTTCATAACTCTACAGGATTGTTGACTCAAAGTCAGTCGACAGGGGTTCCCATCACTGTCGACACCAACCCACCGCGATCTCCCTGAGTACCGGCCCATACAGGTTTTACCCTACCCAGGAACACCTGTAGAGCAGATGAGGTCTCACCCGAGGCAATCAAGGGAGAGTGGATGGAACCATGTTTCCGCCGAATGAAGGAGGATGTTGCAGCATCAGCTAGTTAATCTTCTTGCAACATTCAACGATAAATCTATGCATTCACTTTGACATTATTGTATTCATAGCATTATTTAATGGAAACATTCATCGTTAGGGAAGATTATAATAGTAAAGCAACTATTGCATCAAAGAAACATTGCATTACCATCAACAAATAGAAGACACATCAGGATTGCATAGGAACAATTTCATCACATCATATTATTACTGCAAAAACCCAATACAATGCCTCTGCAGATCGCAGACTTTGGAAATATCTCTTGTCCTCAGAAAATCCACACCAAAACATACCAAAATCTCTCTGCTTGATCTTTCTCTACTTCTTCTATATCTCCCTTTTTCGACCTACAACTTTCTGTCTATATATAGGCTTCCACCTTTACAATGCTTGTCCACTTAATAACAACTTCCTAACTGACTCCTGGAAAATGACCCAAAATCAAACTGACATGGTACAAATGACACAAAAAACCGCCTATTGTGGTATACTTAACTCGAAATTACATCTCATATGGTCCAATGACCCAAAAACCTGCCTATTATGGTACAAACGACTAAAAAAATACATAAAATAATAGATCCTTCTTCCTTTCGCAACCTCGTCTGACATGTCACAGCATCGACGATGCTTCGATTCTTCCTTACCAAACCGCCTTCCAACAGGCCCCCAACACAATCTTGTGGCTCGCCCTCGAGCCACGTCAACTGGACATGGTGTACTCTGTGGTCTTCACTTTGAAATCTTCGTACTGCTGCACAACTGTCATCACCATTTCTTTGACTTTCGTAGCCACCACCTAACTATCGACCACATCTTTTGCAGATGGATGTGCAGTGAGCTTTGCCGTCACCTATTGATGACCCTTCTGTACTGCCTGAAGTGCTTCTCCTGCCTTGGTCATGAACTAGCCCTCGACATCCCGACACTGCTCCAACTGTGCAGCACGCTTCTTCTAGCGCTCATCAGCCTTGGTAAACCGTTGCTGCAATTCTTTTAAGTCCCGAGACTTGGTGACCTATTCCATTGGTGGCATTGTGCTTATGGCTACCTTGAGTGTCGCCAACTGTCCCTCTTCGTCCTACCAATATTTGATCAACTGGTCAACCTGCTTGTCCTGGACAATTTGGCTCCAAAACTGTACGGTATCAGCTGTGAGTTTCGTCATGGCTTTTTCTAGCTCCTCCATCTGCGACCTCCTCAATCGCCCTTTTTCTGTCATCAACTTCAACTTGAGGAGTACCAGGATTCACTTGAGCCTTCAACTATTGATTCTCCTGCCGCAACTGAACAATGGCAGCCCCCAGTTGCTGCACCCGTTGGAGCACATCCACCTCTTCAGTTGGCTCTAGCACATGATGATAAGCTTTCGTGATGGCCCGGTCGACCCGTACACTATCATCCCACATACGGGCCTTCTCCACAATAAGGAAATCATGTTCCCTTTTTAGACCTTTGATTTTGTGCACCTTCTTAGCCCGTTCTCCCTTAATGTGTTCTTCGAGTGCATCCACAGCCTGTCATGCTGAAGTAGCCCTGCTGATAAATTCTTCAATAGTGCGCTTCGCATCGACCTCACTCACTTGCAGTCGTACGCACATACCACTGATCTGTCGCAGTCAGTCTTTCATTTCCTGGCTGGTAGCTTCCTACATAGTGGTCAACCCTTCCACGGGAAAGGCAATCACATTAATGGTCACCATCTTCAGTTGTTGCAGCAAGTCGTTGGCCGCTTCGTCTTCAGTCATAATCGCAATCGGAGGAATCTCCACATTCCTCACTCGTGGCTTAGTGCTGATTTTGCCAACTTGTGGTGTCGATGCATTGTCTGGTTCCCATTGTGAAACCATGTCATACACAGAGTCCACGCAAGCAGTGAGTGCATGGAATCCTTCATTTGTCTCCCTTATCATCTTCTAAGCTGCTACGGTGGATGCATCAGTGATTGTGTTTATCAATCGACCCAATCTAATGCACGACCTCGTAGGGTTGTTGCTAACTGTCCTTTCTTAGCGGCATCATTGGTGATCTGTTTTATGGTCCAGACTGCTTCACATAAAAACCAATATTGTTCTGGGTTGTCTGTTCCACTCCCGTGGAACAACGGTATCTTAACATCATTACCTGCCATTCTGGACTTCCTTCCTCCTTTCGCTGTACTACTACCGATTAACTTCTATGCTATTGATGAACTTGGCGGTGTCGAAATGGTATTTCTTGCTATCTGAGAGATAGTGAGCAGAGGTGTGGGTACATTGGTGCGAGGGTTCGGTCCTGCATCTATCCTGGGCATAGCCTGGTTTTCCTTTTCAGGATTGTGAGGTCGCTTCGTCCCATGTGGTCTTCCTTCAAGGCCTTGCAGTTTGACTGCAACAGGACCTTCTCCCATCCTTTGCCTCTTTTCCTGTCGGAACCTTGCTCCTCCCCTCGTAAGACCACTTTCTTCCACAGCTTCAGTCATAGTCTCATCATGACCTACACTCATCTACCCCTTATCATTCCATGTACCACCCCCCAACTGCTGCAGTACCCATGGCCTTCGCCCACCACGCTGTCTACTGATCAAGATGCATCTTCAATATACCCTTTTCACAAATAAGCATCTTAATCGACAATTGAAGCGACAACAGAAACCTGCCCCAGGGTTTGCAGAAAAAATATCTTTCAGCTTTGCTATAAGATTTCTGAGTATCAACCGCTAACTCTATGATATATTGTTAACACCCAAAAAGTGCTCACTAGCTCATTTCCCTATTCACATGACCCATTTATCCACTTTTTCACCATCAGAGCCTCTGAAACCAACAAAAGGTCACCAAAAGACCTTAGTACACCCCTTTTTCATTAAAAAAGATTATTTTTCCCAAAAAAACATAAAAAAACCCTCAAAAAGGGTCCAAATTCCCAAAAATATTAAAAAGGGAATTAAAATATTATTTTTATTCAAAAAAGGAAAAAGGAGGGAAAAGTACCTAAACCATGTTGGTCAATACCATTTGGTTTCCACAAAACCACAAATGGTATTTCCCACCACCAAAACCTATAAAAAGGTGGTAGGGGCTCCTCATTTCCCATCCATCCATTATCTCATCCTTATGCTGCTGAAATCTCCCTTGAGCATTTTAGCCATTGTAAACCACATTGGAGAAGAGACCATTGGAGATTGGAGTTGCTCATCCTTGGAGCCATTCAACCTCACCATTAGAGGTATTGATTCCGCAAGCACTTGCTTGCCCCATCCTTTCAATACAAATTCATTATTCTACATGTTCTTGTTCTTGATTTTAAATTATTTTTGTTATTTGCTTAATATCTTTGCTTAGATCCATGAATAGTCTTGTTTAATTAGTTTATTGTTATTTATTTCCATTGAAACTGCTGCTACTAATTAGCAGGTGCCCATAGCACTAAGCCTGGTTGCAAAACTGGGCCAACAGTTTTTGGCGACTCCGCTTTGGTTTGAACTATAGATCTCTAGTTTTGCCTTTAATCTTAGTTTTTTATGAGTTTTTAACCTTTAGATCCATAGATCTGCCATCTTAGACAGCAGATCCATTGCTGCTCTGAGTTTTGGCCCCATAAACAGCCCAAAATTTTCAATTTTTGGGTTCGTTTCTCGGTTTCCGTGCATGGCTTCCGCCTCGCGGCTTTTTGCCAGACAGTCGCGCTGTCCATCGCGACTTTTCTGCATTTTTCCGCGCGGTCCATCGCGGCTTTTTTCCAGACAGTCGCGCGGTCCATCGTGACTTTTCTGCGTTTTTCCGCACTGCACACCGCGGCTTCGCGGCCAATTTCCACGCTGCCCATCGCGACTGTGCGGCGAAAACCCGCGCGGTACATCGCGACTGTGCGGCCAAAACCCGCGCGGTCCAGCGCGACTGTTCGACAGAAACCCGCGCGGTCCATCGCGGCTTTTCTGTCAAAACCCGCGCGACTGAATTTTTTCATTCGGCCGTCCCGATTTTGAAATTTTTTTTTTTTACTGTACTTTCTGCCCATAGCACATTTTTTACAGTATTAAATCCTGCATATTTTACAGCTTTGAAAAAAAATTTACTATTTAAAAAGTGCATATCTAGAAATCTTTTTAAAAATTTTCAAGAAAGTGAAAGAAAGACTCATTTTGCATTTTCATCTAGATTCAAATTTTTTCTTGTTTACTTCTTTAAAATCTTGCCCTTAGCAATTTTCCTGAACGAAGAAATCCATTTATTTCTTTTAAAAAGAAGTCTATTATTTGCTTTCATAAATCCAAAAAATCCATTATTTTTTGAGTTATTTTTTTAAAAGCATTTAAATTCCTTTTTTAGTGAAAAAAGTCATAAATATTTGCTTTTTATTTTTGAAAAATCCTTTATTTTTTGAAAATTTCCTGTAAAGCATTTAATTTTTTCAAGTTCAGTTTACAATACCTCACATGCACTCACACGATCACTTAATTGAACTAAGCCTTAAAACGTACCCTAATTTGAACACACTTTTAACCCCACTTGGGGAACACCAAAAGAATTCTTGTAGCTAGGTAGTATTGGGGGGATAGGTGTTCCAATAACACCCCTCAGTTCTTACATCTGAGACATAGAAGTTGTCCAATTAGGGAGCTAAAATCTCTTAGTACTTTTTGGCGCGGTCACAACCGGTTTGTGGGAAGGCCTCTCCCTTAGGAGGGTTGAAGTCGCGAGGATGGTTCCGGAAGCCTGAGTGGAATACCGAAATCCATTCAGTAACCGAAGGGCTACCATTCGCAGTTCTCGGGATATCCCTATATTGGGATATTGCGATCAAAGGACCAAACGGCAGATTTACCTTTTCTCGACGCGTCATGAACGGAGTATCCTAGTAGCCTGTCTTTAGGATTGATTACTCGGTGTCCCTCCCGGTAGGGGGATATCTAGCCGTTGTCTCAACATTCATATTGTCTGACTTAGATTTCATCACCTTGCTGAGGATATCATCTGTTTGAGTCACAATACTTTTAGATTAGGTGTTTGCATGATTTCAACCTACCTGTGGTCTAGTTACACCTATTTTTTCTAGGAGCCGTTTGCATGTTGGTATTCTGACCAGTTGTTGCATTCCTCCACTTATTGTAGCACAGCTGCTAGAATAAGTGCCCTTTTTGAGGATTGATTTTTTTGGCCTGAGAGCCTTCTTTTTTCACTCCCCTTCTTGCACCCTTGGTTGCATTAGGGTTTTGAGTCTTTTATATATATATCACCACCTGATACTTAAACAAATTTTTTACCCAAACACATTTTCTCACCATTGAGAATTTTAGACGCTCTCGTCGTCTACAGGGCGAACTCCCAGAGTTTAGTCCACTTGGCTCTCCACGTCACGGACGCAGAGCCTTATCCCTTGATTCGACACGTCGTCAATCAATTAGACAGTCATCCGATTCTGACATACCTCACTTCACCTTTGATTTGGAGGTAGAATCCGAAAACCCCACAGAGTTACCACCAACCAGCATTATGTCAGGAACACCATTTGATCCACTATTTACAACTACCATAGGAGAGACATCTACAGACCCTTCTGTGGTGGTGCCATCCATGGCAACTACCACCCCCCTGGGTATGCCCAACATGGGTAACACTCCACATTTAGGAATGCCCAACACAGGGCCACCACCTGTCATGGGTATACCCAACATGGGGGTCATACCCCCTTTGGTTTCCACAAACCCCATCCCAGGAATCCCTACTACGATTCCCAACCCAAGTGCAACCCATGTTGCACTTGGGAGTGCTATCCCAGGAATCCCTAGTGCTATTCCTAACCCAAGTGTAACCCATGTTGCACTTGGAGGCGCTGGCCCATACCAGACTACACCTATTGGAGGGCACATACCCTCCATACCTAACATACCTTTAGGCACCACTGGACCCCTACGCCATACCACAATGGCTAGGCATGTCCCCGTTCCAGTTACCACACCTGCTAGCCTACCATACATGGCGAGTCTAAACCTGCCAGACTTAGCTAGGCTAAATAATGACCCCATCAGACATGATCCTGCGTGGCCCCATATGCCCACTAAACTTCCCTTTGACATCCCTAAGTTTGAGGGTAAGGCAGGGGAAGACCCCCAGAACCATGTCATGTCCTTCCATTTATGGTGTTCCTCCAACTCCATAGTGGACGACTCAATCCACCTCGGGCTTTTACAATGCACCTTCACTAGCTCCGCAGCCAAATGGTATATCGAGTAGCCCCATGGGACGCATGCCACATTTACCTCCCTTGCCTCGACTTTCCTACAATTCTTCCAGCTACCTGTCCGCTATGATGCGGGCGTCGAGATCCTACTGTCTTGCAGACAGAATACGGCCACCCACATCACGGACCACATTCATGAGTGGCGTCACCGCCGAAGCCTCTGCAAAATCAAATTAGACGACCGTATCTTCTTAGATTGGTTCCTAAAATCCCTCCTCCCTCTCATTGCGAAGGATGTGGCATCTGAAAGACCCCAGTCTGAAGAGGAGGCCATCCTCAAGGCCCAACAGTTTGATCTCATATACGCCCAATCAGGTTATCTATATACAATCATACCTGACGCCCCACGAGGTGACTCTTCACGTGGTGACGCACTGGGGGCATCACATGCCGCTGATGGCATCATTGGCCAAATCACCCCGCAACCTAAACCTTTCAGCATGGTGAGCACCATGCCCGCCCCAGACCTCTCTAGGGCTACATCCAGTTCCGGAGCAACAACTTCTTATGCTCCAACAAACCAGACCCATCACATTCATGGACCCTCTTGTCCACAACATTATTATGGGCAAACGCCATCAGCGTATGTGCCTCCTACATACTATGCTCAACCTACTACACAGAACCCCATTCAGTTCTCACCACAACCGTTGCAGTACCCACAGCAAACTGCACCATCTAATCTACCACATCCAATAGCTCAGGGGTACCAACAACCCCAACAGGCAACTAGACCACCTCCAGCTCCACCTGCATACTACCCACCGCAACCTGCTCCCGCACCTGCGGCTCCCCAGAATCCCCCCAATGCTCAAGGGCATGTGTACGCACAACAACATCAGCCCCAATACCAAAATAACCAACGCAACCAGGGTGGGAAACCAAACCGCAGAAGAGGACGTAACCGTGGAAACAACCAAAACCATAACCAAGCTCCACAACCTACCCATCCTTCGCAAAATAATAACGCGGCGCCTGCTCATCAGAATCCTGATCGGCCACCTAAGCAATCCAAAAATGCTAATTTACGAACAAACCATCCTTGTTCCATTTGCGGTGTCTATGGCCACTATACCCACGCTTTCCCACATCTGGAGCGAGCTCGACAACTATGGACAGATGACGCCCATCGTCAAGGGCACGCGGCTCCTCAGCCGCCACCCAACCCTCCACCACCTCAACAGCAGCCTTTAGTGCTACAAAACCCTTTCCCAACACAAGGAGTGGTGAACACTCAGCCGTTAGCCCCCCCACAGGGCAACGTGCAACCACAACAAATCACTTACGCTGCTCCTGATCAACCCATGTTTGATTCAGGCACTCACCACTTATTGATGATGTCCACTGCCGACGTCAACATCCAAACCCGACGGAACCTACAACCCCATGGTCTATCTCCTCACCCGACGGCTCCTACAAGGTCGTGTTGCTAAATGGGTCATTATCCTACAGGAATATGACCTCACTTTCAGAACTCCCAAAAGCACCAAAGCCCTCGCGCTTGCTCACCTCATCACGGACCTCCCATCCTCCTCAACATCACCCGTTATCCAAATGGACCTGATTGACGAGCAGATCTTCATCATTTCGTCCGACGACCCTTGGTACGGAGACATTTTGACTTACCTTCGTACGCAAAAATTTCGACCACACATCGATCGTGATGGGCGCCGTCGCATACGACACCACGCCCCCCGATACCTCCTAATAGGGGATGTACTTTACCGACGCGACGTTGATACAATCTTACGCCACTGCCTATCCCATAGTGAGGCAGAACAAGTCCTCAATGATTGTCATAGCGGTGCCTGTGGAGGCCATTTCTCCGGCATGGCTACCGCCCGGAAAATCATTCGGGCAGGTTATTTTTGGCCATCATTTTTTACTGATTGCATCACCGCAGTCAAGCATTGCCAGAACTGCCAACTATTTGCCCCCAAAGCAAGAACCCCCCTGCCCCCCTTCCTCCAGTCATCACTGTTGGACCATTCTGCAAATGGGCCATTGACTTCCTCGACTGCAACCCCCCGTCAGCCGGCGGTCACAAACACATCGTGGTAGCCGTAGATTATTTCACCAAGTGGGCAGAAGCCATGCCGACCTATAATTGCAAAGCCAACACTGCAGCACGGTTTTTCTTCAACCATGTTATCGCTCGTTTCGGAGTACCACAACAACTAGTCTCTAACCACGGCTCTCACTTCGAAGATGCCGTCTGGAAGGAATTATCAACCATGTTGAAATTTGAACACCATTTCTCTTCCGCTTACTATCCCCAAGGAAACGGCCAAGTTGAAGCGATCAATAAAATTTTGAAGACCATTCTCCAACGTACTGTAGACAAGCACAAATCCAATTGGCACCACATGCTTTTCCCGGCACTATGGGCCTACCGCACCTCAACCAAAACCGCCACCGGTTTTACCCCTTTCCATTTAGTTCACGGTGTCAAATCCGTCCTCCCTATTGAGTGCCAGATCCCAGCCTTGCATATCGCCGTTGAACTCCTACCGGACACTTCCCCGATCGAGCAACGTTTACTACTCCTAGAGCAGGCCGATGAAGATCGCCGCACAGCCATTCAAAACATGGAAGCAGCCAAACAACGGTCCAAACTAAGTTACGACAAACGCGTCCACCCAAGAACCTTTTCTGAGGGAGACCTTGTCCTCTCTTACGATCAAGCTCATGATAAAACCGGAAAGGGAAAGTTCGTGTCTATGTGGCAAGGCCCCTACATCATACACACCTGCCTCGGGCAGGGGGCATACATTCTGACCGATTCAGAAGGAAACACCCTACGCAACCCACGCAACGGGTTGTGCCTTAAACGATTTTACCCATAGAAAATCTGATGGACACCATCGTCCATTTTAGTATAGGAATACATTTTTCGTTCACAAAAAAATTCAAAAAACCTAAATATTTGTTTTTCTCTGCATGACCACAGATGGAGCCTCTTCCACTCTTCCACATCGGTTTCGCTGATGGTGCAAGCCGTTGGTCTCCCAATCTCGCCTCCGCAACTTGGGTAATATACTCCCCTTCACATGAGTTAATTCACATTGACGGAGTATGTTTAGGTGCCGCTACCAATAATCAAGCTGAATACGATGCCGTGACCGGCCTCCTGGCCGCTGCTCTCCAAATGAGCATCCGTCACCTCAACGTTTTCTTGGACTCACAGCTCCTAGTTTCCCAGCTCAACAATGATTACCAGGTACGTGATCCCTGTCTTTTCAGAAAGTTCCTGTGCACTAAACAAATGGCTAGACAGTTTGAATCCATTACATTCACACATGTCCCAAGACACCTCAATAGTGTAGCAGATAATATGGCCAACAGTGTTCTCGACTGGCACACCAATCACATCATGTCATATCCATAAACAAAAAATGCATCCATGTGCATAACATGTGCCTCCACGGGCATATACAAAAACCAATATTGCATCCACGTGCATAACATGTGCCTCCACGGGCATAAAATAAATAACCAAATAATGCATCCACATGCATAACATCTGCCTCCACGAGCATACATACATAAACAACATACTACAACCAAGTACATGTACCTCCACGGGCATATACAAAAGACAAAAGTGCATCCACATGCATACACGACGATATATCCAAATATATATCCACATATATACATAAACCATGATAGTTAATAAGTCATAGGTGCCCTCAGCACCCGATATACAAAAAATACATCTGTCATACAAAAATGCTTCCCCATATGCTCATCAGCATTTGGGGGCAGATACAATATATCTACTCATCTGGATCCCTAGGATCCTCCGGCTCCTCCTCCGACTCCTCCTCCGCCGGCCCCGCCAGGTCATGACGACCCCGAACCCGCCGCCAAACAAAAAAGACATAATTGACTAGGCTAAGGCAAATAGAGTTACCTGCAACTCGCTAAATCGAAAACCAACGGTGAAATCTCCCGGAAATCAAGAAATAGATCTGACAGCTCTATCAAACTCGCACGTAACAATGACATGTCATTTGGGCCCCACACCCTATTTATAGAAATTCCACCAATTTTCAAACAACCATTGCGGTATCATACGAAGTCCATTTCTCAAACCGTTGGTACTGCTGGGATCAGCACAGCGAGAACTTCATACAGGTTCTTTCCGTTTCCCGTTTTCATAGGGTCCATTTTTTCACCATTTTTTGGCCCCCCTCGTCACCTCGGTTTGCGTGCCACATCGGCCGTTCTCCATTTTCGACGTGCCTTATATCGCCGGATTCAGTTTTCCGTGCTCGTAATGATGCTCGAGATCATTTCTCGCTCTCACCTTTAGATTTTCCGGGCATTTTTCCTCGTGGCCCCCCTCGTCACCTCGGTTTGCGTGCCACATCGGCCGTTCTCCGTTTTCGACGTGCCTTATATCGCCGGATTCAGTTTTCCACGCTCGTGATGATGCTCGAGATCATTTCTCACTCTCACCTTTAGATTTTCTGGGCATTTTTCCTCGTGCCCCCCTCGTCACCTCGGTTTGCGTGCCACATCGGCCGTTCTCCATTTTCGACGTGCCTTATATCGCCGGATTCAGTTTTCCGCGCTCGTGATGATGCTTGAGATCATTTCTCGCTTTCACCTTTAGATTTTTCGGGCATTTTTTCCATGCCCCCTCGTCACCTCGGTTTGCGTGCCACATCGGCCGTTCTCCTTTTTCGGCAATCCTTATGTCACCGGATCCAGTTTTCCACACTGATGACGATGCTTGAGACCCTTTCTCGCCCTCATCAATCCATTTTTGTTCGGTATAATTTTATCCCTTTTTCGGGCCGAGCAACCCCTTTTACGAAAAAGGCAGTTAGGGAGTTTCTGTTAAGCTCTTTTCTGACTCCTAAAACAATGAAAAGATCACCGAGCAATCTTGCTTCCTTTCATGCTCGCTAAACCTATCTGAAAGGGCGTCTACCTGGTATAAGTTTACCCCTTTTCCGGACCTCATAGACTAATTACGAAAAAGGTATACTCTAGTCACATCGGCTAGAAGAGTTCTCCATCCGCATCATTTTATGCTTTTTCGGGCCTTGGAGACTAAACTTACGAAAAAGAAACACCAATAGAGTCCACTTACCGTTTTCAGACTCTCTAAACATGAAAGCAACCATGAGCATGAGCCGTCCTGGGCTCACAAAATCCACAGGACCGTACCATTTTAGAGCACACTTTTATCCCTTCTTGGAGCTCATTAAAACTACGAAGAAGGAATCAATGGTGCCTCTTGGCGCCACGACAGATCACATCTACTCATATGGAAGCTTCCCCATTTTGGTCGCCTTTGTTCAGAGTATTCTGCAGTATGTCACCTTGATAATCCCTCGACAGCACCTATTAGCTCGTCCTCCCCCCCAGAGTCAATATATACCATTCAGTCAAAGCAATGATCCCCACACCTACAAGTCAGTTCCCTACGCTGCCAGGTCAACCATGTCATCATGCTCTGAACAAAGGAAGTTTGAGTCTACCCATTTTTTGACCCAGTTATTTCCCTTCCCCACAAGTATGTCAGTCCTACCATCAGTACTACATCACTTCAGTTCTACACCTCGTGCTCCTATCAAGGAAACATCATTGCCTTGTTAGTTGTTGGTCTCCCTCTGTCGACGACAACTACATTGATTCCAGAGGATAGACCTAGAGGTCCCTGTGTCTTGGACTCATTACCATTTATGATGAGTGCCTACGAATCATTTCGAGAGGAATCCTCAGTGCCTCTCCGAATGGTTGTTTCTCACATGCTCGACTTCAACACCTTGATCGCATCGTTGAGACTCGCACAGGGTATTGGTTCGTTCAGTTATTAGTCGAAGACCCCGGATACCACCTGACTCCTCCACATTTGAGAGTCTACCTATGGATACAACCAGTTACATTTTTTCTATAGATATCCGGGTTGCGTATGGTGACAGTATTCCAAATGGCTCACAGTCATTGAGTCCATACAAATGTTGGACACCTTCAGTTTCAGCAGTTCAATAGTTATTCCAGTGTATCAGTTATTGAGATCAGCCATGATCATGAGTATATCCCACAATAATGTCCCCTCTGGACCATTATGATGTACCAGTATATTTCTTTACGTATTAGATCCCCCTTCTTGGGACTAATTGTTTTGTATATGTCTTGATACGAGCATGGGAATGCCCGCCTCGTCCTTTTTCAGAGATTATACCTCATTCATATTGAGGCCATGTAATATTTTTTGTTTTTGCAGCTTCCAAGGGCCGTGGCTCCAGTCTCCAACCGGTCTCTTCTCTCCCCTAAAACCCCAGAAAAAGACAAATGAACTATGATGTCTATCGGCCATACGATGAGCTCCTGCCCTCACACATCAGGGGGCAATCTGTTAACACCCAAAAAGTGCTCACTAGCTCATTTCCCTATTCACATGACCCATTTATCCACTTTTTCACCATCAGAGCCTCTGAAACCAACAAAAGGTCACCAAAAGACCTTAGTACACCCCTTTTTCCATTAAAAAAGATTATTTTTCCCAAAAAAGCATAAAAAACCCTCAAAAAGGGTCCAAATTCCCAAAAATATTAAAAAGGGAATTAAAATATTATTTTTATTCAAAAAAGGAAAAAGGAGGGAAAAGTACCTAAACCATGTTGGTCAATACCATTTGTTTTCCACAAAACCACAAATGGTATTTCCCACCACCAAAACCTATAAAAAGGTGGTAGGGGCTCCTCATTTCCCATCCATCCATTATCTCATCCTTATGCTGCTGAAATCTCCCTTGAGCATTTTAGCCATTGTAAACCACATTGGAGAAGAGACCATTGGAGATTGGAGTTGCTCATCCTTGGAGCCATTCAACCTCACCATTAGAGGTATTGATTCCGCAAGCACTTGCTTGCCCCATCCTTTCAATACAAATTCATTATTCTACATGTTCTTGTTCTTGATTTTAAATTATTTTTGTTATTTGCTTAATATCTTTGCTTAGATCCATGAATAGTCTTGTTTAATTAGTTTATTGTTATTTATTTCCATTGAAACTGCTGCTACTAATTAGCAGGTGCCCATAGCACTAAGCCTGGTTGCAAAACCGGGCCAACATATATCCCTCTAGGATACTATTGAACCACACTTTGATAGCCCGTGATGCTTTATTATCAACTTCCTGCAGCTCCTGAATCAACTCGGGGGTCCAAGTCGTCGGTTCGCCACCTTGGAAGTTCCTCTTCTGAAAGGTCAACTTCGCCAACCATTCGAACAACAGGACTGGGAACTCACAGAAGAACCATTCATGCGAACTGTCATGAATATATCTATCTACCCACTGACCTACTGTCAGTCGAATGTTCTGTCTTTCTTCTTCAGCAAATTCCTGCAACTTCTGATCAAACCATTCTTGGATCTCAGGTTTTTTCGGGTGCCACAACATATCCTCCTTTCACTTTGCACACGGTCCCGACAACGGAACCATTTGTTGACTCAAAGCCAGTCGATAGGGGTTCCCATCACTGTCAACACCAACCCACTGCGATCTCCCTGAGCACTAACCCAGACAAGTTTTACCCTGCCCAGCAACACCTGCAGAGCAGGTGAGGTCTCACCCGAGGCGATCAAGGGAGAGTGGACGGAACCTTGTTTCCACTAAATGAAGGAGGATGTCACGACATCAGCTAGTTAATCTTCTTGCAACATTCAATGATAAATCTATGTAGTCACTTCGACATTGTTGTATTCATAGCATTATTTAATGGAAACATTCATCGTTAGGGAAGATTATAATAGTAAAGCGACTATTGCATCAAAGAAACATTGCATTACCATCAACAGACAGAAGACACATTAGGATTGCATAAGAACAGTTTCATCACATCATATTATTACTGCAAAAACCCAATACAATGCCTCTGCAGATCGCAGACTTCGGCAATATCTCTTGTCCTCAAAACATCCACACCAAAACATACCAAAAGCTCTTTGCTTGATCTTTCTCTACTTCTTCTATATCTCCCTTTTTCGACCTACAACTTTTTGTCTATATATAGGCTTCCGTATTTACAATGCTTGTCCACTTACTAACAACTTCCTAACTGACTCCTAGACAAATGACCCAAAATCAAACTGACACGGTCCAAATGAGCCAAAAACCCGCCTATTGCGGTATACTTAACTCGAAATTACTTATCATATGGTCCAATGACCCAAAAACCCGCCTATTGCGGTACAAACGACTAAAAAAATACATAAAATAATAGAGCCTTCTTCCTTCCGCGACCTCGTCTGACATGTCGCAGCATCGGCGATGCTGCGATTCTTCCTTACCAAACCGCCTGCCAACAATGATGGACACTTCTGTTTTACTTATTCAATGTAAAAGGAGCCTATTACTAAAGGTTAAAAATCAGAATTTTATATACATGTTAGTACCAAAAAAAAACATCTACAGTCCAAAATATACATATATATTGTTTTTGCATAATGTAAAAAAATAAGAAAAAAGTAGCATGGTTGAATGATAAAAGTGGAGGAAAGATGCAAATATGTCCAAATTAGTTTTTTAATTAAAAATAAGTTTTGACATTCATCGTGTACAATAGGATGTAGCCAGTTCAACCCATGAGAAAATGAGGCTTATAGGACCCTACACAGCTCTCAACGACTCAGGCTCATTCAGGTGAAATCAAGACAGTAGTAGTAAGCCTCACTCAGATGGTGCTAACGGTAACATGCATGCACGAAAATATTAGTAACGGAATTATATTAGGAAAACCAAAATACATGTAGAAAAAAAGAATGTACCTTCAATGGAAGGACACTTTGCCTTCACCCTAGTAGATGGACCCGAAATGTAACTTCTTACCTACAATTGCCACCTGTTACTCTTATGGATAACTGAGTATGAAAGGGAAAATTCAGCTATGGAACCTAATAGTACCTGCCTCTTACCTCCAATGTCAGATCCATTGTTTCGATAGCTTAGCCAATATTTTAAAGGCTGCAGAAAGGAAGATGAAGTGTTTCGGCAACTATCATGAAGGAAGGCAAAGAGTTTTAGTAACTATCGGGATTTCAAAGGTCACTACGTCTTTTGGTGTTCAACTTTCTTCATGTGCATCCAAGTGAGGGTGAACGGCAATAACCTACACTCACCCCCAAACACAATTATGGGAACTTGAATGTCAGATCATCTCACTTTGTCTTCTGTGAGGTGCTTTCAATGTTATGAAGAAGCCTTAGCATTTATTTAGCTTATGTAGCTTCCTACTTTGAATTAAGTCCCAAAAAAATCATCTTGTTTGAATGTGTATTATTTAGGGAAATTTAATGACCTTGACAAGGTTGTCCTATGGCGACATTTATAGTTACAACCAATTCCCAAACTCATTTATGTTTTTTGCAATAGTATATGGTAGTAGATTTGAATAGAATACCTTGGCCCCAGGCCTCTATGAATGCAATGCTTCACTTGTTTCTTTCTATGTTTCATGAAAATTAACATCAGGGTGTGATCCAAATTCGAAAGTGACACAACCTCCTAAATACCAAGGAGCTTTTTCATTTGTGGAGATACAATGGCCATGTCTCTTGGCAACATTACGCACTACAAACAACCGAATTAAAGAAACTCTTATGGCAAATTTTGATCTTGAAATATCAAAATATCTGCATCGTGGATATTGGAAAATGTTTTGAAATTCATAGTGCTTAGCAAATGAGTGGATGCCGAACATTCACCAATACTATCTGCAAAGGGGAGATGCTTCTAGTTTCTATGAATAGTCATTTCTCAATGAAACTAATAAGTCCCATCCTTAACATTGTTTGGTTGTTTCTACCATTATAAAAAGATAAATAATACATGGGGACTCTAATGCTCACTTACTGCAGACCAAATTAAGAATGTCACGACATATTGGTAATGATTCTTTGTGCGATAATAGTGAACTAATTCCTTATTCCTTCTCATATCATAGACTTCCTCATTCATTCTAATTTGGTGCATTTGATCCCAAATTCACTATTGGGAATAGTCTAATGTCTTCCCTCTCTTCTCGGTGTTATGGGTGTTCCTCGATGTTGTTGCAATGAGCATTTTATCTTGTCACTCATCCCTTTTTCCGCATGTATTTCATTAGGGGAGTTTTGAGGTAAAAAATGGGCCTCAAAACAAATAATGTACCATAAAAATTCACTTTATAAGAACCAATAGGATTCAAGATGATGATGTCAACCATAAGGGTAAAATTTGTAAAAAAAATTGGACGGAAAAAGAAAAAACTACTTTTTCTTATCGTATTTTTGACATATCTCCTTAACAGTTTACCCAAATTTCAAGTTTGAACACTCGTTGGATGCGGATTTTAATTCCATTAAAATACGTTTTTTATTGAAATTTTCATTCTTTTCATGTTGTGGGTGCCTCAGAAGTATGCAGTGTGGGTATGGGTTGGATGTGGAATTACCATACACATACAATGAGTGTTACAACTTGAAATTTGGGTAAACCGTTAAGGAGATATGCCAACAATACGATAAGAAAAAAGTAGCTTTTCTTTTTCCTCTCTAAAATTTAGAACTCTTATTTTATTATTTCCCTTAGGAGGCCAATTTTAGAACTCAAAAATCCCCTAATTCTCTCTGTCTGGGTCTTGTCATTTCAGGCTAGCATTTTTTCCACCTCCTCCACCCTCATGCCATTATCTTACCTTGTTTTTTGCAGTGATCTCATCATGGTGTTTCTTTTCCATTCTTTCACTAGTATTTGTTTGTTACCTCTCAATTTCCCTTGGCTGTTGCGTGGAGGGTTTTGTGCTATGAGTGTAATGATTTCAAATCTGCATTGGAGTCCGCGAGTTGTATTTTTTTCCACATATTTTTTTTGCATGCAAGGGTTTATATAGGGGTCTCTTGAATTGACTTGGTTCTTTAACGATTCATCCCTCCCCTTACTTTTAAAATGAAGAACATCATTTATTTTTAGATGATTTTTCCTCAAACATGAGATTGCCATTGTTTTATACTCTTTGACTACCTTTTTATTTTGATGTGATTTGGGAACAAAAGAATAGTGAGGGTGATTTTTACAAAAAGCATGGGAAGTGTTCATTCTAAATTTTTCATTGGAGGGAAAGGAAAGTCAAAGTGGAAAGGGGGGATTTTAATTAAATGGCCATAAAGGATAAAGAGGATAAAATTATAAGAATACTGAGGATTAAAAGAAATAGGGAAAATGTGTTATGGAAAATAGTATAATATTAAATGCAAAAGGGGATGGTGAAGTAGGGTAATGATGAAAAATGGGAAACCTTTGGGAAAATGGTTGAAGAGAAAATTAACATCTTTATTATTTTTTTAAAGGAAAGGAAATGGGGCATGAAATAATTTTTACAATAGGGGGTAAGGTTTCTTTTTGTTTATAAAATAGGGGTCATTAGCGATTTCAAATGTAGGGAAATATCCAAGGGGGGGATTTTCAAATTTCTAAGCTTAGAAGTAGTAACAATCATGACAGACAGTTGCAACTTATGAATTACTAGAGGATGCAAATATGACAATATTTCGCTGTCATGACGCAAAATACATGTACTTGTCGAAACTTTGATAGACTGCCGAAAATGTCAAATAGACTCGTAATTTGGAAAACAAATTATGAGCAATATTCGTGAGACAAATTAAATGCAATGACATAAAAATCATGACATGACAACATGCATAGAAAAAAAGGCCAATCTGTAAAACACGTCACCAACCATACTATGACAATGCACAGGAACATCACTTGGAAAGTCTGGAGAAGCGGTTAAATGGAAGAGAATATGGTGAAATGATATATGTAGACAATAAGGACATCGCTCTAAATATGATGGTTTATTCAGAATGATTTTGTGAAAATTTTCAATAGGTCCTCCTTTGGAATTATGTTCTGACACATCAGAATGATGTCGATGTTGAGCATCAGCATCTATCCCAATAAAAAAAACAATAAATCATAACAACATAGGATGAAATTGACAAGATTGACCAACAAGAAAAAGACATAACCATGAAGCAGGTACACATACTCATTTTAATCCCTGAAAATGGTTGGGAGTTAAAAGAGTAAGGCTAGCATTCCAAAGTGGGTGAAGCAAAGGGAAGAAAAAAGTGTTAGGAAACCAAACCACTGAGCAAATATAATTCAATGTACCCCATGATGATCCCTAGGAACCACCGAATAGTTCTTCCCTCTCCATGTCACGTTCTTTCCTATATAACAAGAATGATCATCATCATGTAAGAGTTTATCATCAAAATAATATGGTAAAGAGCATAGTGGCACAGTGTACTTAAAGACATAAAATTACATGTGGACTTATTTCATAAAAATGTGAAAATAAATGGTGTAAAGGTAACTAGCTAAGAAAATGAAATCAATAGACGGTGAAAAGAAAGAATCCTAATCGACGTGGTGAAAATAAAATACAAATGCATAAAAATAGAGTAAAATGACCTATGACAAAATGAAACCTACTCCTACTACTGCAAAAGCAAAGCAAGTATCATGTAGGATGTCATTTATTGTATAAAAATGCATCGAAAATGCTACAACTATTATTACTTGCATCCATATGGTACAAACATTTTCCTCAATATCAGGAAGAAAGATAGATTTGATCATGAAACCTAAAAAAGAAAAGTTAGTCCTACTCAAATTAAATAAAAAGAGATGCAAATAAACTAAGTTAGTACTAATGTGATTTGAAACTTGATCAACCTGTGAATCCCAAATAAAATCCTTGAAAATAAACACAGGGACTTCCTTATTCACCACATTGGACATGTCGTATTGATTTGGAACAAAGCATTTAATATAAAAGACATTGTTTGAATTGGTTAAATCATCATCGATCACTTTATCATTATTGTTGTCAATGAGGACAAATGGTTCATCATTGCATTTAATTTCTCCTTTAGAATTAAAATATGCATTGATTTCTTCATGATCATGTTGATCAATGAAAAATTTAGAACATTTTTCATAAACTGGTTGCAAGTTAACCTGAGACAAAGCTTCACTTTCATGAATGATATGTTCATTTGCGTTGGGGAGTTGCACAAATTCCAATTCCTTGTTAGGAAAGAAAGCGTCATAAATTAAGTTATTAGAATAATCACGGTGGATCGAATGAGGACTTCCCTCGCAAATATAATATTCTGACTCAACAATAGGTTCATGGAAAACAATGTTCTCACCCATAACCGAAAAGGACTAAGCATCTTCATCATGAATTGATGGAACAATGAGGGACTTGAGAAAATTATCAATCACAACATCATCCCAGTTTAAAGATTCATTATCACCAAGTACATGAAAAAAAATAATATGACTCACCTCCTCAAAAGAATCAACTCCCCATTTGGAATGATTAAGATCTTCTAAGACATAGCACTATAAATTATAGACCTCACCTTCAATTAAGAAATTGTTTTTGTGGATTGGGAAAACATGGAGTATTAATCTGAGGTGAGATGAAATGTTCATTATGAATAGATATTTGAGGATCATACTTGGAAATAGGTGGAAATATGCCATCATATATATATAATACCTCATGAACATCTTTCCTAATCGCTTCAAAACAAGTTATGGATGGGGAAGGGGTCGCAAGAGCACTATTCACATTTTGTTGTTGCTCAAGCACTCTAAGGACATCAAGGAAGCTAATGTTAGCCTTCGCATTTGAAAAATCAGTGGCTACATTGTAAGGTGCATAACTTCCAATAAAGATATGCATGGATCAGAATGCGATGCTAGAATGATTAGCTTGATTCATTAGAAGAGGTCTTGACTCAGGGACAAAAGGAGGAATGATTTTATCATTTAAATTCACTTTATTGATTGAAATATTGGGATAAAATGAAGATTTTGGTCTATATTGAGATTGAGACCTAGTTGTATCATCATAGAATTTTTTGCTAGGTTTCTCAACTACCAAAAGAAATACCCTTCTTTACTCATCCCATGTATGACAAGAATCACTCACAAGTAAAAGGAGTGTGGCCTTTGTCACAAATGTTGGACCAATGTATTGTGAAAGAGTCAGTAGATTGAGTACTCTTGGGTTGCATTAGAAAGTAAGGAAGTTGAGTGAAAGATGATTGAGACTCGTTCATATTCCTATGCTTTAATGAAATCAACCAATTTTTAAATATTTGCATCATTTCGATCATGGCGAACATGTCAATCTTGATCCACAGGAAATCTTGTCCTTTGGCTCTACTCTTCAAATTCAAGGCATTCCTGTAGAGCAGAATCAAGAGAGTTTGCATTCCTCTCTTTAATTGGTGTTAGTAAGGAGGAGGAATACAATCATAATATTAGACAAGGAAAGCTTGTTTAGAAGGTCAGATAACTTTGGGAATATTGTTCTACAACTTTGCAAAACGAAGGTTGAAATATTTCATTTATTCATCCTCTTTGAAAGATATGCAATTAAATCTCCTCGGATACTTGGTTGGGTTCTTGGCACTCACAAAAGTGGATTGAAACCAATATATGAGCTCATCCTATGTAGTAAATATATTATCAAGTAAGTCATAGAATTGAGCAACAACCTTCCCTTCTAATGATTTGACAAACAAGTGCATGCAAGTATAATTGTCATGTGTGATGATATTTTTGTAGGAACTGGAAAAGGAAAGTAAATGCTCATTCATGGGCATCATGTCATTTCTCGATAACTTAGGGAGATGATATTTGAATTTTGGAAAAGGATTGATGGTCGAGTCATATTGAAAGGAAAATATGCACACCAAGGTGTAGGATTGAAATCAAAATCATAATAAAAAATGACGACTTTCTTCATGACTTTCTAAGGATTAGCAAGGTTAATGATGGGATTATGATGAAGAAACATGCCCCCTAATATCAAGGATCCAAAAATAACAATGATGAAAGAATGAAGAGTTGAACAAAGACTAAAGTATCAGATAACATATTGATTACTAACCAAGATCCAAAAATTGATTGTGATTGGATAAAATTGACAATAGATTTGACATGATTAAAGGGATTAGATTGGGGAGAATCAAAATATTGAAAGGCATATGTTCCTTAGTATGGTTGTCGTTTATGTTAATGCTCAAAATGAAACATTTTTAGAAACAACACTGTAAACACCCTTGGAGGTATATTCATTGGGAGGATGGGGATGGAAGCTCGGGTTGCATTTAGAGCCCTTGGATATACAGGACTATCAAGGTTCATCAATAACGTTAAATTCATAAATAAGTGAAATCAGGATATGATATGAGTTATTAAATGAAATCATTCTTTCAAAATTAAAAATTCAATCCATTAAGTAAACAAGATGCACCCTATCTAACCATGTGTGCATTAATTTCTCAAAGAGAGATTGATTAACTAATGAAAAGAAAAAAGAAATAAATTATAAAATATTTACAAAATAACAAAAGGGGTGTTCGCATTAAATTTTCTAAGAAATAAATAGTTAGTCTCTAGCATGAAAATGCTTCAATAATTAACTCTACTCTGACACTAATGTAAATTAAAGTAGTTATTTTGATTATGCAACGAGAAATATTCAATTATGTTTGATTCTGAAATTTTAAAAGGCATCTAGAAATCAAAATATCATTAATGTAATAACTTAAGTTAAATGAAGATGAAACTTTGTGTTTTAAGCCTTAGCATAAAACTAAAGTAATAATTCCTATTCTCCTAACCTCTACAAATTTTTCTAGCATTTAATGTTATGCAAAAAAAAAAAAAATCATTTCGTTCGAATTCTCAATTTTTTTTAAATGCAATCAAATATCTAAGTCCATTAATGCAATGATATTAATGATTAAACATCAAACATAGTGGACTAGCCATTTACTTAAAAGTATTTCAATAAATGAAATTGAATGCATACAATGAAAGACTTTTCATAAATTTGTGGGTTGGCTACTTCTGTTTGAATTATTTAGTGTCAAAGGGGCCTACAAGTAAAGGTTAAAAGTCAGAATTTTATATACATGTTAGTATAGGAAAAAAAGAGTTAAAAAAACATATTTACAGTCCGAAAATATACATATGATACAATTTTTGTACAATGTAAAAAGATAAGAAAAACAACACCAAGGTTGAATGGTAAAAGCGGAGTAAAGACACAGATATGCCAAAATTGGTTTCTTTTATTAAAAAATAATTTTGACAGTCAACAAGTACAATAGGCCATAGCTGGTTCAACTCCCAAGAAAAATGAGGTTTACAGGACCGTACACTACTCTCAATGACTCATGCTCATATGGGTGAAACCAAGACAGTAGTAGCACTCCCTACTCATATATTTCTAACGGTAAGTTGTGCGCATGAAAACATCAGTGTCAAAATTATATAGTAAAACAGAATGTAGTAACCTTAGACAGAAGGACAATCTACCTTTACCCTAGTGGATGGACCTGAAATGCATTCTTACCTACAATTGCTACCTATTAGGCTCATGGATAATTCAATATGAAAGGAAAAATGCAACTATGGATCCTAGTAGTACCAGCATCTTTCCTCCAACCCGAGTTCCATTATTTTAGAAGATTTGCCAAGATTTTAAAGGCTATGGAAAGGAAGGTGAAGTTTTTCAAAAAATGTCATGAGGGAAGGAAAATAGTTCCAGTAATTGTTGGGATTTCAAAGGTTACTGGATCTTTTGGCGTTCAACTTTCTTCATGTATGTCCAAGCAAGGTGAGCCGCAATAATCGATGCACACCCTCATTCACATCTCCAGGAACTTGAACATCATATCGACTCACTTTGTCTTCCATGAGGTGCTTTGAATGTTATCAAGAATCCTAAGCATTTCTTTTGGCTACGCAAGCTTCCTCTTTTCAATTAAGTCCCAAAAAAGAACATCTTGGTTGTATGTGTATTATTTAGGAAAATTTAATGACCTTCTTGACAAGGTTTTCCTATGGCGAGATTTATAGTTACAACCAATTCTTGAGCTCATTTATAATTTCTACAACATTATATGGTAGCAGATTTGGATAAAATAACTTGGCCCTAGACCTTGATGAATGTAATGCTTCACTTGTTTATTTTTCTTCTTCATGAAAATTAACGCTAGGGTGTGATCCAAATTTGAAAGTCAAGACAACCTCTTAAATATCGAGCAACTTTTTCATTTGCAGAGATATGTTGGGCATGTATCTTGGTAGCATTAAACACTACAACCAACCGAAATATAAATAAATTCTATGGAAAATTTTGATCTTGAAATATTATAACATCTGCATCATGGAAATTGGAAAATGTTTTGAAATCCAGAGTGCTTGGAATTGTTATGCCATTATTTACCACCCCCTTGGGATCACTAGGAACCTTTACCAACTTCAAGTTGTTGAAACACTTTTATTTTCCAATAACTTATTATTATTCAATAATAATAATAATAATTTATTAAGTTATTGAGAAATTTCATTATTTTCTCCATTGGAAAAATACACTTTCTAGAACCATTGGTGAGTTGTGAGGAGATTAGCTTCATGAGTTGGATCCTACATTTTATGAGCTAACATTTCTAAACTCTAGGTGTCCACATTCATCCCCTCTACCTTCACCATCCACCTATATAATGAAAGTCTTCCAAGGGAGAAAAAAGAGAGAAGAAAAGAAAGCAAACAAATGCTGCCCAATTTCAGTGAGACCCTCTTCCTTCCTTCATCCATCATCATTGTGAAATCCCAACCTTTGGTGATATAGGTCAAGGAGGAGATTGGATCAAGGAACCAAGGAAAAGTCCTCTATTATGGGTCAAGGTGAAATTGTAAATTTATGTATGATTAATATACATATTGATGGTTTTTCCCTTATTCATATTGTCTTATGTTTCAAGTTTAATATAGTTATTATATTATATGATTGGATGTAACCTATGCATTGATGAAATATTGGAAGAAGTGTATCGCCTTTGCTCCTTTGTGTGTAGGATAGAAGGTGTTTAGAGGCGGGAGCATAAGATCTCTACGAACTACACCAGCTTGGATCTACGAAGGACAAACATCTGTTAGCAAGGTATGCTTCATCCTTAGTCATATTTTGCATAATTGAAAGGGAAAATTATTGGCATCACATCCTACTATCTATCTTGGGTGTTTGGCACACTAAAGGGTGGTCCTACCTATTAGTAGGGAAGATTTCTCCATAATAGAATTGGCAACCATACTGGGGACGATTCTTTGTTGTATGATTTTCTTAGTTTTTTTGTCTTTGATTGAGATTGGGTCTTCATCTCCCTTTGTATGCATTCTCTCTAGACATCTAAGTAGTGTTATCTACTATATCTCTCAGATCTGATTCGGATCTAAATCAAATTGTAGATCTGGGCTTGCCATACCTTCATTTTTATGGGATTTTGAGGGCAGTTTTGTAACGGGTATAGCATTAATTCTATTAACCAAAAATATGATATATAATATGTCAAATCAAACCCCCAGAAATTTCCTATCCACTAGCATTGGTATGGTTGAAATCTGGTCATCTAGTAAACATATATCATCTCTGTAGTATTTCCGCCCGCGTGGAAAATTCATGAAAAAATACAGATTTGAAACAAAGATATCTTTGCTTCCCGGAATCGGTTTTGACTAATTTTTTTTTTCAAATCATCTATTTTTTTAGAGGAATTCAGATCTGTAATTTTTTTTGGGAAATTATGATTAGAAAGGTACACGAATTGATCTTAGTTTCACTACCTTTTTTTCTCTCTTTTCTTAATTTATTTTTTAACATTTGTTTAAAAAAAAGAAAAAAGAAAAAATAGTGCAAGCAACAAGTAGGTTTTAATTTAGCAATTTTCTTGGTTTTGATTCAATTACATTGATTGTTTGGATTTGTCTTTCATCATAAAAACAAAAGAAGAAAAAAGAACCAAGAAAAAAATTCAAAAAGAGAGCATATTTGCATATTGGGAGTGAAGTAGAGATGCATTTTTAGCATTGTTGAGTGTGTTTTGAATTCCATTGTTGTAGTCTATGTGAAAAATATCTCTTCCTTTGCTTTAGATAGTGTTCATCGAAGAGAAAAGGAAAAAGCTTCATTCTCATGCATTGTTTTGGGTCAAGTCAAACCACCACTTTGTCTACTTAACCATCTTAAGATAAAATAAATCGCATAGTTAAGTTAAAAATTTAGCAACATTGTGTGATAGGATAGAGACGTGTTTCGGTGTCGTTAAGCATAGGAGCTGTAGTTACTTGTCGGCGCTACAACCTGGGGTCTGTGCGGTTCTTCCATGTACCTAGAGTATATCGGAAGGCCTCTTTCAAATGGTTGCGCATTAGAGAACACTACAACAGATTTGAGCTCCAAGGTACCTTGAGTATATCAAGATACCCCATAGAATCCTGAAACCAACCGAGTTAATAACCTTTTGGCCATCTTGTTGTTTCAATACATCGAGAACAACACTCGGGAGATTACTACGCATGTACTAACAGGTAGTCGGGTAATACGATCAAGGGAACAGTCCTAATCCTCCTTGGTTAGTGCTTTGAAATATTGCACTGAGTATTACTGTTGGACCCTATGGTATATCGTGAGTTGTGATAACTTGACACACCTGTGAGGAACTAGCTATTTATCCTACCTATCGACATGTTTGTTTGTTTCCTTAGCTGAGTAAGTGTTTATTGTATGCTTTGTTTAGAAGGATATAGGGTGGGTGATTTTTCTTCTTTCATTGTGGCTAACTAACCTACACATTGTTCCCGACAGTTACGAGGGGATTCTCCTGAGTTTGAGGGTCCACCAGTACAATGATGAAGGGTTAACCCTTTATTAGAACTACCCACTACCATTGCGTTGGAAGCTAATCTGGTTTCTGCCCCACGCACCCACTTTCCACCCCTTGACGACTTCAAACAACCTGAAATTGAAATAATTGAAGAAGGTCAAAACCTCCGTTACAACCCTCCTTTGACGAATCTATGTGGTCCAGTCTTAGTTCAACTCAAGAGCTTACCTTTTTTAGAACCAACAGTCAAAACTGAAGCCTACCAAACGATGCCAGGCATGGGTTTGTCATCTAGTCCTGGGGATCCCACACCAATTGTTATGTATTCACAAGGGACAACCATAGGTAACTCTCCTTCTATCCTCGTGGCTAGCACACCAGTGTCATTCTCTTTACCTCCCATGATCAGCAACTCATTCGTGAGTTTTCCTATGACACCTCATAGTTTTGTTACTCAAGTCTCGTCATCAGCTCTACCTACTACCATGCTTATGTTCCATACAAATTTTCCAAATCGTTCCTTTTCATTTGGACAAACCACTCCTCCCAATATTGGGACTAGCATGCCATCAGGATTTATCCCAAGTTCTATTAACCCCTCGGTGAGTTTTCCTTCAAATTGAAACTTATCTACTAGAACCAATATTCCTACTAGTGCTAATATATGGGGGGGGGATGTTATGTCTCAGCCTCCTATCGGTCCTTCAGCTTCCCCCAATGCCAGTTTCCTTTTTGGGTGGAATTTTGCATCAACCAGTGGCCCATCCGCTAGTTCAGGCCAATTACCAGGGGGAATGGCACACAGAGCTTATCCTTCAACTCCTAGTGCTAATGTTGGTCAATCCATACACCAAGGGGGATTTCAAAACAATCCATTGGATTCCCAGAGTTCCTTTTCCAACACAAGATTACCATTCTTGGCTACTTTAAATCTACCTGACCTCTCCAGGATCACGAATTATCCTCTTTGTCACCATCCCATTGTCCATCCATACCAACCAAGATTAATTCCATCAGACATTCCTAAGTTTGATGGTAAACCTAGAGAGGACCCACAAATCCATGTGACGACATTTCACTTGTGGTTCTCATCTAATTCCCTTGTGGATGATAATGTTCGATTGAGGTTATTCCAACGCACTTTGACTGTCACGGCAGCCAAATAGTACATTGAGTCACCTAGTGCATCTTATTATGACTTTAGTTCATTAGCTATTGATTTCCTTACACACTTCCAATTGCTTATACGCTATGAGAATGGGATTGAACTCCTGGAATCCCTTCTTCAGAGTACTTCCACCCCACATCTCTAATCATATCCAAGAATGGAGATAGAGGAAGCGCTTGATTCGTGCTGAAATCCTAGACCAATTCTTAGCGGATTGGTTTGTGAATTCTTATTACCACCTATTTCCAAAGATGTTTCCATGTTAGGTGAAATCAATGAAGAGCAAGTCATCCTGAAAGCTCAATAGCTGGATTTGATTTATTCTCAATCTGGCACGTTGTATGACATAATACCTCATGCTCCTCATTCTTCCTTGGATCCTCAACGACCTCTTCCTAGTCCCCATGCTGATGGTGTGATCGGGGTCATCTCCACCACTTTAGTGAGTCCCCTAGTTGAACAAATGAGTAAGATGCCAATCACCACACCTCCATTTGTTTCACAAACCGTGGCTCCTACGCCACCTATCCCTACCCAAACCACCCAAGTTAGTGTCGTCCAACCAGCTCAAATTGGTAACCCTCCTCAATAGGGGGGTAAAAATAAAAACAATCACTAGAAAAAGAACGCTAATGGGAAAGGGACATATACACAATATGCCATTGATCTTGCCAATGAGGAAGGGGGCAAGAAGAATAACCATTACCCATGCTTTGTTTTCAAGGGTGATCATCATACTCACCTATTCCCTCTCATGGAGGATGTTTACAAGTATTTGGCATGGCGTGGTAATCCAAATCCAACCGATGTTCCTACCCACCCTTCCCTCAAAACCATCAACAAATGATAACTGCATCTCCTACACCCTCATAATGAGGCACTCATGATCACCAACAATCTGGGGGATCATCATCTAGTGCATATGTTTTCTTGTGTGACCAAGATGTCCATCTCCAAACCCACTCCAAGAAATACGATGCTTCTAAAAAACAACTAGTCATCGATGAAGTTATTCCTACTCAACCTTATGGTTCTCTCCACATAGAGAAACCACCTCTTAGTAATCCACCTCGCCTACCGAAATTCTTGGTGAAGAAGTCCAATCTCCTTGCCATAGCTTCCCAACAGTACAACATTGTTAAAGACTTGGTCCAATCTCCTTGTGCCCTTCTAGCCTTAGAAGTTCTCCAAATTTGTCATGCGCAGAAGAAGGCCTTGTTGAACGTCATTGGTGGCATTGATCCGGTTGATTCCAATACCATTACCTTCAACCTTGACCAGGTTACCTTTAGGATCCACCACCAAGTGGCTTTTCAAATTCAAGTTAAGTCACGTGGTGTTACCATTTACTGTATTGTCGTTGAAGAAGGAGCCTCCACTTGTGTTATGTCAGTGTCATGTTGGCAAGCTTTAGGTTCTCCCACATTAATCCCTTCTCCTTGCAAAGTTACAAGCCTTTGATGGTCACGCTTTTCAACCAAAGGGATTGATTGTGGGATTCTGAGTGGAATTAACTGGTAAGACTGTGAATATAGATGTAGCAGTTGTTGATTCTCCATTGGATTACAATCTCTTACTAGGAAGGAGTTTGTCCTATGCCATGCATGCAATAGTTTCCTCCGTATTTAGACTCATTTGTTTTCCCCATCAAGGAAAGGTGCTTAATATTTATCAACTAGACTTTTGCACCACTGATCCAAGGTTCTCCAATGGTCAAAAGATACCCCTTGTAAGTGCTTCCAACTCGACCATGAAAAGTGTGGGGCCTGGGATGTTTAAGGATTCCACATTGCTAGGAAAATTCAACCTACCCCCACCACTTAGCTATGTATCCTCGTCCTCAATCTCTACAGGCTCGTTAATACCTATGGGATCATTGTCCATGGAGCATACAAATGCTTCTACTCCTCCTTCCTCATCCACTCATGATGAGTTTCCATGGTTTGATCCTATACAATCTCATCACAACCAGGTTCCCATTACGACACATGAGGTGATTTCAATCGGTAGCTTGGGAAACATCTCTAAGACCAAGAAGAGGTGTGGAAAAGGCAAAAAAAATCAAAACGACGGAGAGAACCATTAGCCTCTGCTAATCCTGGTGGGGGGAATTCACTAGCCTCTGGTAATCCTACTAGGGGAAAGCCATTAGCCTCTACCAATCCTAGTGGAGGCACACCATTAGCCTCTACTAATCCTGGTGGGGATGCACCATTAGCCTCTAGTAATCTTGTTGGGGAAAAGACACTAGCCTTTATGATTCATGCTAGGGGCATCTCACCAACCTCTGGACATCATGTTGGGAAGGAAGAACCGGCTACTTCTAATCATGTCAGAAGTGACATTATTTGTGGGAATCCTAGGCAAGTATGGCATGGGTTTTCTCACAAATACTTTTACACATAGGCCACATCTCCATGTGGTTCTTTGTACATTATGTACCATATGATGGTGTGGTGTGCATTTTCCTTTTTCCCGTGTGTGTCATGTCTCGATCATTCCCAAAATACATATATGTAAAGATTCAAAAACATTATAAAAGACTAAAAACCCAAAAACATTAAAAAACTTTAAAAATCTAAAAACATCTCATAGGTGCATTTGTTTCTATTTTTATCTTTTTGGGATTTTTGACGTGTGTTTTGGACCTTGTGTAAGCTATTTTTTCAGGTTATGATGTTTGAGACATGGGTTTTTGGCGACATCCACCATCCTTGAGGTATGATTTCAAAACTAACATATATGGATAGGTTATTTCCCACATATATCCATTTTATTTTTAGTCTCCATTTTTACCATCATCATGACTTAGGGTCCCACCCGTCAAGTTGCAATATTACCCCTCCGTTGCATTGCACATCGTAACTTGTGTCATAGAGCCTTCCTTCCATGGGTTCCCTAGAGTAGCACCTCCTCATCATTTGGCATCCATGTTGTTGCTTTCCATAGGTGCGGGAATCCTCCTTAGTCTCATTTGTGCCTTGATGGAGCCTCATGTTTTCTCTATGCTTTTCCTATTGGCCTTACCTAGTGAGTGTTCCCACAAGTATCATTTTATCCTTTTTTCGGGCTCTTTAAAACTGAACAAAAAAGGCACTCCGTGGAGCATGTTTCTCTCTTTTCATTAAGCTCCTTAAAAAATAAATATGGATCTGAGTTCACTTGTCTAGGCTCGTTAAAATTTCATGGACAAGATACCCTTATGAGAATTCTTCCATCTCTCCTTTAAGCTCGTTAAAAATAGCAAGGAGGTCTCAAGTTGACTTTTCTGGACTCGTTAAAATTTCATGGAAAAGGTGCATGTGGAGCATTTTTCTCTCTCTTCTTTGAGCTCCTTAAACCATAAAGATGGACCTGAGTTGACTTGTCTAGGCTCGTTAAAATTATATGGATAAGGTACCATACAACCGTCTTTAAGCTCTTTTCTAACTCCCTTCAAAAGAAAATATTGTAGAGCAAGCTTGATTTATTTCATGCTCATTAAATTATTTGAAAGGTCATCCATTATCATATAGGTTTATCCCTTTTTCAGGGGGAGTGGACTAATTACAAAAAAATGCATACTCTAGTCCTTCCCGGATAGAAGAGTTCTTGCTTGGATTATTTTATGTTTTTTCGGCCTTGGGGGACTAACTCCATGAAATAGACCCACCTTTCGAGCATTCTTCCATCCCTCCTTCAAGCTCGTTAAAAACAGAAAGGAGGTCTTGAGCTTACTTTTTTAGGGTCGTTAATTTTTTACGAAAAAGGAACTCTTTCAAGCATTCTTCTCTCTTTTCTTCGAGCTTGTTTAAAAAATGAAGATGGATCCGAGTTTACTTCTTTGGACTTGTTAAACCTTCATGAAGAAGATTCCTTCGAGCACACCTATATCCCTTCTTCAAGATCATTAAAACATGAAGAATATCCTTGTAAAAAGAGAAAAGAGGGGAAACCATCATGTGTATCTTTTCCACAAAATGGTAGAATTAGTTGCGTCACCATTGAACATGGCACATGTTTGAATAGGCATCTTATAGTTGGGTTTTAGCTTACCTAGGAGCCTTATGAGTTGTTATACTCCTCCACTTGGTTACTCTTCCAAGCCTTATGGAGTGGGTTGCAATGCCTCCTTCATTTCGACTCTATCCTATTTCTCTTGTGTCAAAGCTACCAAGTCATGTTCCATTTCGTGCCATATGTTGAAGGGAAGTTCAACCTGTGTTAGCCATCTATAGTTCAGTTGACCTTATTACCCATATGTGTCGGCCATCCCTGAGTCAGTTTTCTTTGGTGACTTGATCCATCCAAACCATCTCTTGGATTTTGTTTCGTGTCGTATGATGGGGGATACATCAAGGCCCTCCTTCAATAGATTCCTTCCTATCGAAGCTAACTCCTCATCTAGGAACTGAGTCTAGAAACCATTAGTACCTTGGAGCTTCCAGTCCTCAGTGGCAGTTTTACTTGCATTCCACATTGATTTTTCATCATTGACTCATGTTTGTGTGATTCTACAAGTGTTTGAAATCAATTCATTCATTCACACTTGTTAGATTGTACTAGGAACCTTGGGGGCCATTATCATTATCGGTGGTTCCCCTCGCGTCTGTTAACGGTATCCATCAGTGACCAATAATCAGATTGTTTCACCCATGCTCGACATCAGCACATCTATTTGCATGTCGTGTGAATCATATGTTCAAGGGTTGATATGAAAACCTTGGGTTAGGGGTTGAATCTTTAAACCTTGTTTCCCCTCCCAAGTTGCAATGGATTATATCACTTGAGTACATGGAGGACTACCGGAGCACTACTAGTGTGCTATTTGTCCTCTTGCTTTACGTTGTGTCATAGATCCACACTGTATTGGTCGGTGTCTATGATATCATTGGTTCACATAGATTTACAGTGTATTCGTCGATGGTTATGATCTCATTGGTTCACATAGATCCACAATGTATTGGTTGGTGGCTATGATGTTTTTCATGACATGGATATACGTTGTACTCTTTTGTATCCATGATCTCATAATTGGTCCCATGGATCTATAACGTATTGTTTGGAAGCCATGCTTTATCTTGTTCGATCATAGGTATGCCTACCTTAGGGATGGATATATTGATGACCGGATGATTGATTGCAGGGTCTTCCACGGTGACTTGTTTCCTATATCCTCCCTTGACCACATCCTCTCTTTCCATGCATCATTACCTTATTGTAAAGTGTTTCAGCCATTAGTTCCTCCTTTGACCTCACACTTTAGGGGGCATATGTTATACCATTATTTACCACCCCCTTGGGATCACTAGGAATCTTTACCAACTTTAAGTTGTTAAAACACTTTTATTTTCTCATAACTTATTATTATTCAATAATAATAATAATTTTTTAAGTTATTGAGAAATTTCATTATTTTATCCATTGGAAAAATATACTTTCTAGAACCATTGGTGAGTTGTGAGGAGATTAGCTTCATGAGTTGGATCCTACATGTTATGAGCTAACATTGCTAAAATCTAGGTGTCCACATTCATCCCCTCTGCCGTCACCATCCACCTATAAAATGAAGTGTTAGAAAAATAGGATCGCAAAGCAAAAACAATAAACAAGATGAAAATATAAATCACATAAAACACATTACAAGAGAGACACCAATATAACGTGGTTCACCCAATATGGGCTATGTCCACACAGAAATTTCCATTCCTTATTATTATACCATCCAAGAAATGAAGGGATACAACTTGCAGCACATCCGCTGCAACTTCCTCTTCACTCTCTCACAATCTCTCTCACACAATCATAGAGATATTTACAATGATACAACACCCAGTCGTATTACAATGACTTCCTTTTAAAGAGCGATTACCAGGGGAAAATACTACGGAACACCCAATACCATGGGACCATAAATCGCCCATTATTGACCAAGTCATGGCTATGAAATTACAACATTTTATAAGGCATTTTTCTGAAATTTTCACTACGGGGGAACTGACCCCGAAACCCTGCCAGGGGGGGGCTCCCAAAATAGTCACTAGACCCCCCATGGAGACTAGTTTTGGGGGGAAATCCACCCCAAACCCCCCCCATCATGGGGTGGGATCCAGACACGGATGAAACACGACCTATGAATAAGGAATATCAGGCTCCACAACCAACATGAAGGTCTTCCAAGGGATAAAAAAGGGAGAAGAAAAGATAGCAAACAAATGCTGCCCAATTTCAGTGAGACCCTCTTCCTTCCTTCATCAATCATCATTGTGAAAGCCCAAAATTTGGTGATATAGGTCAAGGAGGATATTGGATCAAGGAACCAAGGAAAAGTCCTCTATCATGGGTCAAGGTGAAATTGTAAATTGATCTATGATTAATATACATGTTGATGGTTTTTCCCCTATTCATATTGTCTTATGTTTCATGTTTAATCTAGTTATTATATTATATGATTGGATCTAACCTATCGATTGATGAAATATTGGAAGAAGTGTATTTCCTTTGTTCCTTTGTGTGCAGAATAGCAGGTGTTTAAAGGCTAGAGCATAATATCTCTAGGGACTACACCAGCTTGGATCTACGAAGGACAACCATCTGGTAGCAATGTATACTTCATCCTTAGTCATCTTTTGCATAATTGAAAGGGAAAATTGTTGGCATAACATCCTACTGTCTGTCTTGGGTGTTGGGCACACTCAAGGGAGGTCTTACCTATCTGTAGGGAATATTTCTCCATAATAGGCATATGAGTGGAGGTTGAACATTCACCGATGATTCTAATTTCTTCGAATAGTCGTTTCTCAATGAAACTAACAGGTGCCTCACTTAACATTGTTTGGCCATTACTGTCATTCTGAAAAGACAAATAATACATGGGAACTCCAGCACTCACTTACCGCAGACCAAATTAACAATTTCATGACATCTCGACAGTGGTTCTTTGTGAGATAATAGTGAACTAATTCCTTATTCCTTCTTCTTTTAACGTATCAGATACTTCCTCATTCATTCTAATTTTGTGCGGTTGATCCCAATTCCTGCTTTCGAACCTATTGTTCCTTTGTACTACAAATTCACTCTTAGGAATAGTGTCATGTGTTCCCTCTCTTCTCAATGTTGTGGGCATGCCTCGATGCTTATGTACCTCATAGAGTATGGATAGTCACAAAAATAAGCATTCATGGTGCTGCATATTGCTACTGTTGGAATGCAGTTTGGGTTTTCTCTCGACCTCTATGGTGTATATCATCTCAGGGGTTTTATGTGGGATCGACTGCACTCCACACCATGTCGGTTGTCATGTCATCTTTGTCGAGGTAACATTACATTTTTGGGGGGTGAGATCCTGTCATCTTCCTATCGACTAGTTTTTTTGGGCCTTTTTTTTATCTGTGTAATTCTGACTTAACGCTAGCCTACAACCTAAGTTGAGTCTGCAATATGGACTAGCAGCTACCCTTCTATTGCACTAATTCTCATTAGTTTCTATGCATTCATAATTTCCTTTAGGTTTTTTTTTACCCTCATTTACTTGCATGTTTCTTTTTGTGAATGGGAACGGTCCTCTGCTTAGATGTGTGCTTTTTAGAAGATTCTATGTTACGTTCCCTATATTGTCTTTTGCTTCCTGCCATGTGCATGAGTCATGTTTTTTTTTTAATTAATTCTTTTGCTGGTAACATGTGGCTATTGTTTTTTCATGGCTGATATAGTGAGTGTTTTATGTTGTCACTCATCCCTTTTGTTGCAAGCACTTCTCTCTTCCTCGAGCATGTCATTTTAGGATGGTGTTTTTTCCACCTCCCCCACCCTCATGCCACAATCCTACTTTGTGTTTTGCAATGATATAATCATGTTCTTGCCTCTACCATGCTTTCGTTGGCATTTATTTGCTAACTCTCAAGTAGGGTTGAAATTTGGCGTCCTAACTTATACGTCAAGAAATATTTATATGGCGTTTTAATTTTCACAATGTCTTTCATTTGACATTAAAGCCTTAATTTTACCCTTCATAATAATAGTTGATTTTTTTTTTAAATATAATTTACAATAACTATATGAAACATTGAATTCTCATATCTTGCCTCATATAATACAAAAATAAAAAGTTCACAAAAATATAATAAACAAGAAAACATAATAAACACAATGATTAAACCAAGCACACACATAATGACAAAGAAGTTTTATCCTCAAAACCTTTAAATAGGGTTCTTCACAAGAAACACAATGGGTCATTACCATGGGCCACCAACTACTATGGGCCCAAAGAACCATGACCAAGTCAAGTTTACATAAAAAGGGGAGACACCCAAACCATGACAAAACTCAAAATTTTCATATTCGAAATAGGAATATATATATATATATATATCTATATCTATATATATATATATTCCTATTTCGAATATATATATATATATATATATATATATATCCATTAGTTGTATCTTTGGTGGTCCCCACCTAAGTTTAATTCTTGTAAGTGGCATGTTGCTTTTGTTGAGCCCCTATTGTAATGATTGTATTTTTTGTCATACCTTAATTCTCTACCTAGAATAGTAGGTGTTGGCATTCTCCCAGTGGACTGGCCCTTTAATGATCAGTTAACCATCATTGAATACACACACACACACACACACATATATATATATTACTAGTTATATATATATATTTTTTGAAAGGTGGTTCGTCGTTTGTTAGAGGGCTAGTCCACCTGGGAAATGGTCACCACCTACTATTGTAGAGAATCAAGGTGGCACGAATTACAATCATTACAATATGGGCTCAACAAGAGCAATATGTCACTTACAAGAATTGAACCTGGGTGGGGAGGATAACAACATTCATCCCAACCACCCAGGCTACAACCAATGGACAACTATTTATATATATATATATATATATATATATATATATATATTAGTAATAGTGATAGTTATATATCTATATATATAACTAGTAATAGTTATATATATATATATATAACTATTACTAGTTATATATATAGATATATAACTATCACTATTACTAATATATATATATATATATATATATATATATATATATATATATATATATATATATATAATTAATTATTTATATTTAAAATGCATTTCAAAATGACACCTGAAATTAAAATTCACACTTTATTAATGACGTTTAATTTTATGAAGTGACAGTATTTTGACGTGTAAAATGGCAAATGATAGTTATATAACTATTACCATTACTATTATTATTGATTAGTTATATATTAAAATGCACTTCAAAATGATAGTTGAAATTAAAATTCACACTTCATTAATGACATTTAATTTTATGAAGTGGCAGTATTTTGATATATAAAATGGAAAATGACAACTATTTACCTGTAAAATTTCAACCTTACTCTCAAGTGCCTCTAGGTGTTACGTGTAGGGTTGGAGTTTGTGTGTTGTATTTGTTACTACTTCTTGTTTTCTGCATGCAAGTGTTTCCGCAGGCGTTCTTGACTTGACTTGGCACTTCAACGATTCATTCCTCCTTTCACTTTTAAATTGAAGAACATCATGTATTTCTATACAATTTTTTCTCGAAAATGAAATTGTTGTTGTTCTATAGTCTTTGACCACCCTTTTTATTTTGATGTGCTATGGGAACAAAAGAATAGTGAGGGTTCTTTTTATAGGGGGTCATTCTAAATTTTTCATTGAAGGGAAAGGAAATTCAAAAGGGGAAAGGGGGTATTTTAATGAAATGCTCATAACGGATAAAGAGGAGGATTAAAATAAATGGGAAAATGTATTATGAAAAATAGTATAATATTAACTTCCAAAGGGGAAGGTGAATTAGGGTAATGATGAAAAATAGGAAACCTTTGGGAAAATGGTTGGACCTCTTTATTATAATATTTCTTTATTATAATATTTTTAAAGCAAATTCAATGGGGCATGAAGGAATTATTACAATAGGGGTAATGTTTCTTTTTGTTTATAAAATAGGTGTCATTGGTGATTTCAAACGTAGGGAGATAACTAAGAGGGGAATTCTCAACCTTCTGAGCTTAGATGTAGTGAAAATCATGATGGACGGGTGCCACTTGTGAATTATTGGAGGATGTGAGATTGACAATATTTGGCTATCATGACACAAACTACATGTACTTTCCAATACTTTAACAGAATTCCAAAAAGGTCAAATGGACTCGAAATTTGAAAAACAAATTATGAGCATTATTGGTGAGATGAACTTAACACAATGACATAAAAATCATGACATGACAACATGCATGGGAAAATCGACCAATATCCAATACACAACACCAACTAGACTACATGATAATGCATAAGAACATGACTTGGAAAGTCTGTCGAATGGGTTAATCATTAGCGAATATGTCAAAAGAAGGTATGTGCATAACAAGCATATCACCCTTGACATGATGAATATGACAGAATACTTTTGCGTAAAAGTTCAATAAGTTCTCCTCTAGCATTATGTTTTGACACTTCAGAATCATGTTGATGTTGAGCATCTACATAGTTGGGATGTTATTTTCAGAAAAGATAAATCTTTTCCCATAGTGATGCAGCCAAAAAACATAATAAATTACCACACACAAAAATTTATCCTATTTAAAAAAAGAAAATAAATATTTAGGAATTTTTTCCATAATTTTTTATATCGACCTCCATTTCACGTCATCTTATACCATAATAAAGGTATTGGAAATATCTACTGTAATTTTTTCTATTATACGTTTTTTCTTATTCCTCGCATATTTTTCATGGCATGCATTTTATTGGTATATGTGGAAAATAATTCTTCAAATAATGCTTTTCCATGTGGCATGCAAACTACATGTTATGGAAAATCCATATATATAATGAGGGGAAAATATTATTTGTGTATACATTTGTAAGGCCTTTTCTTTTGGTATAAATAGTGCCCAAATAGAGTTTGAGATCAAAAGTTATGATAACAATATTAAAATATTATATTTTCTTCTTTAATAGGATGCGTGGTATAGAGGAGGAAAATGCTATGGAGGAAGAGAATAAGTTAGTTGTTCAAAGCAATTAAGATAAATAAAAGTTAAATAAAAAATGAACAAGAAGTTCATGATGGACCTAGTAAGGATGAAGGCTTAAAGAGTTTGAAAGAGGAAGAAACTACAACTTCAACTTTAAGGAGGGTCACTTAGTAAAGAAGGCCATCATATATATGTATTATTGTAGTTTATCTAATTTTAAATGTATATTTTATTTATATACTAACACAAATCAATCTAAAACTATGAAGAATGGAAATATAAGATAAGGAGTTGTGGAGATTGGCTATGGATGAGGTTATGGATACACTTAAAAAGAATGCGATATGGGAATTGGTACCATTTCTTAATGGATGAAAACCGGTGAGATGTGAATAGGTGTTCAAAAGAAATATCATTTTATATGGCATTGTTGAATACTACAAGGTAAGGTTAGTTGTGAAAGAATATTCCTACGTTGAGGGGATAAAATTTGCTGATTTTTTTCCCCTATTACTAAGTTAACATCTATTAAAGTTTTATTATATGTAGCTATGACTTTTGATTTATGGATAGTATATATGGATGTGAAAACAACATTCCTACATGACGACTTGAAGGAGAAAATCTCTATGACACAACCAAAGCACTACAATAAAAAATGGAAAGAGTTATTGGTTTACAAATAAAAAAAATGTCTTTGTATTGTCTTAATTAGTCTCCCAAAAGTTTGATTTCTTTTTTTTTGGATTAGGATTTATGAGATTAAAATCATATCACTGTGTGTATTACGAATATGATGGTGATCATTTCCTTTTTATCATTTTGTATGTAGATACCATGTTAATGTTTTGTAATATTAAGGATGTGATTCACGATTTGAAGTCTTAGCTTTTAGTGCAATTTGACATGAAAGACTTCACTTAGGACTTGTGAAATATATTTTAGGAATGGATATTAGGAGAGATAAATATAACATAAATATTTGGTTGATCCAAAGTAAGTATGTGAAATATGTGCTACATTATTTTCGCATGGATTGCAGACCATGATGTGTTTGAATTTATGTGGGAACTAAGATTTCAGTTGAGCAGTGTCCTATAACACCTACATAGATGGATAACATGGCTTCTATTCCTTATGCTAGTGTAGTTGGTATTTTGGCATATGTTATGGTCAATACTAGACTAGACATTGGCCAAGTAGTGGGAGTTTTGAGTCAATTCATGACTAATCCTAAACGTGAACATTAGGTTGTAGTTAATAGGGTTTTCGGTATTTGTGAGGGACTTTTGATTATTCCATTTGTTATCATAGTAATGTCTAATGTAACCCAAACTTGATGAACATATAACATCATGTAGATTCTAATTCTATTTTGTTTGGGACATGTAGTACTATTTTGTTTGGGACATGGTAGAGAATGGAAAGGTGATACTAGAAAAAAATTAAAAACTATGCAAAATTTTGTAGATGAATTGACAATATGGGTGAGTATAAGTAAATTTAAGTGGTGTTGTAAGTCTATGGGCCTTATGTTCTCTAGTATTTATCTCACAGTTTGATGCACTCTCCTGCATACTCTAGCATTGTATATGAAAAGTGGGAGAATATTGACACAATTATGTCATACACCTTGTAGTCCTATCGCATAATTGATTATGATTTTTGAGATGTAACATGGAATAAAGGTTGAGAAGTGGAAAGAAATAAATGTTGCTCAATGATAGAGAATAAACACAAATCACTTGCAGGTAATGGATGTTAATTAATAACATTTGACTCATTAATATTTAGTGGTTTCCAATATTTAGAAATGGAAAACCATAAATGGTTTATGGTTTTTCTATGCCTATTTATTGAGTTCTACAGTTTGAGGAAAATGTGTGTATAATTTTTTAAATTATTGTTATGCTTCCAAATTTTCTCCAAAATCCTTATGTTGTTAAACACTCATGTTGAGAACATATGGACTTTTTAATGTATTCTAACTAATTTATTTTACTTTCTAATTAACTAAGTTTAAGTGTTCTTCGAGGTATAGGGTTTTCCTCCTAAAAGGGTTTCCATTATAAATAGTTTCTAATGTTTTTATGCTTATGTGTTATTCATTATTATAATATTTGCACATTGTTCTCTCTTTGATTAGTGTATGAAGCATATCTCATACATATTCTTCCTTACATTGTTGGGATACAAGTTCAAATTGAGAACAAATTTGATGTTTCTCATGACATCAATGAGTCACATATGCCAAGACATGCTTTAGCTATGAATATTAGGGACATTGATCATAAGACATAATAGGTATTTTGTCCAAGGAAGACATTTATATACATGAATTAGTGACATAGGACTAAAACCAAACCCCATTGTTGGACACATAAAAGGAAACCTAGGTTTCAAAAGAGATAATAAATGGTTCCATTGCTAGGACATGAACCCAGGTCTCTTAGGTGAGAGTTGATTATCTCGAATAACTAGACCACCACATATCCCTTTGTTGGACACCTAGAGAAAACCTTGGGTCTCAAAAAGAGCCAACATAGACCATGATACCACTAGGGAAAATGAATCTATTGTAAGGATCTAATATCATATAACCCAAACCACTATACTCATGGCATAAACAATTTTCTCAAGTTATTGAGCATTTTAATAATCTCAACAAACCATCAATAAACCATGGCACTTGATTTCATTTCCATACACAACATAGGTAAAATATTCCATTCTTTTGCTTAACAATCCCTTAGGGATCTTCTTCCCTTATAGTGCTGTTCAATGTAGGTAGAAAGAGATCAAGTTGTTGGTTCCTTGTTTGGAATAACTCGAAAGAGAAACATTTGGATCCAAATAGTCTATGAGAAATAATAACAAAGTTGTAGGTTTAAAAGTGTTTTATTTGGATTATGAACATTATAACTATGGGTTTTTCCTCAACACCATCATATTTCATCTCTTATTTTCATTGGCAAGTCCCCAATGTCCATAGGAACTTATCAAACCCAATTCCATGGGATTCTCTTCCCATTTGTAGACATAAAAAACTGTGGTTTCACAAAGGGTTCTTCATAAACAAGAAAGGGAAAATTCTTATGGTATAATGGAAGAATAATCATTCAAAGCCGGGTGGATAAAGCTTTCCCTAATAATTTTCACAATATATACTTTCCTTGTACATAAGATAAATTATTCCTAAGAAAAACAAGGAAACATCAAACTGAAGAAAAACCAAAGGATTTCCATTATGTTTAATTAATTTATGATTATTATAGAAGGACATGGGTATATTTTCTCAAAACTAAATATGAGGTCTTTAGTCGGTTCAAATAATTTAAAGCTCTCTTGTAAAATCAAACTAGTAGGAAGATTAACTTGTTGAGGATTGATAGTGGGCGTTAGTTTTTCTCTACAGAGTTTGATGAGTTTTGTAAGAACAATGGAATTGAAAGGTATAAGACAACTCCAGATGAATATCTCTCAATATTACGGAGTTGTAGAACAGATGAATAAGGAACTGTTGGAGAGAGCTAGGAGTATGATTAGTGGAGATTACTTGTTCTAGAAGGACATGGGTATGTTTTCTCATAACTAAATTTAAGGCATTTAGTCTAATTACAGAGTTTAAAGCTCTCTTGGAAAATGAGACTAGTGAGAATATTAAGGCATTGAGGATTAAAAATGGTGTTGAGTTTTTTTCTACAAAGTTCGATAAGTTTTGTGAGGAGAATGACATCAAACGGAATAAGACAACTAAGTATACCCCTTATTAGAATATGGGTTTGATGGGGAGAGTTAGGAGTATGCTTGGTGGTGTTTGCTTGGAGAAGAAGTTTTGGGAAGAAGCAGTTGTTACTTCAAGGTACTTGATCAATAGACCTTCAATGCTAGGCCTTATGCATAAGACAACTATGGAGGTCTACACAGGAAATAATCCCTCACTTCAAAATCTTCATGTTTTTTGTTGTGAGGAATAATATGCTCATTTTTTTATGGAGAAGCAGGCAAAGTTGGATAACAAGATAATGAAATGTATCTGCATCAGCTATGGCATTGGTGTGAAAGGTTATATAATATTTAGAATCATGTGGATAGGAAATTTTGGTATAATAGGGATGTTATTTTCAGAAAAGTTAAATCTTCTCCCATAGTGATGCAACAAGAAAACATAAGAAATTACCACACACAAAATGTATCATATTTAAAACATAAATAATATTTACACTTTTTTTCCATAGTGTTTGATATCAAACTCTACTTGAGGTCATATTTATATCAAAAGAAATGTATTGAAAATATCTACTGTAAGTTTCATATTATATGTTTTGTTTTATTCCTTACATATTTTTCGTGGCATGTATTTTATTGCTATATGTGGAAAATAATACTTCGAACATTGCTCTATTCATGTGGCATGTAAATGTGTGTTGTGGAAAATCCATATAGAATAAAGGGAAAAGGGATTTAAAGTTGTATCTATTGTTAAGGCCTTTCGTTGGTATAAATAGTGCCCAAAACAAAGTTGAGGATTAATAGTTATAATAAAAATATTAAAAGATTATATTTTTTCCTTGAATAGAGGGGGAAAATGCTGGGCACGTGGAGAATTTGACATAAAAGTTCTAGATTTGGTCAGCTGGTTCAAGAGAATTAAGAAGGAACTCCGGCTTTTTGGTTCGGTTACTTTGGAGCATGTTTATAGGGAATATAATGTTTTGGCTGACTCTTTGTCTAGATTGGCTCTTGATGGTGAGGAGGACATCTTGTTATTGGAAGAATTCTGGGAGAACAAGTTGATTGCCTCGGGTTCATATAACTTTTTGATATGATTATGTTTTGTTGCTGATCAAGATTTTTAGACTTTTAACATATTTATGATGTATTTTGTATAATATGAGGCACTCTTTGATAAGGGATGCTATATGAACAATCAGGCTCTATGACAGACCTAATCATGTACTATTTGATTCAAATTTTGAATATCAATAGTATGCTTTTTTTCGCGAGGAAAAAAAAAGTGGGGGGGGGGAATGCTATGGATGATGAGAATGAGTTAGTTGTTCGAACCACCCAAGATTAAAATAAAAAAGTTAAACCAGAAAATGAACAAGAATTTTATGATGGACCTAGTAAGGATTAAGGCTAAGAGAGCTCGAAAGAAGAATAAAATACAACTTAAACTTTAAGGAGGTTCACTTAATAAAGAAGGCCACCATATATAAGAATAATTGTAGTAGATATATAATTTTAAATACATATATATTTTATTTATCTACTAACACAAATCAACCTACTATTCTAAAGAATGGAAATAGAAAATGAGGAGTTGTAGAGATTGAGCATGGATGATGATATGGATACAGTTAAAAATAATGTTACATGGGAATTGGTACCATTTTCTAATGGATGAAAACCCGTAGATGTGAATTGGTGTCCAAAAAAAGATGAGTTAGGACGGCATTGTTGAAAACAATAAGGTTGTGAAAGGATATTCTTACGTTGAGGGGATTAAATTTGGTGATAGTTTTTTCCATGATGGAAATAGAAAATAAGGAGTTGTAGAGATTGAGCATGGAGGATGATATGGATACACTTAAAAATAATGTTACATGGGAATTGGTACCATTTTCTAATGGATGAAAACCCATGAGATGTGAATTGGTGTCCAAAAAAAGATCAGTTAGGATGGCATTGTTGAAAACTATAAGGTTGTGAAAGGATATTCTTAGGTTGAGGGGATAAAATTTGGTGATAGTTTTTCCATGTTGTTAAATTAACATCTATTAAATTTTTAGTATATGAGATGCGACTTTAGATTTATGGATAGAATATATGGATGTGAAAACAACATTCCTACATGGCGACTTGAAGGAGGAAATCTCTATGACACAACCAAAGCACTACATTGAAAAATGGAATGAGTCATTGGATTGCAAATTAAAAAAAAAAAAGTCTTGGTATGGTCTCAAATAGTCTCCCAAAATGTGATACCAAAAGTTTGATATCTTTTTGTTTGGATAGGGATTTTTTAGATTAAAATGAGATCATTGTGTGTATTACGAATACGATGCTGATCATTTCCTTGTTATCACTTTGTATGTAGATGCCATGTTAATTTTTGGTAATAGTAAGGATGTGATTCACAATTTGAAGTCTCATCTTTTAGTGAAATTTGACATGGGGCCTGTGAAATATATTTTAGGAATCAATGTTCAAAGATATAAATATAACATAAATATATGGTTGAGCCAAAGTAAGTACGTGAAATTTGTGCTACAACATTTTTGCATGGATTGGAGATGGTTCTATGTTCGAATTTATGTGGGAACTAAGCTTTCACTTGAACAATGTCCTATAACACCTACACAAATGGACGACATGGATTCTATTCCTTATGCTAGTGTAGTTGGTATTTTGGTATATGGTATGGTCTATACTAGACTACACCTTGCCCAAGTAGTGGGAGTTTTGAGTCAATTCACAATTAACCCTATATGTTAATATTAGGTTGTAGTGAATAAGGTTTTTAGGAATTTGTGAGGTACTTGATGGACATATAAGGTTATGCAGACTATAATTTTGTAAGGGGTGTAGAGGGAAGGATATCTACAAGTGGATATGCGATTTTATTGTTTGGTGGCATAATGAATTAGATGAGAAAGAAGCAAGTTGTGGTTTCTTTGTTCACTACAGAGGAAACATATATGGAAGATACACATGCCTATAAGGATTCCATTTGTGTGATGAAACTGTGTTCATGAGTAGGGTTATGTCATAGATATGTTATAGTTTATTTTGATAGAAATAGTGTCATTTGTCTAGCTAAAAATCCTACCTTTCATGCCAAGATAAAGCATAGTGACATCTAGTGCCATTTTGTTTGGGACTTGGTAGAGAATGGAAAGGTGATACTAGACAAAATTTGAAAAAATTTCAAAATGTTGTAGATGCAATAGTTTGACAATATCGGCGAGTATAGGTAAATTCAAGTGGTGTTGTAAGTTTATGGGCCTTGTGGCCTCTAGTATTTAGCTCACGGTTTGATGCATTCTCCCTTATACTCTTGTAAAGTATATGAAAAGGGGGAGAATGTCGATACAATTATGTCATACACCTTGTATTCATATAGCATAATTGGTAATGATTGTTGAGATGTAGCATGGAATGAATGTTAAGAAGTGGTAGGAAATAAATGTTGGTCAATGATAGAAAATAAACACAAATCACTAATAGGTAATGGATGCTAATCAATAACATTTGACTTGATAATTAGTAATGGTTTCCAATATTTAGAAATGGAAAACAATAAATGGTTTATAGTTTTTCTAAGTCTATTTATTGAGTTCCGGAGTTTGAGGAAAATGTGTGCATAAGATTTTCACTTATTGTTATGCTTCCAATTTTTCTCCAAAACCATTGTGCTGCTAAACACTCCCATTGAGAGCACATGGACTTTGTAATGTATTGTAACTATTTTTTTAGTTGCTAATTAATATGTTTGAGTGTGCTTTGGAGTACACGGTTTTCCTCCTGAAAGGTTTTCCCTTAGAAATAGTTTTCCAATGTTCAAGTATGTTTCTGTGTTATTCATTATTATAAACTGTGCATATTATTCTCTCTTTGATTAGTGTATGAAGCTACAAGTTCAAATTGAAAACATATTTGATGTTTGTCATAACATTGATGAGTCACATAGGTTAAGACATGCTTTAGCTATGAAGATTAGGGAATTTGACCATAAGATGTAATAGGTCTTGTGTCGTATGATTACATATGTATACATGTTTTAGTGACATAGGCTTGAAACCAAACCCCTTTGTTGGACACATAAAAATAACCCTAGGTTTCAAAAAGAGCCAATAAATGGTTCCATTGCCAGGACATGAACCTAGGTCTCTTAGGTGAGAGCCGATTATCTTCACTAACTAGACCACTACATATCTCTTTGTTGGACACCTATATAAAACCTTGGGTCTTGAAAAGAACCAACATAGACAATGATACCACTAGAGAAAATGAATCTATTGTAAGGATCTAATCTCACTCAACCCAAACCACTAATGGCATAAACAATCTTCTCACTATTAAGCATATTAATAATCTCACGAAATCATAAATAAAGCATGGCACTAAATTTTATTTCCATACAAAACATAGGTAAATATTCCATTTTATGCACAACAATCCCTCGAGGGTCTTTTTCCCTTCTAGTGTTCTTCAATGTAGGTAAAAAGAGACCAAATTGTAGGAAAGTATTATTGAGATATATACCTATTTATTAAGAAAAAGTAAATAAAATATAAAAATAAGTTAACAAAGTATAATATTTATTAAAAATATATTGATTCAGTGTTCAATGTAGAGTTAACTTATAAATAAAAATTTATAATAATAAACATTTCCTTATTTTTTTATTGTTTTTATTTGATTCCTCATTTTTTTAATGTTTGATTCCACTTGACATATACATTAATAAATATTAAATTTGATTAATTGCGAATTCGCGACATAGATTGGAAACCTAATTGAAACTCAGAAGAAGCCCGTTTGCAAATGTAAGGAATCACACATTCACATGGGGACTGCAATATAAAAAAATTTACTTTTCTACATTAAAACTTCCACAAACTTGTTCACCAAATCCGCAAACTCCTGCATTTACTTTTCTTCATTCAAACTTCCACAAACTTGTTCACCAAATCCGCAAACTCCTGCATTTACTTTTCTACATTAAAACTTCCACAAACTTGTTCACCATATCCGCAAACTCCTGCATTTACTTTTCTTCATTCAAACTTCCACAAACTTGTTCACCAAATCCGCTTAGGCTCTGTCACTTTTCTAAACCACCGTTTAAACCGCCCATCGCCCGCATTGAATTTCGAAGGCAGACTGGAATTGATAAACAGATTTGCAGACGGCACGAGATGATGGGGTTCGGGTTTTTGTCCCGTCAAATACAACAAGGAATTAAGAATAGAATTATGCGCTGTAGAATTCTTCCGAGCTCTGAAATAATGCAGATAATGACATGACACCGGATCAGAGGCGTTGATATATAAATTAGGGTGCCATTTCTGGAGGGCAATGAAGGCTGCCTCGGCCTGATCTCGGTCATCATTCTATTCTCCATGGATTGGATTGAGAAGAAAGGTTGTGCAGTCTGTCCAAAATTGCATTCGAAATCGACAAAAAAATTGTGTTGTTTTCCTTGAAAGTTATGAAAGGCTGAGGTCCGGATGATCAGCCTTTCTTCATAGAATGACCGGTCCGTGTGGGATGATCAAGTCAACAGATTCTTCATAGAATGACCGGTCCGTGTGGGATGATCAAGTCAAGGTATTGTTGTTTTGTCTTTGTTGTTTATTCAATTTTATTATTTTATTACTAGATTTCAAGTGAAGGGTATTGTTAGTTTTATATAAACAATTTTATTATTTTATTAATAGATTCTAAGTGAAGGTGTTAGTTTTGTATAAACAATTTTATTATTTTATTACTAGATTCTAAGTGAATGATATAGTTTTATATAAACAATTTTATTATTTTATTACTAGATTCTAAGTGAAGGGTATTGTTGGTTTTATATAAACACTTGTATTATTTTATTACTAGATTCTAAGTGAAGGGTATTGTTAGTTTTATAAAATAATTTTATTATTATTTTATTACTAGATTTTAAGTGAAGGGTATTGTTATTAGTTTTATATAAAAAAATTTATTATTTTATTACTAGATTCTAAGTGAAGGGTATTGTTAGTTTCATATAAACAATTTTATTATTTTATTACTAGATTCTAAGTGAAGGGTATTGTTATTTTTATATAGACAATTTCTAAGTCAAGGGTATTGTTATTTTTATTTATATTAGTTATTTATCATTTTTATTAGTCCCAACCTAAGGTGGGGAATATTTGTTTGGCTGTGTATTAAAAGTCAAATATTTTGGCAATAATATTTAAAAAATAAAAATTATATTTTAATACCTCATATTAATTTACTTTGTTTGGTTGAAAAATTGCCACGAAAAATAATTAAATTTTAAAAAATAATTAAAGGTCATTAGCCTTAATACAAGTAATTTATATTTAAACTTATAATATTATGATATTAATATAGAGACTTTGATTCAATTTTTTTGTAGATATAATTGTAAATAAAGCTTTATTTATAAATATAATAATAAATGTAAGAAATATTAAAAAAAAAACATAATTTATACCTATTTCATTAATGATATTAAATAAATAATTTTCGTGAATCGCCATGTAATAATTGATATTATAAGTTGAATAATTGGTATTACAAGTAATAATGTGAGATTTGCTACCATATATTAAAACTTAGCTATTGATGCATTAAGACTTAACGGAGACTTTGTTGATTCACAACCTCCCATAATATTTAGGAATCAAGTTCATGTTTGTTTGTTTTGTGCATCTAATATTAAATCTATGGATCAAATTGTGGCGACTATATGATTCGGTTGATTAACAAATTGTTATGTCTATATATTTATAAGACTGTATGTTAATTCGCTTGTCAGACTTTTGACGTGGACATATAATTATAATATATTGCCTACCTATATATATGCATAGTATATATATGATAAATATATGCCACTTGGTAGGTGCAATTATATGCATAGTTGACAACTTTTGACGTTGACATATAATTATAATATAATGCCTACCTGTATATATGAATAGTATATATATGATAAATATATGCCACTTGGTAGGTGTAATTACTATATGTTAATTCGGTTGGCAAACTTTTGTTGTGGACATATAATTATAATATAATGCCTACATATGTATGTATAGTATACGTAAGAAATTTAGATTTTACTTTGGTGCGTGTAGTTGGTTAAGTAGTACTTAGGTTAAAGTTTAATAGTTACCGGATGAAAGTTTAATTAGTGTCTTGTCTTATTCCTTTTATTTTCTCAAATATTTAACATTATGTTTAGGTGAGTCACAATATAGGACTTGTGACTCTATGTTTACGTGAACGTTCATGTTTTGGAAAAATCATGGTATGAAGTTTTTAGTTAAAGTAGATTAGAAGGTTGTGATTTTTTACAAGTATGAGTAAGATGTAATTTAGTTTTTGTTTTAATTTAAAAAGAAAAAAAATAGACTTTATGTGTTAAAGTTTATTTTTATTAGCACTTGAAAATATGGTAACATTGGTAGTAGTATGACAATATGGTATCAGAGCTCTAGGTTCCTATACTAGAACATAATGGAGCTCATTGTTGATGTTTATTTATATTATATAAGTTTCTGACTAAGTGATAATTGTGTTTTCTTTTGATTAGATTGTGATTAAGTTCTTATTATTGAGAAAAGGCTGAAGAAAGATCTTCCACTTCCATTTATGTTGAATTAAATGAAGAAGAACAACATAATAAAATGATGAATGATAATCAAGAGAAAATTCTTCAAATTGTAAGAGAACTTAAAAATGACTTGCAAACATTTAAACATTTAAACTATAAGAGAACTTTTTCCGATGATAGCTACGCTGGCAGTGAGTTGGATGACTCTAGGAGCGATGATGCACATAAACAAGGAAGGAAAAAGAGACATAGGGATGAGATATCCGATGAATTTAAAAATATTAAACCTATTATATTTGAAGGGGAAATCAAGAAAGGAGAGGAAGCCGAAGCATGGCTATCTGGTATAAAAATATTTCACCATGTATAATTACTCTAATTCAATGAAAGCAAAAATGGCTATCTTTAACTTGGTTCGGAAGATTGAAATTTGGTGGAAAGATCTAAAGAAAGCTAAAGGGGTTAATGACCGTAAAGTTACTTGGTGTTGGTTTAAAAATATGTTAATAAAGGAGTATATGTCTGAATATTATTATGAAGGTAAATCTAAAGAATTTTATGAACTAAGATTAGGGAAAATGTCGATGCATGACCTATGCACTATTTAAATTATTGTCCTTATTAAGATATGTACCCTACCTCACTGAGGAAAAGCCTAAAATACAGAGATTCCTTGGTTGTCTGCCTGACTTCTATAAAGATAGACTAGAATTTGATAACCCTAAAACACTTTATGAAGCCATGAGAAAAGCTAAGCATAGACAAGATAACCTAAAAAAAATTAAGAAGAGGGAGGGACAAGATTTTAAAAGAAGAGAATTCAAGCCTTTTAATAAGAATAGAAACTTTCCAAAAAATAACTTTAACAGACCTTAACCAACCAAACCTGAATTTAAAGATAACACTGGATATAAGAAAAATGAAGAAATAAAAACATAACCTCTAGAATGTTGGGTATGTAGAGAAAGCCATTTCTACAGGGACTGTCCACATAAGAAGGACAACCAAAGTATTCATGCAGTCAGAGAAGTTGCCACGGTTGGAGAAGTTGCAAGAAGCATTCCAAAGATAAGCGCAACCTTGGATAATCGTCAAACAGAGTTTCAACCCTCCATGATATAGGTAGAAGGTAAAATCTCTGAAAGATCTATTTCAATTTGAATTGATTTTGGTTCAACATTAAGTTACATATCTCCTAGTTTGGTAGATGCTTGTAAATTGAAGAAACATGAATTTCAAAAATCCCAGTTAGTTCAATTAGCCACTGGCACAAAAAGAAAAGTGACAAGTTTTATTTCCACATGTGATTTTAAGATAAATGATTACGTTACAAAAGATGATTTGAACATATTTCCCCTAGGATCATATGATATTTTGATTGGCATGGATTGGCTTGAAAGTCATAGAGTAATTTTAAATTGTTTTGACTAAAGTTGTAGTTGCATTGATGAATCTGGTAATCATAGAGTTGTTAGAGGCATTCCAAAGAAAGGTAGAATTAGAAAAGTATCTACATTACAACTTAAGAAGTGTGCTAGAAAAGGTTGTAAAATTTTTGTTTTGCATATTACAGAAACCTCTAATGAAAAGAATAAACGTAATCTAGAAGATTACTCTATCCTTCAAGAATTTAAAGATGTGTTCCCTAACGAAGTTCTTGGTTTACCCACTAGGAGGGATATCGATTTCACTATTGAGTTGGTACCTGGTGCGGTACCTGCCTCTAAATCCCCTTACAGAATGAATAAACCTAAACTAATAGAACTAAAAATGAAATTGCAGGAGTTAATTGATAAACACTACATTCGACCGAGTGTGTCCCTGCGGGGAGCATCGGTGCTTTTTGTGAAAAAGAAAGATGGCACAATGAGGTTGTGCATTGACTATCGTCAACTCAACAAGATGACCATTAAAAATAGATACCCGCTCCCTCGCATAAATGATCTATTCAATCAAGTGCGAGGAGCGACAGTGTTTTCTAAACTTGATTTAAGAACTAGATACCATCAAATAAGAATAAAGGATGAATATGTTTATAAAACTGCTTTCAGAACACGTGGGGCACTATGAGTTCATGGTCATACCATTTGGTTTGACCAATGCCCTGACAATGTTAATGTGTCTAATGACAGTGTCTTACACAAATGTTTGGACAAATTTGTCGTCATCTTTATAGATGACATCTTAATTTACTCTAAAAATGAAGAAGAACACCTAAGAATGGTCCTACAAACTTTAAGAGAACACAAAATCTATGCGAAGTTTAGTAAATGTGATTTTTACAAAGATAAAGTACAGTATCTAGGACATGTAATTTCGAAAGATGGAATTGCGGTAGACCCGGAAACAATCAAAGCAATCATAGATTGGTCAGTACCAAGGGATGTGACAAGCATTAGATCCTTGATGGGGATCACAGGTTACTACTGTAGATTTATCGAGGGATTTTCAAAAATTTCATATCCTATAACCTCACTCCAAAAGAAAGGGATAAAATTTAATTGGACAGCTAAATGTCAAGAAAGCTTTGAAAATTAAAGCAGACTTGGAGAACATAATAAATAATGTTGCCGAAAATGATGAAGAGTATTTGAGAACTAAAGAAAAATGACAAAGAAGTGTTACTGAAAAAGAACCAACCGACTTTAGTGTCGGGACCGATAACTTGCTTAAATATAATAACCGAATATATGTACCCAATTCGGAAGAAGTAAAAATATTAATCTGAAATGAAACTCATAAGAACGCTTACACTAGCCATCTCGGGTACCATAAAATGTTAACAACTTTAAAGAAAGAATATTATTGGCCTAACATGAAGAAATAACATGTCGACTATCTAGCGAGATTTCTAGAATGTCAGTAGGTAAAAACCGAACATACACATCCAGCTGGGTTGTTACAATCCTTGCCCATTCTGAAATGGAAATGGGAGGTAATAAGTATGGACTTCATAATCGGATTACCTATGAATATGTAACATCCCAAAATTTCGTAGAATTTAATTTTTTTTCTAAGCATTAGATTTAACATTAGATGATATGTGGAAGTAATAAATGTCTATTTAATAACTATACTGGCTAATAAATAATTACAACATTTAATTATCTTTAAAGACTTTTAATTGTCCTATCGACAATTAAATGCATTAATACTCCTATGTCTGTTTTAATTATCATCATTATTAATTTGAGTCGTCATTTCCTGTCCACGCATACTATTTGAAGGAACGTATGTATTTCAATACTATAACTATAGTTATGAAATTATCGTCTTTTAATGTAATGCATGATAATAGTGTTATAAACCTACATATAGTTGCGATCATGTTATTATTTCGTTGTACTCCGTATTAAGGTCTGATAGATGGTACTTATGATATTATTTATTTATTGGGAAACTCTTATTTATAATTAAATTCTTGTTGGAAGTTGGATTCTAATGTACAACTTGAGGATTACTTAGCTTAAAGCTACTGCATCATCTCTTTAATTGTTCCGGTTATAGGTTGCATACTTTTGGTGTTTGATGAGATAGTGCGATGATTTCTATTGAGCGTTATGTTAAAATATTAAAGACCCTAGCCTTATTAAAGTGGTGACTTTGTAAGTTCAAACACTAAGGTTATAATTACATAGTGTGTTCATAATTAATGTGTGATGTTAAAAGCATGAGAAGACTATGGTGATCAATATTACCCTTCGTCATTCTAGTTTATCCAACTCGACCTAGTGTGGGAGTCTTCATACTTTGCAAAGGATGGTGAATGAGCCCTTGAGTTGATAATCGACATAATAACTTCATGGCAAAGGTAAACTTTGGTGTTTCCAAGTATAGCTTCGGGGTATTAATATTTGTTATGGTTTAAAATATGTAATAGTGGGTTGTTAGTTCTCAATCGGCGCCATATTAAAATATGTGATGGGGAATATGTTGGAAACTATATTAGTGTGGGTTTTTGTATATCCATCGGTGTTCGTAGTAGATGGTGCATTATGTTAATTTTTTGAGCATTAATTCAATATACTCGAGGATCTTTACTGAGAGAATAACATGTACAGCATATCAAGTATAACAATGCATATCAATCACACCAAGCAATCACATGAGACAATAGACACAAAGTTTCACTAGGGAAAACCATAAAGGTGAAAAACCCCACAACTTCCTCAAAGATAGAAAGAGCAATGATATAACCAAAGTACAAGAGATACTATTCTCCTAGCAGCTGATCCTCCTCCTCACATGTGTGCCACTTTCCGAGTGATGGAAGAGTGAGTAATGAGATGATGAAATAGAGATCTCCCGATCTCTATTTATACTTGTCCTATCCTGCCCAATAAACCAGTGGGGAGGACTTGTCTAACTTAGCCTAATAACCCATGGTTACATTAATCCAGGCCGACCCCTTACTAGGTCGTCTAATAACCCATCAACAAGTTACAACACTTGCAACACTTGTCAATACAAATGACGACACTTCTGTATAGAGGAATAATACATCTCTATAGGAGTACAATAAAATACATAGATGAAATACATTCCAAAGTTACATATACATCAACACTCCCTCTTAACTAGGAAGGTATTTCTCGACACAGATTTGCTAGCACAATTCTTCTTCTTGAGATCATCACCACTGGATCATCATCATCGAATCATCATCATCATCACTACTGCTGCTATCTCAATCAATCTCTGACCTACTCGACAAAGGAAGTTCTACAGAGCCAGTCCTTTTTCATATTGGATGTAGGCCCACCACCTGTAGGTCTTCATCATCACTGGCCATACTGTGGAATCCTCAGGATGTATTACGTGCGTCACAAAACCTCGCAAGAGCATCTAGGATGTTACGAGCACATGTCTCTACCTATCGGATCTCCTACGGCTGTATTATATGTGACTGTCACAAAACCTTAAAAGAGTGTCTTGACTAGCAAGAACTCTAAAGAGCACCTGAGGCCTTTTACGTGACTAGAACAACCTGTCTGGATCTCCAGGGCATACTACATGTGACCATGGAAAAACCTCGAAAGAGCATCCCAGGACTGATTACGAGCACATAACTCAACCTATCGGATCTCCCCGGGACGGATTATATGCCATAGGACAAAACCTCAAAAGAGCATCTTCCAGATATCCCAGGGCTAGATTACATTCCATAGGAAAGACCTCGAAAACTATCTACAAATCTCCCAGGGCTATATTATATGTCCTCCCAAAGAAAAACCTTGAAAGAGCATTTTCCAAATATCCCAGGGCCACATTACATTCCATAGGAAAAACCTTGAAAGACTATCTGCAAACCTCCCAGGGCTAGATTATATGCTTATCTGCACAACCTGCTCCATGGCCATAAAGTATCAAACTGATACTCACCATACATCATTCTGATGTACACATGATCATCCTGATCATCATCACTGCATCGTCCTGATGCATGTCATCTGGAGCAACATCCTGAAGCTCATCATCCATGATCATCATGGTCATATAATGCATCGACCTGATGCATACACAGTATCTGCCTGATACATATCATCATACATGATCTGCCTGATCATACAATGTATCCACCTGATACATAAACACATGATCCACCTGATCATATCAAGCATCCAACATGATGCATATAAAAATATATCAAGCATCCAACATGATGCATATACAAATATATCAAGCATCCAGCAGATGCATATACAGATCAGTAACTGGAGCATCATCCTGATGCTCATCATCTTGTGCTTACATCCACAGCCATGGGAAGGATCCTCCTCTCACCATGCTTGGAATGGCTCCTGCAAATGTGTCCATCACTTCTTCCTCGAAGTGTTGTTAATATGAAGAACACTAAGCCTCTCTCTGAAGTACTCAAACTTCACTCTGGCTAGTGTTTTCATCAACACATCTGCAATTTGCTCATCCGTCGCAACATACAGGAGCTTCATTGCTCCTCTCTGCACCATATCCCTTATCTAGTGATATTTGATCTTAATGTGCTTCGACTTGTCGTGGAACACCTGGTTCTCAGACAGCTTCACACAACTCTGGTTGTCACAAAATATACCAATAGCCTCTAACGTGAGATCAAATAACTCAGACAGTAGCTTCCGGAGCAATACTACCTCACAACTAGCCGAACATGCTGCAACATACTCCTCCTCGGCTGTACTCAGTGCTACGCAGGATTGCTTCCTGCTAAACCAAGAGATCACACACGATCCCATACTGAAGTAGCACCCAGATGTGCTCTTCCTATCTGCAACACTACCTGCCTAGTCCGAATCAACATAATCTTGCAGGTTAAACTTTTGATTTGCATCATACTTGAGCCCATAGACAATTGTACCCTTCAGGTACCTCAAAATATGCTTTATAGCAATCAAGTGAAACCTCTAGGATCCATCAGGAATTGGCTCAATGTGTTCACCGCAAAGCAAATATCTGGTCTAGTGTTCGTCAGGTACATCAAGGACCCTATCATCTGACGATACACAGTGACATCAACAAGATCAGATGAAGCATCACACAAAAGCTTCAGGTTTGATGCCATAGGTGTGGCCATGGCCTTGCAGTCCATCATCCCGAACCTCTTCAAGATCTCTACTGCATACTTCCCTTGTCCAAGTAAGATTCCATCTGCACTCTGCCACACCTCCATGAATAGAAAGTAGTGCATCATCCCCAATTTCTTCATCTCGAACTCGGAAACAAGCTTCCTCTTGGTATTGATAATCAATCCATCCTCACCTGTAACAAAAAGATTATCCACATAAAGAAGTAGTATCACAGGATTTCCTTCCTCAACCTTGTAGTAAAGGTTGGAATTTGCTTTACTCTTGGTAAAGCCCAAGATGGATAAAAAGCTATCTATCCTACCATACCAAGTCCTAGGAGCTTGCTTCAATCCATATAAGGCTTTCTTCAACCTACACACATATGACTGCCTTCCATGTGTCTCAAAACCTAGTGGCTGCTCCACATACACTTCCTCCTCGACTACACCATTCAAGAAAGTTGTCTTGACATCCATCTGGTGTATCTTCCATTTCATCACTACAACCAGGGAAAGTACTAATCTGATGGAAGTGTACTTGGATATAGGAGTAAAAGTCTCTTCATAGTCTATTCCCTCTTTCTAGGAGAAGCCATAAGCTACAAATCTCGCTTTGTACTTTTCTATGCTGCCATCTGCAGCATGCTTGATCTTGTAGATCCATTTTGAAGTCACAGCCAACTTCCCTTCAGGTCTTGGGACTACATCCCAAACATCATTCTTCATGACCGACTGGTATTCCTCAACCATGGCATCCTTCCATTACTGCATCCCATATCCTGGGAACTTCATATTCTTAAATATCTTCAATAGATATATTTCTTTGTTGCTGGAACAAATGTTGTAGTCCTTCTTTCGTATGTGATTGTACAAGATCTTTCCTACAAGTCAAATTCAATTGCATGATTAGAAACTTCTCATAGTTTCATAACAAAATCTTACACATAAGAATATATGTCATACAGTCATGAAATTATTTTACCCAATGCTTCAATAAAACATTTATCCATATCCCGTAACTTTCTAGATGCCTTCCAAACTCTACTAGAACATTGTTAAGAGTGTGCACAACTCCCAACATGTCAGGAAAGAGGTTTCATTCTAGATGAGTAGTAATGGAATGTTGTACAGTACCATAGGCCACTTACCCATTACTTGTAAAGCAGAAATTTGTCTAACAGAAGTTCTTCTAGGAATTCCCTTTACTGTTTCAGTTTCTCCATCATTATTTAAACAAGTAAAAGAATTTTCAAAACAGTTCAACACTACTCTATGCCTTTCAAGCCAGTCCATGCCTATTCATACGTCATAAGACCCCAAAGGTAAAATATTCAATTTAATTTGCATCTTTAACTGACTGATAAGCAAGTCACAAATTTTAAAAAATTCTACAACTTTTCTTTTCGTTCCTATTGCTAACTGAACCAACCATGATTTATCAATTTTTTCTACTTTTAACTTGCAACCCTTCACTAATTCACGTGATATGTAACTCTTGCAACCCTTCACTAATTCAGGTGATATGTAACTCAAACTGCACCTGGATCAATTAGAATAGAGATAGGTCTGTTTTGTATCATACCTTTGATCTCAACCATGGAAGTTTGATATTCTCCTTGTCGGTTTTCCAGCATTGCGTTGATTCTGGGCATCTCCCTTGCTACATCATCGACTGTTGGTTTTGTCTGCATTGTATGAATGTTGTTGATTGTCCTTCTTTTGAGTGGGCAGTTTGCTCTAGTATACGGTCAATTACAGTCATATCATTTTAAAGGTGGTCTTTGTTCATTTATCCTACCACTATTATTATGATTATTATTGTTATTAGACATATTTCTTGCAGCTGTGTAATTCTGTGGTGTATTACCTCTGTAATTATTACTCGAAAAATTTCAGTTATTAAATTTTTTCTTAATATTTCCAGAACTCTGATTAAAAATTTTCTTTTTATGCTTGAAATTACTAGATTTGTTATTCCTCCAGCTAGATAATCCTTCTCTTTTTTTGTTTTGTTCAAAACAAAAGTTAGCCTTTCTCATGGCTTCTTCAAGAGTGGAAGGGTTGTCATACTCAATTCTGTTCTTTATGTTGAAAGGTAGACAAGTCAGAAACCTTTGTACCTTAGGTTACTCTTCAACTAAGTAAGGTACATACCTTAACAAACTGAGAAATTTGCTACTTAACTCCTTCATACTCATAGAACCCAATTTTAAGTCATAAAACTCTTTTGCCTTATCTTCGTAATACTGTTCAGAAAAATTTGTTTTCTTAAAATGCTTCTTAAATATACTCCAAGTTATAGGTTTTTCTTTAATGCCTTTAACCCTCTTAATATCTTTCCACCAAATATCTTCCTTTCCGATTAGATTGTAAATGGACATTTTAGCTTTTAACTAAGATGAATAATCATAAATCTAAAAATACTTCTTCATACCGGACAGCCATGCTTCGACTGCCTCACACTTTTCATTTTCGCCATTAAATGTTGGGGGTTTTATCTTCTTAAATTCCCCTGAAATTTGTTCATAATGCTTATGTTTTCTTTTCTTAGGACCACAGTCACTACCACTACTATCTTGATAAGAAGTATGCTTCCTTCTATAATTTTTATCATCAGATTCGGAAGAAGAGTCAATATCAGTTTTATAGTATTTTACTTTCTTATCTCTGTGTTTATAGGACATAGTTCCAGACTCAGATTTTACTTCCGTTCTCTTATCTTTTTCATCGTGATGATATTTTTCAACTAAAATCTGGTTCAGCTCTTCCTATTCTCTTAAAATCCTTTCATTTTCTTCTTTAACATTTCTTATCTCATTTTTTAAATCTTTAAGCATACGTAAAAGTTCAGATGGTTGATCATTTAATTCTACATAGATTTCTTCGTTAATATTCTCATGTTCATTATTAGTATGTTCACTATGATGAGATTTGTCTTCAGTAGATTCTTTTGGTCCTATTTTTATTTTATATTTGCGCGCATGAGCCTTTTTCAGGCCTAAAGTTTGAATTCGCACTTTGATACCACATGTAACATCCCAAAATTTCGTAAAATTAAAAAAAAAATCTAAGCATGAGATTTAACATTAGATGATATGCGGAAGTAATAAATGCCTATTTAATAACTATACTGGATAATAAATAACTACAACATGTAAATCTTTAAAGACTTTTAATTGTCTTATCGAAAATTAAATGCATTAATACTCCTATGTTTATTTTAATTATCGTCATTATTAATTTGAGTCGTCATTTCCTGTCCACGCATACTATTTTAAGGAACGTATGTAATACGATACTATAAATATAGTTATGAAATTATCATCTTTTAACGTAATGCATGATAGTAGTGTTATAAACTTACATAGAGTTGCGATCATGTTATTATTTCGTTGTACTCTGTATTAAGCTCTGATAGATGGTACTTATGATATTATTTATTTATTGGGAAACTCTTAATTATAATTAACTTCTTGTTGGCAGTTGGATTCTAGTGTACAACTTGAGGCTTACTTAGCTTAAAGCTAATGCATCATCTCTTTAACTGTCCAGGTTACAGGTTGCATACTTTTGGTGTTTGATGAGATAGTGCAATGATTTCTATTGTTCCTTATGTTAGAATATTAAAGACCCTGGCCTTATTAAAGTGGTGACTTTGTAAGTTCAAACACCAAGGTTATAATTACATAGCGTGTTCATAATTAATGTGTGATTTTAAAAGCATGAGAAGACTATGGTGATAAATATTACCCTTCGTAATTCTAGTTTATCCAACTTGACCTAGTGTGGGAGTCTCCATACTTTGCAAAGGATGGTGAATGAGCTCTTGAGTTGATAATTGACATAATAACTTCATGGCAAACGTAAACTTTGGTGTTTCCAAGTATAGCTTCGGGGTATTAATATTTGTTATGGTTTAAACTATGTAATAGTCGGTTGTTAGTTCTCAATCGACGCCATATTAAAATATGTGATGGGGAATATTTTGGAAACTATATTAAAGTTGGTTTTTATATTTGCATTTGTGTTGGTAGTAGCTGGCACATTAAATGTTGATCACATGAAGATCGTAAATGCATCTTGATAGTGTCAAAACCCTACTGTGAGGTTTGGGGTTTTTGGTCTTCGGTTTATTCTTACTCTTTGTTGTGGAGGAGGAGGCGGGTCCTTCTCAGTCACCATAGCTATTAGCATTCATGCTCCACTCGTCGAGTTAGTTGAAAGATGATGAGTGCTGGTTCATGAGGATTTATGGGTTTGCATCATGTACAGAGTTTCCAATGGTTGTTTCTCCCTTCAGCTTCGAGTTGGTTACTGTCAAGGTAAACTAAGCTCTATTATAGTATACAAACCCTCACTTGCTTATAGTATTATGTTGAGTTTCATGTTCATATTTAACCTGGTTTTCATTTCCATCGTAAGGAAATATATTTTATCCCAAGTGAATTTGTTATGATGAATGGAAAATCCCGCCACAGTGTACATTCACCAGTAAGCCTCGATCACACCAGGTTTCCTCTGCCAACAAGGATGCAATATTTTGTTTCTCTTCATCAATCCAAACACCATTTGTCAAAATGGTTTTCGAGGCTACATTACTGCAATTGTCGATTTTATGGGCATTGACCCAAGTTGGGGTTTTTCCTGCAGTGTTGGTAGGAAATTGTCTTTAAAAAGGAGCAACGTCGGTCCTCCTGGTAGTTCAACTGCAATGTAATATTACACTATATGAATAAGAATGTTTTGCTTGTTTTCTTTGGAAATGTATTTTAAACTCTCCATAAAAATGGTTTGGTTTTCATTTTAGATGGAAGGGATAAACCCTAACTTCGATTTATGAAATGTATGAAGGAAGTTATAGGGTTTAAATTCCTAATCCCTTCTATGTAGTTCATTTTATAATTTATAAGTTTTAAATGTTTATTGTTTTTAAAGGATAAAATCCTGGGCGAGTTGAGGCTCAAGCCCGTAACCTTTTGGTGACTCCAGAATAGTTATTCTGAAATATTTTGATGTCTGTCTTATGAATTTGTTTACAAGATATTAAATCTGATTGTTGGTTCAATATATTATTGGTTGAAATGTTTTAAGCCATGACTTACAGCTTGGGCGATCTCGTATTAAGACTCGAACCCTTAGTTTCTTTAACTGGTTCACTTGTGTTATGGGCTCTGTTTCATCAATTCCTTTGATAATGTAATAAGTTGGGGTTTTGATTTATTGTGTAGCCAGATTTCACTACAGGGTATAGGCTTGAGCCTATCACTGCATGAATTTAAACTTGTTAATTTAATGAACCTTACAATCAATGTAAGGGTGAGGTCTCCAAATGGAGACTTGAACCCTTCTCTCTTATTTGGATTCTGTAAAATGGATTAAACATAGGAAACTAGAAGTTATTTAAATTTTTGTTATTGTTTTGAAACAAATGTGGGTTAAACCCCCGAATGAGCCTATGCAGGTCTTGATCCTAAAACGTTACTTATGTTAAGTTATTCCTGTGTTAATAATGGTTACAGGTATTATATTCCTACTATATGTTTATATTCTTTTACAGTAGTAATGTATAGGGATTCGATACTTTTATAATTAACTTAGTCTAATTTATTCAGTTAACATTAATAAAAGTGCACAAACAAGCTTTGCAACAGTCAGCTAAGATGAATCAGGAAAGAAAGAACAGGTAACAAAGACCTACAGGGCCCCTCAGATAATAAAAAAACTTTAAAAGGGCTGGAAGAAAACCTAGACTAGGTCTCCTAGAGCAGAAAAAACACACGGTTACTCCCCAGTGGAGTCGTTAGTCTGTCGTTCAGGATTTCTACCTTATAGTGAGGAGATGGACACTACCAACTGGGCGAGGTTGACAGGTAAACTCATTAATTGTATTGCATTTAGTTACAACAAAAGAAAAGAGATTGAGATTGAAAGAAGTACCTCTTATCGATGGCTGGTCCTAGCTTTCGCTTAGTCTTTCGCTTGATCTCTCGCTTGATCTTCTGCTTGACGAACTTGCAACACAAAAGATACCTTCCTCGGCTTCTCTTGGATATAATAAATATGATGAAAGAATAAACAACTTGATCATCAAATATAACAAGATATTAATCCAAATGAATATACAATCTAGTGGACATTCCATTTGGGACAGGAAGGGTGTTTTGACCTTTTTATTGTCAAAGAAACATGAATTAGTACAATATACCTGACGTGTAGAGATGCTTCTGCAACCAAATCCTGGGATCCTGCTCTTCACTCTGACTTGGGAATTCCTTCAGCATAACAGTACTCAAAGCATTATTTCTAGGTTATTCACACTAACCCCTCTCATGGATACTCCTTGTATTTGGGAGGTTGGGGAAGTTGCAGAACCAACTTCAACTAATCCCAATTCATCAAATTAATATATTTTTGATTTCATCTTAAGATGTATGTTGGTTTCATACAACAAGAGCAGCATACAGAGAGCAACTTTTGTGCTTTACAACATGCGTTTACAACATTTTGGGAGATGTACGTTGGTTGTCCTTGAGCAAAGTAGAGTATTTTATCAAGGTGTATGATGGTATGGTACACAGAGAGGGGTGTACATGTGGTAAAATCATGAGAAACTGCAATATTTTCAGTTGAAGAGTCTACTTCTAGCAACAATTCATCCAGGTCAATCAAACTCTTCAATCCTCAGTGTCCTTTTGTATGATCAATACGGCAATGTGATCACGAATGGAGAAGTGCAGATTTGATCTATAACAGATGCCCGCTAATGTGTGAGGTCAGAGGGAAACGATGGCCAACATACATTAAAATTCCAAGTCAAAGGAGGAGCAAGAAACCACAGAACCAAGTCACAAAAACACCTGAAACAACAATCAAGGTCAGCGAGCAATTACAATCCTGACATCATATAGATGTGTAGCATAATTCAACATGATCTCCAATACATAACTAGGAGATGTATATATAGAGCATGGCCACTGAAATACAACTGTGGATCCATGCCAAAATGAGTGAGGCTTAGTCTTACGCAGCTTGGGAGATAACATAAATATGGTGATGCAATCAGAGTCCCAAGGTCTCCATCCAAACAACCCAAGGTACAAAACCTGTCCATGCGAATAAATGAGTTGAATTCGATCATGGTGGCTATCGTTTGATTACCGGTCATTAATGTATAATGTTAACAAACGCGAGGGCTTCCATTGATAATGATAATGGGGCCCAAGGTACCTAGTACGATTCGACAAGTGTGAATAAGAGGACTTGAAGTTGACCACTTGAGGAACCCGTCGAATAAGAGACATTAATGTATCCGCATTATTCAACAGCGAGGGAAACTACCACTGATGACTGCAATCCCCAAGGTACTAACCGAAACTCTAAACTTCGTTCCTAAAGCATAATGAGATAAAGTCGATGGGAAGAAGTCTGCTGGAAGGGAGGCATTAATGCATCCTCCATCATCCAACACGAGGAACAATCACAGGTATGATCTGAATGTGGAGTAGGATGAGTAAAAAGATGAAACAAACTGACACCATGATGACTGACACATGAAGTCAAGGTAAACTGCAGAATGGTCGACACGGCTTGTATCCTTGAACAGTGAGCACGACACAAAGTGACTTAGGCAGTTTTCGACATGAAGGGGGAAATGATATAAGTTTGCGATGTAGGATACATAACAGACCCATCATATGATTGGAAGAATAACCAACTGAGGGAGTTGAAAAATCGGAGATCAGGTTCACCCTAAAGCCAAAACTAAAACCCAACTAATATGAAAGACTCAAGTAGGTGCTGTGTTCAAGGACATGACTGACTTAACTACCTTTGAAACTTAAAAATATGTGATATACCCTTCTTATCCCTTATTCTTTTTTGATAAAAGAATGGCCTTCTTGTTATTTTAATGAGTCCAAGAAAGATAGAAAACTCAATAAGTCCAACCATGTAATAAGTTTAACGACCTCATGGGAGGAAGAATCAAGCCCTTCATTTTTTACAGAGTTTAAAGAAGAGATAGATGAATACTCTATAATACTAATCTCTGGATTTTAATATCGATCCGAGATCTGTTCTTGCTCGCCGGTATTTTCAATTTTAAGGAGTCTGAAAAACTTAAACAATAGCTCCATACACCTACTCGTGGATTTTAATATCGAGCCCAACTAGGTTAATCCTCACTGGTGTTTTTCTGTTTATAGAGTCTGAAAAACTTAAACAATCCTCTATATACCCTCTTGTGGATTTCACATCGAGCCCGAGTAGGTGAACGCTCGCTTGGTGTTTTCATGTTTCAAGAGCCTGAAAACCCTAAAGAGAGGCTCCAAAAGTCCTTTTTTGTATAGTTAGTCCCCTCCCCCGAAAAAGTATAAAACAATGAGAGGAGAACTCTTCTAGCCACATATGACTAGAGTATTCCTTTTTCGTAAATAATCCGCAAAGGTCCTGAAAATGGTTAAACTTATACGTAAGTGAATGGACCTTCAATTCCTCTAATGAGCTTTAAGAGAACAAGTCTAATCGGCAATATTGTCATATTTAAAGAGTCTAACAAGAGCGTGAAAGAACTCTATAAGGTATTTTTCGTAAAGTTTTAACGAGCCCGAAAATGTAAACTCGTGACCTCCTTACTGTTTTTAATGAGCTCAAAAGATATAAGAAGAATGCTCATAACTTCCTTAGTGTTTTTAACGAGCTCGAATTGAAGGTGGAAGAATGCTCGTAGCTTCCTTAATGTTTTTAACATGCTCGAAGTGAAGGTGAAAGAATGCTCGTAGGTGGATCAATGTCCAAATGAATGGAAGAATGCATTATAGACTCTAGGAAAACTTCATCAGAGGGAAGTATATTATCCTAGATGGAACACATATCTAAACATTCAGATGGAGTCATCACCTGGGCAATTGCCGGGACCCAGTCCCGAGAAGGTAAGCATTAATTCAGAGGCTTCTTCTTAGTAGTAATTGGACTCAAGGAATAATATGCCACATAATTTGATTGTGTCAAGAACCTGTAACAATGAATTAATAAGAATATGCGAAATAGCAGAAATGACAGAACTCATAATCACTTTTATTGATCGCAGGCCACTTTGAGTGGGCAACCTCCTTTGAGCAAGCTCAATACAAATAACTTCACGGTGCCTTCATAGGTCTCAACACACACTTATATATTAAGTCTAGGCACCAATAATATGGGTCAAAACCATGGGCCAATACAAACTATGGATCAACAATACTATGGGTGACTTACAAAGTATATGTGCCAAACAACAATAACACAAAGTATGGATCAACAAATACTATGGGACGAATTACAAAGCATATGCATCCAACAACAATACACTAATAAAGTAAAGACATAGGTTCCTAACATCCCCTCCCCCTTAGAAAAAGCTTTGTCCTCAAAGCTTGATATGTGGAAATTGATGCAGAATCTGAAGGAGTGGTTCCCCTGTAGCATCATCGTGTTGCATGCCGGGCCACTGACGCCTTTTGAGGTTTAGGGAGGATTGCATGGAAGGATGTAGACGAAGAAGAACCATATCAACTGCGTGAAAAGTGAGATCAGAATGGTGTTGATCAGCTTGTTGTTTCCGTCAAATTCTTGCCATGTGAAGATTGTCCTATAGAATGAGAAGAATTTGATCACGGTTTCGAAGAATCAAGTCAATTGCCTGAACTGGGGAGCTGCTAAAGGTGTATGGAAAAAGAGCTTGCAGTTCCTGTCCAGTGACTGCTTCATATGGTGTCCTTTTAGTATGTGGTATTGTACCACTGGAGCGCTTCTAGGAAATCCATAGAAATAGTTGTCCAAATCTGTGTAGGGATGGGCATGGGTTCGAGCAGTCCCGAAAGGAGTGTCATTTCACCCTTGTTGACCTGGAAAGTATCAAAGTCACCACCATCCATTCAATTGTCATTTTAAGTCCCTGCCAAAAGAAGTTACATTGTTCCCGGTCATACGTTTGGAGGAACTCAGAGTGCCCTGCCGATGAAGAAGCATGGACTTCATAGAAGAGATAGCCCCGTTGAACAAATTGTAATCAATTTGGAACAAGCAGAGAAATAGCTATAAGAGAAACTGGGTAATCAAATGTGAGAGAAGGAACATATGCCACCATATTGTCCTTACCCTTCTGGTAAGTGATCACATAGTCATAACCCATGAGTTGGATAACCCATTTCAGGTGTGCTGGGGAGGAGACCCCTTGTTCCAAGAAATTTTCCAAACTCAGGAGATCAGTCTTGATGCAGAAATAATTCCCTAATAGGGATGGTTGCCACTTTTGTACTGCATGCAAAATAGCCATCATGTCCTGCTGAGATGTAGATGTGGTTAAATTATTACTGGAAATGTCTCGTGAAGGCAGCAAGCCCATTGGTGCAGCAAAGACACCCGCATATCTACCCAAGGAAGTAGTGGAGGCCTTTGGTGGGTGTGTCTGAATGGAATGGATCTAAGCGATGAAACCATGTGAATTCCTCTTAAGGATCTTTTCCAGGCGATGTGAACTAATGATGCGGAGAGACCCTGGTTGTAAGCCCATAAATTTGTGTTGTGTCCCATTGACAGAAAACTGCACCCAAAGTTCATCAAAATCCCATAAGATGGGGCCAAGTGTGCGTAACCATTGAATGCCCAAAACGATATCACATCCGCTTAAAGACAAGGAAAACATGTCAGATCGCAGGTTAAAATCTTCCAGAGAGATACTCACATTGTGACACTTTCCCTTGCAAGGTAAGGTGCCCCCATTGGCAACCATGACTTCAAAGTTGGAGCAAGGATGGATAAAACAATCAGTCTGTTTGGTGATCCAAGGGTCAATGAATTTATGTGTGCTACCAGAATCAATGAGTATTGTAAGAGGAAGCTTCTTGAAGTAACCCCTGATTCGCATTGTTTGGAGGGCGGTGACGCTGGATAAAGCATTGAGAGATATCTCTGGTTGGTTGTTGTGAGATGGGGGGTCAATAGGCAACTCTTGAATGTTGACCTGATCATCCATTGTACCTGGAGCTTCTTCACTAATTTTAGAGGCAGGCGGAGAATCCATATCCAAGAGATAGAGCTTTTGCTGAACACATTTATGTCCCCAAATGAATTTCTCATCAAAATTATAACAGAGCCCTTTTTCTCTGTGTGTCTGCATCTCTGTTTCAGACAAATGCTTGATAGGAGTTGGTCGAGGAGCTGGCGGAATGGGAGGTCATTGAGAACCCATAATTTGGAAGGGAACAAAAGAGGGTTTGGAGCGTTGTTGGGTTGTAAGCTTGTCTTCTTCCAACTTAGCCAACACTAAGACTTCCATTAATGTGTTGGGACAGAACATTTTAACCTCTGACCGGATTTCATCATTAAGACCACTGATAAAACAACTCCTGTAGAATTCATCAGAGAATCCTTCTGTGTGATTGGTTAGTTTCTCAAATTCTGTCTGATACTCTCTCATAGTGGCACTTTGAGAAAGTTTAGTGAGTGCTCCAGTGAAGTCATCAAAAGCAATAGGACCAAATCGTTTCAAAATGAGTTGAAAAAAATCTATCCATTTTGGCTCATCATGAGCCTTGATGTACCAACAGTACCATTGAAGGGCTTCCTGTTCCAAATGAAAGGATGCAAGTGGAACTTTTTGGACATCAAAAGTATTATGCAGACTGAAATACTGATCTGCACGATAGATCCATCCAGTCGGATCAGTACCGTTGAAGCAAGAAAATTCAAGCTTCGGACCACGGAAATTGCTGGAAGAAGAGAACCCATTGGTTGCAGAAGATTCTTGTTGTCGATCATTGTTCATGGTTGAATGCTGAAGATGGAGGTTGAGAAATTTTCCATCCAGATCTTGGAGTTTGGTTTGGATGGCTACAAGTGCTTCCTCCATGGTTTTTGCTCCTGTGCGGGTCACAACCACAACCAGGAGTTTTTTTTTGGGGGGGGGGGGAATGGATAGAAAAACACAATCAAAAGTTGATATAGTAAAGGAAAATATGGATTTGGGAAAAACTCAGAGGGGTAATTGGGGTTTGAGTAGGTTTTGGACACTTTCTAATGGATAGGGAAGCAAAAAATGGAGATTTCATAAGCGGGGTGAAAGAATGAGAAAATTTGGCAGAGAGGGACAATGAAGCAGAATTAGGAAAGGAACTCGGTGCTAAAATTTGAAAGCGATTGGGTGAAATCTGAAAAAGTTATGGCAAACCCTAAAAATAGACAAATGTGAGATTTCAGGATTTGGGAAGTGGAATTTCGGATAGGGTCCTCAGGAATGAAATATGCAGAATGTGATTACCGGGTTGTCAGGGAAGTTTCAAGGGAAACATAGTGAAGACGAGGGAGATATGGCCAAAAAAAGGGAGTGAATTTTTTTTTGCAGAAATGGATTTGCAATGGCGTGGAAGAGATATGAAATAGATAGATCTGCAATGGCGTGGAAGTGATCGGAAGCGGAGGGATCTAAAGTGGCGCCGACTGGATCTAGAACAACTTTCAGAATGGATATGAAACGGGGCAGAAGAGACCAACAACAGTTTAGCTTAAAATAGATATGGACCCCAGGTATGTTTGGCTTCCCAATAGTTCAGGGGTTTCACTCGGACATCAATGCTGTCTGACGACTTGTGTATTGGGGCAGTACCCCTCACTCCATGGCTCAGGTAAAACTGATAACCACTTTGCCACAAACGACAGCTCTTGGTTTACCTCACGGGTGGGAACTAGTCAATCAGGTAGGAGTCGTTTTCCTTTTCGCTGCTAGGTCCTCTCAATGGGCCAGCTACTTTGGGGTTCCTGTGGTACTCCTCACAATGAGTTTTAGAGCTTATGCCCAAGTACTTCCCACAGTTAAGTAGATAGGGATTATTCCTAGATCCAAACTTGCAACAAATGCGAAGAACAATTTTGGCAGAAATTCCACCCAACGAGCGCAAGAAAGTGCTCTGATACCAGATGTAAAGAACCTGCAACAATTAATTAATAAGAATATGCGAAATAGTAGAAATGACATAACTCAGAATCACTTTTATTGATCGCAGGCCACTTCGAGGGGGAAACCTCCTTTGAGCAAGCTCAATACAAATAACTTCACGGTGCCTTCATAGGCCTCAACACACACTTATATACTAAGTCTAGGTGTCAATACTATGGGCCAATACAAACTATGGATCAACAATACTATGCGCGACTTACAAAGCATATGCGCCAAACAACAATAACACAAACTATGGATCAAAAAATACTACGGGACGACTTACAAAGCATATGCGTCCAACAACAATACACTAACAAAGTAAAGACATGGGTTCCTAATGGATTGTGACATGGTAGTGCTTACTAGCGATGAATATACTTGGTCTATAGTTGAGTAATAAGAGGGATCAACAAATGTAAGCTGATCGATAGTGACAATGCTTTCGTTTTGAGGAAAATGCATCACATGAAAGAGCGTAGACACCACAGCCTGCATAGTATATACGTAATCACACCCTAGGATCATATCAAAGTCCATAGGGTCCTTTAAAACCATAAAATCAACTAAGACTATTTTTCCACCCAAAGTAACAGGTACTTGAGGGAGGAATCCCAATGGTTCACTCGGTCTTTTATTGAAAGTCAATGGCCAATTAATAGCTGGAACAAGGTTAGGAAAACCTAAATCTCTCCAAGCATAAGGGGATAAGATACTAACATAGGCTCCTTTGTCTACAACATATCGATGAACCCCATGGTTGCCAATATCAACCTTTATCTGAAAAGGTGTAGCAGAAGGAAGGCGAGGCCCAGTTAGACTATTCCAATCAAAGTAAATTATCCCAGAGCTTGGTAGGGGTTCACTCAGCATAGACGAAGTGCCCCCATTTTTCAGAAACATCCGAACTGGTAATGCAGAAGACTTCAGGGACAGGTGCATCAGTCTCCGAAGGACTGATGGGATTGGTCGAATATTGCATCAATTCGATTGCTTCACTCCTTGAAGGAAGAGTGGGGTTGACCAAAGATTGCATTGGTTCAACCACTTCATCAACCAAAGCTTGATCTGGCTGTTGGGAATCTATAGACAATTAAGGAGCAGAGGATCCTTCACACATGGACCACACTCTCCGCACCTCTGGAATAGCAGGGCACGGGTGAGTAAGGTGATCTCCCTTACCAGGTTTACAAGGGAACTTTGACTTCCATCCTATAAGCTTAGAATCCTTTACAACAAAAATACTCTCGGCATGACTAGCATTGGCTAACAGCTTACCCCCAACATGACTTGCAGTGGCTGTTTGCTCAGAATTAGAAGACTTTTGAACTACGGACCACACTCTTTGCACTTCTGTAAGTACAGGGCACAAATAGGTCAGGTGGTCTCCCTCGCAAAACTTACAAGGGAACTTAAGCTTCTGTTTATTAGGTTTGTCAACAATGTCAACATTATCAGTATGACTTGTAGTGGCCGATTCAGTGTCTCCAGTATTATTCACAGTAACTAGTGACTTGTCATTAATATGACCAACAGTGATCAATGACGTGTCCTCAACATGAGAAACAGTGGTTGAAGACATACTTCCATTATGATTTGCAGTGATTGATATTTTTACCCCAACATGACCTCTAGAGGTTGGGTGGGTGCCCCCAGCATGACCTTCAGGGGATGGGTGGTGAGGTTTAGTATGATTTATAGTGACTTAGCGAGTTCTCCCAACATGACCACCATAGGTTGGGTAGGTGCCCCCAGCATGACCTTCAGAGGCTGGGTGGTGAGGTTTAGTATGATTTCAAGTGACTGAAAGTTTTCCCCCAACATAAACTCTAGAGGTTGGGTGGGTGCCCCCAACATGATTTCCAGAGTCTGGGTGGCTACCCCCTTGCTTTAGCATCTTCTTCCTGATCATCATCATTGCATCGTCCTGATGCATGTCATCTGGAGCAAGATCCTGAAGCTCATCATCCATGATCATCATGGTCATACAAGGCATCCACCTGATGCATACACAGTATCTCCCTGATACATATCATCATACATGATCTACCTAATCATACAATGTATCCACCTGATACATAAACACATGATCCACCTGATCATATCAAGCATCCAACATGATGCATATACAAATATATCAAGCATCCAATAGATGCATATACAGAGCAGTAACTAGAGCATCATCCTGATGCTCATCATCCAGTGCTTACATCCACAGCCATGGGAAGGATCCTCCTCTCACCATGCTTGGAATGGCTCCTGCAAATGTGTCCATCATTTATTCCTCGAAGTGTTGTTAATCTGAAGAACACCAAGCCTCTCTCTGAAGTACTCAACCTTCACTCTGGCTAGTGGTTTCGTCAACAAATCTGCAATCTACTCATCCGTCGCAACATACTAGAGCTTCATTTCTCCTCTCTGCACCATATCCCTGATATAGTGATATTTGATCTCAATGTGCTTCAACTTGTCATGGAACACCGGGTTCTCAGATAGCTTCACACAACTCTGGTTGTCACAGAATATACCAATAGCCTCCAACGGGAGATCAAATAACTTGGACAGTAGCTTCCGGAGCCATACTACCTCACAACTAGCTGAACATGCTGCAACATACTCTGCCTTGGCTATTCTCAGTGCTACGCAGGATTGCTTCCTGCTAAACCAAGAGATCACACCTGATCCCATACTGAAGCAACACCCAGATTTGCTCTTCCTATCTGCAACATTGCCTGCCCAGTCCGAATCAACATAATCCTGCAGGTTAAACTTTTGATTCGCATCATACTTGAGCCCATGGTCAATTGTACCCTTCAGGTACCTCAGAATATGCTTTACAACAATCAGGTGAACACCTATGGGATCGGTAAGGAACTGGCTCAATGTGTTCACCGCAAAGCAAATATCTGGTCTAGTGTTCGTCAGGTACATCAAGGACCCAATAATCTGACGATACACAGTGACATCAACCGGATTAGATGAAGCATCACACAGAAGCTTCATGTTTGATATCATAGGTGTGGCCATGGCCTTACATTCCATCATCCCGAATCTCTTTAGGATCTCTACTGCATACTTCCCTTGTCCAAGGAAGATTCCATCTGCACTCTGCCACACCTCCATGTCTAGAAAGTAGTGCATCATCCCCAAGTCCTTCATCCTGAACTCAGCAGCAAGCTTCCTCTTGGTATCGGCAATCAATCCATCCTCACCTGTAATAAAAAGGTCATCCACATACAGAAGTAGTATCATAGGATTTCCTTTTTCAACCTTGTACTAAGGGTTGGAATCTGCTTTACTCTTGGTAAAGCCCAAGATGGATAAAAAGCTATCTATCCTACCATACCAAGTCCTAGGAGCTTGCTTCAAGCCATACAAGGATTTCTTCAACCTACACACATATGACTCCCTTCCACGTGTCTCAAAACCTAGTGGTTGCTCCACATACACTTCCTCCTCAACTACACCATTCAAGAAAGTTGTCTTGACATCCATCTGGTGTATCTTCCATTTCATCACTGCAGCCTATGAAAGTATTGATCTGATGGAAGTGTACCTGGATATAGGAGTAAAAGTATCTTCATAGTCTATTCCCTCTTTCTGGGAGAAGCCACAAGCTACAAATCTCGCTTTGTACTTTTCTATGCTGCCATCTGTAGCATGCTTGATCTTGTAGATCCATTTGGAAGTCACAGTCGACTTCCCTTCAAGTTTTGGGACTACATCCCAAACATCATTCTTCATTATCGACTAGTATTTTTCAACCATGGCATCCTTCCATTACTGCATCCCGTATCCTGGGAACTTCAGATTCTTCAATATCTTCAATAAATAGATTTCTTTGTTGCGGGAACAAATGTTGTAGTCCTTCTTTTGTAGGTGATTGTACAAGATCTTTCCTACAATTCAAATTCAATTGCATGATTAGAAACTTCTCATAGTTTCATAACAAAATCTTACACATAAGAATATATGTCATATAGTCATGTAATTATTTTAGCCAATGCTTCAATAAAACATTTATCCATATCCCGTAACTTTCTAGATGCCTTCCAATCTCTACCAGAACATTGTTAAGAGTGTGCGCAACACACAACATGTCAGCAAAGAGGTTTCATTCTAGATAAGTAGTAATGGAATGTTGTATAGTACCATAGGCCACTTACCCATTACTTGTAAAGCAGAAATTTGTCTAACAGAAGTTCTTCTAGGAATTCCCTTTACTGTTTCAGTTTGTCCATCATTATTTAAACAAGTAAAAGAATTTTCAAAATAGTTCAACACTACTCTATGCCTTTCAAGCCAGTCCATGCCTATTCATACGTCATAAGACCCCAAAGGTAAAATATTCAATTTAACTTGCATCTTTAACTGACTCATACGAAAATCACAACTTTTAACAAATTCTACAAGTTTTCTTTTGGTTCCTATTGCTAATTGAACCAACCATGATTTATCAAAATTTTCTACTTTTAACTTGCAACTCTTCACTAAATTAGGTGATATGTAACTCAAACTTGCACCTGGATCAATTAGAATAGAGATAGGTCTTGTTGATTCCTAGAGGATCGCAGCATCAAGCAGAAAGGGATTCTCCCCGGTAAACTATCCCAATTAGATTGTCCACCGTTTGGTATGGGGAATCCGTCCGGTTAGCGGTTCCGGATACCATTAGATTTAAAGATATGCTTTCTTTTACACTGGTTATGGCCCGATCCACTGTTATTTGTTATGTGACGATGATGTGCAAGTGCCTAAGCTAGTTTAATCTAGATGCAGAACTTGAAACAGATCTATATCTAAAACTAAAATAAATCTGATCTATTTTTGCAAGGAGCAAAACTGTAAATATGAGTAATGTGCTGAAAGAAACATCTAATCATTAACAAATAGCCATTAAATCATAAAGATACATCTACAACAAGAGGTTAAAGATATAAAAGATAGCTTTTAGTCCACATGAAAGCATTCTATTACTCATTTAGGAGAAACATCATTGCACAAAATAGTAAGATCATCCATTACACAGAAATAATTCAGAATAGCAAAGAAAGATCTCACAGCAGTGGGTAAATGTCACAAGAATAATCCAGCAAGCACATAGTCCACATATCCAGGAAAAATAAATGTCTCCCTCAGGCTCTTTGTTAGGCAAAATCGCTTTTTGGATCTAGTTACAAAATAGTTCGTACAAGCTAAGAAGCTTCTTTCCCCTGCAAAAAATTCCCTTCATTCCTCTTCTTAACTTCTATTTATAACTTTACAAAAGGCTCCATGAGCTGACAGGTGTACCCTAATTCTAGAAGCTTCTAATTTAGATTTTGGTGTGTAATTATCTATTTCCTAGATTTGTGGGACACATTTCAAATGAGACAAAATGACAGCTGCCTATCCTTTTATACAAAAGGTAGAATTTAAAACAAAGTAAGAATGGTCTATCTATTCTGCTGGGGCTTCTGCCGGCTGACTTAAAGACTTGCTTCCACCAACTGGCTTGCTTGAAACTACCGGGCCATCTATACTTTGAATGTATGAGGTCCATTGGTTGATATCCTTTATGATAATATTGCTACGGGAAGATACTGTTTCTTGGGACGCTATTTAATGCTTGCGTAGGTCCGATTTGATCAACGCTTTTCCCTCTGTGGAATTTTTTGCCATCGCTTCTAGGAAGTAAATATGTACTGCAGGTTGGTAAATGAACTATTGAAATTCGTCCTGAGTCAATACTTCTATCTTCTTGATATAAGCCAAGTCTTCGTCCAGATCGTTCTGCAACTTGAACAATCAATCTTCTTCTTTTGGGAAATCACAAATGGAGGCAGGGAGAACCAGATGACACTTGCTAAGCAATTGCCTGAGTGTGGAGTAGATCGGACAACACTTGCGGACCGTCCTTTTGATTTCCAAACTTAGCTTGGTGCCGCAATCCTTGGCAAATTCAAGGATTCCTATATCCACGTCCAATTCATCTCCTATAGCGGCGCGTAAGTGTGAAGGGAGATGAGATTTTCCCTTTTTCCACTCAGATTGTTGTTTCAACTCCTCTACATGATTTGCAAACTTTTCTTGATTTTTTAGGGCTTTGGTTTCAATTGTTGTCATTTTCTTAATCATCTCTTTCACGGTCCAAATCTCTTCTGAGATCAGTACTAGTAGCTGATGGATTTTAATCCGCATATCACATGCTTGTTTGTGAAATGTGGACAAATTTTGCTGGTCTTCTGCTGCCTCTTTGAGATACTTTCCCAATTGCTCATTTTCTTGAATCGTCCCTTCATACTCATGCTGATGGAGCTGAATTTGTTGAGCCCTACTTGCTTTGAGTTCCTCCAATTCTATTATCCGAGCTTTCATATTCTTCAGTTCATCTTCAGAGGTAGCCAACTGCATTTCTAAGGAGTTCTTTTCATTCTCAAGCTGGAGAACTCCTGAATTTAGCACCAGATGTTCTCCTAACAACTCATTGTATTTCTCCTTCAATTTGTTTGCTTCCAACACCTCCCTCTTTCTATCATCTCCGATCTTAAAGCATTGTTCCCTGTAAAGTTTTATCTTATCTTTCAAAAAATCAATATTGGCTTTAGTTTCCTTAGCTAATGCTACAGTGCATTGGACTTGGAACGTGGGGCCGGGATCAGTTCCTTGCAATCTCCTCTTGCTGAAGCTTGGAATTTATCTCACCTTGAATTCTTGCTTCTTCTTGGTCCTGTTGCTGCTTGAGAGCTTGCTCCTGGAGCACTCTGTCTTGCTCCTGCTTGAGGGTTTGTTATTGGAGCACTCTGTCCTGCTCTAATTATGATGGATCCCCTAATTGTGAGGCCAATGCCTCTTGCTCCTTTTGGATCAAACTGATGGGTTTGGGGCTTGGATCTTTCACAACTTTTTTCTTGTAACGCTTCCCTAGTTCAGTTAGGTAAATGGCTCACGAGTTCCTCCACTCATCCTGATGTATGTTCCTTCTGACTTGTGATAATAGTCCCCGAATTGTTCAATAATAGGAATTGCATTCTCCGACATACAATCTGGTTCTTCTATAAAAATGAGCTAGTATAATGGCATGATAAACCTCTCGCAAACCATCTTGTAGTGGTTTTCATATCTACTTTCCCATGTACATTGATAAGCCAAGAAGAGAGCTATTTATTTTTGGATTCCATGAGCAACCTAAGTTTGGGAACATATGCTTGCTTATCAGGAAGTCAATCAAGTATGAAGACATGAAGAAATCTGCCTTCTTTTGGGTTAGTCCTCCTTGGGATACTGAAAGCTGCGAGGCCAAACTATCTGAAATTATTTTAGCCCAGTTGAAGATGGTGCCTTTTGTGGCTATATGAAACATTACCGGCACCCATCCGATCCTAAACACATTGCCATTAGTCATGCCGAAGAGCTGACTCAACATCAAGACGATGAGTCTGTAAGGGGTCTTTAGGAGTTTGCTTTCATATTCATTGTTTTGCCTCCTCCTGATCTACCTGTCATTTATCGTCATATTACGGGCATATTCTAGTGGGTCCATTTGATGTTTTGCTATCCAATCATCATCTAAACAAGCCCTGGGTGAAGGCAATTTGTAGGTAGCAGTGACATGCTCAGGAGCGAAAGATGCTAGGATCAACCCATTTTTTTCATTCATGAGCCTTGTGTCGGTCCGGATGTTAGGAATTAGCCATCCAATAATTTCGGAACAAGGGAACAGTTCTAGCCGAGTTGTTTCCTTATGCAAACATGACCTTCTGATGTTGGCATACACTAGAGCATCCTCTATGGAAGTTGTAGTACTATCCTGAGCCATGATGAATTTGTATAGATCACCCCATTGAAATTCAGGGGTGGAGCTCCCAGGGGAAACACTAGTGGTAGCTTGTGTGTCAGCAAACATCGATATGAGAGAAGTATCTAATAGGATTTCAACCTCTGAGTCTGAGGTTACTTTCTGTGTTGCCTTCTTCTTTGATGACTTCCTATGCATGGTAATCCTGTGGTGAGCAAGGCAATTTTCAAAAGGCTTTAGTTAGGCAACTTCTTCAAGCATTAGCAACACTCCATGGTAGAGCCAAAATATAACATTTTCACAATATAGAGGCTGTCCTAAAATCATAATTATCTTCATTTCAAGTTTCAGCTTAATTCCACAATGCCATTCCATGCTAAAAGTAAAGACAAGACATCAAAGCAAACGAGCAAGATCATCTTTGAAACTACGCCATTCACTTTCAACGTGCAGGTATCCCCTAAATTGTCACACAAACTTGCGCGAGTCTGGTGAAGATTTCTACACTAGAGCCTAACTAGAGCTTTGCGCCGTGCTTGGGATTCTGTGGGTGCTAAGATCAGTAGTCTAATTATGCGCCGGGGTACAAGCGGGATTTTATGTGCTAATACCTAGATGTTTCACGCGCGTCGACACCTAGGATTATTTGCACGCCAAGCGAAAATGTATTTTCTGCACTAATGCCCAAAATATTTCGTGCGCCAGCGCCCCAATTTTATCCATGCGCTAAAGTTAAAAACATTTGCGCGCTAACCCAAACAAATTTTCATGTGCTATCCTAACCTTATTTCTGTGCTAGTGCTTAACATTATGCATGCGATATTTACAAAGCGTTAGTGTTTAAACATTTTATGCGCCGACAATTGATAGTGGATATTGCGTAAGAGATGGAGAAAACCCCGCAGCTGTTGGCTTCTATGAGTTAGACTTCCGGGCTAGGTTATCAAGGTTCTAAGTGGGCACGATGGGTTGTTTAACACATTCTAAGGCAAATCCGGCCGAGCATTGTGGGTTTTATGCAACCTCGGCATGAATGAACAATGTTCTCCATTGAGCAGTGTAACCCGGTGTTCATAGCATGGAACTTTAGCTACAAGGAACGAAAAGGATAGGGTTTTATGTGTAGAAGATGCTTGGCAGCGAGTTTTGTTCTACAAACGAGACCTTCGGATGCTACGGCTTCTACGGGTTTGAGTGAAAAACTCTGCGGCCGCTAAGACACTGTTGGAACGATTCAACCTTATGGCCAAAGCAGGGTAAGCACTTCATACTTTTAGGAAATAGAGACTCTACTCATGGAAGAAGTATTTAAACAGAAACAAGCTATTACGCAACCAAGAAAAACATATAAAAACTTTCAAATGCGGTCATGGGGAGACACGGGTTTCACTTGGAAAATTGAAGCTCTGTGAGGAAAACCAGGGATGCTAAAAACGCGACAGAGGGAAAAGACTTGTGTGCCTGTGAGATAGGGCCGTCTCTTCCCTGGTTTGCACGCATCGACCTCGTATCCTGATTACTTCAGAGTAGAGGGTGAAAGCTTAGGCTGTGCTTTTCAGGAACCCTTTACATAGTATGTAAGACAACAACATTCTATTTAACCGGGTAGAAACCCCCGAAAAAATGAGAGGAATAGGGAGAAGTGCCTACCTGGCAGATTGTCAGGTTCTCAGAAGGCTGGCGTTTGTCCCGAAACAGGTAATGGCTTCCGCAAGCGCTCAACGAATGGTAGCAACTTTCGAACTGTGAGTCCCAAGCAGCGAGTGGAAATGATATGGTGAGTTTCAAAACATTTCAGATATGTTAAATAGGGTGGAAATTAATGTCGCGTACGTCCAAATTTGGCGGGGTTATGAGCACAGGGCTCGAGAAATCTGTCATTAAGAGAGGCACATGGTCTCATTAAAGGCCCTACCAACTCTGTCGGTGCATAAGGATCGAGGAGATCTTTTCGCGCCGAGCACAGATTTAACTTTCACGCCAAGCGGGGAGCGTAATCTTTTGTGCTATGTGGCAAGTGCACGTTCAAAATAAACCTTGCACTCAAGCGGTGATCCTGGTATTAAGGTTGCACTCGTAAAACTACGCCAAACATGGGTTGTTGTGAAAGATGAAACACAGATTTGCAAACGGGAAGGATAAGCATATCTCCTGCACTTGTGGTGCGGACTCTATCATCACGGTATATGCTGGGGAGGAACGTACCAACTTTTAATTCTTCCAAGAAGGTGACACGCAGCTTCAAGATGGGGAAGATAAGGATAATTCTCGCACCTTCAGCGGCAGAGGAATGGTTATCACCTGTGCTAAAAACATGCGCGGTGAATAAAAGACTTGAGACTTTGTCCGAAAGGGCGGCTGAGTTAGAGCCAAGGCATGCGTTAGACGGAGGACTTGTGATTAGAGTTTGCACCGGCGGGGAATATATATTTTGGAGGCGTGCCAAAGCAGCGGAGGATGTAAGGATAAAACTTGCGCTAAGTGCGGGTTTTATTAAAACTAAAAAACGTGCCGAAAGAGAAAAGGTTGATTTTGCCTTAGAAAAATCAATGAGAAAAATCTTTTGGAAGCAGGTGATGAAAATCTGTCAAGTTAGATAAAGAAATAAACTCGAGAGACAAAGGAAAATTGCTACAAAATTTTTGAAAGGAGGGGCCCCAAACACTTCCAAAATTTTGGGGAAGGATGTTGTATCAACAACAGGTCTTTTTTGTATCATACCTTTGATCTCGACCATGGAAGTTTGATGTTCTGTTTGTCGGTTTTCCAGCGTTGCGTTGATTCTGGGCATCTCCCTTGCTACATCACCGACTATTGGTTCTGTCTGCATTGTATGAATGTTGATGATTGTCCTTCTTTTGAGTGGGAAGTTTGCTCTAGTATACGGTCGATTACAGTCATAGCATTTTAAAGGTGGTCTTTGTTCATTTATCCTACCACTATTATTATGATTATTATTGTTATTAGACATATTTCTTGCAACTGTGTAATTCTGTGGTGTATTACCTCTGTAATTATTACTCGGAAAATTTCTGTTATTAAATTTTTTCTTGATATTTCCAGAACTCTGATTAAAAATTTTCTTTTTATGCTCGAAATTAGTAGATTTGTTATTCCTCCAGCTAGATAATCCTTCTCTTTTTCTGTTTTGTTCGAAACAAAAGTTAGCCTTTCTCATGGCTTCTTCAAGAGTGGAAGGGTTGTCATACTCAATTCTGTTCTTTATGTTGAAAGGTAGATAACTCAGAAACCTTTGTACCTTAGGTTACTCTTCAACTAAGTAAGGTACATACCTTAACAGACTGAGAAATTTGCTACTTAACTCCTTCATACTCATAGAACCCAATTTTACGTCATAAAACTCTTTTTCCTTATCTTCGTAATACTGTTCGGACAAATTTTTTTTCTTCAAATGGTTCTTAAATATATTCCAAGTTATAGGTTTTTCTTTAATGCCTTTAACCCTCTTAATATCCTTCCACCAAATATCTTCCTTTCCGATCAGATTGTAAATGCCCATTTTAGCTTTTAACTAAGATGAATAATCATAAATATGAAAATACTTGTTCATACCGGACAACCATGCTTCGGCTGCCTCACACTTTTCATTTTCGCCATTAAATGTTGGGGGTTGTATCTTCTTAAATTCCCCTGAAATTTGTTCATAATGCTTATGTTTTCTTTTCTTAGGACCATAGTCACTACCACTGCTGTCTTGATCAAAAGTATGCTTCCTTCTATAATTTTTATCATCAGATTCAGAAGAAGAGTCAATATCACTTTTATAGTATTTTACTTTCTTATCTCTGTGTTTATAGGACATAGTTCCATACACAGATTTTACTTCTGTTCTCTTATCTTTTTCATCGTGATGATATTTTTCAACTAAAATCTGGTTTAGCTCTTCCTATGCTCTTAAAATCCTTTCATTTTCTTCTTTAACATTTCTTATCTCAGTTTTTAAATCTTTAACCGTACGTAAAAGTTCAGATGATTGATCATTCAATTCTACATATATTTCTTTGTTAATATTCTCATGTTCATTATTATTATGTTCACTATGATGAGATCTGTCTTTAGCAGATTCTTCTGGTCCTTCTGTTTTTATTTTAAGTTTGCGTGCATTAGCCTTTTTCAGGCCTAGAGTTTGAACTCGCAATTTGATACCACATATAACATCCCAAAATTTTGTAAAATTGAAGAATAATTCTAAGCATTAGATTTAACATTAGATGATATGCGGAAGTAATAAATGTCTATTTAATAACTATAGTGGATAATAAATAATTAAATTTATAATTAACATTAGATGATATGCATTAGATTTATAATTAACTTCTTGTTGGCAGTTGGATTCTAGTGTACAACTTGAGGCTTACTTATCTTAAAGCTAATGCATCATCTCTTTAACTGTCCAGGTTACAGGTTGCATACTTTTGGTGTTTGATGAGATAGTGCGATGATTTCTATTGAGCCTTATGTTAGAATATTAAAGAACCTAGCCTCATTAAAGTGGTGACTTTGTAAGTACAAACACCAAGGTTATAATTATATAGAGTGTTCATAATTAATGTGTGATGTTAAAAGCATGAGAAGACTATGGTGATCAATATTACCCTTTGTCATTCTAGTTTATCCAACTCAACCTAGTGTGGGAGTCTCCATAATTTGCAAAGGATGGTGAATGAGCTCTTGAGTTGATAATTGACATAATAACTTCATGGAAAAGGTAAAATTTGGTGTTTCCAAGTATAGCTTCGGGGTATTAATATTTGTTATGGTTTAAACTATGTAATAGTGGTTTGTTAGTTCTCAATCGACACCATATTCAAATATGTGATGGGGAATATGTTGGAAACTATATTAAAGTGGGTTTTTGTATATCCATCGGTGTTGGTAGTAGCTGGTGCATTAAACGTTGATCACATGAAGATCGTAAATGCGTCTTGATAGTGTCAAAACCCTACTGCGAGGTTTGTGGTTTTTGGTCTTCGGTTTATTATTACTCTTCATTGTGGAGCAGGAGGCTGGGACTTCTCGGCCGCCATAGCTATTAGGATTCATGCTCCAATCGTCGTGTTAGTTGAAAGATGATGAGTGTTGGTTCATGAGGAGTTATGGGTTTGCATCATGTACAGAGTTTCCAATGGTTGGTTCTCCCTTCGGCTTCGAGTTGGTTACTGTCAAGGTAAGCTAAGCTATATTACAGTATACAAACCCTCACTTGCTTATAGTACTGTGTTAAGTTTCATGTTCGTATTTAACCTGGTTTTCATTTTCATGGCAAGGAAATATCTTTTATCCCAAGTGAATTTTTAAAGACGAATGGACAATCCCGCCATGGTGTACATTCACCAGTAAGCCTCGGCCACACCAGGTTTCCTCTGTCAACAAGGATGCAATATTTTGTTTCTCTTCGTCAATCCAAAATCCATTTGTCAAAATTCTTTTTGAGTGTACATTACTGCAATTGTCAATTTTATGGGCATTGACCTGAGTTGGGGTTTTGCCTACAGTGTTGGTAGGAAATTGTCTTTAAAAAGGAGAAACATCGGTCCTCCTGGGCAGTTCAACTGCAATGTAATATTACACTATATGAATAAGAATGTTTTGCTCGTTTTCTTTGGAAATCTATTTTAAACTCTACATAAAAATGGTTTGGTTTTCATTTCAGATGGAAGGGATAAACCCTAACTTTGATTTATGAAATGTATGAACGAACTTACAGGGTTTAAATTCCTAAGCGCTTCTATGTAGTTCATTTTATAATTTATAAGTTTTAAATGTTTATTGTTTTTAAAGGATTAAAGCCTGGGCGAGTTGAGGCTCGAGCATGTAACCTTTTGGTGACTCCAGAATAGTTATTTTGAAAGATTTTGATGTCTGTCTTATGAATTTGTTTACAAGATATTAAATCTGAGAGTTGGTTCCATATATTATTGGTTGAAATGTTTTAAGCCGCGACTTACAGCTTGGGCGAGCTCGTATTAATACTCGAACCCTTAGTTTCTTTAATTGGTTCACTTGTGTTATGGGCTCTGTTTCGTCAATTACTTTGATAATGTAATAAGTTGGGGTTTTGATTTATTGTGTAGCCTGATTTCTCTATAGGGTATATGATTGAGCCTAGCACTGCATGAATTTAAACTTGTTAATTTAATGAACCTTATGCTCAACGTAAGGGTGAGCTCTCCAAATGGAGACTTGAACCCTTCTCTCTTATTTGGATTCTATATAATGGATTAAACATAGGCAACTAGAAGTTATTTAATTTTTGTTATAATTGTTTTGAAACAAATGTGGGTTAAACCCCGGGATGAGCCTATGTAGGTCTCGATCCTGAAACATTACTTATGTTAAGTTATTCCTGTGTTACTAATGGTTACAAGTATTATATTCCTATTGTATGTTTATATTTTTTTACAGTAGTAATGTATAGGGATTCGATACTTGTATAATCAACTTAGTCTAATTTATTCGATTGACATTAATAGTTGATATATGTGTATATACATATATACACTAGGTAAAAATACTGTGTTAACTCTGTATGTTGATTCTTGATATATTTTGTATAGTTTAAAATCTAGTTTGTTATATCGTCCTATATGCAATATAAGACATGTTTATTAGGTTTGTCAACAATGTCAATGTTCTCAGCATGAATTGCAGTGGCCGATTCAGTGTCTCTAGTATGACTCACAGTAACTGCTGACTTGTCATTAATATGACTGTAATACCCCAATTTTGACCCTTAGAAAATATTGGCTCTAATGTAAATATTGTAAACACACGATGTATGTTTCCCTAGCGAGGAGCTCAAGGCCAAGGCCCCGCTAGTTTATGCTCGAATTTTATTTAAATTAGACACGCTTGATGTTTTGTTACCCACGTGCTATTAAGCCATGGGATATTGTAAATTGATGTAAATATTTAACATTGAAATAAAATACCAAAAACTGGCTATGGAGGCAACGAATGAGAAGGGGCCATGTGTATCCACTAGGGAGTGGTGAGGGGGCTATGGGATTAAACCCTAGGCTGCCATTTGTCATTATGAGAACCCATTGACTTCCCTAGGTGACATTAATGCCTGCTGTAAGAAGGTGGTTGAGATTTCAGCCCATGGCTTCAATGGAGCATGGGCAGCCCTGAAATTCGTATGGGTGGGCATGGGCTCTGATTGCTTGGGCAAGAAGTCACTCAACCTCATGGGAGGTTGCTTCATTCTCACCCCATTCCATTGTGAAACTACCTAGCATCATTCCCATCCAAAAACGAGTGCCAGTAGGGAGGAAAAACCAAAAAAATCGCGACCTTGAGAGAACCCAGTTTCTGAAAGACCAAAAACATCCAGATTTGGCATGGGACAGGGAAATCCAATGGGGGATCCATTAGCATAAACCTTGGGGCGAATTTGGGAGCATTAGCTACCCCGAAATCAATGGGAAAACCCAGTTTTTGCAGCTCAGAAAACGAGTGACGGATTTGAGTATTTGGTGAGCAGAATGGTGAGAAATCAATGGGGAATGGACTATGCAGAGGTTGGGTATGCTTGATAAACCCTGTGAAGGCTAGGATCTCAAGGATCAGCAGCTGGACCTTTCTATGCCCATCCTGAAGAGCACTAGAGGGAAGAGTTTCCTGAGGGACTATGTAACAGAGAAGGGGATCTTCCTTGTGTTGGATGTGGTAGGTAATGTGGGTGCCTGACTGTTGAGCTCACTTGAGATGCCTGTAGCTCTGTGGTTGAGCTCACTGGCTTAGCATTACCCTCCTCTATCTTCTTGGATACTTGACTGAAGCCATGGCTGTGAGTGAACCCAGCTAGTCTTCCTTAGTGGATACACAGCCCAGCTCGGGGGTGATCTCTCAGCTGAAGGAATATAGGCTGGATAGAGATCTACGGTTGGGAGGAACGTTTCCTTCACGTAGCCAGTTGTTGGACATCAACTCCTCAAGATAAGTGTTCATGTGATTTAAATTATTTGCATTCTGTGTTCTGCTACGCATTCAATCTGAAGGATTAATTATTCCTGTTAATGAAATGAAATGCATCATGTTTTATGCATATGATACTTAATGACTGATTACATGTATGAATGTTATGGGTATGTTGAACACGTGAAGAAATTGTGCGCATATGTAATCTTTTAATTTCCGCTGTGTTTACATCGAGATCAATCTGCATATGGAAGATTTTAAATTATTGGGGCTAAGCCATTACGAAAGCCCTGTGTTGTTAACGTTTCCCTTCATGTACATTCGATGATGGAAGGGGGCGTTACAATGACCAGCAGTGATCAATGATGTGTCCTCAAAAGGAGGAACAATGGTTGAAGACATACTTCCAGTGTGATTTGCAGTGACTGAAATTTTCCCCCCAACATGACCTCCAGAGGTTGGCTGGGTGCACCCAACATGACCTTCGGGGGCTGGGTGGTGAGGTTCAGTATGATTTCCAGTTACTGAGCGAGTTCTCCCAACATGACCACCAGAGGTTGGGTAGGTTCCCCCAGCATGAACTTTAGAGGCTGGGTGGTGAGGTTTATTATGATTTCCAGTGACTGAAATTTCCCCCCCAACATGACATCCAGAGGTTGGGTGGGTGCCCCCAGCATGAATTCGAGAGACTGGGTGGCTTCCCCCTTGCTTTGGCATCTTATTCATGTTCTTCCTCCATCTATTCCTTTTAGATTGCCGGTTACTAGTATTACTACTTTTACCACATGAGGTAGAAGGAGGAGGAGAAGATGTTACTGGTGAAGCGGGCATAGGTTTTTTATGCTCCTTATGTGAGGTGCTTACTTGAGAAGCATCAGGATCATGCAAGGCATTTAGAGTGGAAAAGAACCAAATCGGTAGCCCTATAGTGAATCCTAGAAGATTCAAAGTAGCCATTAAGGGAGTACCAATGTTCCCAATGAATGGAAAAGCACAAGGAGGCCCTTTAACAGGGGTCCCTTGATTGGTGCTCAACGAGATTCTATCCATAGTTTCCTACTCAACAGGCCAGAAATATATAAGGCCAAAATACAAGCAGCACAAAGAGCACACCACTAAAAAAGGTCCTAGGTAATCAAACCAAGAAAACAATGGAAAATACTCTTGGAGGCAAGTCTGGGATGATTAGGGCCCATAAAATACTAACAATGTATCAACGGTCAGTTACGTGGCATCCTCTGGAGGTCAACTAGGTGCAGGTGCTTGAATCACCAAACCGCCTTCCCGGAATTACTCCCAGAAGGTTGCCTTCCACGTCTGTCCAAGGTGAAGTGGGAATAACCACCCATTCTACCTGTGTAGAATCCTAGAGGTCTGATACTAAGTTGACCATCAATACGAAATAACCTGGGGGGCAGTCGTCAGCCTAGTCGAAACGCATGGGCAAGGTAGCAAAGCCCGAAGTCCAAAAGGACCCACATACAAGAGTCAACTCTAGTTTATGTTTGAGAGGAAAGTGAGGGGATATCCTCAACAATTCCAATCTCCCATGGCCTCGTGCTTAGCTCTGGTTTAAGTAGAGTTTCCCAGGACTATTTGATATAGAAGGGTTTACCTAAAAGATAGTTGTACTACGCTTGTTGAGTAAGGAAGCCAGTTTCGGATCGTTTAAGGTGATTTAAGTCCGAAACTCTAGCCTAAGCTGGTTGATGTTATGTATCCCTAAAAAGAAAAATGTTGCTAATAAATTTTATTAATAATTCCTTTTTAAGGGCTATTTGTTACTCAAGCGTTATAGTGCGGTGTGTGGAATGGTTTGTTATGAAAGTAAAGTACTTGTAAAATAATGCTTTTAAATTCACAAAACTTTTCTCTTTTCGTTTATAATTCTTTCAAAAACTTGAAACCTAAGCAAACCTAAATCAAAATATTTTTGTATTTTCTTTTAATATTTCGAAGCAAACTATACTACTTCAAAGCAATGCTAGACCTTACTACTAAGGTACTTAAAACAATTTTTTGATTTTTCTGATAATTGTAAAAGAAAAAGAACTTGTAAAAGTGCAAGTAAGACCTAAATGTGAAGTGCGAGTAAGACTAACACGTAAATGGTTCAAAACAAACAAATCAAACGATTTGAGGAAGACTTGACTTACCAAGATTTTGCAAAAGAAAAACTTGAGACTTGGAAACAAAGTGTAAAAGAGACAGAGAAAATAAATGCTCGTGACAGAAAGGTAGACCAAACAAGTTTCTCCTAAGCACCAAAACCCTAAGAAAACACTAAGCCAAGTAAAAAAGTAAGCAAGCGAACCAACAAGTGACCTTACTAAACATACAGACTCGAAAGAAGGCTAACTAGGAGGCTTTGGCTCACTCAAACTAAACTTAAAAGATAATCAGGAACTATCTAAACCAAGCAACCTTTCAGAAGCAACCCTAAGGAATCAAACCTGAAGGTCAAACCCTAATGGAAAGGATAAGACAAAGAGAAAGCATGTTAATGTTGCCACAAACAACAAACGATAGTGACGTAGGTTTGTATGACTGCAACAAGCCACTAGGGCCAGAGTGTACAACTATATCCAAATGAGAATAGTGCACGAACTTTAAAAATGGCTAGAAAGTAGTGAAGACACTTAACAAGGACTCAAGTAAGCAAAAAACAAGCTAAAATACATCAGAGAGGCAAACCAGACTCAATGGAGACATGGAAGGTCTCATGGGTCAGTGAAGGAAACAATGCAAAAGGCTGGAAAAGAAACCAAAAGTTTGGAAATCGAACCCTAATAAAAAACTGGACACTACGAGAAAATACACTACTGTGCAGTGTAGAAACCAGCTTACATAAGGAGAGATACGCTACTCTGCAGTGCAAGGAGGGGCGTTCATCAGGAAACAAATGCTACTGTGAGTAGGGTAAACCAGCGTACATCCCTAAGAAGTGCACAAACAGGATTTGCAACAGCCAGCTGAGATGAATCAGGCAATAAAGAACAGGTAACAAATACCTGCAGGGCCTCTCAGAACATTAAAAATACTAAAAAAGGGCTGGAAGAAAACCTAGACTAGGTCTCCTAGAGCAGAAAAAACACACGGTTACTCCCCAGTGGAGTCGCCAGTCTATTGTTAAGGATTTCTACCTTATAGTGAGGAGATGGACACTACCAACTCGGCGGGGTTGATAGATAAACACATTAATTGTATTGCATTTAGTTACTACAAAAGAAAAGAGATTGAGATTGAAAGAAGTACCTCTTATCAATGGCTGTTCCTAGCTTTCACTTGATGTCCCACTTGATCTTCTGCTTGACGAACTTGCAACAAAAAGATACCTTCCTCAGCTTATATTGGATATAATAAATATGATGAAAGAATAAACAACTTGATCATCAAATATAACAAGATATTAATCCAAATGAATATACAATCCAGTAGACATTCCATTTGGGACAGGAAGGGTGTTTCGACCTTTTTATTGTCAAAGAAACATGAATTAGTACAATATACTTAACATGTAGAGATGCTTCTGCAATCGGATCCTGGGCTCCTGTAGTTCACTCTGACTTGGGAATTCGTCCAGCGTAATAGTACTCAAAGCATTATTTATAGGTTATTCACCCTAAACCCTCTCATGGATCCTCCTTGTATTTGGGAGGTTGGGAAGTTGCAGAACCAACTTCAACTAATCCCAATTCATCAAATTAATATATTTTTGATTTCATCTTAAGATGTATGCGGGTTTCATACAACAAGAGTAGCATACAAAGTGCAACTTCTATGCTTTACAACATTTTGGGAGATGTATGCTGGTTGTCCTTGAGAAAAGTAGAGTATTTTCTCAAGATGTACGCTGGTCTGCTATACAGAGAGGGGCGTACATGTGGTAAAATCATGAGAAACTGCAATATTTTCAACTAAAGAGTGTACTTCTAGTAACAAGTCATCCAGGTCAATCAAAATCTTCAATCCTTAGTGTCCTTTTGTGTGATCAATAGGGCAATGTGATCACAGACGGAGAAGTGCAGATTTGACCTATAACAGATGCCCGCTAATGTGTGAGGTCATAGGGAAACAATGGCCGAAATACATTAAAATTCCAAGTCAAAGGAGGAGCAAGAAACCACATAACCAAGTCACAAAAACACCTGAAAGAACAATCAAGGTCAGCAAGCAATTACAATCTTGACATCATATAGATGTGTAGCATAATACAACATGATCTCTGATACATAACTAGGAGATGTATATATAGAGCATGGCCACTGAAATACAAGCGTGTATCCATGTCAAAATGAGAGATCATAGCCATAACAACAAACTGGATGTATGTCTCATGAAGAGCCAAAATGAGTGAGGCTCAGTCTTGCACAGTTTGGGAGATAACATAATATGGTGATGCTGTCAGAGTCCCAAGGTCTCCATCCAAACAACCCAAGGTACAAAACCTGTCCATGCGAATAAATGAGCTGAAGTCGACCATGGGGGCTATCGTTTGATTACCTGTAATTAATGTATACTGTTAACAAATGTGAGGGCTTCCATCGATAATGATAATGGGGCCCAAGGTACCTAGTACGATCCGACAAGTGTGAATAAGAGGACTTGAACTTGACCACTTGAGGAACCTGTCGAACAAGAGACATTAATGTATTCGCATTATTCAACGGCGAGGGAAACTACCACTGATGACTGCAATCCCCAAGGTACTAACCGAAACTCTAAGCTTCTTTCCCAGAGCATAATGAGATGAATTCAATGGGAAGAAGTCCGCTGGAAGGGAGGCATTAATGCATCCTCCATCATCCAACACGAGGAACACTCACAGGTATGAGATGAATGAGGAATAGGACGAGTAACAAGATGAAACAAACTGACATCAGGATGGCTGACACATGAAGTCAAGGTAAACTACAGAATGGCCTACATAGGTTGTATCCTTGAACATTGAGCACGACACAAAGTGACTTAGGTAGTTTTCGACATGAAGGGGGAAATGATATAAGTTTGCAATGTAGGAGACATAATAGACCCTCCATATGATTGGTAGAATAACCAACTGAGGGAGTTGAAAACTCGGAGATCAGGTTCACCCTAAAGCCAAAACTAAAGCTCAACTGACATGAAAGACTCAAGTTGTTGCTGTGTTCAAGGACATGACTGACTTAACTGCCTTTGAAACTGAAAAATATGTGATATACCCTTATTATCCATTATTCTTTTTTAATAAAAGAATGGCCTTCTTTTTATTTTAATGGGTCCAAGAAAGATAGAAAACTCAATAAGTCCAACCATGTAATAAGTTTAACGAGCCCATGGGAGGAAGAATCAGGAGCTTCTTCATTTTTTACAGAGTTCAAAGAAGAGATAGATGAATACTCTATAATACTGATCTCTGGATTTTAATATCGATCCGAGATCTATTCTTGCTCTCCGGTGTTTTCAATTTTAAGGAGTCTGAAGAACTTAAACAATAACTCCATACACCTACTCGTGGATTTTAATATCGAGCCCAAGTAGGCTAATGCTCACCGATGTTTTCCTGTTTATAGAGTCTGAAAAACTTAAACAATCCTCTATATACCCTCTCGTGTATTTCACATCGAGCCCGAGTAGGTGAATGCTTGCTTGGTGTTTTCATGTTTCAAGAGCCTGAAAACCCTAAAGAGAGGCTCCAAATGTCCTTTTTTGTATAGTTAATCCCCTCCCCCAAAAAAGTATAAAATAATGAGAGGAGAACTCTTCTAGCCACATATGACTAGAGTATTCCTTTTTCGTAAATAATCCGCAAAGGTCCGGAAAAGGGTTAAACTTATACGTAAGCGGATGGACCTTCAATTCCTTTAATGAGCTTGAAGAGAACAAGTCTGCTCGGCAATCTTGTCATATTTAAAGAGTCTAACAAGAGCGTGAAAGAACTCTATAAAGATATTTTTTGTAAAGTTTTAACGAGCCCGAAAAAGTAAACTCGTGACCTCCTTACTGTTTTTAATGAGCTCAAAGGATATAAGAAGAATGCTGATAACTTCCTTAGTGTTTTTAACAAGCTCGAAGTGAAGGTGGAAGAAATGCTCGTAGCCTCCATACTGTTTTTAACGAGCTCGAAGTGAAGGTGGAAGAATGCTCGTAGTTTCCTTACTATTTTTAACGAGCCCGAAGTGAAGGTGAAAGAATGCTCGTAGGTGGATCAATGTCCAAACGAATGGAAGAATGCATTATAGACTCTAGGAAAACTTCATCAGAGGGAAGTATATTATCCCAGATGGAACACATATCTAAACATTCAGATGGAGTCATCACCTGGTCAATTGCCGGGACCCAGTCCCGAGAAGGTAAGCATGAATTCAGAGGCTTCTTCTTAGTATGAATTCGACTCAAGGAACAATATTCCACATAATTTGATTGTGTTGAGAACCTGCAACAGTTAATTAATAGGAATATGCGAAATAGCAGAAATGACAAAACTCAGAATCACTTTTATTGATCGTAGGCCACTTCGAGTGGGAAACCTCCTTTGAGGAAGCTCAATACAAATAACTTCATGGTGCCTTCATAGGCCTCAACACACACTTATATATTAAGTCTAGGTGTGAATACTATGGGTCAAAACCATGGGCCAATACAAACTATGGATCAACAATACTATTGGTGACTTACAAAGCATATGCGCCAAACAACAATAACACAAACTATGGATCAACAAATACTATGGGATGACTTACAAAGCATATGCATCCAACAACAATACACTAATAAAGTAAAGACATGGGTTCCTAACATCCCCTCCCCCTTAGAAAAAGCTTTGTCCTCAAAGCTTGATATGTGGAAATTGATGCAGAATCTGAAGGAGTGGTTCCCCTGTAGCATCCTCGGGTTGCATGCTAGGCCATTGACGCCTTTTGAGTTTCAGGTAGGAATGCGTAGAAGGATGTAGACGAAGAAGAACCATATCAACTACGTGAAAAGTGCGCTCAGAATGGCGTTGATCGGCTTGTTGTTTCAGTCGAATTCTTGCCATGTGAAGATTGTCTTGCAGAATGAGAAGAATCTAATCGTGGTTTCAAAGAATTGAGTCAATTACCTGAACTGGGGAGCTGCTGAAGGTGTATGGAAGAAGAACTGGTGGTGCCTGTCCAAAGACTGCTTCATATGGTGTCCTTTTATATGTGGTACTGTACCACTGGAGCAGTTCTAGGAAATCCATAGAAATAGTTGTCCAAATCTGTGTAGGGATGGGGACAGGTTCTAGCAGTCCCGAAAGGAGTGTCGTTTCACCCTTGTTGACCTGGAAAGTATCACAGTCAACCACCATCCGTTGAATTGTCATTTTAAGTCCCTTCCAAAATAAGTTACATTGTTCCCGGTCATACGTTTGGAGGAACTCAAAGTGCCCTTCCGATGAAGAAACATGGATTTCATAGAAGAGATAGCCCCATTGAACAAATTGCAACCAATTTGGGACAAGCAGAGAAATAGCTGTCAAAGAAACTGGGTAATCAAATGTGCGAGAAGGAACATCTGCCACCATATTGTCCTTACCCTTCTGGTAAGTGATCGCATAGTCATAACCCATGAGCTGGATAACCCATTTCAGGTGTGCTGGGGAGGAGACCTGTTGTTCTAGAAAATTTTCCAAACTCGGGAGATCAGTCTTGATGCAAAAATAATTCCCTAATAGGGATGGCTGCCAATTCTATACTGCATGCAAAATAGCCATCATGTCCTGCTGAGATGTAGATGACGTTAAATGCTTACTGGAAATGTCTCGTGAAGGTGGCAAGCCCATTGGTGCAGCAAAGACACTTGCATATCTACCCAAGGAAGTAGTGGAGGCCGTTGGTGGGTGCGTCTAAATGGAATGGAACGTATGTATTACAATACTATACTATTTGAGTCGTCATTTCCTATCCACGCATACTATTTGAAGGAATGTATGTATTACAATACTATAACTATAGTTATGAAATTATCGTCTTTTAATGTAATACATGATAGTAGTGTTATAAACCTACATAGAGTTGCGATCATGTTATTATTTCGTTGTACTCCATATTAAGGTCTGATAGATGGTACTTATAATATTATTTATTTATTGGGAAACTCTTATTTAGAATTAACTTCTTGTTGGAAATTGGATTCTAATGTACAACTTGAGGCTTACTTATCTTAAAGCTACTGCATCATCTCTTTAACTGTTTAGGTTACAGTTTGCATACTTTTGGTGTTTGATGAGATAGTGCGATGATTTCTATTGAGCCTTATGTTAAAATATTAAAGACCCTAGCCTTATTAAAGTGGTGACTTTGTAAGTTCAAATGCTAAGGTTATAATTACATAGCCTGTTCATAATTAATGTGTGATCTTAAAAGCATGAGAAGACTATAGTGATCAATATTACCCTTCGTCATTCTAGTTTATCCAACTCGACCTAGTGTGGGAGTCTTCATACTTTGCAAAGGATGGTGAATGAGCCCTTGAGTTGATAATCGGCATAATAACTTCATGGCAAAGGTAAACTTTGGTGTTTCCAAGTATAGCTTCAGGGTATTAATATTTGTTATGGTTTAAAATATGTAATAGTGGGTTGTTAGTTCTCAATCGGCGCCATATTAAAATATGTGATGGGGAATATGTTTGAAACTATTCTAATGTGGGTTTTTGTATATCCATCGGCGTTGGTAGTAGCTGCCGCATTATTTTAATTTTTTGAGCATTAATTCAATATACTCTAGGATCTTTACTGAGAGAATAACATGTACAGCATATCAAGTATAACAATGAATATCAATCACACCAAGCAATCAGATGAAACAATAGACACACAGAGTTTCACTAGGAAAAAACATAAAGGTGAAAAACCCCACAACTTCCTCAGAGATAGAAAGAGTAATGATACAACCAAAGTACAAGAGATAGTCTTCTCCTAGTAGCCGAACCTCCTCCTCACATGTGCGCCACTTTCCGAGTGATGGAAAAGTGAGTAATGAGATGATGAAATAGAGATCTCCTGATCTCTATTTATACTTGAACTTTCCTTCCCAATAAAACAGTGGGGCTGACTTGTCTAACTTAGCCTAATAACCCATGGTTACATTAATCCAGGCTGACCCCTTACTAGGTGGTCTAATAACCCATCAGCAAGTTACAACACTTGCGACACTTTTCAATACAAATGACGACACTTCCGTATAGAGGAATAATACATCTCTATAGGAGTACAATAAAATACATAGATGAAATACATTCCAAAGTTACATATACATCAACACTCTCTCTTAACTAGGAAGGTATTTCTCGACACATATTTGCTAGCACAAGTCTTCTTCTTTGGATCATCATCATTGGATCATCGTCATCGAATCATCATCATCATCACTGCTGCTGCTATCTCAATCAATCTCCGATCTACTCATCATAGGAAGTTCTATAGAGACAGTCCTTTTTCATATTGGATGTAGGCCCACCACCTGTAGGTCTTCATCATCACTGGACATACTGTGGAATCCTCAGGATGTATTACGTGCATCACAAAACCTCGCAAGAGCATCCAGGATGTTACAAGCACATGTCTCTACCTGTCAGATCTCCCAGGGATTTATTATATGTGACTATCACAAAACCTTAAAAGAGTGTCTTGACTAGTAAGAACTCTAAAGAGCATCTGAGACCTTTTACGTGACTAGCACAACCTGTCTGGATCTCCAGGGCGTATTACATGTGACCATGGAAAAACCTCAAAAGAGCATTCTAGGACTGATTACAAGCACACAACTCAACCTATCGGATCTCCCACAGCCGAATTATATGCCATAGGACAAAACCTCGAAAGAGCATCTTCCAGATATCCCAGGGCTAGATTACATGCCATAGGAAAGACCTCGAAAGACTATCTACAAATATCCTAGGGCCGGATTATATGTCCTCCCAAAGTAAAACCTTGAAAGAGCATTTTCCAAATATCCCAAGGCCATATTACATGCCATATGCAAAACCTTGAAAGACTATCTGCAAACCTTCCAGGGCTGGATTATATGATTATCTGCACAACCTGTTCCACGGCCACAGAGTATCAAACTGATAATCACCATACATCATCTTGATGTACACATGATCATCCTGATCATCATCACTGCATCGTCCTGATGCATGTCATCTAGAGCAACATCCTGAAGCTCATCATCCATGATCATCATGGTCATACAATGCATCCACCTGATGCATACATAGTATCCTCCTGATACATATCATCATACATGATCTACCTGATCATACAATTTATCCACCTGATACATAAACACATGATCCACCTGATCATATCAAGCATCCAACATGATGCATATACAAATATATCAAGCATCCAACAAATGCATATATAGAGCAGTAACTGGAGCATCATCCTGATGCTCATCATCCAGTGCTTACATCCACAGCCATGGGAAGGATTCTCCTCTCACCATGCTTGGAATGGCTCCTGTAAATGTGTCCATCACTTCTTCCTCGAATTGTTGTTAATCTTAAGAACAACAAGCCTCTCTTTGAAGTACTCAAACTTAACTCTGGCTAATGGTTTTGTCAACACATCTGCAATCTACTCATCCATTGAAACATACAGGAGCTTCATTGCTCCTATCTGCACCATATCCCTGATATAGTGATATTTGATCTCAATGTGCTTAGACCTGTTGTGGAACACCGGGTTCTTAGATAGCTTCACACAACTCTGGTTGTCACAAAATATACCAGTCGCCTACAGCGGGAGATCAAATAACTCGGATAGTAGGTTCCGGATGCATACTGCCTCACAACTAGCCAAACATGCTGCAACATACTCTACCTCGACTATACTCAGTGCTACGTAGGATTGCTTCCTGCTAAACCAAGAGATCACACCTGATCCCATACTGCAGCAACACCCAGATGTGCTCTTCCTATCTGCAGCATTGCCTGCCTAGTCCGAATCAACATAATCCTGTAGGTTGAAATTTTTATTCGCATCATACTTGAGCCCATAGTCAATTGTACCCTTCAGGTACCTCAGAATATGCTTTACAGCAATCAGGTGAAGACCTCTAGGATCCGTCAGGAACTAGCTCAATGTGTTCACCGCAAAGCAAATATCTGGTCTAGTGTTCGTCAGGTACATCAAGGACCTAATCATCTAACGATACACAGTGACATCAACCGAATTAGATGAAGCATCACATAGAAGCTTCATGTTCGATGCCATAGGTGTGGCCATGGCCTTGCATTCCATCATCCCGAACCTCCTTAGGATCTCTACTGCATACTTCCCTTGTCTAAGGAAGATTCCATTTGCACTCTGCCACACCTCCATGCCTAGAAAGTAGTGCATCATCCCCAAGTCCTTCATCTCAAACTTGGCATCAAGCTTCCTCTTGGTATCGGCAATCAATCCATCCTCACCTGTAACAAAAAGATCATCCACATACAGAAGTAGTATCATAGGATTGCCTTCCTCAACCTTGTAGTAAAGGTTGAATTTGCTTTACTCTTGGTAAAGCCTAAGATAGAAAAAAGGTTGTCTATCCTACCATACCAAGTCCTAGGATCTTGCTTCAAGCCATACAAGGCCTTCTTCAACCTACACACATATGACTCCCTACCATGTGTCTCAAAACCTAGTGGCTGCTCCACATACACTTCCTCCTCGACTACACCATTCAAGAAAGTTGTCTTGACATCCATCTGGTGTGTCTTCCATTTCATCATTGCAGCCAGGGAAAGTACTGATCTGATGGAAGTGTACCTAGCTATAGGAGAAAAAGTCTCTTCATAGTCTATTCCCTCTTTCTGGGAGAAGCCATGAGCTACAAATCTCGGTTTGTACTTTTCTATGCTGCCATCTGCAGCATGCTTGATCTTGTAGATCCCTTTGGAAGTCACAATCGACTTCCCTTCAGGTCTTGGGACTACATCCCAAACATCATTCTTCATGATCGATTGGTAATGTTCAACCATGGCATCCTTCCATTACTGCATCCCGTATCCTGGGAACTTTAGATTCTCCAATATCTTCAATAGATAGATTTATTTGTTGCTGGAACAAATGTTGTAGTCCTTCTTTTGTAGGTGATTGTACAAGATCTTTCCTACAAGAAAAATTCAATTGCACGATTAGAAACTTCTCATAGTTTCATAAAAAAATATTACACATAAGAATATATGTCATACAGTCATGCAATTATTTTAGCCAATGCTTCAATAAAACATTTATCCATATCCCGTAACTTTCTAGATGCCTTCCAATCTCTACAAGAACATTGTTAAGAGTGTGCACATCTCCCCACATGTCAACAAAGAGGTTTCATTCTAGATAAGTAGTAATGGAATGTTGTACAGTACCATAGGCCACTTACCCATTACTTGTAAAGCCGAAATTTGTCTAATAGAAGTTCTTCTAGAAATTCCCTTTATTGTTTTAGTTCCTGCATCATTATTTAAACAAGTAAAAGAATTTTCAAAATAGTTCAGCACTACTCTATGCCTTTCAAGCCAGTCCATGCCTATTCATACGTCATAAAACCCCAAAGGTAAAATATTCAATTTAACTTGCATATTTAACTGACTCACAAGAAAATCACAACTTTTAACAACTTCTACAACTTTTCTTTTGGTTCCTTTTGCTAACTAAACCAACCATGATTTATCAATTTTTTCTACTTTTAACTTGCAACTCTTCACTAAATCAGGTGATATGTAACTCAAACTTGCACCTGGATCAATTAGAATAGAGATAGGTCTGTTTTGTATCATACCTTTGATCTCGACCATGGAAGTTTGATGTTCTGCTTGTCGGTTTTCCAGCGTTGCGTTGATTCTGGGCATCTCCCTTGCTACATCATCGACTGTTGGTTCCGTCTGCATTATACGAATGTTGTTGATTGTCCTTCTTTTGAGTGGGTAGTTTTCTCTAGTATACAGTCGATTATAGTCATAGCATTTTAAAGGTGGTCTTTGTTCATTTATCGTACCATTATTATTATGGTTATTATTTTTATTAGACATATTTCTTGCAGCTGTGTAATTCTGTGGTGTATTACCTCTGTAATTATTACTCGGAAAATTTTTGTTATTAAATTTTTTCTTAATATTTGCAGAACTATGATTAAAAGTTTTCTTTTTATGCTCAAAATTACTAGATTTGTTATTCCTTTAGCCAGATAATCCTTCTCTTTTTCTGTTTTGTTCAAAACAAAAGTTAGCCTTTCTCATGGCTTCTTCAAGAGTGGAAGGGTTGTCATACTCAATTCTGTTCTTTATGTTGAAAGGTAGACAAGTCAGAAATCTTTGTACCTTAGGTTACTCTTCAAGTAAGTAAGGTTCATACCTTAACAGACTGAGAAATTTGCTACTTAACTCCTTCATACTCATAGAACCCAATTTTAAGTCATAAAACTCTTTTTCCTTATCTTTGTAATACTGTTTGGACAATTTTTTTTTCTTAAAATGTTTCTTAAATATACTCCAAGTTTTAGATTTTTCTTTAATGCCTTTAACCCTCTTAATATCCTACCACCAAATATCTTCCTTTTCGATCATATTGTAAATGGCCATTTTAGCTTTTAGCTGAGATGAATAATCATAAATATGAAAATACTTCTTCATACCGGACAACCATGTTTCGGCTGCCTCACACTTTTCATTTTCGTCATTAAATGTTGGGGGTTTTATCTTCTTAAATTCCCCTGAAATTTGTTCATAATGCTTATGTTTTCTTTTCTTGGGACCATAGTCACTACCACTGCTGTCTTGATCATAATTATGCTTCCTTCTATAAGTTTTATCATCAGATTCAGAAGAAGAGTCAATATCACTTTTATAGTATTTTACTTCTTATCTCTGTGTTTATAGGACATAGTTCCAGACTCAAATTTTACTTATGTTCTCTTATCTTTTTCATCGTGATGATATTTTTCAACTAAAATATGGTTCAGCTCTTCCTGTGCTCTTAAAATCTTTTCGTTTTCTTCTTTAACATTTCTTATCTCAGTTTTTAAATCTTTAACCATATGTAAAAGTTCAGATGATTGATCATTCAATTCTACATAGATTTCTTCGTTAATATTCTCATGTTCATTATTATTACGTTCACTATGATGAGATCTGTCTTCAACAGATTCTTCTGTTCCTTCTGTTTTTATTTTATGTTTGCGTGCATAAGCCTTTTTCAGGCCTAGAGTTTGAACTCGCACTTTGATACCACATCCAACATCCCAAAATTTTGTAAAATTAAAAAAAAATTGAAGCATTGGATTTAACATTAGATCATATTAGGAAGTAATAAATGTATATTTAATAACTATACTGGATAATAAATAATTACAACATGTAATTATCTTTAAAGACTTTTAATTGTCTTATCGAAAATTAAATACATTAATACTCCTATGTCTGTTTTAATTATCGTCATTATTAATTTGAGTCGTCATTTCCTGTCCACACATACTATTTTAAGGAACGTATGTATTACGATCCTATAACTATAGTTATGAAATTATCGTCTTTTAATGTAATGCATGATAATAGTGTTATAAACCTACATAGAGTTGCGATCATGTTATTATTTTGTTGTACTCTGTATTAAGCTCTGATAGATGGTACTTATGATATTATTTATTTATTGGGAAACTCTTATTTATAATTAAATTCTTGTTGGCAGTTGGATTCTGGTGTACAACTTGAGGCTTACTTAGCTTAAAGCTAATGCATCATCTCTTTAACTTTCCAAGTTACAGGTTGCATACTTTTGGTGTTTGATGAGATAGTGCGATGCTTTCTATTGAGCCTTATGTTAGAATATTAAAGACCCTAGCCTTATTAAAGTGGTGACTTTGTAAGTCCAAACACCAAGGTTATAATTACATAGTGTGTTCATAATTAATGTGTGATGTTAAAAGCATGAGAAGACTATGGTGATCAATATTACCCTTTGTCATTCTAGTTTATCCAACTTGACCTAGTGTGGGAGTCTCCATACTTTGCAAAGGATGGTGAATGAGCTCTTGAGTTGATAACCGACATAATAACTTCATGGAAAAGGTAAACTTTGGTGTTTCCAAGTATAGCTTTGGGGTATTAATATTTGTTATGGTTTAAACTATGTAATAGTGGGTTGTTAGTTCTCAATCGACGCCATATTAAAATATGTGATGGGGAATATGTTGGAAACTATATTAAAGTGGGTATTTGTATATCCATCGGCGTTGGTAGTAGCTGGTGCATTAAATGTTGATCACATGAAGATCGTAAATGCATCTTGATAGTGTCAAAACCCTACTGTGAGGTTTTGGGTTTTTGGTCTTCGATTTATTCTTACTCTTCGTTGTGGAGGAGGAGGTTGGGCCTTCTCAGCCGCCATAGTTGTTAGCATTCATGCTTCACTCGTCGAGTTAGTTGAAAGATGATGAGTGCTGGTTCATGAGGAGTTATGGGTTTGCATCGTGTACAGATTTTCCAATGGTTGGTTCTCCCTTCGGCTTTGAGTTGGTTACTGTCAAGGTAAGCTATATTACAGTATACAAACACTCACTTGCTTACAGTACTATGTTGAGTTTCATGTTCGTATTTAACCTGGTTTTCATTTTCATGGAAAGGCAATATATTTTATCCCAACTGAATTTGTTAAGATGAATGGACAATCCCGCCACAGTGTACATTCACCAGTAAGCCTCGGTCACACCAGGTTTCCTCTATCAACAAGGATGCAATATTTTGTTTCTCTTCGCCAATCCAAACTCCATTTGTCAAAATGGTTTTCGAGGCTACGTTACTGCAATTGTCATTTTTCTGGGCATTGACTCGAGTTGGGGTTTCTCCTGCAGTGTTGGTAGGAAATTGTCTTTAAAAAGGAGCAACGTCGGTCCTCCTGGGCAGTTGAACTGCAATGTAATATTACACTATATGAATAAGAATGTTTTGCTCGTTTTCTTTGGAAATGTATTTTAAACTCTACGTAAAAATGGTTTGGTTTTCATTTTAGATGGAAGGGATAAACCCTAACTTCGATTTATGAAATGTATGAAGGAAGTTACAAGGTTTAAGTTCCTAAGCTCTTCTATGTAGTTCATTTTATAATTTATAAGTTTTCAATTTTTATTGTTTTTAAAGGATAAAAGCCTCGGGCGAGTTGAGGCTCGAGGCCCGTAACCTTTTGGTGACTCCAGAATAGTTATTCTAAAAGATTTTGGTGTCTGTCTTATGAATTTGTTTACAATATATTAAATATGAGAGTTGGTTCCATATATTATTGGTTGAAATGGTTTAAGCCGTGACTTACAGCTTGGACGAGCTCGTATTAAGACTCGAACCCTTAGTTTCTTTAACTGGTTCACTTGTGTTATGGGATTTGTTTTGTCAATTACTTTGATAATGTAATAAGTTGGGGTTTTGATTTATTGTGTAGCCCGATTTATCTACAGGGTATAGGCTTGAGCCTAGCACTGCATGAATTTAAACTTGTTAATTTAATGAACCTTACGCTCAATGTAAGGGTGAGCTCTCCAAATGGAGACTTGAACCCTTCTCTCTTATTTGGATTCTGTATAATGGATTAAACGTAGGCAACTAGAAGTTATTTAAATTTTTGTTATTGTTTTGAAACAAATGTGGGTTAAACCCCCGGATGAGCCTATACAGGTCTCAATATTGAAACGTTACTTATGTTAAGTTATTCCTGTGTTAATAATGGTTACACGTATTATATTCCTAATGTATGTTTATATTTTTTTACAGTAGTAATGTATAGGGATTCAATACTTGTATAATCAACTTAGTCTAATTTATTTGGTTGACATTAATAGTTGATATATGTGTATATACATATATACACTAGGTAAAATACTGTGTTAACTCTGTATGTTGATTCTTGATATATTTTGTATAGTTTAAAATCTAGTTTGTTATATCGTCCTATATGTAATATAAGACATGTTTATTAGGTTTGTCAACAATATCAACGTTCTCAGCATGACTTGCAGTGGCTGATTCAGTGTCTCCAGTATGACTCACAGTAACTGGTGACTTGTCATTAATATGACTAGCAGTGATCAATGACATGTCCTCAACATGAGAAATAATGGTTGAGGACATACTTCCAGTATGATTTGCAGTGACTGAAAGTTTTCCCCCAACATGACCTCCAGAGGTTGGGTGGGTTCACCCAGCATGACCTTCAAGGGATGGGTGGCGAGGTTCAATATGATTTCCAGTGACTGAGCGAGTTCTCCCAACATGACCACCAGAGGTTGTGTAGGTGCCCCCAGCATGACCTTTAGAGGCTGGGTGGTGAGGTTTATTATGATTTCCAGTGACTGAAAGTTTCCCCCCAACATGACCTCTAGAGGTTGGGTGGGTGACCCCAACATGAATTCCAGAGGCTGGGTGGCTTCCCCCTTGCTTTGGCATCTTCTTCCTATTCTTCCTCCATCTATTCCTTTTAGACTGCTGGTTACTAGTATTACTGCTTTCACCACATGAGGTAGAAGGAGGACGAGAAGATGTTACTGGTGAAGCGGGCATATGGTTTTGATTCTCCTTATGTGAGGTTCTTACTTCAGAAGCATCAGGAGCATGCAAGGCATTCAGAGTGTAAAACAACCAAATCGGTAGCCCTATAGTGAATCCCAGAAGATTCAAAGTAGCCATTAAGGGAGTACCAATGTTCCTAATGAATGGAAAAGCACAAGGAGGCCCTTCAACAGGGGTCCCTTGATTGGTGCTCAATGGGATGCCATCCATAGTTTCTAGCTCAATGGGCCAGAAATATCTAAGGCCAAAATAAAAGCGGCACAAAGAGCACAACACTAAAAAAGGTCGTAGGTAATCAAACCAGGCAAACAATGGTAAATACCCTTAGAAGCAAGTTTGGGATGATTAGGGCCCATAACAGACTAACAAAGTATTGATGGTCAGTTATGTGGCATCCTCCGGAGGTCGACTGGGTGCAGGCGCTTGAATCACCAAACCGCATTTCTGGGATTACTGCAAGAAAGTTACCTTCCACGTCTGTCCGAGGTGAAGTGGGAATAACCTCCCACTCTACCTATGTAGAATCCTAGAGGTCTGATACTAAGGCTACCATCAATATGAAATAACTTGGGGGGACAGTCGTCAGCCTAGTCAAAATGCATATGCAGGATAGCAAAGCCCGAAGTCTGAAAGGACCCCCGTATGTGAGTCAACTCTGGTTTATGGTTGAGAGGAAAGTGAGGGGATATCCTCAACAATTCCAATCTCCCACGGCCTTGTGCTTAGCTTTGGTTAAAGTAGAGTTTCCCAAGACTATTTGATATAGATGGGTTTACCTAAAAGATAGTCGTACTATGCTTGTTGAGTAATGAAGCCAGTTTTGGATCGTTTAAGGTGATTTAAGTTCGAATCTCTAGCCTAAGCTAGTTGATGTTGTGTATCCCTAAAAAGAAAAATGTTGTTAATAAATTTTATTAATAATTCCTTTTTAAGGGCTATTTGCTACTCAAGGGTTGTAGTACAGTGTGTGGAATGGTTTGTTATGAAAGTAAAGTACTTGTAAAATGATGCTTTCAAATTCACAAAACTTTTCTCTTTTCGTTTATAATTCTTTCAAAAACTCGAAACCTAAGCAAACCTAAATCAAAATATTTTTTTATTTCCTTTTAATGTTTCGAAGAAAACTATGCTACTTCAAAGCAATGCTAGACCTTACTACTAAGCTACTTAAAACAATTTTTGCTTTTTCTGATAATTGTAAAAGAAAAAGAACTTGTAAAAGTGCAAGTAAGACATAAATGTGAAGTGCGAGTAAGACTAACACGTAAATGGCTCAAAAAAAACAAATGAAACGATTTGAGGAAGACTTGACTTACCAAGATTTTGTGAAAGAAAAACTTGACACTAGGAAACAAAGTGTAAAAGAGATAGGGAAAAGAAATGCTCGTGATGGAAAGGCAGACCAAACTGGATGCTCCTAAGCACCAAAACCCTAAGAAAATACTAAACCAACTAAAAAAGTAAGCAAGCGAACCAACAAGTGACCTTACTAAACACATAGACTCGAAAGAAGGCTAACTAGGAGGATTTGACTCACTCGAACTGAACTGAAAAGACATTCATGAATTATCTAAACCAAGCAACCTTTCAGAAGCAACCCTAAGGAATCAAACTTGAAGGTTAAACCCTAATGGAAAGGATAAGACAAAGAGAAAGCGTGCTAATGTTGCCACAAACAACTAACGATAGTGATGCAGGTTTGTATGACTACAACAAGCAACTAGGGCCAGAGTGTACAACTATATCCGAACGAGAATAGTGCATGAACTTCAAAAAGGGCTAGAAAGCCATGAAGACACTTAACAAGGACTCAAGCAAGAAAAAAAGAAGCTAAAATACATCGGAGAGGCAAACAAGACTCAACGGAGACATGGAAGGTCTCAGGGGTTAGTGAAGGAAACAATGCAAAAGGCTGGAAAAGAAACCAAAAGTTTGGAAATCGAACCGTAATAGAAAACTGGACACTATGGGAAAATACACTACTATGCAGTGTAGAAACTAGTGTAAATAAGGAGAGATACGCTACTGTGCAATGCAAGGAGGGGCGTTCATTAGGAAACAAATGTTACTGTGAGTAGGGTAAACCAGCGTACATCCCTCAGAAGTGCACAAACAGGATTTGCAACAGTCAGCTGAGATGAATCAGGAAAGAAAGAACAGGTAACACAGAATTACGGTGCCTCTCAGACAATCAAAAATATTGAAAAAGGGCTGGAAGAAAACCTAGACTAGGTCTCCTAGAGCAGAAAATACACACAGTTACTCCCCAGTGGAGTCACCAATCTGTTTTTCAGGATTTCTACCTTATAGTGAGGAGATGGACACTACCAACTGGGCGGGGTTGACAGGTAAACACATTAATTGTATTGCATTTAGTTACTACAAAAGAAAAGAGATTGAGATTGAAAGAAGTACCTCTTATCGATGGCTGGTCCTAGCTTTCGCTTAGTCTTTCGCTTGATCTCCCACTTGATCTTCTGCTTGACGAACCTGCAATAGAAAAGATACGTTCCTTAGCGTATCTTAGATATAATAAATATGATGAAAGAATAAACAACTTGATCATCAAATTTAACAAGATATTAATCCAAATGAATATACAATCTAGTAGACATTCCATTTGGGACAGGATCCTAGGCTCCTGCTGTTCACTCTGACTTGGGAATTCCTCCAGCGTAACAGTACTCAAAGCATTCTTTCTAGGTTATTCACACTAACCCCTCTCATGGATCCTCCTTGTATTTGGGAGGTTGGGGAGGTTGCAGAACCAACTTCAACTAATCCCAATTCATCAAATTAATATATTTTTGATTTCATCTTAAGATGTATGCGGGCTTCATACAACAAGAGTAGCATATAGAGAGCAAATTCTATGCTTTACAACATGTGTTTACAACATTTTGGGAGATGTACGCTGGTTGTCCTTGAGAAAAGTAGAGTATTTTCTCATGGTGTACGCTGGTCTTCTATACAGAGAGGGGCGTACATGTGGTAAAATAATGAGAAACTGTAATATTTTAAGTTGAAGAGTGTACTTCTAGTAACAAGTCATCTAGGTAGATCAAACTCTTCAATCCTTAGTGTCCTTTTGTGTGATCAACAGGGCAATGTGATCATGGACGTAGAAGAGCATATTTGACCTATAACAGATGCTCACTAATGTGTGAGGTTAGAGGGAAATGATGGTTGAAATACATTAAAATTCCAAGTCAAAGGAGGAGCAAGAAAGCACATAACCAACTCACAAAAACACCTAAAACAACAATCAAGGTCAGCAAGCAGTTACAATCTTGACATCATATAGATGTCTAGCATAATACAACATGATCTCCGATACATAACTAGGAGATGTACATATAGAGCATGGCCACTAAAATACAAGTGTGGATCCATGTCAAAATGAGAGATCATATCCATAACAACAAACTGGATCTATGTCTCATAAATAGCCAAAATGAGTGAGGCTCGGTCTTGCGCAGCTTGGGCGATAACATAAATATGGTGATGCTATCAGAGTCCCAAGGTCTCCATCCAAACAACGCAAGGTACAAACCCTGTCCATGCAAATAAATGAGCTGAAGTCGACCATGGGGGCTATCGTTTGATTATTGGTCATTAATGTATACCATTAACAAACATGAGGGCTTTCATCAATAATGATAATGGGGCCCAAGGTACCTAGTACGATCCAACAATTGTGAATAAGAGGAATTGAAGTCGACCACTTGAGGAACCTGTCGAATAAGAGACATTAATGTATTCGCATTATTCAACAGCGAGGGAAACTGCCACTGATGACTGAAATCCCCAAGGTACTAACCGAAACTCTAAACTTCATTCCCAGAGCATAATGAGATGAATTCGATGGGAAGAAGTCTGCTAGAAGGGAGGAATTAATGGATCCTCCATCATCCAACATGAGGAACACTCACAGGTATGAGATGAATGTGGAGTAGGACAAGTAACAAGATGAAACAAACTGACAGTAGGATGGTCGACACATGAAGTTAAGGTAAACTGCATAATGGCTGACACAAGCTGTATCCTTGAACAGTGAGCACGATACAAAGTGACTTAGGCAGTTTTCAACATGAAGGGGGAAATGATATAAGTTTGTGATGTAGGAGATATAATAGACCCTCCATATGATTGGAAGAACAACCAACCGGGGGAGTTGAAAACTCAGAGAACAGGTTCACCCTAAAGCCAAAACTAAAACCCAACTGACATGAAAGACTCAAGTAGGTGTTGTGTTTAAGGACATGACTGACTTAACTGCCTTTGAAACTGAAAAAGATGTGATATACCCTTATTATCCCTTATTCTTTTTTGATAAAAGAATGGCCGTCTTGTTATTTTAATGTGTCCAAGAAAGATAGAAAACTCAATAAGTCCAACCATGTAATAAGTTTAATGAGCCCATGGGAGGAAGAATCAACACCTTCTTCATTTTTTACAGAGTTCGAAGAAGAGATAGACGAATACTCTATAATACTAATCTCTGGATTTTAATATCGATCCGAGATCTGTTCTTGCTCGCCGGTGTTTTCAATTTTAAGGAGTCTAAAAAACTTAAACAATAACTCCATACACCTACTCATGGATTTTAATATCGAGCCCAAGTAGGTTAATGCTCGCCGGTGTTTTCCTATTTATAGAGTCTAAAAAAACTTAAACAATCCTCTATATATCCTCTCGTGGATTTCACATCGAGCCCAAATAGGTGAATGCTCGCTTGGTGTTTTCATGTTTAGAGAGCTTGAAAACCCTAAAGAGAGGCTCCAAAAATCATTTTTCGTATAGTTAGTCCCCTCCCCTGAAAAAGTATAAAACAATGCGAGGAGAACTCTTCTAGCCACATATGACTAGAGTATTCCTTTTTCATGAATAATCTGCAAAGGTCAGGAAAAGGGTTAAACTTATACATAAGCGGATGGACCTTCAATTCCTTTAACGAGCTTGAAGAGAACAAGTCTGCTTGGCAATTTTGTTATATTTAAAGAGTCTAACAAGAGCGTGAAAGAACTCTATAAAGATATTTTTCATAAATTTTTAACGAGCCTGAAAAAATAAACTCATGACCTCCTTACTGTTTTTAATGAGCTCAAAGGATATAATAAGAATGCTCATAACTTCCTTAGTGTTTTTAACAAGATCAAAGTGAAGGTGGAAGAAATGCTCGTAGCATCCTTACTATTTTTAATGAGCTCGAAGTTATGGTGGAAAAATGCTCGTAGCTTTCTTACTATTTTTAACGAGCTCGAAGTGAAGGTGAAAGAATGCTCGTAGGTGGATCAATGTCCAAATGAATGGAAGAATGCATTATAAACTCTAGTAAAACTTCATCAGAGGGAAGTATATTATCCCAGATGGAACACATATCTAAACATTCAGATGGAGTCATCACCTGGTCAATTGCTAGGACCCAGTCCCGAGAAGGTAAGCATGAATTCAGAGGCTTCTTCTTAGTAAAAATTGGACTCAAGGAACAATATGCCACATAGTTTGATTGTTTGGAGAACCTGGAACAATTAATTAATAGGAATATGCAAAATAGCTGAAATGACAGAACTCAGAATCACTTTTATTGATCGTAGGCCACTTTGAGGGGGCAACCTCCTTGAGCAAGCTCAATACAAATAACTTCACGGTGCCTTCATAGGCCTCAACACACACTTATATAGTAAGTCTAGGCGCCAATACTATGGATTAAAACCATGGGCCAATACAAACTATGGATCAACAATACTATGGGTGACTTACAAAACATATGTGCCAGACAACAATAACACAAACTATGGATCAACAAATACTACGGGACAACTTACAAAGCATATGCGTCCAACAACAATACACTAATAAAGTAAAAAAATGGGTTCCTAACATCCCATCCCCCTTAGAAAAAGCTTTGTCCTCAAAGCTTGATATGTGGAAATTGATGCAGAATCTAAAGGAGTGGTTCCCCTGTAGCATCCCTTGGTTGCATGCCAGGCCACTGACGCATTTTGAGTTTCAGGGAGGATTGCGTGGAAGGTTGTAGATGAAGAAGAACCATATGAATTGTGTGAAAAGTGCGCTCAGAATGGTGCTGATCGGCTTGTTGTTTCAGTCAAATTCTTTCCATGTGAAGATTGTCCTGTGGAATGAGAAGAATCTGATCACGGTTTCGAAGAATCTAGTCAATTGCCTGAGCTGGGGAGCTACTGAAGGTGTATGGAAGAAGAATTGGCGGTGCCTGTCTAGAGACTGCTTCATATGGTGTTATTTTATATGTGGTATTGTACCACTAGAGTGCTTGTAGGAACTCCATAGAAATAGTTGTCCAAATCTGTGTAGGGATGGGCACGGGTTCAAGTAGTCCCAAAAGGAGTGTCGTTTCACCCTTGTTGACCTAGAAAGTATCATAGTCAACCACCATCCGTTGAATTTTCATTTTAAGTCCCTGCCAAAAGAAGTTATATTGTTCCTAGTCATACATTTGGAGGAACCCAGAGTGCCCTGTCGATGAAGAAACATGGAGTTCATAGAAGAGATAACCCCATTGAACAAATTGCAACCAATTTGGAACAAGTAGAGAAATAGCTGTAAGAGAAACTGGGTAATCAAATGTGAGAGAAGGAAAATATGCCACCGCATTGTCCTTACCCTTTTGGTAAGTGATCGCATAGTCATAACCCATGAGTTGGATAACCCAGTTCAGGTGTGCTGGGGAGGAGACCCATTGTTCCAAGAAATTTTCCAAACTTGGGAGATCAGTCTTCATGCAGAAATAATTCCCCAATAGGGATGGCTGCCACTTCTATACTACATGCAAAATAGCCATCATGTCCTGCTGAGATGTAGATGCAGCTAAATGCTTATTGGAAAGGTCTCGTGAAGGCGGCAAGCCCACTGGTGCAGCAATGACACCCACATATCTACCCAAGGAAGTAGTGGAGGCTGTTGGTGGGTGCGTCTGAATGGAATGGAGCTGAGCGATGACACCATGGGAATTCCTCTTAAGGATCTTTTCCAGAAGATGTGAACTGATGATGCGGAGAGACCCTGGTTGTAAGCCCGTAAATTTGTGTTGTGTCCCATTGACGGAAAACTGCATCCAAAGTTCAGCAAAATCCCATAAGATGGGGCCAAGTGTGCGTAACCATTGAACGTCCAAAACCACATCACATCTGCCTAAAGACAAGGAAAACATGTAAGAGCGTAGTTTATAATCTTCTAGAGAGATACTCACATTGTGACACTTTCCCTTGCAAGGTAAGGTGCCCCCATTGGCAACCATGACTTCAAATTTGGAGCAAGGATGGATAAAACAATCAGCCTGTTTGGCGATCCGAGGGTCAATGAAGTTATGTGTGCTGCCAGAATCAATGAGTATTGTAAGAGGAAGCTTCTTGAAGTAACCCCTGACCCGCATTGTTTGGGGGGTGGTGACGCCGGATAAAGCATTTAGAGATATCTCTGGTTGGTCGTCTTGAGATGGGGGGCCAATAGGCAACTCTTGAATGTCGACCTGATCATCCATTTTATTTGGAGCTTCTTCACCAATTTTAGAGGCAGGCGAAGAATCCATATCCAAGAGATAGAGCTTTTGTTGAACACATTTATGTCCCCGAGTGAATTTCTCATCACAATTATAACAGAGCCCTTTTACTCTACGTGCCTGCATCTCTGTTTCAGACAAATGCTTGATAGGAGTTGGTCGAGGAGCTGGCGGAACATTAGAGAGATTTTGAGGTCAAAAAAGGGCCTCCTAAGAGATGTACTACAAAAATATGAGATATATTAAAATATTATGAATTGGGGGTTTTATGGGGTAGGTATATATGACAAGTCACCTCCCACACTATTTTCTATGCACAATATATATAACCATGGTTGAGTTACTTTTCAAAATTCACTAGAAATAAAATTAATAAAATAAGTCTACATTGATGTGACTAAGATTCATTGTAAATTCCCAAAAATGTGTTGTCCTTTAATATTTATTTGTCTTGAACTTGCAAATGAAATTAAATAATAATAAACATTTTTAAGAGCTTTTTTTTAAATTTTATATTGACTTTTTATATTTAGTACTTTTCTCATGAATTTAATAATGTAATTTAATTGAGAATTTATTTACATGTAAAATGTCAATAATATTATTATAATCCACATTGCATTATTATTATTATTATTATTTATTAAATCTATTATTATTCTTTATTAGTTTGACATTATGTTATTAAATAGAATGGAGTGAATATATAATTTAAAATTAAAAGCATAAAAATGATAATATGTTATTTTATAAAAAAATGTGAAAGGACTTTCTTTATGAATTAAGAGTACTTCACTTGAAAATGACAATAATATTATTTTATGTGAAAGTGTGAAAAGACATTCATTATGAGTACTTTACTTGAAAATGACAATAATATTATTTTATGAAAAGACTATCATTATGAGTACTTTACTTTATGACTTAAAAGTACTTGCACCACTACCTTGGTTAACTATGTGTTTTCATCCACCATAGAAAATTTGACAAATAAACATTCTTAACTCATGCAATGCCACCTCACTAAGGGGGATGATGTCATCTACTAGAATGTGATTGGTTGTATTTTATAGTACATTTTCTTTGTTTTGAGGCCCTTTTTTGACCTCAAAATTTCTCTAATGTGGGAGGTCGTTGAGAACCCATAATTTGGAAGGGAATAAAAGAGGGTTTGGCACATTGCTGGGCTGTAAGCTTCTCTTCTGCCAACTTAGCCAACCCTAGGACTTCCATCATTGTGTTATGACAGAACATTTTAACCTCTGACCGGATTTCATCCTTAAGACCACTGATAAAACAAATCCTATAGAATTCATCAAACAATCCTTCTGTGTGATTGGCTAGTTTCTCAAATTCTATCTGATACTCTCTCACAGTGCCACTTTGATGAAGTTTAGTGACTGCTTCGGTGAAATCATCAAAAACAGTACGACCAAATCGTTGCAAAATGAGTTGGCAAAAATCTGTCCATTTTGGCTCATCATGAGCCTTGATGTACCAACGGTACCATTGAAGGGATTCCTGTTCCAAATGAAAGGATGCAAGTGGATCTTTTTGGACATCAAAAGTATTATGCAGACTGAAATACTGATCTGCACGATAGATCCATCCAGTTTGATCAGTACCATTGAAGAGAGGAAATTCAAGCTTCAGACCATGAAAATTGCTGGAAGAAGAGAACCCATTGGTTGCAGAAGATTCTTGCTATCGATTATTGTTCATGGCTGAATGCTGAAGATGGAGGATGAGAAATTTTTCATCTAGATCTTGGAGTTTGGTTTGGATGGCTACAAGTGCTTCCGCCATGGGTTTTGCTCCTGCACGGGTGACAACCATAACCAAGAGTTTTTTTTTTTTTGGGAATGGATAGAAAAACACAAACAAAAGTTGCTTTAGTAAAGGAAAATTTGGATTTGGGAAAAAATCGGAGGGGTAACTGTGGTTTGAGTAGGTTTTGGACACTTTCTAATGGACATGGAAGCAAAAAATGGGGATTTCAGAAGCGAGGTGAAAGAATGAGAAAATTTGGTAGAGAGGGAAAATGAAGCAGAATTAGGAAAGGAACTCGATGGTAAAATTTTAAGGCGATTGGGTGAAATCCAAAAAGTTATGGCAAACCCTAAAAATAGAAAAATGTGAGATTTCGGGCTTTGGGAAGTGGAATTTCAGATAGGGTCCTCAGGAATGAAATATGCAGAATGGGATTACCGGGTTGTCAGAGAAGTTTCAAGGGAAACGGAGTGAAAACAAGGGAGATATGGCCAAAAAAAGGGAGTGAATTTTTTTTTTTTTTTTTTCAAAAATGGATCTGCAACGGCGCAGAAGAGATCTGAAATAGATAGATTTGCAATGGCGTGGAAGTGATTGGAAGCAAAGGGATCTGAAGCGGTGCCAACTGGATAAAAAACAGTTGGATTTGGAACGGCTTTCATAATGGATATGAAATGGTGTAGAAGTGATCGGCAACAGTTGTTAATGGACAATGCACTCGAGCGGATGCAAGCCGGATCTCCCTAGCTCAATGCGAGTCTAGAACAAATAGAACATACTACAAACACGTTTGCTAGATCTACTTAAGGACCAGGTACTAGATGTTTTACCTTTTTACTATGCGATCCTTTCTCCAGAATGTTGATCCATGTCCCACGGTCGTCAGATCCAAGCTGCAAGACCTGTCAAGACATCAAACAAGAGAAACCAGTAAAAGACATCTATACAATAAGTGATCTAAGTAAACAATTAAGCAGGTAAACTACACAATATCATTACACATAAGAACAATATTGGTGGAAAGCATTTGTATTACTGCAAATAGAGGAGTACATGATAGAGATATAGGACTGCAACCAGAGACTTAACGTAGTATCGCTTCTCTGACCAAGCCTATTGCCACGTTCTTCCGAAGAAGTATGAGTTCTCCAAGAGGCGAATAGAGGTGTCTTAAGAGAGATTTCCTCAACATGTAAGTACTATAGGCTTCCTCCTAAGATAGATTTCACCAGCATGTAGATACCATAGCCTTCCTCCCTTTGGGATGGGAGTGAGCTTCACTTATATAGGACTAAGTGGATAGGGTATGGATAGGATAGGTTGAGGAAGGGTAGGAGAGAGATAGGGGATCTTCCCAAGGAGTTAGGGGTCAAGTACCAGCTCCCCTAGAGGTCAGGGATAAGCCCCAAAATGAGCAAGTTTCAAGAAGGATCTTGAATAAGCTATTTTTTCCCATTAACAGACCTCGTCGCACCCTGCAGTGAAGCAAGATGCGACGTCGCATGTTGGTAGTGTGCAACCTGCGATGACCTCTCAAAAGATTGCAGGATTAAGTGCAAATTCTCCCATATTAAAATACTTAGTCTAGCTGACTTCAGGGATGTATACATTGAATCTAATGATGAGTAGATTTTAGGTGTAACAACAGTTTAATTGAAAATAGATATGGACCCTAGGTATGTTTGGCTTCCTAACAGTTCAGGGGTTTCACTCGGCCACAAATGCTGTCTGACGGCTTGCATATTGGGGAAGTACCCCTCACTCCACGTCTCAGGTAAAACTGATAACCACTTTGCCACAAACGACAGCTCTTGGTTTACCTCACGGGTGGTAACTAGTCAATCAGGTAGGGGTCATTGCCCTTTTCGCTGACAGGTCCTCTCAATGGGCCTGCTACTTTGGGGTTCCTGTGGTACTCCTCACAATGAGTTTTAGGGATTATACCCAAGTACTTCCCACAGTTAAGTAGATAGGGATTATTCCCAGATCCGAACTTGCAACAAATGCGAAAAAAAAAATTGGCAGAAATTCCACCCAACGAGCCCAAGAAAGTGCTCTGATACCAGATGTGGAGAACCTCCAACAATTAATTAATAAGAATATGCAAAATAGCAGAAATGACAGAACTCAGAATCAATTTTATTGATCGCAGGCCACTTCGAGGGGGTAACCTCCTTTGAGCAAGCTCAATACAAATAACTTCACGGTGCCTTCATAGGCCTCAACACACACTTATATACTAAGTCTAGGCAGCAATACTATGGGTCAAAACCATGGGCCAATACAAACTATGGATCAACAATACTATGGGCGACTTACAAAGCATATGCGCCAAACAACAATAACACAAACTATGGATCAACAAATACTATGGGACGACTTACAAAGCATATGCAACAACAATACACTAATAAAGTAAAGACATGGGTTCCTAACAGATTGTGACATGGTAGTTCCTACTAGCAATGAATGTACTTGGTCTATAGTTGGGTAATAAGAAGGATCAACAAATGTAAGTTGACCGATAGTGACAATGCTTTCGTTGTGAGGAAAATGCACCACATGAAAGAGCGTAGACACCACAGCTTGGATAGTATATACGTAATTACGCCCTAGGATCATATCAAAGTCCATAGGGTCCTTTAAAACCATAAAATCAACTAAGAGTGTTTTTCCACTCAAAGTAATGGGTACTTGAGAGAGGAATCCCAACTGTTCACTAGGTCTTTTATCGAAAGTCAATGGCCAATTAATAGCTAGAACAAGTTTAGGAAAACCTAAATCTCTCCAAGCATAAGGGGATAAGATACTAACAGAGGCTCCTTCGTCTACAATACATCGATGAACCGCATGGTTACCGATATCAACCTTTATCTCAAAAGGTGTAGCAGAAGGAAGACGAGGCCCAGTTAGACTATTCCAATCAAAGGAAATGATCCCAGAGCTTGGTAGGGGTTCAGTTGACACAGATGAAGTGCCCCCATTTTCGGAAACATCCGAACTGATAATGTAGAAGACTTCAGGGACAGGTGCATTAGTCTCCGAAGGACTGATGGGATCGGTCGAATATTGCATCGATTCGATCGCTTCACTCTCTGAAGGAAGAGTGGGGTTGACTAAAGATTGCATTGGTTCAACCACTTCATCAACCAAAGCTTGATCTGGATGTTGGGAATCTATAGACAATTCAGGAGCAGAGGATCCTTCAGACATGGAGTACAAAAGAAAAGAGATCGAGATTGAAAGAAGTACCTCTTATTGATGGCTGGTCCTAGCTTTCGCTTGATCTCTTGCTTGATCTTTTGCTTGACGAACCTGCAAAAGAAAAGATACCTTCCTCAGCATATCTTGGATATAATAAATATGATGAAAGAATAAGCAACTTGATCATCAAATATAACAAGATATTAATCCAAATGAATATACAATCTAGTAGACATTCCATTTGGGACAGGAAGGGTGTTTCGACCTTTTTATTGTCAAAGAAACATGAATTAGTACAATATACCTGACGTGTAGAGATGCTTCTGCAACTGGATCCTGGGCCCCTGCTCTTCACTCTGACTTGGGAATTCCTCCAGCGTAATAGTACTCAAAGCATTCTTTCTAGGTTATTCACACTAACCCCTCTCATGGATCCTCCTTGTATTTATGGGACAAGGTAGGCAGTTTAGATCGAGAGGTGGTTGAATTGGGAGGTTGGGGAAGTTGCAGAACCAACTTCAACTAATCCCAATTAGTCAAATTAATATATTTTTTATTTCATCTTAAGATGTACATGGGTTTCATACAACAAGAGTAGCGTACAGAGAGCAACTTCTGTGCTTTACAACACGTGTTTACAACATTTTGGGAGATGTACGCTGGTTGTCCTTGAGGAAAGTGGAGTATTTTCTCAAGGTGTACACTGGTCTGCTATACAGAGAGGGGCGTACATGTGGTAAAATCATGAGAAACTACAATATTTTAAACTGAAGAGTGTACTTCTAGCAACAAGTCATCCAAGTCAATCAAACTCTTCAATCCTTAGTGTCCTTTTTTGTGATCAATAGGGCAATGTGATCACGGACAGAGAAGTGTAGATTTGACCTATAAAAATATTTATTTTAAGTTAATTAAATACTTCATGTACTAGAGTATATCACCTTAGGGTTAAAGGAAAAATATAGGAAGACATTTGTTTTCAATCATTTATCCATCTCAATCTGATAATTTATTTCTGGTACTCAAAAATAATTTAACAATACTAAAATCTATCTTTTTCTAACCTGCCAGATATATATATGAATTACTCATAGAAAACTTATAAAACATTCAAACAGTTTTTCAAAAATAGATAAACAATTTACAGAAATGAAATGAAATAAACAAGTAGAACTTGATAATTTTTCTAGGGTAGACAAACACCCAAAGACGCCTGTTCCTCCCAACCTTTTCCAGAAGAAGGAGCCAAATCACTTGCTCCCTTGGACCCCGAGCCTATTTACTGAACCACTAGGAAGAAGACTCTGTGTCGAAGCAAGGCACTTAGGTTGTACTTCAACAATCAATGGAGACTTGCATACACCTCACCTATGTACTTCAGCAATCAATGGAGACTTGCATACATATCAAAACCTCTGCACTCAGCAGGAAAATATGCACTCAGCAGAAATCATACAGACTTATACTACAACTCAAAACATAGCTTCCCCTCATCAAATCTCTTGTGTGCATACAACAAAACCATAAGGTAAATTTTCTCATCAGAAATTAAAAGTGTGAACCTCTGCTCAAATTCAATGGCTTATAAAAAATATCTAGGTCTTTTAATGGTCAGTTTCAAATAAATGAGCCTCAAGCTCCAGTTCCACATTCCAGGGAACTTGACCACAATTTAAGGGAGTTGTCCCATAACAAAAGCTTGTTACTGAGTTCATGATCCTACCACTTGTCCATTGCCTTCTACCCCAAATTCCATTCCTCCTAGTGGGTAAGTAAACACTCTTTCAACAGTCTCTTTCGGTGAGTGACTCCTATTTTATTTTATTAAATAATAATATTATGCATTTACAGTCATCCTTGACCACTTGGTCAAATATAAAACTTTACAATAAAAATTAAGACAATATTTTTCCACAAACATAAAGTGTCTCAAGTATTGGGTATGTTACAGAATAACATAGAACATGATTCAATTATGGTAGTAGTTGATAAACTAAGTAATGTTGCACATTTCATTCTGGTTAAGTCTACTTTTAAAGTTGTTAATATTGTTGACATTTTTATGAAGGAAGTATTTAGATTGCATGGCATCCCGAAAGTAGTGATATTAGATAGAGATTCAAAATTTACTAGCAATTTTTGGAAAGCATTATTTCAAGGGTTAGAAACAAAGTTAAATTTTAGTACCGCATACCATCCGCAAACAGATGGGCAGACATAAATAACTAACCAAATACTTGAATACATGTTAAGAATGTATGTGATGAACAAACCCGGTAAGTGGGAAGAATATCTGCATTTAGTCGAGTTTGCATATAACAATGGTTATCAAACATCAACACAAATACACCCTTTGAGATACTATATGGAAGGATGTGCCACACACATATAACATGGGATAGCCCTGTGGATAGGATTGTGCTCAGACCCGAGTTTTTAAGAGACATGGAACAAATTGTTAAACAAGTACAACAAAATCTAAAATGTGCACAGGATCATCAAAAAAGTTATGCAGATCTCAAAAAAACTCAAAGAGAGTTCAATGTCGGATACCATGTCCACTTAAAGGTAAAAGAAAAGAGAATTTCCTTAATTTTGGGTAAGTGTTCGAAGCTAGCTCCAAGGTATTGTGTGTCGTTCGAGGTACTGGAAAAGGTAGGGCTGGTAGCCTATGAACTTGCACTTCCTCCTTCTATTAAAGTTCATAATGTCTTTCATGTATCTTTGTTGAAAAAGTATGTTCATGATGCCACTCACATACTTGATTGGAATATGATTCAGGTAGAGCCTGAGGGAAAGTTCCAAACTGGGCCTATGCGTATCCTCGAGAGGAAGGAGCTAATGCTACGGAACCGAGCTATCGCTCGAATTAAAGTGCAATGGAAGCACTTTAACCCATAAGAGACTACCTAGGAATTGGAGGATAAAATGCGCGAGGCATACCCTTCGTTTTTCCAGCAAGAGCAAGAGAGCTCTATTTAAAAATAAACAAAAAGTAACACCGAGGATGGTGTTAAGAATAAAGGGTGGAGGAATGTGACACCCCCTCATTTAAAACAATTTCTATTTTACTGGAAGTAAAATATTTATTATTTTATTATTCTTTGAGTTATTAAAACTCACAAAAATTGTAACTCACATCTATGTGAGAGTGATGTGCACTAAAAATAATTTTTATTATTATTTTTAATAAAAGGAAAAACATTGGAGAAGATCAATTGAATGAGGGGACACTCCCTACAACTATGGACAAGAGATAGCACAACCATTATGAAAAAAACCAATCAATCCAAGTGGAGACCTTAACACTCCCACAAGATCCACAAAAATAGGATCTGAGGATTTACTTGAGATTGAGTTGGTGATGGCAAAAGACCTAGGAAAATACTATAAAGAGGGGAAGTGAGAGAGCATGAGGCATGTTGTGCAAATGAGTACCATTATGCTGGAGCATTTTTGTTGAGCTATCTTATTTGATAAGTCCATTGATTTTACTGTTACAGACTCCAAGGAGGGAGTGTTGCATTGCAGTAGTGCTGGTCTAGTAGTTGGGGTGGTGATCCAGCTCGGGGGTGAGATTTGGTGATTTCCAGATTCTCTATGGTTGGGAGGAATTGATACCTCTCCATTGCATTGTGGTTCGACATATTTTTCTGTTCAAGTAAGTATATATTTTTCTAAGTATATTTTTTGTAGTAATGGTTATTCGTTATAAAAGGTATAAAGTATTGGAATGGAAGAATGATGTTTCTCTCCTTTAACATTATTTTGAAGTATTACCGCAGCAGAGACCTCTGTCAGATTGTTTTTCATTCTCCTTTTATATGCAGTAATTCTCAGTTATATGTACCCTGGCTCTGATTCATCTGTTTACTGTACAAATTGTTTGTGCTATAGATTAATCATGTTGTCGCATTTTTCTCTTACTATGTATATATACGTAGACATCCTGGCTGCAATTGTTTTTATTAAAGATTAATCATACTGCTGCACTTTAGTCTTACTGTGTATATATATGTGGACAACCCTGGCTGCGATTTGTCTTTATACTGTACTGCAATTTGTTTTTTTACTACTCTAGGTTATTCATGTTGTCACAATTGATTCTTGTAGATGGTCGAGATGGGTGAAGGGAGAGGACGGCTTGACCAAGCCCGATCCCCACCCTGGCTGAAATTTCGTTTTGTTTTATGGTTTATACATGCTGTCAAAATTTAATTCTTACGGTGGTTTTAGATGCCTTCTGCTGAGATGGGAGAGGGCGGCTTTGACCCAATCCCCAAAGTGTTGCCTTACTGATATAGAGGGTATGTATCATGAGTTGTACTGCCAATAATGGCGTTGACCTCTGTGTTTTTTTTCTTCCATAAAAAAAATACAAGGTCTGTCATCTGAGTTGTTGTCATATGTTTGAATTTTTTATTTTCATGTCACCCTGAAACCTGAGTGAAGGACTGCGTGAAGCAGGAACCCGGTTGTGTTTTTAGCCACTGTCGGATGTCTGTGTAATTGGTTTTAGGGCTGCATATAGTAATTCTGAAGTATGTTTATGTAAATGTTTTGCTTACTCCTGTAAAGTAAACCCTTGATCAAGTAAATGTATGGAGTAAACTAAAACTCAGGATTTCTTACTATTCTCCGTCACCACCCGCGTCTCTGTTTGACTCCATCGGTGGGGGATATTTACCTCAGCCCAAAACTTTGTTCTGCCCTCCACCAGTGAGTTAGCATTTTGCCGAATCAAACCCTTGAGACTGCCGAGGCCTTGTTTGTTTTGTGCATGTAATATTAAATCTGTGGATTAAATTTTGGCGACTATATGATTCGATTGATTAACTAATTGTTATGTCTATGTATTTATAGGACTGTATGTTAATTTGGTTGTCAAACTTTTGACGTGGACATATAATTATAATATAATGCCTACCTATATATGCATAGTATATATATGATAAATATATGCCACTTAACTCGGTTGGCAAACTTTTGTTGTGGACATATAATTATAATATAATGCCTACATATGTATGTATAGTATACGTATGAAATTTAGATGTTACTTTGGTGGGTGTAGTTATTTAAGTAGTAATTAGGTTAAAGTTTAATAGTTACAAGATGAAAGTTTAATTAGTGTCTTGTCTTATTTTTTTTATTTTCTCAAATATTTAACATTATTTTTAGGTGAGTCACGATATAGGACTTGTGACTCTATGTTCACATGAACATGTTTTGGAAAAAACATGGTACGAAGTTTTAGTTAAAGTAGATTAGAAGGTTGCGATTTTAAAAGTATGAGTAAGATGTAATTCAACTTTTCTTTTAATTTTTTTTTGAAAAGCGTTAGACTTTATGTGTTAAAGTTAATATCTTTTAGCACCTCAAATTATGGTAACATTGGTAGTAGTATGACATCTCCTTCTTGGGCATTTACTCCTTTATCATCTTTGAGATCTTCACCAGACCTGGTCTTAGAAACTAGTTACTTCACTTGCTTATCGGGCATGTAATTCATTAAGGATTTTACATTCAAAAAGTTGCTTTCTCGGAGCTGCTTCAAATATTTTTCCATCTTTGCTTGCACTTGTTTTAACTTAAGTTTACATTCAACCCAATCAGAATAATGTTTATTCATTATTCCAATTTTAGAAGATAAATTGTGTGACATCAAATCAACTTCCTCACTTATCCCTCCTAATCTCACCAAATTGGGACAAAATTTCAAACAGGATAATAAAAAATTACTCAAACCATGATTTTTATAAGTCATGACAAATATAGGACCATGATGCAAAGTATTTGCTGACTCTTGGCAGTGGAGGAATTAAACTAAGCGATCTGGAAAACTTGATTTGGAACGACCACTAGGGTCTCAACGCTACTAGAGTTATAGGTGATTGGGGGGGATTTGTATCGCATGTTCTGTTCTCTATTGGTGGCTAAACTAATCGAATAAGTAATAAGGAGGTTAAAATAGATGTCCGCCATGTTTTGATTGTTTGCTTTCTAAAAGGTCTCGGGAATGGGGAGATAATTGATCCTTCGTCGTTGTGTGTTTTGTTTCTATCAAATTGGTTGAGTACAATGGTTGGGCTGGTTAATGACATTGACAGTGTTTTGGCGGAGATATTTGATGATCTGGAGAGAGGAATGATCCCCATCTCGAACCCTCCATTTGGTGGAGAGGAGACGTATCTGCAATAACCTGATACAGATATTTTACAATATCCTCACAGGAAATCCACTGCATACCAACAAGAGGAGAAACATGGCTAATAGTTAGTCAGGGACAATAATCAGTCGACTGAGGAGCAAGCAAAAATACCTAGAAAATTTTCTCAATGCAATGAAAACTGTTATGACATGTGTGACATGCACAATGATTTGAATCGAATTCAGCATTGAGTCATGTCCATTCAGGTGAGAGTTGGACTTTTATTCTGGTTTTGAATGTTAGAAAAACAGGATCGCAGAGCAATAACAATAAACAGAAATGCAAATATAATCACACACATTACAAGAGAGACACAGATATATCGTGGTTCACCCCAACTTGGGCTACGTCCACACTGAATTTTCCAGTCCTTATTATTATTACCGTCCAGCAAGGTGAAGGGATACAACCTGCAGCACAGCCGCTGCACTTCCTCTTCATTGTCTCACAGTCTCTCTACTGATCTTAGATATCTTTACAATGCATAAAACCTAATACATCAACCCTAGCCATATTACAATGTCTTTCTTTTATAGGGAAAATACAATGGGAAAAATACTATAGGATACCCAAAACCATGGGCCCGCAAAACAAATGGAAAAAATAGCCCAAATTTTTTTTCTCAGGGGCATTGCCCCCGAACCCCTAAAAATGCAGAATGGGTGTACAGTCCTCCGGGGTGCACGGCTAAGACAATATCATCTATGAGACTAGAATACCTGGCTCCACAACCAACATTGAATTCTCAGAGCATGGATTCCAAGGAAAAGCACTGAGTACCCAATTCATTTTTGCAATGGGATTCAGAAAATATCTTGCAAAAATGAATACTAAGAAGCAGAGAACATAAATGCAGTTTTAGAATTGATAATGAGGATTTTGCTTTACTTATAAGTTGGTTTACCATGTTGTGTTGGTCAACTAGCAATGGCAAGTTTCACCATTGGGGAATCGAAGAAGTTTTATCTAATGGGAAAGGACTTCCATAAGCTGCTGAAGAGAAAGGATAGCGACATAGGAGAACGAGGTATGAGAATCCCCCACTACTCACATGCTCTGGCATCATTAGGCATTTAACATTCTGGATGAGCAAACTCCATAGTATAGACACAACTGGGTTTTTTTATTTGGTGGTGTTTTCACACTCTTGGTCATGAGTGCAAATCAATCCCCATGGACTTGTTCCTTTCAGTGATCTCACACCCAACACAAGCTTCCTTCTCTGACCCATCTAAACCTAGGTCTAATATGCACCTCATGGTTGCAAAGCTCCATTGAGTTCCATTATTTGATGAGACCCAGGTTTAGATGGGCCTGGGTTACTGTATTGTCCATATTCAATGCAACCACTACACCATCACTACATAGGTACAAAAGACTTGATGGATAAACCCTACCCCCACCTGCACCCAATTCACCTTCAAAACTTTAGCAAAAGAACATTACCTTGGTGCAATTGAAGAGAAATAAGAAACAATCGAATGCCTGGAAAGAAATTTGAATGATGTATCAAGCAGTGCATGGATGCACAGATTTGGAGTAGTTCAAAGAATTTGTGATGGATCATGATAAAGAATTGTGGAACACTTATCGGTCACTTTATGTCCAAGCACAAGATTTAATATGTGTCTACGAGAGAGGATTTTCTAGTGCAGTGGAAGATGCCGAAGATGTTCGAAGGCAAGTTGATTCCCTACAAGCTAAAGTAGAGGAAATGATAAATTGGCAACCAGAGTTTGAAAGAAAACGTGACATCCCTATTTGTATGAATAGTTCCCAACAACAAATTTACTTTCTAGCTTGTGAGAGTGCATATACATAACTAATGCATTGCCTGAAAGAGATTATGGAGCCATTTGAACATGCATAACACTTAGAGATCAACTCCCACCACAGTTGTGGTGTAAAATCGAGGGTATTAAAAAGAGAAAACATTAGTTTGTCTCGCCACCTACAGGCCTACAACATGAACTTGATTCAGTTGCTTCCCATGTGAGCAACCTTTTCTATACCATATTCTTAGGTAAAATAATTTAATGTCATAGGTAACACATAACATGTGGCATTTTTACAATTTTTTGTTTTATAAAATATTTTTAATTATTTTTAAATTCTAAAAAAAAAACACTCTTTAGGGATTTATGTCCCATTGAATTTGTTTTAAACCAATCATAAAATTATAATTTTGTAATTTAAAAATTAAAATTATTTTTATTTTTTAAATTATTATGCTTAATATTAAAATTATACAAAAGATATAAAAAATAGCAAATTTTTTTATTTAAAAAAAATTAATGTAAATTAAAGAGATTTAACTTTTAATCCAAAAGTATATCCTTACCTTAACAAAAAATAATAACACAAAATTAAGTCAACCAAAAGAAAGTACCAATTAAAATGTAAATTTACCTTCAATTCGTGACAAAAGAAGAACGATTTTCCAAAAAAATTGGTTTGATGAAATATTAATAAGATTTATAGTTGGAAACCCTCGCTCTCTATAAAAGTGAAGTAAAAATTTAAAATTACAACTATAATTGATAATGTCTTTATTGCATATGTGTTTTTTCAAGAAATATTGAAATATGTCATATGTAAAGGGCTAAAAATAACATAATATTCAAACAAAAGCATTAGCATACACCATTACAGTATGCTAATGATATAGTGAGTGGAAAATAATAAATTGATTAAATATATAATCACACTTGTTAGATCAACAATATTATAGTAATTTTGAATAAATATTTTAATGAAATATTTTCCAAATTATAACATAAATGAAATCTTAATTTTTTTTATCTTTATTTGTTTGGGTGGCATTTTATGCTATAAAAGAATATGTTTTAAGTTCACAATGTTGGAAATAAATATCTATAATCATTAAAAAAAACTCCTCATGTTTTTAAAAAATATGTGTAAATGTCCATGGAACATAAAAGACATTTATAATAAAATTTTTATTTTTATTTTTTAATTTTTAATTTATATTTTAAATTAAAACGTTATTTAAATTTGTATGTAAATGTCCATTTAAACATAAATACATTTATAATTAAATTCTTTATTTATATATTTTTTAATTCTTTATTTATATTTTAAATTAAAACGTTATATATATATATATATATATATATATATATTATAGTATTCTATACTTAATATTGACGTAATCTATTTGAGACACTTTCACTCTTGAAGATGGACCCAGCTTCGAAGTCCGAAACATACGTAGAGTACACGTTACCACTCACAGGTCCTCCACACATGTCTCCAACATTGACGTAGTTGTTGTAATTAAATCGATGGTGTTTTATTTGAATTAATCGTATCCACAATAATAACATTCAACGATCCAACAACTACTATCATGACGAGTTTAACCACTAATAAAATTTTAAGATTCTAACTTGTAATATAATTATAGTTATCTTTTTTTTTCCGCGAAAAAAACCATACTATTGCTATTAAAAAATGAATCAAATAGTACAAATGTTCATAAGTCCAAATCTAAGTCCCATGAAGCAGTCCAAGACTTGACTTCATCAATCTGCATAATTTCAAAAAACCCTCCCCAAAAAACCATAGAAAAAGTATAACATTAGAGTCATAAAAAAATATAATAGATCTCAACAGTCCATTCAAATATCATATATTTGGACCATCCTGGAATCGATCATATCTGCATCAAGATGCTCCTCCCAACAAATCACACCTTCGGTTCCTGAATATGCATCCTTGGAAAGAGTATCATCCATGGAGTTGAACTGCCGATAGATGTGTTCAAGTGAATTAAGGTCAAAATGCTGAAGTAAAACTTTGATTCTGCTGCACCAATGATAAAGGGGAATATTATTCAGTTCATATTCACCTCTAGAACATTTGATGGTCACTCTGGAATCTCCAAAGATTGCCACATCAGAGAGACAAAATATATATGCAACTATGAGAACACACCATAGACCAAGAATTTCATCTTTCATATTGGTGTCGTGACCACAATTGAGCTTCAAAGTGAAATAGTGATCCATATTAATGTAAATGACTCCACCAGCCGTGCATTTACCACGAGGAGCTGCACCATCAAAATATATCACAACTTTATGTTAAGGAAGACTGAAGGAAGTAATCTTTTTAGTTCTTCCCTTAGAAAAATCTGAACATTGCTCTGAGATCATCTTCAATGTACAATTTAAAGAAAGGTCAATACTTGGCCACTGCTCCTCGAAGATAGCTAAATTCCTAGCCGACTAGACTTCCCATGCAATCACAGCAGGCATGTAAGGATGAGTAGTTGCATATTTGAACCAGTCAAGAGAGTTATGTGCAAAGGTACCAGCACCCTATTGTAACGGCAATTTAAAATGACATATTATAGAAATCTAGAGATCCCTAGTGAACATGCATTCAACAAAGATATGATTTACAGTTTCAGCCCCATGCTTACACAGATAGCAGATATTCGGACCTTCCCAACCTTTTTTTAACCAAAATATCCCAAGTTGGGAGTTCACCTCTCAGGGCACGCCACATGAAACATTTAATTTTTATAGGTATTTTCCAGTTCCACAGAGACTTATACCACCAATTGGCTGGGAATCTACATTGAGTGCTAATAACATATAGTTAAGCCAATTGAGCCGTGACAGTTCCAGCTTTGTTATTGTTCACCCGAATCACCTTGTCATTTTCAGAAGATAATATGCAGCTGACCTCATTTAATTTCTTGATATAAATACTCCATTCAGTAGAACAATCACCTTCAAACCCTAGCTGAAAAGCACTCAACCAATAATTCTGGTACGCATGATGATTCAAGTTTCTTATCTTATCCAATGTTTTGTAATTAAACTGTTAGAGTGTAAGAAGAATCTCATCTGATAATCTAAAGCCATCCTCCAACCCCAGAATTGGATCAATGCCAACCAAAATGTCATGGTCGTTGCCAACCTTCCATGCCAGATCCTTAACCATCCAGTTAAAAATGCTTAAAAAACCATTCCATATTATGGACACAATACTAAGTTTTTTCACAGGGTTTCACAGCCATCTGATAACATCTCCATTCAAGTATTTGACAGCTATCACCTTTGACCACAATGTAAAACCGAAAAGAGATCTACAAAAACTCTTCATTCTCAGAGCAATACTAAAGAAGGTAAGATTACGGATTCCCCATCCACCATGGCAAGTGGGGAGAGCAACGAAATCCCACTTAGTCAGTACCAGTTTACTCCGAACAACATCACCGATCCATACAAATTTGAAAAATAACCTTTGTAACCTGGAAAGAATAGACACAGGAATTGGATGAAGCGAGAGCCAATATACCGGGATACCGATTAGAACTGACTTGACCAAGATCAGGCGCCCCCCAATGGACAACATCTGGAATGTCCAAAGAGATATTTTCTACTCAACCTTCCTTATCAGCCAGACCCAATCATTAATCCGATAACCGTTTGGCTTCAGAAAGTAGCCCAGATACATAAACCCATCCTCCAATTGTTGGAAATTATAAGGCATGAGAGTCCTTAATGCAGAAATCCTAGCTCAGGAAATCTATAATGATAAACACATGATTTCCTAACACTAACCTTCATACCAGATGTAGCACTAAAAATTGTAATGATATCCATATACTTCTGCCATTCCAAATCAGTATCCAAACCAACAAGTAACACATCATCAACAAATAAGACATGGATGAAGACCAACTCCTGCGTTATTTTTATACCTAAGATAGTACCATCAGCCTTCACAACATTGATCATTCGGCTAATCCCATCAATAATTAACAAGAATAACAACGGCGAGAGAGGCCACCCCTGACGAATCCCCCTAGTCATGCTAAAAAACCTAGAGGGAGCTCCATTAATAAGAACAACACTACTAGCCGAGGTAACACATTCCATAATCCATCTAATGACAAGTGGGGGCATACCAATTTGGATAAGAACCAACCTTAGAAATGACCAATCAACTCTATCGTATGATTTCTCAAGATCCATCTTGAGAAACATGGCCTTCATCTTCTTCACTTTGACAGTATGCATAATTTCTTGAGTGATTCCAATGACGTCAAGTATTTGTCGATCCCTTAAGAACCCAAATTGCTCAGCTATGATACGGACCGATAAGATAGGTTTCAAACAGATAGATATGATTTTAGTGATCAACTTATATGCCAAATTGCATAGAGCAATAGGACGAAAAACTCCAAAAGTAGTAGGCTTTCCTATCTTGGGTATAAGTGTAAGAAAGGTGGAATTGAGCCCACCAGACATGTAACCCTCAGTGTGAGAGAATTCCACCACTTTTAATATATTAGGGCCCATAACATAAAAAAAAGTGTAAGAAAAGCTCCACAATCCAACCATCCGGGCCTGGACTTTTTTCCTTAGCAAAGCTTTTTAAGGCAACTTGAACTTCATTAATAGTAACTTCTCCCCTAAAACTTCAACATCCTGCTCTGATATGAAAGTAGGATAGAGTCAAGCAACATTAATTTGATGTAATAGATCCGTCTGACCAGGATCAGTATATAGCTTACCAAAGTACTCAAAAGCAGCCTTGTGAAGATCATCTTGACCAGAAATCACATTCCCCATGTCATCAATGAGATCCCAAATAGCATTCATATTTCTTCTATGCGAGGCGCATGAATGAAAAAAATTAGTATTACCATCACCATGACTAATCCATAACACACATCATTTGAGACGCCAATCTTTAGTTTCCTGAATCAATAATTCCTCCTTCTTCCTATCAATGTGTTTGATCAATTCAAATTCTTCAACCTCCAAATCACCTACAATATTCCTGTTATGTAATTCCTGTAATTGGTCCTCCAAGAAGATGAGCTCCGATAGATCACTTTCATTTTTCTTTTTAATCCATTTTGTGCATATCTCTTTAATCTTGGGTAATTTTTGGACAAATTCATCAATTGGGTTCAAATCACACTCATTACTGAAATTTATCCAGAAATCCTTGATGACATTGCAAAACTCCTCATTGCTCAACCAAGAACAATTGAATTTGAAGGGATAATGTAAATTGCAATTAGTATTGTCTATCTGGAAATAGACCGGCCAGTGATCTGAAAATTTGTACTCTCCAATCCAGGATCTGTGTCTAACCCAACCATTGAGAAGAGTGGATTTAACCAAGAACTTATCAAGTCTCTTATGGATCCCCTCCGATCCAGCCCTTCCATTAGTCCAAGTAGGACCAGGAACAGTCGTAGCAACATTAATGAGATTGAATGAGTTCAGAATCCCATTGAAGTAATCTGCCATATCATCCATCCGTGCATGTCTGCCCCAAATATCCCCAGCACTACGAGTAAAATTTAGATCTCCTGCAATTAAAAGATTATGGATATTGAAGATTCTTGAAGCACATAGAGATCCCAAAACCAACCCTGATCTTTATACGGTCCATAAATATTAGAAACAGTGAGCGGAATATTCAAGCTCAGACAGTGACCTTCCAAAAGTAAACCCCATTGTGTTTTAAAAGCATCAAACTGAAAAAAATAGGGGTTCCATCTTGCAAGTAATCCCCTCGACTGGCCTTCGGCATCAATAGACGAGAATTCCCATCTGGGGAGAATGAAAGAGAGTTTTTTGACAGCCACAAGATCCATGCACATGGTTTCCTGTAACAAAATGAGTTGAGGACTAGTAGCATTGAATAAATGTGATAAGGCCCTAGTCCTCGAGGCCTTCCCCAAACCCCAGATATTTAAGGTGATAAATAACATTAAGGAACCTCAGGTCGAGGCGTAGCATCTCTAAGTGCCTCAGTATGAGTAGGTAAGTTGTTATCACCAAACGAATCCCCAGGAACAACTAATATTGAAGACAGAGGAGTAAATGAATCAGATAAGTCTTTATTACCCGCACCCAAATGCTTTCTACGGTTTTTACAAATTGTCACATTCGTAAACTTGTCAAGTGTGATAGGTTTGACAAGAGGGTTTGACGACAGGTTTTTTGAGAAAATGGACAAAGGCAAGAAGGTATCCCTAACAGAGGAAAACCCGGGTTCAGAAGCTGAAGAAGTTTGGCTACCACCCACAGAATCAGTAATAGAATAAAAACTATCAGCCTCGGAAGGTCGAGGAAGAGATGGCAAAATGTTTGGGATCGACATAGTATCAATGGGGCAAATAGTTTTTGAGGTCTGCGGGGAGCCCAAAAGACTGACCGACTGTGGGTGTGAGGGAAAATAGTTGGAGACTAGAGCTAAAGTAGGAGCAAACATAGGAGAGGCCGGAAAAAGCATAGTATCACCAGCCGTAGGAGAATGATTCCTCGTCCCAAGATTATCTACCCCCCTAGTGAGAGTGCAAGGCAGTTTTTCATAAAAACCCTTAGGGTTAAGCCCGAGGTTTTCCTCCCTAATTCACTTATCAAAGGACTTTTCAATATCGAGATAAAAGTCTAATTCATCACTGGGAAAATCATTTTGATAAATAGGGATTTTACGTGATAACTTACCCGAAAACACAATGCCAAGAGAATGTACCTCCACAACAGCATCCATGTTCAATGATGTCGAAACCCCATCCTCCTCCGAAGCCAAACCAGAGCATATTAGTTGTGGGCACCTAGCCACCACATGTCTAGTGCACTGACACTTGAAACATCTAAATGACACCCAAAAGTAATCCAGCCTCTGCCTGGAAGTATGTTTTCCTCAAAGGATATCAATTTCATTCGGGAGACCTTTGTTAAGGTCAAATTCCACCATTACCTGAGAAACCCTCTTCTCCATCCCAAAAAGAGAGGTTTTATCAGACCTAACGAAGATACCCACTTTGCTAGCCAAACCAGTAAGAATACTTTCAGTCCAAAGCTTCAGAGAAAAACCAGGAAACAACATCTAGAGGTGACGTCTCGTTTGTAACTCCTTTAGGGGATCAAAATCCAAGTGCCATTTCTTCAAAATTAAAGAGACATCTTTAAACGCCCATTTGTTTGACCGAATAGTCCCCACATGCTCAGCCAAGGGCAGGATGAACAGAATCCAACCATTTAGCAATATATTTACCCAAGGAGAAATACCCAACAGGGGATTCCACTACTTGCTAACCCAATCTAAAAGTTCCTCCTTCGATCCTAACATAAATTCCATTCGCCCAACGATGGCCCTACGAGCCAGCAATTCAATTTTGTCGAGATTGGAGTCTTCCTCGATGATAAATTGTTCGATGCCCTCCCTAGCTTTGAGAGCCTTCTGGCGACGGCAATGTCTAGCCCTGGAACCCGAGGGCCCCTTATGCTTACCTTCCTACCCCTTCAGACCACAATGAGGATTTGGTGCCTCTTCTGGCTGGCAAAGGTATGTAGGACCGGACATAGTAAACAAAAGTAAAAATCCCAACCCGTCTAGTCCGGAGAGGAACCGGCACCTGTCCGGTAGCAACCAGCAGTACATGTCACAAGTTCTAAAAAAAAAGGAACAAGGATAGAAGGAAGAATAAACCGATAGCGACCCACTAGGGGAAATGGGGTACAAGGGCCAAAATCAGTACAACAATCTGAGTTAACAAACCCCTGGGTACACCCCTGAAAACCTGAAAAAAAAAACACTGCAATAAAAATAATAAAAAACTTTCCACTTTTTGATATATGCTTGGTTGGTACTAGAGCTAGCCCTAAAAGACTGGTTGGACTCCAAGCCCTATAGTGCATCAGCCCTCCATGGTGTACATCTGGGTGTTGAAACCCCAGTGACAGGAATCCCAAACCCTAGGTCTCATAGCTTCCCCTAATAATTATAGTTATCTTTAAATCAAAGCATTGAAGGTTTCTTATTATTTTATATAAGTTTATATGTTCGCTCGAATAGCGCACCCATGAAAATGGTGGGACACATTCACCCGATTCTAGAGGGATAAGCAAGCTACCTTGATTCCGAATCAAAATAATATCACGAGGTCGAGTTATCAAAAAAATTCATATACAATGAAAAATACAAACTTTGGAAGTTATATTTTTTCTACTTAAAAATCGTAAAAGCTTTTACAAATACTATGTAAACTGAAAAAAATTGGTCCAATGTTCTAGTTTTGATTAACAAAAATATTATTGACTTGTTTAGGAAACTTTATCATTGGTTTAAATCCTATGTTATGTGGAGTGATTTAATGATATGATGTTGTGAAGAACCTGCAATAATTAATTAATGAAACACATGAAATAGCAGAAATAACAGAACTCAGAATCACTTTTATATTGATCGCAGGCCACTTCGAGGGGGCAACCTCCTTTGAGTAAGCTCAATACAAATAACTTCACCGTACCTTCATTGGCCTCAACATAAACTTATATACTAAGTTTAGGCGCCAATACCATGGGTCAATACCATGTGTCAATACAAACCATGGGCCAATACAAAATATGGATCAACAATTACTATGGGACGACTTACAAAGCATATGCATCCAACAACAATAATACAAACTATGGATCAACAAATACTACGAGACGACTTACAAAGCATATGCGTCCAACAACAATATACTAACAAAGTAAATAGAAGGGTTGACATGGGTTCCTAACATCCCCTCTCCCTTAGAAAAATCTTTGTCCTCAAAGCTTTAGATGTGGAAATGGATTCAGAATTTGAAGGAGTGGTTCCCCTGTAGCATTCTCGGGTTGCATTCCGGCCCACTGACGCCTTTTGAGTTTCAGGGAGGATTGCTTGGAAGGCTGTAGACGAAGAAGGACCATATCAACTACATGAAAAGTGCGCTCAGAACGGTGCTGATCGATTTGTGTTTCAGTCAAATTCTTTCCATGTGAAGATTGTCCTGCGGAATGAGAAGAATCTGATCGCGGTTTTAAAGAACCGAGTCAATTTCCTGAACTGAGGAGCTGCTGAGCGTGTATGGAAGAAGAACTAGCGGTGCCTGTCCATAAACTGCTTCATATGGTGTCCTTTTAGATGTGGTATTGTACCACTGGAGCGTTTCTAGGAAATCCATAGAAATAGTTGTCCACATCTATGTAGGGATGGGAAAGGGTTCGAACAGTCCTGAAAGGAGTGTCGTTTCACCCTTGTTGACCAACTGTTGAATTGTCATTTTCAGTCCTTGCCAAAAGAAGTTACATTGTTCTTGGTCATACATTTTGAGGAACCCAAAGTGCCATGCTGATGAAGAAGCATGGAGTTCATAGAAGAGATAGCCTTGTTGAACAGATTGCAACCAATTTGGAACAAGCAGAGAAATAACTGTAAGAGAAACTAGGTTATCAAATGTGCGAGAAGGAGCATCAGCCACAATATTTTCCTTACCCTTCTTGTAAGTGATTGCATAGGCATAACCCATGAGTTGGATAACCCATTTCATGTGTGCTGGGAAGGAGACCCATTGTTCTAGGAACTTTTCCAGACTCTGGAGATTAGTCTTGATGCAGAAATAATTCCCTAATAGGTATGGCTGGCACTTCTGTATTACATGCAAAATAGCCATCATTTCCTGCTGAGATGTAGATGCAGCTAAATTTGTACCAGAAAGGTCTCTTGAAGGCGACAAGCCCACTCGTTCAGTAAGGACACCTGCATATCTATCCAAGGAAGTAGGGGAGACCGTTGATGGGTGCATCTGAATGTAATGGATTTGAGCTATGACACCATGTGAATTCTTCTTAAGGATATTTTCCAGGCGATGTGAACTGATAATGCGGAGAGACTCTTGTTGTAAGCCCTTAAATTTGCGTTGTTTCCCATTGACTGAAAACTGCATCCAAAGTTCAGCAAAATCCCATAAGATGGAGCCAAGTGTGCATAACCATTGAATGCCCAAAACCACATCACATCCGCCTAGGGACAAGGCAAACATGTCAGAGCGCAGGTTATAATCTTCCAGAGAGACCCGCATTGTTTTGGGGGTGGTGATGCCGGATAAAGCATGGAGAGATATCTCTGGTTGTTCATTCTGAGATGGGGGGTCAATAGGTGGCTCCTGAATATCAACCTGATCATCCATTGTATCTAGATTTTCTTGACCAACTGTAGAGGCAGGCAGAGAACCTAGATCCAAGAGATAGATCTTTTGTTGAACACATCTATGTCCCATAGTGAATTTCTCATCACAATTATAACAAATCCCTTTTTCTCTGCGTGCCTGCATCTCTGTTTCAGACAAATGCTTGATAGGAGTTGGTCGAGGAGCTAGTAGGATGGGAGGTCGTTGAGAACCCATGTTTCGGAAGGGAACAAAAGTTGATTTGGAGCGTTGTTGGGCTGCAATCTTGTCTTCTGCCAACTTTTCCAACCCTAGGACTTCCATCATTGTGTTGGGACAGAACATTTTAACCTCTGACCGGATTTCATCCTTAAGACCACTGATAAAACAAATCCTGTAGAATTGATCAGACAATCCTTCTCTGTGATTGGCTAGTTTCTCAAATGTTGTCTGATACTCTCTCGTAGTGCCACTTTAACGAAGTTTAGTGAGTGTTCCGGTGAAGTCATCAAAAGCACTAAGACCAAATCATTGCAAAAGGAGTTGGTAAAAATTTGTCCATTTTGGCTCGTCATGAGCCTTGATGTACCAACGGTACCATTGAAAGGATTCCTATTCCAAATGAAATGATGCAAGTGGAACTTTCTGGACATCAAAAGTATTATACAGACTGAAATAGTGTTCTGCACGATAGATCCATCTAGCTGGATCAGTACCATTAAAGCAAGGAAATTCATGTTTCAGACCACAGAAAGTGCTGGAAGAAGAGAACCCATTGGTTGCAGAAAATTCTTGCTGTCGGTTATTGTTCATTGCTGGATGCTGAAGATGGAGGCTAAGAAATTTTTCATCCAGATCTTGGAGTTTGGTTTGGATGGCTGCAAGTGCTTCCTCCATGGTTTTTTCTCCTGCGCACGTGACAACCATAACCATGTTTTTTTTTTGGGGGGGGGGGATGGATAGAAAAACATAGACAAATGCTTATTTAGTAAAGGGAAATTTGATTTTGGGTAAAACTCGGATGAGTAATTGGGGTTTGAATAGGTTTTGGACACTTTCTGATGGGAAGGGAAGCAAAAAATGGGGATTTCAGAAACAGGGTGAAAGAATGAGAAAATTTGTCATAGAGGGACAAAGAAGCAAAAATAGAGAATGCACATGGTGGCAAAATTTGGAGGCGAGTGGATGAAAATTGAAGAAATTATGGAAAACCCTAAAAATAGACAAATGTGAGCTTTCTGGCTTTGTGAAGTAGAATTTGGGATAGGGTCTTCTGGAATGAAATATGTAGAATGGGATTGCAGGGGTGTCCGGGAAGTTTCAAGGGAAACAGAGTTAAAACAAGGGAGATATGGCGAAAAAATGAAATTTTACACTTTTTTTTTTAGGAATGGATCTGCAACGGCGCGGAAGGGATCAGAAATAGATAGATTTGCAACGGTGCTGAAGGGATCGGCAACAGATGGATCTGAAACGACGCCGAATGGATAAAAAATGGCTGGATTTGAAACGACTTTCAGAATAGATCTGAAATGGCTGGATCTGGAATGACTGTTAGAATGGATCTGAAACAGTTGGATCTGAAATAGCTTGGAATGGATCTAAAATGGTGTGGAAGTGATCGGCAACAATTCAACTGAAAATAGATATGGACCCCAGGTATGTGCGGCTTCCCAACAGTTCAGGGGTTTCACTCAGCCACCAATGTTGTCTGACGGCTTGCGTATTGGGGCAGTACCCCTCACTCCATGGCTCAGGTAAAACTGATAACTGCTTTGCCACAAACGATAGCTCTTGGTTTACCTCACAGGTGGGAACTAGTCAATCAGGTAGGGGTCGTTGCCCTTTTCGCTGGCAGGTCCTCTTAATGGGACAACTGCTTTTGGGTTCTTGTGGTACTACTCATAATGAGTTTTAGGGATTATGCCCAAGTACTTCCCACAGTTAAGTGGATAGGGATTATTCCCAAATCCAAACTTGCAACAGATGCGAAATTTTTTTTGGCAGAAATTCCACCCAACGAGCCCAAGAAAGTGCTCTAATACCAGATGTGAAAAACCTGTAATAATTAATTAATGAAACACACGAAATAGTAGAAATAATAGAACTCAGAATCACTTTTATATTGATCGCAGGCCACTTCGAGGGGGCAACCTCCTTTGAGCAAGCTCAATACAAATAAATTCACCGTACCTTCATTGGCCTCAACATAAACTTATATACTAAGTCTAGGCGCCAATACCATGGGTCAATACCACGTGTCATTACAAACCATGGGCCAATACAAAATATGGATCAACATTTATTACGGGACGACTTACAAAGCATATACATCTAACAACAATAATACAAACTATGGATCAACAAATACTACAATAATACAAACTATGGATCAACAAATACTATGGGACGACGTACAAAGCATATGCGTCCAACAACAATATACTAACAAAGTAAATAGAAGGGTTGACATGGGTTCCTAACAGATGTTCACTGTGAAAAATATCAATGAACTTCACTGTAATGAAGAAAAAAAAGATGTATGGAATTAAACATAAACAACAATATAATTAGTTAAAATTATATTGATAATATTTACATTTAAAATGCGGATGTCTGGAATTAAACATAAACAACAATATAATTAGTTAAAATTATATTATTAATATTTACTTTTAGTGGTTTCATTGTATAAGTATCCATATTTTAAAACAGATTGCGAGTGAAATAGTGAAATTATTAGTTATTGAGCCTTCAAAAACAACAGATATAATAGTTACAAGAAACAACACTATCTAATTTAATATTTAATTATATTGAACATTTTCTTAGACTGACAAGATACATATCCTCGTTAGGCGGTTTTTGGGAGAATGACTCTAAATTTGAGTCTATTGGCAAAATAATAATTGTTTGTTCTAGTTAAACTGAACCAACAATTGCGTTGACGAGTTGTTATACCCGTAATTTGGAACCTGCAAATTGTTCTTATAGCCATAATATTCAGTGAACCAATTCAAGGATTTATGGCTCAAGAGAACAAGGCAACGAAGCGAATGGGAATCCCTTCACTAAAATGGGAGGGATGTGAAGATTACAATTTATGTGCGAACTTATGCAAGGGAAAGAAGTGATGTCCTCCTAAACATTTGGAAGGTCCATTAGAAGAGAACACAATATGGGGGAACGACAAATGTTTGAAGCCTATCCAGGCGGTTGGACGAGAAGATGTAGAATAACTATGAAAATAATAGTTGCAACTTTGTACAAGACTAGACCAACTACACTCTGATTTGGAGAACCAGTAACGCTGGATGCATCGTCATCAAATGTGATAGCGATACCATATGTGACCAACGCGACCTGCGACATATGGGACATTGATAAGGAGAGCGTCGATGCTCAAATGATTTCCCATGACGAGATGGTCTACGACATTGCATGGGGAAGCATAATTGATTTTTCCACTGCCGGTGGTGATGGGTCCATTGGGTTCGTCTCTTTGATGTGAGGAACAAGGAGAATTCGACAATCCTCTATGAGAACCACCAACCTGGCACTAATCCGGCATGGAACAAGCAGAACCCTATGTACATGGCCACTATCATTCTGAGTAGCCCCAAGCTCGTTGTTCTGGATATCAAGTGCCCAGGTCTGCCTACTACATAGCTAAACAGGCACAACAAAGGTGCAAGTGCCATTACCTGGCCCCCTCCTAGCTCTTCCCACATCTGCTCTGTTGGAGACGACTCAAGGAATGCATATGGGACATTAGCCGTAGATCAACTGACCCAATATTTTAGACACTTGAGATCTGCAGCTTGAGCTTTTTTGAATAGGTGATGGAAATCCGATCAGATTCCGTTGAGAACCATTGCAACTAATCTATCTCAACTCCCACAGTGTAAAACAGAATTGGACCCAGACCACAATCAACATCTACAGGCTCATTTTGCATGCAGTTGGAAAGGAAAGGTCCCTTATCAGCGCCTCTGAGTCGTCTGCAACAGAGTAGAAGTTGGAAAAACCATGAAGGGCCCAGGTAATGGCATTGGCATTTTTGTTATGCCAATTTAGATTGGGCCATATCATATCCAGAACTACAACCGTGGGGAATTTCTATGAATTTTCCAAGATGCATAAAATTTCCAATGCCGAAACTTTCCAAGGCTCGATTATCCCTGAGCTGGCCAGTGTTAAGTTGATTATATTTAATGTAGTGAAGTACTAAAAACATGTTGCATTTTTAAAAAAAAATTGTTTTTTAAATTATTTTTATTTAATTTTAAATTATGAAAATAAAATCACTCCACTAGGGAATTATGTCTCATCCAATTTGTACTAAACCAATTAGAAATTAAGAATTTTGTATTTTAAAAATTGTTAAATTTATTTTTATTTTTCAAAATATTAAGTTTAATATTGAAATTACTCAAAATATTATGGAACTTTGTAAAATTTTGTTTTTTAAACACCAAATTAGTACAAGTCAAAAGAGTTTGACCTTTGAATGAAAAGTATATCCCTGCCTTATCTATTTTATTAATGATATTAAATAAATAATTTTCATTATAAAAACTCTTGAATCACCATGTAATAATTGGTATTACAAGTAATAATGTCATATTTGCCACCATATATTACAACTTAGCAATTGATACATTAAGACTTAATGGAGACTTTGTTGATTCACAACCTCCCATAATATTTAGGAATCAATTTCATGTACTAAGACATTAATGGAGGTGGTTCATTCATTGACTAATTGTGAGATTATCTATGCATTAAATTCATCTAGACGTTTATTGCTCATTGAATTTTCTCACATTATTGAAGGATTAAATTCTAGATGTTTATTGCTCATTGAATTTTTCACATTATTGAAGGATTAAATTCTAAGCATTAAATTTATCTAGATGTTTGTTGCTCATTAAATTTTCTCACATTATTGATAGATTACAAATATGTTTGTTTATAGATGTTTGTTGCTTATTGAATTTTCTCACATTATTGATTGATTAAAAATATGTTTTTTTATCGATATATTAGATCTATTTATTAAATTGTTGTTTTTTTGAAATTATGCTAACCTCTCGAAGTTCTTGTACTTTTGCAAGGATTTAAGATTACGAGAATATGTTAAAGAAACAAAATTCATTTATTATTTTCTTAAGCTAAGATCTTGTAATTTCAAAAGTTTAATTTTGGTTTTGGTTTAGCAATATGGACAAATTTTCTTTCTTGGTTGAGGTAATTGAACACTCTAAAGATTTCTCTAACCTCTATAATTCTATTGCTAACCTATGAAAGTTTATGTATTTTTGCAGGGTTTTAAGATTATGAAAATATGCTAAAGAAACAAAATTTATTTATTGTTTTCTTAAACTCTAGGTTTTGCATTTTTAAAAGTTTAATTTCCGTTTTGGTTTAGTAGAGATCGACATAGCCTCTTTGTTGACTATGGTAATTGAAGACTCTAAAGATCTCAAATGGTGGGACGTTGAAATTGGGAAAGAAAGTGTAAAGGAGACGAAACTAATGAGCTTGCAATGGATGGGTTTTCTTCATGCAAAAATGGTTAATCGTTGATATACCATGTTTTGAGTTAATGTAACAATTGAACAACCTATTTTAAAATTTGAAATTCAAATGCTCATATGATTATGTAGCTGGGACTTTGAACTAATTATTTATTTGGACTTGTAATTCAACCATTATTTTTGGTTTTAAAAAATCAATTAATTTTTTGAATATGTATGTTGTGATAGTAATGAATGATAAGTATGATGTGATGGATGTAATTCAACATCCAATGTTATCTCAATTCATCGATGTGTTCCTGGAAGAAATGCCAAGGCTATCGCCAAAGCGGGAACTTGAGTTCATTATTAAGCTCAAGCTAAAAACCATAACGCTATCAAGGATGTTGTCACTTGCATGTCGACGCTAGAGTTACAAGAGTTGTAGATGCAACTACATGAGAATTTAGATTTGGGATTTTTTTGGCCTAGCATATCACCCCGGGGAGCGCCAGTGATAGTCATTAAGAAGAAGGATGGGTCATGGAGGCTTTGCATTGACTACTGCTAATTAAACAAAGCCACCATAAGGAATCAATATCATCTACAGAGGGTAGATGATATCTTCGACTAGGTGAAGGGGATGATGGTATTCTCCAAGATATATTTGAGCTCAAGGTATCATCAGCTGAGGATTAAAGAAGAAGGCATACCAAAGACCGTGTTTAACACACGTTATGGGAAGTTCGAATTTGTCATTTTACCCTTTGGCTTGTGAAATGCGCCTAGTGTTTTTATGAACTTGATGAAAGGCGTATTCAAGAAACCCCTAGACAAATTTGTGCAAGTAATATTCCTTGACAACATCCTTATTTACTTGAGGACTGTAGAGGAGCATGAATAGCACCTGAAGCTAGTTTTGCGATGTTTAAGAGAGCATAAGTTGTATGTGAAACTCTTAAAATGTTCCTTCTTCCAATATGAGATCCATTATTTGGGTCATGTTATCTTGGGAGATATGATAGCAATAGATCCATCCAATATTGAAGGAATCTTGGAGTGGTCGGCACCAATAAATGTACAAGGTATGAAGCTTCAGGGGGTTAGTAGGGTATTCTTGTACGTTTGTCAAAGGATTTTAAAAAATCACAAGTCATATTACCAAGTTCTAGAAGAAGAAAAAGAAGTTCATATTGTCAAAGTGTCGTGAGTATGCATTTTCAAAGCTTAAGCAGCTATTGACAATGGCTCTGATACTAAAGGTATCAGATATGGATAAGGACTTTTTTATTTGTACAGATGCTTCAAACGAAGGCCTGGGAGGGGTGTTGATGTAGGAAGGTAGGTCGATTTCCTACGCTTCTAAGAAACTCAGACAGTGTAAGGAAAACTATGTGGCACATGACTTGGAGCTTATGGTCGTAGTCTATGCATTGTGGCTTTGGAGGCATTACTCAGTTGGGAATAAATTTGAGTTAAAGATAGACCATCATGGCTTGTAGTATATTTTCATGCAGTGTGATATGAATGCAAGGAAAATAAAGTGGTCATAATTGATGAGTGAGTATGAATTTGATATATCATACATCAAAGGGACAATGAAAAAGGTGGAAGATGCCTTGATTCGAAGGCCTCGCATCTTCTCATTGTTGTCATTGAAGATGAATTTGCGCGAGAAGGTATTGAAGTTGCAACTGGACTACAACTAGTGTAAGGAAGTCAAAAATGAATTAGACAACGAAGTATGAAAGTTTCAAAGTATGAAGTTTTTATGCTTGAAGCAGATGGGTTGTTACAATACAACTAAAGGATCTATGTGCCAGTGAATGATGAAGTTAGATATTTTATTTTATTTGAAGCTCATATTAGAGAGGCATATATGGCACATTTGGGACTTAAAAATACGTATGAGGACCTAAAAAAATTGTTTTTCTATAGTGGTATGAAGACAAATGTTGTTAGTTACGTAGCAAGGTGCCCAGAGTGCGAGTTGGAGAAAGTTGAGCAACGCCACCCGATAGGGTTATTGCAAAATCATGTCATCATAGAGTCAAAATGGGATGTGATATAGATGGATTTCATGGTTGGATTGTCGATGAACTCTAGGAGACATGGCTCATTTTTTGTCGTTGTAGATACATTGACAAGGAATGTGCATTTTATTCTGGTAAAGGTTACATGTCCATCATCAGAGGTTGCATGGGTCTTCATAAATGAAGTTGTGCGATAGCACAACATACCCCTAAAGATAACTTCGGATAGAGGATTAGTGTTTACAGGGAGATTCTAGACAAGCTTCCAAGAATCCTTCTAGGTATGCAGTTAAGCTTCAACATGGCATACCATCCCAAGACAAACGATCATATAGAGAGAGTCAACCAAGTCTTAGAGGACATGTTTTATATGTATGAAATGGACCAGTGGGGTCGCTAGGAGCAATATCTAACATTGGTGTAAATCACCTATAACCATATCTATCAAAGTTCGATTAGGATGGCGCCGCTCGAGTTTCTATACGACAGGCCTTATCAAACACCTTTGAGTTGGGATCACCTAGAGGATAGGGTCCTCATAAGTCTGGAGTTAATCCAAGAGATGGAAGAATAGATGCAATCCATTTATGTATGATTAAAGGAAGCATAGGAAAGGAAGAAGAGTTACGCCGATGCAAATAGGAAAAACCAGAGTTATCAGGTGTGGGTTAGGTCATAGAAGAGTTCCATTAGATTCGGCAAGGGGGGAGGGATTATCACCATGGTTCATGGGATCATTTGAGATCATCGAAAGATTGGGGTCGGTTGCTCACTGTTTTGATTTTCTGTCATCATTGAGTCATATGCATAATGTTTTTCATGTGTTTTTGTTTACATCATTACATTTCAAATTCCTCTCATGTGTGTTATTGATTTGAGTAATTTGCATATTTCAGATGAGGGGGCCTTGAAGGTTGAGATGATCCATATATTGGACTGACAAAATCGACAGCTTCGACATTGATTAGTTGACTAAGTAAAGGTCCAGTCACATAGCTATAATCCCATCTCGGTAACTTGGGAGGATGCATTGCATATGCCTCAGTAGTTCCTGTATATGTTCTAGAACTTCGGGACAAAGTTTCCTGAAGGGGGGGTGTATGTAGCGCCCTGATTTTACTTCAAACAATGACTACTATACTAATATTATGCAAGGGAATTTGATTGTGAATGACCTGGTTATGTGTGGAAATGCCTTGGCATTGGAACTTGAAGAACTAACTCGTTTAGAATAAATTGAATGCTAAATTTATTGCTTATGAATAAGATGAATGATGATATTTAGATGTTTATGTTGCCATGAAATTGATAAAATGATAGTCAATAAATGCAATTATGTTTATTCATTATGTATCATGTGATTTTCACGGGTTGTTAAGTGTGGTAGGGAAATACATATACATGTGACACGAAGTTGCGTCGATACTGTACAGAATTTGGATTGAGTCGGGTATCCATGACAAGTGATGTTAAAATGGTACAATTTGATATATTATATTATGCTTAGAGTGATTTTATGTGTGTGGTGTTTTCATGTGCAGGAATGGGATCGTGATTACCAATGGGTCTACATAAAGGTAATGGGGTTGAATGGAGAAGATATGCCAGTAAGCAAGTAATTTTTTACATGCGACATGTTCAAAAGCAAGAGAGGCTTTTTCCCACCAATTGCATGTTTCCATGAGGGTAGGTCACGGCCTCAGCCACTCAGAAGGATATACTGGGGGGTGCGCAATAAGGGAACAACCTTATTTCCTAGGAACCATGAGTCTCTCAGCAAGGTCGACCGTACTGAGTTAATGCGGTCTCAGTCGTCGCACCAATCCCCACCATAGAAAAGGGATATTTGAAGGGTATGAAGGAAGTTGTGGAACCCTTGATATGCTAGTTGAAATGAAATAACTCGATAAAATAAAAACACAAGCGGGTAAAAATGTTTATTTTCAAAAGGAAGGAAAGGGGTTGGAGTAATTATGACCAAATAGGAAAAAGAATAAATTATATATTGTAAATGGAATTAACTTGTGCATAAAGAAAAATGATGAATTATTAAATTAATACTTAGTTAAATCCAAGCAGACACACACCAAAATAGGAGAAATGGAGAAATCAAAGGAAAAATCTAAGAGAGGATCTAGGATAGTGGGTGAGGATAAATATTTATTAAATAAATGGAAAAATATGAATTAGTGTGCAAGTGACACATGGGTGGGTGAATAATAAAACAAATGGTAATTACATAATTCCTAATTATGCATGTGAGAGACACATGGCTAGGTTCTCAAGGCTATAGAGAGAGGTGGAGAGCATGAAGCTCGTACACAACTCCTTTCTCCATTGTTGGATCGTGTAGATGATGTCCATTATATTCGATTACTACTAAGAGTTTGGATTGTTATTGTGCAAATGGGTTGAGAACCCTTAGTGCAATATACGCACTCTAACTATGCTAGTAGAATTCTCCTCATTCATCTCCGTTGTAGCTCGGGGGTCTATAGGGAATAAGAGTACCCTTCGGGAGTTAGTAGGGTGGTATCCAGTGAACACATATCGGTTGGAAATCAAAGGGAGAAATTGCGATTGGATCTATGTAAGACTTCTCCATAGCATTCGTCTCTACATCACAAGACGAAATTCTATAAGGTTTGTGTTAAACCAAAACCCGTAGATGGTTGCAAACATTTGAAACCAAGAACATAGTCCCATGATCCCAGTGTGGCGGTTAGTCCACATTATATTTCAAGGTCCAGTAGTTATTCAACCAATACTCCAACACCCCTCCTCTGACATAACTTAGTGATTCGAAAAATCTTTAGTCACTGGTTAACTAATCATTTTTCAAATAAAATAGGAACTTTGCTTGACATTGCTTCTTGCAGTTTGTGTGGAATTACTTTTTACTTATCCAAACTGTGTACTTAAGGAAAATTAATTGCTTTCAAACAAAACTCTAAGAGGAATGTAAAGAAACTAAGAGTAAATATCAAATCACACAAATGCACCAGGATTTGGTAATGGAGTTCACCCACTTCGGGCTATGTTGATGCTTACGTACCTCATCAAATATGGATAGTCACAAAAATAAGCATTCATGGTGCTGCATATTGCTACTGTTGGAATGCAATTTGGGTTTTCTCTTGGCCTATATGGTGGGTATAATGCCTAGGGTTTTCTACAAGCTCAACTACACTCAACACTATGCCGATTATCACCTCATCTTTGTCGAGGTAACATTACAGTTTTTCCTAGTGATAGCCTATCTTCTTGCCAACTAGTTTGTTTGGGTGTTTTTTTACTCTGTAGAACTCTAACTTAACCCTAACCTACAACATGAGCTGAGTCTACAATGTGGATTAGCATATACCCTTCTATTGCACCAATGCACACCCGGGTCTATTTGTTCATCATTTCCGTTATGCTTGTTTTGTACTTGCCTTTACTTGCTTGTTGTTTTCTATGCATGGGAACGGTCCTCTACTCAGATGTGTGTCTATCGGAAGATTCTATGTTATGTTCCCTATATTTATTCCCACCATACCCTTATTCATGTGGTTTTTTAAATTAATTATTTTGCTGGTAAAATGTGGCCGTTGGCTGCTACAATGAGTGTTGTGTCGCTCATCCCTTTAGCTATGTGAACTTCTCTCTTCCTCGGGCTTGTCATTTTAGGTTGTCATTTTCTCCACCTCCTCCACCCTCATGCCACGATCTTACCTTGTGTTTTGCACTGATCTCATCATGGTATTTCCTATACCATGATTTCGTTGGCATTTGTTTGCTACCTCTCAAGTGCCCTTGGCTGCTGCGTGTAGGGTTTTCTGCTATGAGCGTAACTCTTTAAAATATGCATTGGAGTTTGTGTGTTGTATTTGTTGCCACGTCTCATTTTCTACATGGAATGGATTCTGCAGGCACTCTTAACTTGACTTGGCGCTTCAACGATTCATCTTTTTTTTTTCATCCGAAAAAAACATCCTTCTATTATTGAAAAGAGATGTGTCAAAATTACATTTGCCAAAATACAAGGAGAAGTCGAGAAAACTTCTCAAATAACATGAACCAAAGTGTTCTATAGTTCAACAAAAGCTGCAAAACCTTTAAACGATGCTCAAACGAGCTACAGGAGGACACGTATATGCATCTACTGTCTTCAATAAACAAAAACGCAGAGCGCTGCTCTAAAATATAGAGAATAATACTCCCCTCGATAATGCCACCTGAAGTGGAGAAAGGGTAAACAACAAAAAAACTAAGACCCCGAGCTGAAGATATTACAAAGAATCTAGGGCCAGTGACCCGTCCGAAACCAAAGTATCACCACAGAATTCTTTGAACACTAACTGTCCAGGAGAAATATCCAAAGCCAATTCAGATAAACCATCGGCCATAGTATTATGACATCGATATATGTGCCTAAAATCAATACAGGAAAAAGTTGAAATCAATGACCGGATCCTCAAGCACCAGTGCTGCAATATAAGAGATCGCAGACGAGACCGATCCGCAACCCAATCGATGATAACACGAGAGTCGCCAAGTATACAAATATCATGGAGATTAAGAAATCTGGAAAAACATAATAAGCCCCACAAAGCTAATAACTCGGCTCTCGTGTTCGTGCCTATGCCAGCCAAGAACATCACATGATAAAAATGCACATCCGAAAGTTTAAGAACCAATCCAGCAACACAACAACCCCTCTGTGTTGCTCCATCGAAGAATCCAAGGGGATATGAATACAGACTCTCATCAAAAGGATCACGTGCTTTAGAAATCTTTCTTTTATATGACCAATTCGAGCTACTGCTAGCCAGAATGTTACCACAGGTCAGCATCACTGAAGGCTTCAGATTGTAAAAAATCATCCTGTTTCGAGCGAGCCAAATCTCCCAAAGGGTATGGAGAGTAATAGAGAGCATCTTCCAAGGAAGAATGAAAACATAATCTAGATTGTTAGCCAAACTAGATCGATCCCATAGTGGAGGCACCGGCACCTCATACTTTAAAAACTGCCAAATATCCTAAAAAAAAGCTGCAACCGCCAAACAGATGGTCAATATCCTCATGGGCATTTCGACAGAAAAGACAAATCCTAGCACCAACAAATCCACGTTTATGTACGTTCTCCCAGGTAAGTACTTTATTATGCCAACAGAGCCAGACAAAACAACTGATCTTCTTCGGTATCAAGACATTCCATATTTTTTTAGTCCTCCTCCCCACCACCGGAAGTTGAGCACTCTCCAACACCTTATTCTATGCCAACCGAGTAGTAACCATCCCATCCACGGGATTCCCCTCCCAAACCAGTGTATCGGGCTTCTCAGTAATAATAATGCCCAGTGAGGAGAGTTTATTCACATAAGTATCCCATTCCTCTCGGTAGAAAATAGGAAGTTGCAGGTCCTCCAAGGAAAGCCACCGCGAGCAAAGTTCACCTATAGATTTCATAACCTGAGAAAATGCATGATTTCCTCAAAGCTGTAGCTCCTTAGTCTAGCAGATAAATAAGAGACGTAACCCATTCCAACAATAGGGTCCAAGCCAACAAACATATGAATGCCTCGCCCCACCTTCCAACAAATAGCAGCATTAATAATAGGATAGAACTTGAGGAAACTTCGCCAAATCTTCGAGGACTTTGAGACAAATTTTTTAGTCCTCCTAATCCATTGAATAGGTTCCATTCCCCGCAAGTATTTGGCTTTAATTAAATTTCCCCAAAGCCCCGAGTTAAATAGCCAGCGCCAAAAGTTCTTTGCACATAGAGCCAAATTGAAATCATCTAAACGCTTGATACCCCAACCCCCTGAAGTAAGAGGGAGGGATAGGCATTCCCATGAGCAAAGGTGGATTTTTAAATTACCCTCCCTACCTCCCCACAGGAAACTGAAAAATATTGGAGCGGATTGTATTCAAAACCCCATGAGGAATAATAAACAACGAAAACCAATAAATAGAAATGTTGTGCAGTACAGAGTTTAGAGATGTTGTGCAGTACAGAGTTTACCAGGGTCAACCGTCCACCAAGAGTCAGCCAGTGATGGCTCTAGGAGTTGATCTTTCACGTTATTTTTTGGATCAACCAATGCCAGTCTAAAATCCCATAGCAATTTGGCTTGAGGAAAAAGCCAAGATACTTTAATCCCACATCCAGATCCATAACAGAGAAACCAAACATCTCTTTAATAAAATGAATGATCCCCCCATCAAAATTGCAGCCAAAACAACTGGACTTGGCCGAATTGATAACCATCCCAGAGGCTTCGCAAAAGGGATCAAGGATTGACTTGTACATAGTCCATTCTCCAAAAGACACGGTGCCAAATAAAGGAACATCATCAACAAAAAGCAGATGGGTAATAGATAGGGTTTTGGCGATATTGATACCTGAGATGCTTGCATGGACCTTGGCTTTTGAAATGAGAAGACTGAGCCCTTCAATGGCCAGAATAAACATGTATGGTGATAAAGGGAATCCCTGCTGTAAGCCCTGAGATCGCTTGAAAGAAGTAGTCAGCGACCCATTGATCTAAACAGGGAAGTTTGTAGTAGTAACACAGCTCATCATCCAGTTAACCAGCTACACTGACAGCCCAACCTGAATGAGTATAAAACATAGATAGGACCAATCAACACAGTCATAGGATTTTTGTAGATCGATCTTAAGAACTAGAGAATTCAACTTCTTTTCTTTATTAGTGTGAATTCCCTCCTGGGCTGCCCTCACAGCATCCATGATCTGTCGATTTGGTAAGAAACCAAACTGTTCAGCAAAACCCAGCGACCCAGAATGGGCTTAATCTTCTCAGCAATGATTTTGCTGATAATTTTATACATGAGGTTGCATAAAGAAATCGGATGGTAGTCATCAAAGTTAGACGGTCTATCGACCTTTGGGATAAGTGTAATGTAAGTCGAATTCAAACAAGCCGACACCACCTCCTTCAGCCTAGATTCTTCAATAGCAGCAGTAAGCTCTAAACCCAGAAGATTGAAAATGTGCACATAAAATTACATAGTCCAGCCGTCGGGGCCATGACTCTTATCCTTGGCAAAGTGTTTAAGAGTAGCATGGGCCTCCTCAATAGTAACAGGTTTTCCCACTTCGCGGCAATCCTCATCAAAGAAATATCTAGGAAAGTTTTTTATAGTCTCAAGTTGGCTTAGAATAGAAACCTGTCGACTAGCAGAGTAAATGTCCTTGAAGTGCTCCATTGCCACATTCTTGATAGAGGGGTTATAAAAAACAGTCCTATCACGATCCACCGATATATCCCAGATAGTGTTCACCAGCCTTATCTTATTTGCAAAGCAGTGGAAATATTTAGTGTTTTTATCGCCCGCCGATAGCCAAATGGCCTTGCTTTTTTGGTGCCACTCCTCTTCCAACTGCAGGAGTATTCTTTCCTTATCTTTACATAACTGCAAAACACGACATCTCCTTTCCATAGCAAAAAATGACTCATCCATATTAGCACATAAGGACTGTAGCTCCAATTCGATAGCCTCTAACAACAACAGGTTTTCCTTTTTTTTAGCATTAGACAATTTCTTAACCAAATCTTTTAGTAGAGAAACCTTTCTGGTAATTCCTATCAGAGAAGATGTATTGATAGAAGCCGACAGTTGTTTCCATTCCTTTCTCACCATAACGCCAAAAGATTCATCAAGTAGAAGCCTAGGGTTAAATTTAAAAGGATACACATGGTGAGAACGATCGAAATCCAGCTCTAGGATTACGGCCTATTGATGCCTCGGATGAACATGTGCTGGAATGGTGTTCAAGGAAAACAACAGGGGATGAAAACCCAGCCAAAGGCTTCAGACAATCCTACGTGATTTTTAGCCTATCCTCAAGCTATTTGGTGTGGTTAACACCCACGAATACAAAGGTCTCTGCTAGAACTTGTGTGTGTTTGATCCTAGAAGGAGCTGTCTTCATATAAGGAAAGACAAGAGTTCTCTTAATCCTAAGAGTTAGTCTAAATTGGAAAAGAAATCTAATTTAAGTCAGGCCTACTCTAAAAGAAATGATTTGTTTGTGCACAAGATAACTTGATCTGAAAATTACTAAATCTATTCACCAATTTAATAGACATGTAAAACTGGATCTTGACTCAGTAGCTTAAGATATAATTAATTGAAAACATTCAACCAACAATAACTTAAGAATGAAGTGTGTACAAGCTTATCCTGAATCTTGAATGTTAATTGACAAATTAACATTAACTTAATGATTTTTGTGAATCATTTGCAAAAATAGATAAAATGTTTTAGATAAAGACATTCATTTAAAACATCAATTGCAGAGATCATAAGTTGAGAGAAATCTGAATTATAAACCAATGCAGGTTACTAATTGCGAATAATAGACAGTATTAGTGAACGTGTCAAAGCACAACCACAATTCATCAAAAAAATTTGACAAATTAAAACAGAAGCGATAGCTTAAGGAAACTAACTGTGTATTAAGGCCTGCAAAACATTACATAGTCTGCAACAACAGAGCATCTCCAGTCTCTTTTGGCGATTATGTCCCCTAACCATCCATCCATCACTATGAGATCTAAAATCCCTTAAATAATAAATACAAAATAATAATTCTGCATCGAATCTCCCATAGAGAAAGGATAATCAAAACTACATTATCCTAAAACTAGCCAAGAAAAGACTGCCTCTTTGCCTACAATATCCAACAATCCTTATACATAGGAACAATAACCAATTCGGATCCCAAAACTGGGCATCACACAGTTCAAAAGGTTGCACCACATATCTTCGAGGACATCCTGTCATCAGTTGAGGAGAATCAAGATAGATCATGAGCTATTGAAGATAGTTGGCGAGGAACATATGACATCTTCCCTGGATTCACGAGGACTAGACATATCTTCAAAAACCGAAAAATCAGCTAACGGATCCTCCTTGAAAGGAATTGTGGGACACACAGGTGGCAAGTTGATGATTAAGTCCCAAAAAATTGAATTATCTTGATCAGCATCTTCTTTGTCACCCTTCTTCTGCTTGTTGAAAAGGAGTCGTTCATATGTGAATTTAACCTCACCATATTCCTCTTCACTATCGGTGCTACCATCCGAAACATCAGCATCAAACGGTGGAGGAACAGGTTCAAAGTATTCCACTGGCTGAGGCTCTTTTTCGATGGAATGCTCGACAGGAATGTCAGAAACTCTCTACATTTTAATTACAGCATGCAATTGTTAACAGAGATATCAAATTATCAATCCAAATTTTGCATATATCATCGTAAACTAACAAATTATCCATAACAACCCTTATAGGATATGAAACCACAGGATTTGACATCAATTGAGTATAACTAACTGTCATGATTGCAGATCAACAATGCGCAGTTTTCAATTAACGTTTCTGCCAGTGAAATATCAGTCAGTGATGCATCAATTGAAATTTGGCGTGAAATAAGGTGAATTTACATAATAACACAAGTGCTTAACAGTCAAATCTTAGAGTTTTAATCATTAAACAATCATTGGACTCAAAGACTTCTTGTTTGATCAAGCATAATGTAGACAAAACTAGATTAACACTCGGAGACAATGATCAAAGGACAACAAAAAACAAGAATTTAAATCACTTTTCCATATGCAATCACAGTCGTCAGATCATCGTATATTAACGGTCGGGATGCCAAATGCGGGCACTCATTACTCAAAAATAAACACACCCTTCCGCAATACGCAATCCGCAAATTGTGGGTTGCGGGTTGTGGAATGTGAACATAATGCGTGGTAAAAGTACTTCCCGCATCCCATAATTTGCAGGTTGCAGGAAGTGTAAACTACTCTTTATTTAAAGGGTCCTTCTGCATCCCACAATCCACAATTTGCGGGTAGCAGGTTGCGGAATGAAAACTTAACGTGCAACTTTCAAAACCTTTTTCCGCATCCCACAATTTGCGATTTTGCAGGAGAAAAAAAAAACTTCAAATGTAAACAAAGGAACCATCAATCCGCAATCCACAATTGTGGGTTGCGGGTTGCGGGATGATTGAAATTTCAACCCAAAAACTTATTTCCACAACTTCTAAAAAACACACTAAAAATGCATAATTTTTTAAGAAAGAAAATTTACTAACTTAATTAAATCAAATCAAAGGGAGCAAAATAAATGGAAAAAAGGCTTAACAACCCCCAAAATTGATTAAGTTACTCTTTGTTATGGAATTGGGGCTCCCATGTTTTGAATAAAACATGGGATCTGTTGTGCCTACAACAGGGCCTTATGGTCCGAAATCCCCATCGAATAGGACTAGGAGCGATATTTACCAATATCCCCACAAAGGTTTTTAGCCATTAAAAATCTATCCAGTCTCTTTGCAATAACAACACGATCACACCCGCCGTTGGTCCAAGTGGGATAAATAACATTAGGAACCACATCAATCAAGTTTGAGTCCTCAAAGAGATAAGAAAAATAACCGGCCAACGGATCCAAAATTTGCCCAGCACCCCAAACTTCCTCCGAGTTCAATGTAAGGTTGAGATCCCCAACAACATTAAGGGCTGGATCTTAAGATACCTGATGAAATAATCCTGTCCCAGAAAACCTTACATTGATGATACGGTCCGTAGATATTCAGAACCCGGACCAAATGTTGGTAGCCATGAAAACGACCTTCAATTAAAATTCCTACACAGGTATTGAAAGAGGAAAATTCAGCCTTCAAGGGGTCCCATGTGGCCAATGTACCCCTCGAGTGTCCAACAACGTCCAAGGCACACACATGACAAGAGGGTTTAATCTTAAGAAAAAAAATTACAAACGTCGAATGAAGAAGCCATCGTTTCTTAGATAAAAACCAAAGATGGTTTATGAAGCTCGAGGAAACGCTTCAGGGAAGTCCTTTTAGGGCCACTGCCGAGCCCTCTAATGTTAAAAAGGAGACGAAGATTATTGAGAACCCCCGTCCAGGGCCAATTCTCTAAGAGCCCGATTAGGATGAATCTCACCGGGAGAAGCAACTTCCTTTCACTTTTAAATTGAAGAACATCATTTATTTCCACTCAATTTTTCCTCGAACATGAGATTGTCGTTGTTCTATAGTTTTTTACCACACTTTTTATTTTGATGTTCTATGGGAACAAAAGAATAGTGATGATGATTTTTTTAGGGGGGGGGTTTCATTCTAATTTTTTCACTTGAGAAAAAGGAAAGTCGGAAGGGGAAGTGGGTATTTTAATGAAATGATCATAAAGGATAAGAATATTAAGGCTTTAAAAAAAATTGGGGAAAATGTATTATAAAAAATAGTATAATATTAATTTCAAAAGGGATGGTGAAATAGGGTAATGATCACAAATGGGAAACCTTCGGGAAAATGGTTGAAGAGGAAATTAATCTCTTTATTATAATTGGGGGTATTTTAATGAAATGATAATAGATGATAAGAATATTAAGGCTTTAAAAAAATGGGGAAAATGCATTATAAAAAATAGTATAATATTAATTTCAAAAGGGATGGTGAAATACGGTAATGATAACAAATGGGAAACCTTCGGGAAAATGGTTGAAGAGAAAATTAATCTCTTTATTATAATTTTTTTAAAGGAAAGTCAATGTCTTTATTATAATGTTTTTAAAGGAAATTCAATGGGGTAAGAGGGAATTATTACAATATGGGGTAAGGTTTCTTTTTGTTTATAAAATAGGCGTCATTGGTGATTTTAAATGTAGGGAGATAGCCAAGGGGGGATTTTCAACTTGCTGAGCTTAGATGTAGTGACAATCATGATGGACAGGAAGAAATTGCGAATTATTGGAGGATGCGAGATTGAAAATATTTGTCTATCATGACAAAAAATAGAAGTACTTGCCAAAACTTTAACAAACTTCCAAAAAGGTCAAACAAAATTGAAATTTGGAAAAACAATTATGAGTGAAATTGGTTAGATGAAATGGATGCAATGGCATAAAAATCATGATATGATAACATGCGTGGAAAAATCGATCAATCTCCAAGACACGACACCGACTTGACTATGATAATAAATAAGAACATGACCTTGAAAGTTTGTCGAAGGGGTTGAACATAACAGAATATGATGAAACAAGATATGCACATCAGAATCACATCACCCTGGACACGAGGGTTTTTAAGGAATGATTTTACGAAAAAGTTTAATAGGTTCTCCTATGGAATTATGTTCCGACACTTCAGAATCATGTCGATGTTGAACATCGACATAATTGGGATGTTATTTTCATAAAAGTTAAATCTTCTCCCATAGTGATACAACTAGAAGACATAATAAATTACCACACACAAAATTTATCTTATTAAAAAAAAATTGGCATTTTTTGATAATTTTTGATATCGACCTTTGTTTGAGGTCATCTTTATATAATAATAAATCTATTGAAAAGATCGACTGTAAGTTTTATGTTATATGTTTTTTTTATTCCTCGCATATTTTTCATGGCATGCATTTTATTAGTATATGTGGAAAATAATACTTGAAACAATGCTTTTCCATGTCGCATGCAAACTGCATGTTGTAGAAAATCCATATAGAATAAGGTGAAAATATTAATGCCTTATATATTTATAAGGCCTTTATTTTGTTATAAATAGTGCCCAAACAGAGTTCAAGATCAAAAGTTATCATAAAAATACTAAAAGATAATATTTTTTTCTTGAATATGATACATGGTATAAAGGGGAAATGCTATGGAGGATAACAATAAGTTAGTTGGTCAAACCCACCAAGATAAAAAAAAGTTAAATCAGAATGAACAAGAAGTTCATGAGGAACCTAATGAGGATGAAGGCTTAGAGAGTTCAAAAGAGGAAGAAACTACAACTTAAACTTTATAGAGGCTCACTGAGTAAACAAGGCCATCATATATGTATTATTGTAATTTATCTCATTTTAAATGTATATTTTATTTATCTACTAACACAAATCAACCTAAAACTATGAAGAATGAAAATAGAAGATAAGGAGTTGTGGAGATTGGCCATGGATGATTATCTACTAACACAAATCAACCTAAAACTATAAAGAATGAAAATAGAAGATAAGGAGTTGTGGAGATTGGCCATGGATGAGGATATGGAAACACTTAAAAATAATTTTACGTGGGAATTGGTACCATTGCCTAATGGATGAAAGTCTATGAGATGTGAATGGGTGTTCAAAAGAAAATCAGTTTATATGGAATTGTTGAAAACTACAAGGTAAAGTTAGTTGTGAAAGGATATTCCTAGGTTGAGGGGATAAAATTTGCTGATATTTTTTTCCCCTGCGTGGGGTGAAAACATGAAGTTGGGTAAAAATTTTGCTTGTTTTTTTGACAAAAAAACTACAAAATTTTATGTTTTTCAACTTCAATCCCTTTAAACCCATATCTCCCTTAGGAATTTCACCTTGAAGTAAACACAAATGTTTTAGAGAATTGAAGTAGCTTTGTACTCATATTTTTTTCTATTTTTTTTAATGACATATCATGGAAGAAGTTTGGAGGCGGCATATACTTGAAAATTTTCGGTATGAATAATGAGTGACCTGCATGGCCTCTAGTTTTTTGAGAGATGGTTATTCATTTTAGGGGAAAAAATGTATGCTCATAATCTACACACGACACTTGTGCATGGAATTATATATTTTGAGGTTTTTTTAGACTTGAGAACTATTTATTATTATTTTTTGAAATAGCATATGCTTAGAAAATGGTGCCTTATCAACACATGCTGGTGACCTTCAATTTTCATTTTAGTGTGACTCTTATCAAAGAAAATAAAAGTACCCTTTTGAAGAGGAGAGGGAAAGGAAGATCTCTGTTAAGATTTCAATTTTTTTGGTGTTGTCTTTGTTATGATATTTGAATTTTTATTTCAAGTGATTTTTATAACAATAAAATTCTTAAGGGATAAGGTTTAGAAAAAAAATATTAATAAATAGAAATTCAAAATGAAATGGAACAATTCTTATATCATTGGAAACTAGATCCAGAGATGAATCCATTAGTACTACGTCCAACGAATAAGCTTTAAAATTTGCACGCATTTGGCCTTGCCGAAGTTGCAGGTTCCAGAAAGATGCACGAGGTTTTCGCAGGTTTTGTTAACCGCTGAACTCTCGACTGAGAAAATATATTCCAAATTCTTGATCGAGAGTTTAGTTCAAACTCTCATCCAAGAGTTTTTTTTAAATACAACGCTATGACTGGTTAACTCGCATTTTCACCCATTGCTAAGTTAACATCTATTCAATTTTTATTATATGTAGCTAGAACTTTTTATTTATGGATAGAATATATGGATGTGGAACCAACATTCCTACATGGTGACTTGAAGGAGGAAATATATGTGACAACCAAAGCACTACATTGAAAAATGGAAAGACTCATTGGTTTGAAAATTAAAAAAATGTCTTTATATTGTCTCAATTAGTCTCCCAAAATGTGATACCAAAAGTTTGATTTATTTTTGTTTTGATTGGGATTTATGAGATTAAAATGATACCATTGTGTGTATTATGAATATGATGGTGATCATTTCCTTGTTATCATTGAGTATGTAGATAGTTCATTTTAATTTTTGGTAATATTAAGGATGTGATTCATAACTTGAAGTATGAGCTTTTAGTGCAATTTAATATGAAGGACTTGTCACTTGGGACTTATGAAATATATTTTAGGAATGGATATTAGGAGAGATAAATATATCATAAATATTTGGTTGATCCAAAGTAAGAACGTGAAATATGTGCTACATTATTTTCACATGGATTGCAGACCATTATGTGTTTGAATTTATGTGGGAACTAAGATTTCAGTTGACTAGTGTCCTATAACACCTACATAGATGGAGAACATGGCTTCTATTCCTTATGCTAGTGTAGTTAGTATTTTGGTGTATGGTATGGTCTGTACTTGACTACACACTGACCAAGTAGTGGGAGTTTTGATTCAATTCATGACTAATACTAGACGTGAAAATTAGGTTGTAGTGAGGTATTTGTGAGGTACTTTTGATTATTCCATTTGTTATCATAGTAGTGTCCAACATGAACCGACATATAAGGTCATGTGGATTCTAATTTTGTAGGGGATGTAGATAGAAGGATATCTACAAGTGAATATGTGTTTCTATTGTTTAGTGGAATAATGATTTGGATGACCAAGCAGTAGGTTATGATTTCTTTGTCCACTACAGAGCAAACATATATAGCAGATATGCATGCATATAAGCATGTCATTTGGGTTATGAAACTATGTTTATAGGTAGAGATAATCATAGATCTATTATAGTTTAGTTTGATAGAAATAGTGACATCTGTCTAGATAACAATCCGACTTTTCATGCAAATATAAAGCATAATGACATCTAGTACAATTTCATTTGGGACATGGTAGAGAATGGAAAGGTGATACTAGAAAAAAAAAATGAAAACTTTGAAAAACGTTGTAGATGCATTGACAATATCATTGAGTATAGGTAAATTCAAGTGGTGTTGTAAGTTTATGGGCCTTATGGTCTCTAGTATTTACCTCACAGTTTGATGCATTCTCTTGTATAGTCTTTCAATGTATATGAAAACTGGGAGAATATTGAGACAATTATGTCATACACCTTGTAGTCCTATGGCATAACCGGTAATGATTGTTGAGATGTATCATGGAATAAATGTTGAGACGCAGCGAGAAATAAATGTTTCTCAGTGATAGAGAATAAACACAAATCCCTTGCAGATAATGGATGTTAATCAATGGCATTTGACTCATTAATTATTAGTGGTTTCCAATATTTAGAAAGGGAAAACGATAAATGGTTTATGGATTTTATATGCCTATTTATTGAGTTCTAGAGTTTGAGGAAAATGTGTGCATAAGTTTTGAACTTATTGTTATGCTTCCAAATTTTATCCAAAATGCTTATATTGTTAAACACTCCTGTTGAGAACACATGGAATTCGTAATGTATTCTAAGTAATTATTTTTAGTTGCTAATTAATATGTTTAAGGGTGCTTTGAAGTATATGGTTTTCCTCCTAGAAGGTTTTCCCTTATAAATAGTTTTCTAATGTACTTTGTATGTTTTTGTGCTATTAATTATTATAATATTTGCACATTATTATCTCTTTGATTATTGTATGAATTGTATAAGCGCATACATCTTCTTTCTTACGTTGTTGGGCTACAAGTTCAAATTGAGAACGAATTTGATGTTTGTCATGACATCGATGAGTCAAATAGGCCAAGATATGTTTTAGCTATGAAGATTATGGACCTTGATCATAAGGAATAATAGGCCTTGTGTCTTAGGATGACATTTATATACATGAATTAGTGACATAGGAATGAAACCAAAGCCCTTTGTTTAACACATAAAAATATCCCTAGGTTTCAAAAAGAGATAATAAATGGTTCCATTGCTAGGACATGAACCTAGGTCTCTTAGGTGAGATTTGATTATCTTGACTAACTAGGCCACTACATATCCATTTGTTGGACAACTAGAGAAAAGATTGGGTCTCAAAAAGAGCCAACAAATACCATGATATCGCCAGGGAAAATGAATCTATTATAAGGATCTAATTTTGAACAACCCAAACCACTACACTCATGGCATAAAAAATCTTCTCAAGTTATTGAGCATTTTAATAATATCAACAAACCATCAATAAGCCATGGCACTCGATTTCAATTCCATACAAAACATAGGTAAGATATTTCATTTTTTTGCTCAACGATCCCTCAGGGATCTTCTTCCCTTCTAGTGTTGTTCAATGTAGGTAGAAAGAGACTAAATTGTTGATGCCTTGTTGGGAATAACTCGAAAGAGAAACATTTATCTCCAAGTAGTCAATGAGCAATAATAACAAAGTTGTAGGTTTAAAAGTGTTTTCGTTATACTATGAACATTCTAAATATGGGATTTTCCTCAAAACCATCTCATTTCCTCTCTTATTTTCATCGACAAGTCCTTAATGTCCGTAGGAACTTAGCAGCCCCAATTCCATGGAATTCCCTTCCCATTTGTAGGCATAAAAATCATGGTTTATCAAAGGGTCCCTCATAAATAAGAAAGGGAAAATTCTTATGGTATAATGGAAGAATAATTAATCCTTCAAACCCACGTGGATAAATTTTTCCCTAATACTTTTCACAATACTTGCTTTTCTTGTACATACAATAAATTCGTCCTAAGAAGAACAAGGACACATCAAAAAGAAAAACCAAGGATTTATGTTATGTGTAATTAATTGATGATTATTATGGAAGGACATGGGTATATATTCTCACAACTAAATATGAGTATTTAATTAGTTCGTTGAGTTTAAAAATCTCTTGTAAAATCAAACTAGTAGGAAGACTAAGGTGTTAAGGATTAATAATGGGGGTTAGTTTTTTTTGTGCGTAGTTTGATAATTTTTGTAAGAACAATGGCATTTAAAGGTATAAGAAAACTCCAAATTAATATCTCCCAACATTTTGGAGTTGTAGAATAGATGAATAAGGAATTGTTGGAGAGACCTAGGAGTATGCTTAATAGAGAATTATTTTTCTATAAGGACATGGGTATGTTTTCTCATAACTAAATATGAGGCATTTAGTCTAATTAAGGCGTTTAAATCTCTCTTGGAAAATGAGACTAGTAAGAAGATTAAGGAATTTAGGACTAATAATGGTGTTGAGTTTTTTTCTACAGAGTTTGATAATTTTTGTAAGGAGAATGACATCAAAAGGAATAAGACAACTGCATATACCCCTTAGTAGAATATGGCGTTGATGGGGAGAGTTAGGAGTATGCTTGGTGGTGTTGGCTTGGAGAAGCATTTTTTGGAATAAGCGGTTGTTACTTCATGCTAATTGATCAATCGAACTTCGACACTAGGCCTTATGGATAAGACACTATGGAGGTCTAGACAGTAAATAATCCCTCACTTCAAAATATTCATGTTTTTGGTTGCGGGGAAAAATATGCTCATTTTCCTAAGGAGAAGCAATCAAAGTTGGATAACAAGACAATGAAATGTATCTTCATCGGCTACAGAATTGGTGTGAAAGGGTATAATATTTGGGATCTTGTGGATAGGAAATTTTGGTATAGTAGGGATGTTATTTTCAGAAAATTTAAATCTTCTCCCATAATGGTGCAACGAGAAGACATAAGAAATTACCACACAAAAAATGTATCCTATTTAAAAAAGAAAAAGAATATTTAGACATTTTTTCCATAATGTTTGATATGAAACTCTTCTTGAGGTCGTATTTAAATCAGAAGAAAGGTATTGAAAAGATCTAATGTTAGTTTTCTATTATATGTTTGGCCTTATTCCTTACATATTTTTCGTGTCATGTATTTTACTGCTATATGTGGAAACTAATACTTTAAACATTACTCTTGTCATCTGGCATGTAAAATGCATGTTGTGGGAAATCCATATAGAATAAGGGGAAAAATATTAAATTTGTATATATTTTTTAGGCCTTTATTTTGGTATAAATAGTGCCCAAAACAAAGTTGATGATCTGTTTCCACTGCAACCATTTCGCCAAAATTTTCTTAAAATTGTAGGGCCCCCCTTTTTATTTTTGAGAAGACTTAGAATTTAGCTCATTCTAGAGAAATTCATCTTTAACACTTAGAATTTTTTCCTAAAAATCAAGTAAATAAAGCTAAGTTAATTTGGCTAAGTGTAACTAGGTTTTTTAGCCGAAACAGTCGGATCAACTTGGCGAGTTGAGCCGACACGGTTGAAGAAAAATTTGGTTTTTGGATGAAGCCATGTTTCCAAGCAACTCAGCAAGTTGAGCCAACACGGTCGAAGGAACTCGACGAGTGCCGCCGAAACAGTTGGAGATTATTACTTTTCGTAGTCACGCCGAAAATAATTGATTTTTTTTTAAAGTTGCATTTGGTCGGAGCAGATGAGTGAATCGCATCGACCGTTTCGATGACAAAACCTCAGTCATGCTAAAACGTATCGGCGTGCAAATGCCAGTTACACCAATGAAGCCTTGGAAAAAAAAAATTGGCATAGAATGGTAAGTATCATGACCCGTTTCGCAGCAACTTGGCGAGTGTCGCGAAACTGGTCATCGACGAAATGTACCGATGATGAAATTGCGGTGAGTGTCGATGCAAACCACAAAGAGAAAAGACATTTTTAGCGAAACTCACAAAGCAATGCCGATGCTTCCGTAGAAACTAAGGAAATAACTCTGAAACATTGCAGTAAAGTGGCATGAGGCACCGAGCCATTTCAGTGAAAAGTCACCAAGTGAGCCCAACGTCGGCGCAAGATTGAAAAGGTCGTCGATGCTTTTCGTTGCAACTGGGTGAATCGTCCTGAAATGGTCGGTGGTAATTTTTTAATATGACAGCGACGCGACGAAATAAATTTCGAGTCGAAAAGGGAGCCCGGTCATTAAATGGCCCCACCAACTCCCCCTGTTCGCATTTAATGCTGGGGGTTTTTTGAAAACTATATATATAGAGCAGATTTATTTTTATTAACATTTCCAAAAATGTCATTTTAACAATTTTTATTTCCACCAGTCACTAGACGCCAAGCATCCCAACGTCGGTGAGCTCAACTACACAGCCACTCAACAACTGACAGGTAGGCCGCCTCATACTCTCATATTCCGTTTCGAGTTGACATTTGTTGTTTCTCATAAAACGTCGGTATTTTCTCATCGCCAGTTTATCCACGTCACTCTGACCTATTAGGGAAAACCATTTTTGGGGCTTAGAGTGGTTGTTGAAAGGGGGTTTTGACATCACATATCTAGGGCCTCTCTTATCTAAATAGTCACCCTACCTCTTTTTGAACACTCGGGGGAGTCCTTCGTGACCCTAGTTCCTATTTAGTTGACATAACTGCGTGTGCGGGTGACCTTGGCCACAGATAGTAAATTTTTTATGCAAACTACCGGCTTAGCACAGTGGCCTCCTACCGCCATGAAACCAACGTAGAAACCCACTCAGAAAACCAAAACGATTCACGTTGCAAACATTTTTATTCTTCGCGGACACATAAATCAGGATGGTCATGCATTTTTCTCAAGCTGCTCATAACTTTTACCCTTGCAGAGAACTGACCTTGAATGTATCATGTTTCGCATCGCCGAGGCCTTCATGTTTTCGGAACCCCACAGTAGCCTCATGTGGGGTCGTGCTATCGGTGATAGATTCATTTGTTGCATCTCACCCATTGCTAGCTTGGGCCCTAATTTTTTACAAAATGATGATATTTCGAGATCGGCTCACATCTATAAACCATGAAACATGCATTTATTTATTTTCTTCATATAATACCTTATGAAAAATTAGTTAAACGTTGGTTTAATCATATCACGATATTTCAACCAGAGGACTATAAGTTGAAAACCTAGTAGTACCACCAACAATTATATTGTGGTTACTGATGAAAATATTTGGGTAGAAGATTTTGAAATGATTTTGCATATTAATTTCTACACACCTACATATCGCTGAAGCAGAGAAAACCTTAGAAACATATGTTTGGAAACATGGAAGTATTCAATTACTTAACTCTGTTTGTGTGCTATAATGTTTCCAGATTACTTTTTTGTAAGATTTGTTTATACATTGATCCCAATGTCTTACAGGATTCAGAAATGCAGAGACGAACTGGTAAGTGAGAGTCTAAGACAATTGAATTGGAGTCAGACATAGAAGTGGTGGTTGGTAGCCCAACAAAAACCATGTTCGAGGATACCAAAGCAGTAACGGGAGGCACCCCAGAATATAGGTGGGGAGAAATTTATCAGATGATATGAGAGTAGAACATACCTGAGGCATCTCTCGAAGAGATGGTTTTATACCAAAACATTAAGAAATCAGGCCTTACCAAACAAGCCACATGCTTAGAACGTTTTCGTTGCTCAGAATTTATCGGATGGATCCTGCCCTACGTGGATGTTGGCACAAGGATCATTTCAAACACGGAAGGGGAAGGATTTTAATATTTCCATCCAGGACACATAACAATAGCATATAAACTTCCACCGCTCAAGGTCTTGATGACCGAATATTGGATCAGGGGTGTAAACATGGACCATTTCGATTATGCTAAAAAATGGTAATCCCTAGAAAACAACTAAGGCATAAAGCAAGTGGGGAGTATGATACTCAAAGCTTGAGAACCCCATTCAGTATTATAGATTTGATGCTAAGTAGAATTTTCGAGAGACCAAATGGAAGCATCTACAAGATAAATTGGGTACCCTTGATTTATCACATATCCTTCCACGACACTATGTTTAACTAGGCGGACATCATCTCAAACAGACTAGCATCAACAATAGCAGAAGCACAGGGAGGATTAACTCAGAAGAAAGTGGAATTTTACATGTCCTCGTATCTTATGGGCTGCATACTGGTAAGGCACCAGTTTCCTAAGCTGGGGAGTATCTAGAATCAGGAGGAATCTCCTGTGCATGTGTCCTATTAGATCACATGGTCCCACAGATATGCGAGCCAATACAAACTCATCTGTGAAGAGTTGATCATCCCTCTTTATTGGTTAATTTTCAATGAGGAACCAAACTACCTATCTGAAAAACGCAATGATAGTAATAAATGGATACGTGGATTATTATTTTTCGCAAGAAGGCACCAATATCAAAATGTATGGGTGTTCTAGAGCTCCATCCCTAATACCAAAGTATGCTGCAGACTTTGTAGTCCACAAAGAGGCCGTAAGGTAGGTATTCATTAATGGGATTGGAAGTTACTTGCATGATAATAAGAAGGCCTCCTTCCCACCATTACCCTTTGTATCAGGGCCTAAAAATTTTCCAAGATTAAAGGTGCCGAAGCTTTTTTTAAGGATTTGGAAGCATTCCATTTTGGGGAGAAGAGTTTCGCAAGAAATGACAACGATAAGAAGGTTGTTGATCATTGTGCGCCAATTAAGATACATTATGAATATGCAGATTACTTTGAAAAGGATGACGAAGTGTATAGAAGATAAAACAATATGACTGAGCTGAACAAATGTTTTGTTCGGAGAAGTGGCGTCGGCCCTAGAAAAACTGTCAGTGCTACAACCGAGGAAAAACTACATAAGCAAAAAGAAGAGGCTATAAGGCTACAAGTGGAAGAAGCAGAGCGAAAGATGAAAGAAGAAGCAGAGTGGAAGATGAAAGAAGAATCAGAGCAAAAGCTGAAGGATGAAGCAGAGTAGAAGATGAAAGAAGAAGCATAAAGGAAGAAAAAAAAAGGAGGCCGAAAAGTCGCAAAGAAAAGAAGAAGAACGACAAAGAAAAGAAGAGGAGGAAAAAATACAAGAGGAAGAAAGAGAAGCAGCAAAGAGGAAAGAAAGATAATATAAGTCCAAGGAAGTTATGGAAATAATGGAAACTCAAGGTGGAATCTCAAATATATAACACATGGACACAGACCCACCTGAAGTATCAGGTGTCACACTGACCAAAGGTCACCTCCCATTTGCAGAGCTGGGGCTCATACCTTTCACCCTGTGAAAGTAACACACCGTGGCCAAATTGGACACGATTATTTTTTATTCAGGGAGAAAGACCATCACAAGGAGGATAGAGAAGAGATTGAAAATGCGTTCCCATCCTGATGTTGTCACTGTCCAGGAAAAAATGATCATGGAGGGTACTCATAGAGACCCTAAATTCACAGCCTCTATTAGTATAGCAGCTGTAAAAGCAAGTGCATATAATGTTGACAATCTATTGAACGATACCAAGCACAAAAGGGAAAGATGTTGAAGTTAAAGGATAAATTGATAAAGGCGTGCAGAGAAGGTATAAAGTTGAAAAGGAAGTGTGAGGCCATAATCATGGAAAAGGACAGACTACTGTCTAACTATCAGGGTCTGTACACAAAGAAATATGCAATGTCAGTACAATTAATGATAATGGAGGGAGATAAAAGCGACTTTGAATCCTGCATAAATGAATTAGAAACAAGAGAGTCGGAATCAAATCAATAGGTTGAAGATTTGCAAAATCAAATTGGGGAACTAGTCAAAGAAAAGGAAACATTGTCAGGACAGTTGGAATTGACAAACAATAGGAAACAAGACATGACTCATTTCCATGAGCAGGCATGCAAAATTCAGGAGAAAATATGTCACTGGAAAGAATTGATCACTGAAGAGATCTACAAGGTGAAAATAATGATAGCAAGGATGAACGAGATTGTTGCATAATTGCTGAGGATCAGACAAAAATGATCAAACACTGCAAATAAAATTAAAAGGTAGGTGACGTGGAGAGAGGGAAAATCAGAGTTTCCTGACCACTTGCCCCAAAAAAACGATTGCAGATTCTAATTTAGATATGGATTTTCTTGATTTTTGTAGAAAATATGGTAGGAGGATAAATAATGAAGTCCCTAAATCTATCGAGAAGTGTTTCGGATTCTACCATAACATTCATAAGATCCATGAAAAATGTCACCTCACTATGCCTCCGAATATGGATGAGTTGCCTACCAAAGATCATCATTTGATGGAGTTGTGAAATGCATTGAAGGATGACCTAGATTACATTAGGAAACTGGACATGTTGAAAGAGGAATATCTTCATCAATACATTGGGCAAGCATCCATAAATGCCTATTTTTTGGAGGACATCTACAAAGCAGCAGAAGAAGGAGTAAAGAGTATGGAAACTGAGCTATCATATCATGAATAACTTTGAAATTTTTAGAACCCACACAATGTAACATCAATTTTTAAGAGACTGACATGTGGGCCAAATACATCTCTAATCTAGAAAGGCCAGGTGGAAATTAATATTTTGTATTTTATTTTAATATTCTTTGTGCAAACACTAGAGGACGAATTTTGGTAATCCAAAGGTTAGGGTAGGTAAAACGAACAACCATATGGCGACAACTTTTTTGTAATATAAATATATGGTGAGAAGGATGAGAGAAAGACTTTTCACTGGTGAGTTAGATGCTGGAAGCATTTTGTAAAGAACTATTCCTTTGGTAATGAGAAAGACTAATTAGCTAGGGAAAAGCTTGCACTAATGTTTTCCTGGAATGTGTGATTGTTGGAACATAACTATTTGTTTTTCTACTTATATCATACCGTGATATATTTCTAATTTCGTCAAACGATTTCAATGATGATGAATGGTTTCTTTATTTCATGCAAATGTTTATGTGTAACATAGTAATAAATTGCTTTAATAAAAATCAAAGCTATCTTTGATAATTTCTGTTGGAAATGTGAATGTTTATTTTAATGGCTATCTATTAAATTTACCTCAACATTTCAGCTTATTACTCTCACTTTAAATTTTCTCCCTATAGGGATAGGATAGTTAGTTTAGATTAGAAATAAATGATTTGATTGGGTGGTAGTGATAAGACAGGAGGTAAGAACATACGTATCACTTGTTGAGGCTTCTTCCTGTCATTTCGAGATTAAATGCATTAATTAGGGTACTTACATTTCATAACTTAAATTAAAATTATATAAACGGTGGACTAGGCCGCAATCGGTAAAGGTTTAAAACAAACACACTTACGGTATCCAGACCATAAACCAGACGGATTCCCCACACCAAATGGTGAGTGATATTTTTGGGATCATTTACTGGGGAGAATCCCTACTGTCGATGATGAGAATTTCTGGGCATCAACAGTTTTGGTGCTAGAAGGAGGGCCGCTAGTGCATGGATGGCAGAGGAAACCTGTTTTCAACAGGAAATTTTTCTGGGTCCCCATTAAATACAAATGTGTTAGAAGAAGTCATTTATGAAGCTAAACATCAAGAAAAGTTAAATTTTGAGACAAAAAATACAGACCATTTATATGTTGTCCCATTCAAGGAAGTAGACCATTTCCGGAGACACACAAGCTCGTATGTGAGAAAACTTGGAGGATTAACCGTAATTCCTGCCTTACCTAGAAGGAGAGTTCCCAAGAAAGATATATCATACACCAGAGATTTTGTGCTTGTAGAAAATTTGGAGGAGTTGTTGGATTTATCTTTTCAAGGGATCCCAGATCCCCTTGATCAGTTGGGACCTGAATCCCCTCCAGATCAAGTATTACCTCACACACCACCTCATACCCCACATCACTCACCACCCCATTCTCCACCATGAATTATGGATGGAAATGTTAACCAATGTCCCGCGTGGAGAGCTAGAGGGCCACTCAACCTGGCTGCACCTTTACATGATTTACCTAAGCACCCAGAAAGAGTGTTACCAAACTTTGATCTCGGAAAGGGTATTTCTGTGGAGGACCACTTGAAAAGATTTTATCTGGATTTGAATCTTTTAAATGTTGAACATGAAGATGTAGTCTGTAGAATCTTCCCTTATACTTTTGAACCTAGAGTGTCATCATGGTATTTCAATTTGCAAGCAAATTTGATAACAAACTCGAATGGTTTTGAAAAGGTTTTTATAAGAAAATTTGGCAATCAAAATATTGTGGCCACACTTATGAAATAACTGTTGTCTATGAGGATGGAAAAGAAAGAAAATGTAGAGGAATTCAATCAGAGATTCACCACTTTATTAAATAGTTTTAGTGCTGCAAAAAAACCTGTTGAAGAAGCCTTGGTAGAATATTATACTACAACACTTTATCCACCAATATGCATGTTTTTCAAGATATCAGTGAAGGCCACTTTGATAGAAAACTATGAAGAATACAAGAAGGTAGAGGATGAAATCAACAAAATCATGAAACACACAATGGAATTGGAAGTGAAACCAACAGTTAGTAAGAAGCCTCTGATATTATACAGAACCAAAGAGGAGTCCTCGAATGAATTAGAAAATGTGGTAAAGATGGTACAAAATTTATCCAATAAGATAGTATATTTGGAGAAGGAAAAGGGTTCTAGTTCATCTAGAAAACCATTCAAACCTTTCATCTAGAAAACCATTCAAACCTTTCTATAAGAAAAGGGAAGAAAATATGCAACCCTAACCACCTTTAAACAACTCTAATGTATTGAATTTAAATGAAGTTGGCATGGATAATTTCTGCACTTTCCATCAAGAACATCACTCTGAAAACAGTTTCCCACAATGGGTTAACTCAATGACTTTGGTTATGAACCAATTCCTAGACATGCAGTTGATAGACCAAGAAGACCAAGAGGAAGATCAAGCACTTGAACAGGAAAATCAGAATGAGGAAACCACGATGGTATTATGGAATTGGGCACCTACTTTGGGATTAAATGAAGAAGAAGAGGTGGAGGAAATTCAAGTATCATCTGTGAATTATGATACTAGAAGCAAAGAGACAGTTGAAGACCAAAGCATAATACTTCCTAAAGTAAGGAAAAAGAAATAAAATATGAAAAGAAACAATGGTGTAAATCAGTCCCAGCACAAAGTTACAAAAGAAACAACACCATTGGTAAACAAGCAAGTAAAGCCCACAGAAAACAAATGTGATAATGATGAAAAAGGTATGGTATATCATAGTATGGGACACGACATTGTGGAAGACATTAAGAAAACCAAATCCAATATATCCTTGTTTGAATTATGTAATCTCCCACAGCAAAGGAAGAAACTGTTAGAAGCATTTAACCCACAACCAAGTAGTACAATAGAGACAGTTGAGTCGGATACTGAGATTAACGAAGCGAGCATTGGTGGAAAATCAAAATTTCAGACTTTTCCTTTCCTTTTAACTTTTGAGATCTTTAATCATAATGTGCATAATTGCTTGGTAGATTCTGGAGCCTCTTCCAATGTTATGCCACTATCCATTTGTAAGAAAATCAATGGGCAACCTACAACATCCCCTTCTCAGATCATACAATTGGACAAATCAACTATTAAGGTTATAGGGGAAATGAAAAATGTACTTATTAGATTGTCTGCAAATCTGAGGGTGTGTCAATTTATAGATATCATGGTGGTGAACATACCTGAAGCTTATGGTCTGATATTGAGTAGGGACTGGTATACGAAACTAAATGGCTATTTTGCCACATATTGGTTCCATTTGTGGCTGTCATACAAGAATAGACAGAATCAAATTAAAGTACTGAGAGAGCCTCACACGAAACAAAATGTAACTCAGTTAGAAGAAAAGAATGAACTGGAAAACTTCTCCTCTTCAGTGTTGGGGAATTATTTCATAGAAATTGAGCCAGGAAACTATCAAATGGAACATGCTAATCATGACTCAGACGAACAGTCTGATCTCCTTCAATTTTCACAGACTGATGATGTTGATTGTACCATAGTAGAATTAGTTACTAACTTAGAAGATAGTACTAACTTATTAAAATTAGAAAATAAATTTTGGATTTTATATTTTTATGGTTCCAAAACACAAGAGGGATTAGGAGCCGACTGTGTTCTTGTTGATCCTGAAGGAAACAAAAAATTTATCTCTTGTAGGCTGGAGTTTGAATGTACTAACAAAACAACTAAATATGAAGCTCTAGTCTAAGGACTAAAAAGAGCCATTGATTTAAGTGTCAGGAATTTAAAAGTCTTTGATGACTCGGAAATAGTTGTCAGACAAATAAGAAACACAATTCATTGTCTATCTCCTCACTTAAAAGGTTATTAATCTGAAGTTTGGAATTTGATTTCACAATTTGATGCTTTTAACATAAACTCCATTCCTAGATTATAAAATGATGTAGCTGATTTATTAGCTAATTATGCTTCTAGATTAGTTCCGACAAATAATAAATGCTCTATTGAATTAATTTTCAGGCAATCAGTACCTGATAACATTACAAATCTGAGGGTTTTTGACGATGATGACTAGATTATTAGTTTGTTGACAAATGAAGATGCCTTCAAGGAGTCTATAATTGATGAAGAGGAACACCTGTTGGATTTGCAGAATAAGGACATAAGTAAACGGAATTTTATGCCGAAAGGAGTAAGGACTCTGGAAGGATTGTTCAATTTACAAAATAAATTCAGAAGACCAGCCAATGTCAAGACAAATAGCTCCTCAATGCAGCATGAGTTGGTAAACCTGGATACAGAGGAAAAAACTAAATATGTTAACTTAGGAAAATGTTGTTCGCCTGGTGAAAGAAGTAAGTTTGTCAAACATTTTCAGCAATATAAATATGTGTTCGCATGGACTTATGAATATTTGGAGACGTATGGCACACGAATCGTACAGCATGTAATACCCATTAAGCTAGGTGTAAATCCATTTCAACAACAATTACGTAAGTTGCATCCTACACGTGAACCATTGATACAAAAGGAGTTAAAGAAGTTGCTGGATGCGAAAATTATTTTTAAAGTTTGACACTCTGAATGGGTAGCTAATCTGGTCCCCGTAAGGAAGAAATTAGGAGAGATACGATTATGTGTCAATTTTTGAAACTTGAATAGAGCATTGGACAAAGATAACTATCTGGTGCCATCAATGGAGAAAATTTTGTAGATGGTATCAGGCTCAGAATTGTTCTCCTTGTTAGATGGATTTTCTGGATATAATCAAGTGTTAGTGGCCAAGAAAAATCGACTCAAGACTACATTTCGCACTAAGTGAACATTCGCATATGGGAGAATTCCTTTTAGCCTAATGAATGTTGGAGCCACATTCAAGAGTGCCATGGATATTGCATTTTGAGGTTGAGTCGTCCACTATGTTGTCATATATTTGGATGATGTAACAGTTTTCTCTAAAAGAAGAGAAGACCATGTTTTCCATTTGAAGCATATTTTTTATCCGTGCGGAAAATATGGTATATCTTTGAATCCAAAGAAGAGTATTTTTGCAGTACTCGAAGGAAAAATGCTGGGACACATCATATCCAAGAAGGGAATCTCGATATATCCAGAGAGAATTCAGGCCATAACTCAGACTCCCATGCCCCACAACAAAAGGACTATGCAATTGTTTATGGGCACGATCAATTTTGTTCGAAGGTTTGTACCGGATTTCTCACAGATTGTAAAACCTTTGCAACAAATGGTTAAGCATAGTGTACAGTTCAAGTTGAATGATGCGGAGAAATATGCATTCAAGGATATAAATACTTCCATAGCTCATGCACCTTCTTTGAGAAGTCCAAACTTTGAAAAGGATTTTATCTTATACACCTTTGCTTCAGACAATTCTCTTGCAGAAGTGCTCACACAAAAAGGAGAACTATGAGATGAGTATCCAATATCTTTCATGAGAACTAGGTTACAAGGAGCTAAACTGAACTACCTAGCTGTGGATAAAAAAGCATACGCAGTGTTTAAGGTGGTAAAGCAGTCCAGACCTTATAGTTTGAAAAATAGAATGAAAGTCATAATATCTCATCCGTTTTTTAGATCCTTATTTGTGCAGAAGGAGTTGGGAGAAGGAAGAGGAAATTGGGTAACTACATTACAAGAGTATGATCTAGAGTTCAAACCAACCACTATGATTAAAGGTCAATGGTTTTGTATGTTTTCCACTGAAATCCCAACTGAAGAGGATTGTTGTAGTCCCAAGGTTCAAGTGGTTACCATAGATACATTACATGTTATAAGCAAGCATACACGATGATACAGATACAAGAGACAAGACATATAGAGAGAAGTAGAAGCCTTTATATTAACCAGCAAGAGCATAATACAATCATAGAACCAATCTAACTAGTACATTCACTCAACAACCTATATATATATCTTTCAGTAGAGTTACATAACCGTCTGTCGGTCTAACTGACCAACCCAACCTATACTAGTCGACGCAACCTGTCGACCTATACTTTAGAGTGGTCGGGTGGAGGGCCTAGTCGACAGGTCGACCTAGGCCCCTCCAACATATCCCCCACCTAAAAATATTTCTTCGTCCCGAAGAAATGGAGAGATAAAAAATGCAAAAAGAATCAATAAGATGGTTAAGATGAAGGTAAGCTAGAGCTAGAAACATCATGTATCTGTAGGAAAACTTCAAGAATAACTTCGGCAAAAATAGAGAGATGGTGCTGGAACTCTTCCCATGCGCGCAACAAATTTTAGATGTCGATAGTCAATGTTGTGAGCTTCAACAAGTTTTCCATCTTGTCGTGAGTGGATGTAGACTGTAAATGGATCATGTCGGGTCCAAAGGTGGTAATTGTTTCTTGAGCAGCAGCACGTAAATGTCAAAGTCGGGGCTGAATTTCTTCAAGTTTGTTGATGTCGGAGCATGCTTGAGACATCCACTCTACTTCTTGTTTTTCTAATTTGTCCAGTTTTTTTATTTTCGATGATGATCTGACTATCCAATCTTTCAATAAGTGCTTCTACTACAGTCAAGCACTGACGGTTCAGTGTGCCTAACAATGTCCTTGTCTTTTGCAATTCTTTGTAAACTTCACCATAATGTACATACCAGTTGTTCAAAACTTCAGCAAGTTTTTCTACCTGAATATCATATTGCTTGAGTAAATTGAGAGCTTCTGTGAAGGCTGTAAACTGATTTGCAATGAGAGAAGATACATCGACAGCTTGGTCCTGTTGTTTCTTGAGAAGCTTGGCTTGAAGCATCGACACGACAGACTCAAATAGCTGGTATGCTCTATCGACAGGTGATGTCGAGTCGGGACTTGATGGAAGCGGGATGACTTGCTAAGCTAAGTATCCGCACTTAGAAAGAAACGTAGTCCTTTCTTCCTGTAGATGGAGTAACTGGTCTTTTGTTTCTTGTTGAAGATATCTTTGTGCTCTAAAACTGTATCTTCAAGTAAGTCAATGTTAGGAACCCATGTCAACCCTTCTATTTACATTTTTAGTATATTGTTGTTGGATGCATATACTTTGTAAGTCGTCCCGTAGTATTTGTTGATCCATAGTTTGTATTATTGTTGTTGGATGCATATGCTTTGTAAGTCGTCATGTAGTAATTGTTGATCCATAGTTTGTATTGGCCCATGGTTTGTATTGAAACATGGTATTAACCCATGGTATTGGCACCTAGACTTCGTATATAATTTTGTGTTGAGACCAATGAAGGTACCATGAAGTTATTTGTATTGAGCTTGCTCAAAGGAGGTTGCCCCCTCAAAGTGGCCTGCGATCAATAATAGCGATTCTGAGTTCTGTTATTTCTGCTATCTCTCATATTCTCATTAATTAATTGTTGCAAGTTCTTCACATCTGGTATCATAGCACTTTCTTGGGCTCGTTGGGTGAAATTTCAGCCAATTTTTTTTTTCGCATCTATTGTAGGTTCGGATCTGGGAATAATCCCTATCCTCTTAACTGTGGGAAGTACTTGGGCATAATCCCTAAAAGTCATTGTGAGGAGTACCACAGGAATGCCAAAGTAGCTGGCCCATTGAGAGGACCTGCCAGTGAAAATGACACTGACCCCTACCTGATTGACTAGTTCCCACCCATGAGTTAAACCAAGAGCTGTCATTTGTGGCAAAGCGGTTATCAGTTTTACCTGAGCCATGGAGTGCGGGGTACTGCCCCAATACGCAAGCCGTTAGACAACATTGGTGGCCGAGTGAATCCCTTGAACTGTTAGGAAGCCAAGCATACGGGGTCCATATCTATTTTCAGCTGAACTGTTTTCAATCACTTCCGCATCATTTCAGATCCATTCCAAGTTGTTCCAGATCCAACCATTTCAAATCTATTATGAAATTCATTTCAGATCCAACCGTTTTTGATCCATTCGGCGTCATTTCAAATCCATCTATTGCTAATCCCTTCCGTGCCATTTCAGATCCATCTGTTTCCGATCCCTTCCACGTTGTTTCAGATCCAATTGTTATGATCCCTTTCGCGCCGTTGCAGATCCATTTCTGAAAAAAAGAAGTATAAAATTTTGTTTTTTTGCCATATTTCCCTTGTTTTAACTCTGTTTCCCTTGAAACTTCTCAGACAACCCTATAATCCCATTTTGCGTATTTCATTTTTTAGGACCCTATCCCAAATTCTACTTCCCAAAGCCAGAAATCTCACATTTGTCTATTTTTAGGGTTTGCCATAACTTCTTCAATTTTCACCCACTCGCCTCCAAATTTTTCCACCGTGTTCATTCCCTATTTCTACTTCTTTGTCCCTCTTTGACAAATTTTCTCATTCTTTCACCCCGCTTCTGAAATCCCCATTTTTTGCTTCCCGTCCATCAGAACGTGTCCAAAACCTAGTCAAACCCCAATTACCCGTCCGAGTTTTTCCCAAATCCAAATTTCCCTTTACTAAATAAGCTTTTGTTTGTGTTTTTCTATCCATCCGCTACCCCGTCCCCCCCCCCCCAAAAAAAAAAAACTCTTGGTTATGGTTGTCACCCGTGCAGGAGAAAAAACCATGGAGGAAGCACTTGCAGCCATCCAAACCAAACTCCAAGATTTGGATGAAAAATTTCTCAGCCTCCATTCTCAGCATTTAGCCATGAGCAATAACCGACAGCAAGAATCTTCTGTAGCCAATGAGTTTTCTTCTTCCAACAATTTTCGTGGTCCGAAGCTTGAATTTCCTCGCTTCAATGGTACTGATCTGATTGAATGGATCTATCGTGCAGAACAGTATTTCAGTCTGCATAATACTTTTGATGTCCACAAAGTTCCACTTTCCTCCTTTCATTTGGAACAAGAAGCCCTTCAATGGTACCATTGGTACATCAAGGATCATAACGAGCCAAAATGGACAGATTTTTGCCAACTCCTTTTGCAACGATTTGGTCCTAGTGTTTTTGATGACTTCACCAAAGCACTCAATAAACTTTGTCAAATTGGCACTATGAGAGAGTATCAGACAGAATTTGAGAAACTAGCCAATCACATAGAAAGATTGTCTCATGAATTCTACAAGAGTTGTTTTATCAGCGGTCTTAAGGATGAAATCCGGTGAGAGGTTAAAATGTTCTGTCCCAACACAATGATGGAAGTCTTAGGGTTGGATAAGTTGGCAGAAGACAAGATTGCATCCCAACAACGCTCCAAACCCACTTTTGTTCCCTTTCGAAATATGGGTTCTCAACAATCTCCCATCCCGCCAGCGCCTCGACCAACTCCTATCAAGCATTTTTCTGAATGTTACACCTAAAATCTACCCATCATCATGATTTAGTGTATACATCCATGAAGTCATCTTGACCAAGTATTTATTTGGGAGTATTTGTACTCAGTTTGTACAACCTTTTGAGAGGTCGTCACAGGTTGCTCTATAGCAGGGTGCGACGAGGTCTGTTAATGGGAAAAAATAGCCATTTCAAGATCTTTCTCGAAGCTTTCCCATTTGGGGGCTTATCCCTGATCTCTTGGAGAGCTGGTACTCGACCCCTAATTCATTGGGAAGATCCCCTATCTCTCTCCTACCATCTCTCAACCTATCCTACCCATAACCTCATCCACTTAGTCCTATATAAACAAGGCTCACTCCCATACCAAAGGGAGGAAGGCTATGGTATCTACATGCTGGTGAAATCTCTCTTAGGATACCCTTACTCACATCTTGGAGAATTCATGCTTCCTTGGAAGGGCTTGGCAATTGGCTTGTGTGGAGAAGGGCTGCTACGTTAAGTCATTGGTTGTAGTTCTATATCTCTATCATGTACTCCTCTATTTGCAGTAATACAAATGCTTTCCACCAATATTGTTCTTATGTGTAATGATGTTGTGTTGTTTACCTGCATATCTGTTTACATATATCTCTTATTGTATAGATGCTCTTTACTCGTTTCTCTTTTCTATGTCTGGAAAGGTCTTGCATCTTGGATCTGACGACCGTGGGACGTGGAGCAACATTCAGGAGAAAGGATAGCGAATCAAAGAGGTAAGACATCTAGCACTTGATCCTTAAGTAGATCTAGGAAACGTGTTTGTAGTCTATTCTATTTGTTCTAGACTCATGTCGAGCTAGGGAGATCCAGCTCACCTCCAGTCGAGTGGATTGTCCAGTAACAAATCTGGCGACCATACTGGGGAGTATTGTTGTTTAGTGATTGTTAATCTGAGTCATTTTCAGTTGATTGCTTGACACAAGCCTTATTGTCATTTCTTTTTCCATTTTCCTTCTTAGGATTGATTCCATTGTCAGATCTTCACGTTGAAGATCTTGATCTTCTTCCTTTGAGTTTATAAAACTCAGTTTCAAAATTGTTGGTGGTTGATTATTAGGAGATCTGATTAATTTTTTAATCTAGAACTCGCCTGTCGCACCTGGGCAGTGAAAACAGAGTGACACTATGTTTTTCTAAGTCTCTGTTCTTTGTCTGTTTCTTGCTCGTCACAGTTTGTGCATTAGTAAACTGCGACATCGTCGCATATCTCGTACAGGTGACCTGCAACGTTGCACTGTCTGCAAAGACAGAGTGCGCCAATCTGTCGAGACTTAGCATACAGGAATTCATCCTCTTGTTTGACAGCCTGAGGCTTGTTTTGATGTATGAACTTCCTCTGTGCTGCAACATTTATCCAGAGATCCCATTTTGATTTGTGTGTTGAGAGTTTGGTTTGTTTGGATTGGCTTTGGGTTCCGTCTTGGACAAGCTTGAAACCGGTAGTGGTGGACACTTTGGTCTCCCCCACCTTCATCCATTCATTCTTGCATTCCCTTCCTTCCATCCCTGATTTGATCATTGCATTGAATCACTTTCCAGACCTCATCTACTTTTGTTTTGGGCTTTGCTTGCTTAGTTTGCTTGCTACTGCTTGATTTTGAGTTAAGTGTGTCTTTCAGCTTGGTTGAGTGCTTGTCTTTTCTTGAGTTTTCTGAATGTATGAATGCTGCAAGTAGTGTTTTCTTTTCAGTCATTTAGATCTGAAAGCAAAGTTGTTATCAAGTTTATTCTTTGATGCATCCATTGAAAGGTTAAAGGTGCTTCTTTCCCATTGTTTCTCAAAAAATTTATTGAAGAAAGATTATTGCGCATTAGAAAATTCTTGTTTATATTTTGGAGAAGTTGATTGAATGAATCATCTGTTGTGTTTTTCTCAAATTGTGAATCAATCATTTTCTTGAAGAACTCATAGTACACTTTGATTTTTGCAAAATTGATTCCATGCTAAGGAAAGATAGGTGCATTTTTAATTCTTGTTGCCTTTAGATCGTTGAAATCAAAATTGAAAAGCTTGCATTTTTCATTTAAAAAATACTCTCATTTCATTACTTAGTGTTGTTTTGATTTGAAAGAAAAGAAAAGAAAAGAAAAAATACTTTGATTTAGATAGTAGTGTTGTGTACGTTTGTGTGTTTCGTTGAAAAAGAAAAGAGTGCTTTCAATGTCAAAATTGTTTGCATTGGGAATTGTGTTGCATTGAGTTTCTTTCGGCAATACCATTGGGAAAAGCTTTCTCCTTACCATAGGTAGAATTGATCGAAAGAAAAGATAAAGATAGACTTACGGTGATAAAGATAGACTTACAAGCATTCTGCAAGTACAACAAATAAATGAAGAGATTAGGGTTTAGAGATGTAGGCACCTTATTCAGAAGGTTGATCCTAGATTTGCCTCCCTCGCTCTTCAATGCTTATCCAGTGTCGCAATGCCCAGACCTGCAAAACAACTTGATACCTTTCTCAAATACATTTGACTACACATATAAGACTGATATTCTTAATAGAAAGAGACATCAAATTATAAACAAACTGTAATCAAATCCAAGACACATTAATAGGTCATATTTGGAAAGAGAAGAACGTCTGATCTTTATTAATGAATGAAAGCAAGTACATAAAATTATACCTTCCTTCAAGCTTGGCACTTCACGAAACCTAGATTCAAGATCTCCTGCTTCCTTTCTCCAAGGATCCCAGCCTCTAAGCAATTGTACTAGGGTTTACCAAAACTTAAGCACAAGTGAGGGGATGAGGGTCTCCATTCCTCCAGCATAACTTTGCAATTGGGCTTGGTCCCTTCACATGGCCCTTCTACCCTCCTTATATAATCAATGAGGAAGAGGAAAAGAAGTTATAACCACTCAAGAGGTTTCCCAACCAACTTAACTTACTCGAATTTCGAGATTTTGACCAAAACAGGTGTGTACTCTACTCTATAGTAGACAAAGTCGCGTACATATGGCAATGGGCGCTACTTTGAATGAGGTAAAGTCGCGTACACACGCTACTATTATAACAGTAGAGTCGCGCTCATAGTGAAAAATGGCCAAAAAAAGGCTTTTCTGCTCATTTTCAGGAGATGGTTTGGTCTGGAAAAATGTTCCTAAGGGTCATATACATCAAATGGGTGAAGAATGAGGTAATTTCAACCATTTTTAGTGTCCCAAATGACTCCTCCATCCACAAATGTCCTGTTGTGTGACTGAACTTGATCTCAAGAAGTGTCGTCATGCGACCAAGGGAAGCAAGTGTCGTCACGGACGGAGAGGTGTCATTTCAAGTTATAACAGATGCCCCCTAATGTATGAGGTCAGAGGGAGTACGGGAAACGATGGACGAAATACATTATAAAAAATAAAAAAGAGTTGAATCGTGGAGGAACGGAGAAACCAAGAATCATAGGCTCAAATGAAGTACCTGAAAGCAAAGGCAAAGTCAGACAAACTTATCCATGGGGTAACTGTCCATGTTCAAATGGTGGAACATGATCTCCAAGAGGATACAATAATGATCCAAAATACTGATGCATATATCATGGCCACTAAAATACAAGCGTGGATCCACGAGGAACATAAGTCGAAACATAGCCACATAAATACAAGGTGGATCTATGTCAAAACTGGAGAACATAGCCATAGAGAACAAGCTGGATCTATGTCTCATCAAGAGCCAAAAGGAGTGTGGCTCAGTCGTGCGCAACTTGGGCGATAACATAAAGAAGGTGATGCTATCGAGGATCCCAAGGTCTTCATCCAAAAATAACCCAAGGTACAAACCTATCCATGCGAATAAATGAGTTGATGTCGAACATGGGAGGTATCATTTGATTACCGGTCATTGATGTATACCGTTAACAAACGCGAGGGTGTCCACCAATAATGAAAATGGAAGCCAAGGTACCTAGTACATTCAAGCAAGTGCGAATAAGTGGTCTTGCCGTCGAACACTTGAAGAATCCATCGGATAGGAGACATTGATGTATTCCCATCTATCCAATAGCGAGGGAAACTGCCACTAATGACTGCAATCCCCAAGGTACTAACCGAAACTCTAAACTTCATTCCCAGAGCACAATGAGTTGAAGTCGATGGGAAGAAGTCCGTTGGAAGGGAGGCCTTAATGCATCCTCCATCATCCAACACGAGGGACACTCAAAAGGTATGAGCTGATTTGGAGTAGGACTAAACACATGATGAAACATACTGACACCAAGGAATGGCCGACACATGAGGTCAAGGCAACTGCAGAATGGCCGACACAGGTTGTATCCTTGAACAGTGAGCACGACACAAGAGTGACTTAGGCAGCTTTGAACACAAAGGGACCACGATGCAAGTCTGCAATGTAGGAGACATTAACAGATTCTCCAAATGATTGGAAGACTAACCAAACGGAGGAGTAGGAACTCTGAGATCAAGTTTACCCTAAGGCCAATGCTAGAACCCAACTTGTTTGATAGACTCAAAACAGGTGCTTTGTTCAAGGAAATAGTTGACTTGCTGCCATCATATTGAAAGATATTTTAACATTCTTCCCTTCCCTTTCCTTTTTCATTTTTTAACGAGCTTGACAAAGAACTAAAGCATGCTCGACGGTATTTTCATATTTAAGGAGTCTGAAAAACCTAGAAGAAAACTCCATAAACCTATCCATGGATTTTATATCGAGCCCGGATTGGTCTGTGCTCGGCGGTGTTTTCTTGTTTATAGAGTTGAAAAACTTAAACAGTCCTCTATACACTTATCCGTGGATTTTATATCGAGCCCGGATTGGTATGTGCTCGCTTGGTGTTTTCACATTTTGAGAGTCTGAAAACCCTAAAGATGACTCCTAAGGTCCTTTTTCGTAAAGTTAGTCTCCTTCCCCGAAAAAGTGTAAAATAATGAAAGAAGAACTCTTCTAGCGCATACAAGAGTATACCTAGAGTATACCTTTTCCGTAAATTATCCACCAAGGTCCGGAAAAGGGGTAATTCTATACCTAAGTGGATGTCGGTTCAGTTATTTTAACGAGCCCGAAAAGACAACTATGCTCGGCAAACTTTTCCTATTTAAGGAGTCTGAAAAGGGATTAAAAGAACTCCATAGGGATCTTTTCCGTAAAGTTTTAACGAGTCCGGAAAAGTAAACTCATGACCTCCTTACTGTTTTTAATGAGCTCAAAGGAGATAGGAAAATGCTCATAACTTCCTTACTGTTTTTAACGAGCTCGAAGGGAAGGTGAAAGAAATGCTCGTAGCCTCCTTACTGTTTTTAACGAGCTCGAAGGAAAGGTGGAAGAAATGCTCGTAACCTACTTACTGTTTTTAACGAGCTCGAAGTAAGAGAAGAATGCTCGCAATGGGAAGAGACGAGTGTCAGGGACATGCAAAACTAGCTCCAAGCACATGGAACAAAGCTATGCCTAATGCAAGGAACATGGGCAAGATAAGGACACTCAGGGTGTGTCTCCTCCAGGTAAAAGGTGTCAAATTGAAAAGGCAAAATGATACAGGGCTTAGCGGAAATGAGATCAGAGATGGAGGCTTATACAACGGGCTAAAAGCGTGGAAGCCGGCTTCAGGCTCATTAGCGCAAGCGGGATCATTATAGATGCATATGCAATTTGAACACAAAGATGGGAGCCTTATCAGGGGTGGCCAGAAATATATGAGGAAGAAAGATATGAGGCTTCTTATCAAAGTCATGGTAAATCTAAAAAGGCTCCCAAGCCTATGAGAAAAACTCAGCATGGGCACCAGAATGGCATAAGGGTGCTGACTAGGGTGACCCATGTTAGGTAGGCTCTACTGTCGGACTGGTGCACAATGCATAAAGAGATGGCTAACACACCAATATCCAACAGGTTCGACCCTATGGCGAATTCGGATGGAAAAAGGTTCAAATGCAACATAACAGTGGGGAAGCCTAAACCTATATGCAAGGTTTCGAAAATACCTAACATGATCGCACAAGATGTCAAAAAGGACCAGTAAGCAAGTATACATCCAGCTAAGAATCCTGTCTCCAAGAAACATTAGTACCAGGATCATATCTAAAACATATGTAAAGGAAAGACCCGATACAAGTCACTGTGGTAGAAATACTTTCAACTTCACTATCATCAACAACAGGCATAAACAAGGTAGAGTTTTCAAATGAAGACTCTATGGTACCCAAGCCCGAGGACTTACAATCAACAAGATCAACTTCAGGATGAAGATCAAAGTTGAAGGACATGATGAAATTTGCAGAAACAAATTCATCATCATGGGAGTTGAAAATTCTAGAAGCAGAATCAAACTCAGCAGGAACACCGATTTGCGGATCTATAGGAAAGTCCAAAGACTCAACAGTAAGAAGATCAAACTTTAAGGTCAAACCGGGGCTGGACATGACTGCGACTGGATCAACATCCAAATGAATGGCAGACTGTACTATAGACTCTAGGAAAACTTCATCGGAAGGAAGTATATCATCCCAGATAGAATACATATCTAAACATTCAGATGGAGGTGTCACTTGGTCAAAAGCTGGGACCAAGTCCCGAGAAGGTAAGCATGAACTCAGAGACTTCTTCTCAGTAGCAGTTGAACTCAAGGAACAATATGCCACATGAGGCACATGTGACATAGTAGTGCCTAATGACGAGGGATCAGACTGGTCTACAGATGGGTAATAAGGAGGATCAACGAATGCAAGCTGGTCGATGGTGACAATGTTTTCGTTATGAGGGAAATGCATCACACGAAAAAGCGTAGACACCACAGCATGCATAGCATAAACGTAATCACGCCCGAGGATCATATCAAAGTCCATAGGGTCCTTTAAAACCATAAAATCAACTAAGACTGTTTTTCCACCCAAGGTAACAGGTGCCTGACGGAGGAATCCGATCGGTTCACTAGGTCTTCTATCAAAGGTCAACGGCCAATTAACAGCTGGAATAACATTAGGGAAACCAAAATCTCTCCAAGCATAAGCGGATAAGATACTAACAGAAGCACCTTCATCAACAATACATCGATCAACCGTATGGTTCCCGATATCAACCTTTATTTGAAAAGGTGTCGAAGAAGGAAGACGAGGCTCGGCTAGACTATTCCAATCAAAGGAAACAATCCTAGGGCTTGGTAGGGGTTCAAATGGCACAGATGAAGTGCCCCCTTTTTCAGGAACATCCAAACTGGAAATGCAGAAGACTTCAGTAGTAGGTGCATCAATCTCTGAAGGACTAATGGGATCGGTCGAAGATTGCATCGATTCAATCACTTCACTCTCCGAAGGAAGAGTGGGGTCGACCAAAGATTGCATTGGTTCAACCACTTTATCAACCAAAGGTTGATCTGACTGCAAGGAATCTATAGACAACTCAGGAACAGAGGTTCCTTCAGACATGGACCACACTCTTCGTGCCTCTGGAATGGCAGGGCATCGGTGAGTAAGGTGATCTCCCTTACAAAGTTTACAAGGGAACTTTGGTTTCCGTCCTATAGGTTTAGACTCCTTTACAACGTCAGTACTTTCAGCATGACTAGAATTGGCTGACAGCTTGCCCCCAGCATGACTCACAGAGGCTGGTTGCTCAGAAGCAGAAGAATTTTGAACTAAGGACTACACTTTTTGCACTTCTGGAAGTACAGGGCACAAGTAAGTAAGGTGGTCTCCCTCGTAAAACTTACAAGGGAACTTAAGCTTCTGTTTGTTGGGTTTGTCGACAATGTCAACTCCCTCAGCATGACTTGCAGTGGCTGATCTGGTGTCTCCAGTATGACTCACAGGAACTGGTGACTTGTCATTAATATGACTAGCAGTGATCAATGACGTGTCCTCAACATGACTGACAGTGGTTGAAGACAAACTTTTAGTATGATTTTCAGTGACTAAAAGTTTTCTCCCAGCATGACCTCCAGAGGCTGGGTGGGTGCCCCCTGCATGATTTGCAGAGGCAGGGTGCTTGCCCCCTTGTTTTGGCATCTTCTTCCTATTCTTCCCCTGTCTATTCCTTTTAGACTGCTGGCTACTAGTATTGCTACTTTCGCCGCATGAGGTAGAAGGAGGAGGAGAAGATGTTACTGGCAAAGGAGGCACAGGGTTCTGATGCTCTTGATTTGAGGTGCTCACAAAAGAAGCGTCAGGAGCATGCAAGGCATTCGGAGTGGAAAACAACCAAACCGGCAGCCCAATAGTGAATCCAGGAAGATTCAGAGTAGCCATTAAGGGAGCACCAATGTTTCCAATGAATGGAACAGCATAAGGATCCCCCGGAACAGGGGTACCTTGATTGGCACTCGCCGGAATGCTAGACATAGTTTCTCGCCCAAATGAACAAGAAGTTCCCTAAGGCAAACTAAAACAAGTAGCACAAAGAGCACACCACTAAAAAAAGGTCCTAAGTAAATCAAACCAGGCAAACAGATGCCTTCCGGAGAAGAGTCTGGGATGATGAGGGCCCAGAACAGATCAACAAAGGATGAAGGACAGTTACCTGGGGTCCACAATACAATGACTAAGGGTGCAAGCGCTGGAATCACCCAACCGCCCTCCCAAAGACCTGCAAGGGATTTCCTCCCACGTCTGTCCTAGGTACAACGGATATACCCTCCGCTGTCACCTGTGTATGAACCCAGAGTCTGATACTAAGGATACCACAACACCGAAAACTCCTGGGGGAACAGTCACCGGTCGAATCAGAAAGCGTGGGCAGGGTAGCTAAGCCCGAAACTCGAAAGAGTCCCCAATACGCAATCCGATCCTGGCGTATGCTCGAACAGAAAGTAGGAGGGGTATTCCCACAAACTGATCTCACATTGACCTACTGCATATGCTCCCAGGCAAATTTTGAGTGAGGTGGGTTTGCCTAATGATAGTCTCACTACGATTTTTGCGCAATGTGTGATCTTGGGTGGTTTAAGGTGTTTTAAACCCAAGATCCTAACCAAAACTAGTTGGTGTAGTGTAACCTAGAAAAGAAAATGTTGCTAGTTCATTTTATTAGAATTCATTTTAAAGGTTACTTGATTACTCAAAAAGGTAGTGGGTGTGTGAGAGTGGTTATAATAGAAATAGAGTACTGAAAATGAAATATTTACCACCAAACAAATCTTTTTCTTTTCAATGCAAGTCTTAAAATTCTGATCTAGAATGCATGTGCAAATGCAATTTTTTAATCTTTTGAATGCAAAAAAGGTAAAAATAAAGTCTAAATGTAAAAAATTAAACTCAAAACCTAAGAATGCAACTACTCAGGCAACTAGGTATGCAAAAGAAAATTTGTTCTTTTTGATGCAAAGCACTCTAAAATATTTTAAGCCACTTGCAAGGTACTCTATTTAGAAAATGAATCAAAATTCTTTATGCTTTTCAAAGGTAAGAAACAAAAACTGAAACTAACCTACTATCAAAGCAAAGCAAAGAAACTTTCAGGTTCTCTTTATGAAACAGTAAAAGCTACCAATATGACTTTCAAATTCTTATTGATGTAAGCATGCCAAACATTGGGAAAAGAGTACAAAAACTACTTTTAGACCCAAACGAAGCGAATGAACTACGAAGAAGTATGGTTTGGTAAAGTCAGGTCTGCACGTAAACAATGCAAACAAGGTCTTGAACAACAGCCAAAACACTTGAGCTTTCACTACAAAAGAAAAACTAAAAGCATAAGGGAGGACAAGAAACCAACCTAAAAGAGAAATTTCACTCAAATAGATACAAACAGGGTCAAAAAGACTCAAGAGGTTTCAAATCCAGTGGAAATGGGGCAAGCAAGTTCAATCAGACTCAAATTAGGGTACAAAACACCAAACAGGTCCACAACCCCCCAACTTAAGTCAACAAACCCCAAAACTTTCCAAACAAACCCAAATTGATCAAAAGAGGTTCAAATCATGAATGTAGGATCAATACAAGGATGGGAGACCACTTACAGGGGTTTAACACAGACCTAAGGTCATCAGGGACCCCCAAAAATGCAGCCACAGCCTCCAGATTTGGGTCCACAACCCAAAAACTCAAAAAATCAAACCCAGATTTTAAGCGCTACTGTGTATGAAGGAAACTAGCGCTCATAGAAGTATGGGCGCTACTGTGTAAAGGAAAAGTAGCGTATGGGCGCTACTGTGTGGTACAAACAGTAGCGTACAAGAAAAAAGGTCTAAAAAACGGGGTTAAAACCCCCAAACTGGGTCCAGAAAGGTTTGCCAGGGTTGGGAAGGGTCTGTAAAAAGCCCAGGAGGGTCAAACAGAGCCTACTAACTGATCCTAATCAAGAAAATGAACAAAGACCATCAAACAAGACTGAAGAAATGACCTTGGAAACCCCTAAGCAGTTAGGCTTTCCCCAGCGGAGTCGCCATTCTATTGTGGGGAAAATGCACCTATAGTTCAGGGGAGAAACTACCAACTTGCGGTGATAAAGATAGACTTACAAGCATTCTGCAAGTACAACAAATAAATGAAGAGATTAGGGTTTAGAGATGTAGGCACCTTATTCAGAAGGTTGATCCTAGCTTTGCCTCCCTCGCTCTTCAATGCTTATCCAGTGTCGCAATGCCCAGACCTGCAAAACAACTTGATACCTTTCTCAAATACATTTGACTACACATATAAGACTGATATTCTTAATAGAAAGAGACATCAGATTATAAACAAACTGTAATCAAATCCAAGACACATTAATAGGTCATATTTGGAAAGAGAAGAACGTCTGATCTTTATTAATGAATGAAAGCAAGTACATAAAATTATACCTTCCTTCAAGCTTGGCACTTCACGAAACCTAGATTCAAGATCTCCTGCTTCCTTTCTCCAAGGATCCCAGCCTCTAAGCAATTGTACTAGGGTTTACCAAAACTTAAGCACAAGTGAGGGGATGAGGGTCTCCATTCCTCCAGCATAACTTTGCAATTGGGCTTGGTCCCTTCACATGGCCCTTCTACCCTCCTTATATAATCAATGAGGAAGAGGAAAAGAAGTTATAACCACTCAAGAGGTTTCCCAACCAACTTAACTTACTCGAATTTCGAGATTTTGACCAAAACAGGTGTGTACTCTACTCTATAGTAGACAAAGTCGCGTACATATGGCAATGGGCGCTACTTTGAATGAGGTAAAGTCGCATACACACGCTACTATTATAACAGTAGAGTCGCGCTCATAGTGAAAAATGGCCAAAAAAAGGCTTTTCTGCTCATTTTCAGGAGATGGTTTGGTCTGGAAAAATGTTCCTAAGGGTCATATACATCAAATGGGTCAAGAATGAGGTAATTTCAACCATTTTTAGTGTCCCAAATGACTCCTCCATCCACAAATGTCCTGTTGTGTGACTGAACTTGATCTCAAGAAGTGTCGTCATGCGACCAAGGGAAGCAAGTGTCGTCACGGACGGAGAGGTGTCATTTCAAGTTATAACACTCATGCATTCACCTAACCGTCCAAGATAAAATTAACGGTATAAATAGGTAAAATTTTTAGTAACTTGTGTGTAAGTTAGAGATGTGTTCCGGCATCGTTAAGCGTGGCAGCTGTCGTTACTTGCCAGCACTGTAGTCCGGGGGTATTGTAGTCTTCCACGTACATCGGTATATCAAGATCCTTCATGTACCCACCAAGTACCATAATCCGTACTTGGCGTATATCGAAGGGTATATCACATATTTGACACGTATATCGGAAGGTCTTGTGCCAACGACTATGCATTAGACAGCACCACTACAAATTTGAGCTCCCACGTACCTTGCGTATATCGGGAGACACCATTAGGATTCCTGAAACCAACCAAGTTAACCATTTGGCCGTCTTGGCAAAGCAATACACCGAGAACAGCACTCAGGGAGATTATCACCCACGTGCTGTCCAGGTAATAGGGTATGCAGGCAAGGGTACGGTCCCAATCCTCCTTGTCGCATCATATTGTTGGACCCTGCATTATATCGCGGTTTGCAATGCCTTGATAATCCCGTGAGGTTCCATACTTTTGAATCCACTCTGTCACATAAGTTTGCTTATTGCCTTAGTTTGAGTAGGTTTTCTTGGACTGCTTTTCTTTTAGCATACCTTTAGGAAGAAACGTTGTTTCGGCCTTTTTTGGCCGATTTTCCTGATACTCTAGTGGATTTTCCCTGTAGAAGGTCTCATAGGATCTTGAACTTGCCACCCGAATATCCCCTTAATCCGGAGGTTATTTCAAGGGTAAGAATGGATCAACGTAACGCGGTCATAGTTACTAAAGTGGAAAACCCCACTTTGAATGTTGGAGGATTTTTGTTTCCACAAACTTCTCCGGATTCACCTACCTCTCATCCCACGCAGGATGAAGAAGCGCATAGCCCCACTTCACGAAACATTCCTCCCGTCATCTCGAGAGAACTTGGATCATTGGAATGGATAAACCAACCCTAGGGCGACCCTGCAGCAGCTGTTGGTCCTTCACCAGCTTGTTGGACATCTTCTACAGACCACCCAGTGGCTCATTTTTCCATCTCATCCTCATCTAGTGAGACTACCTCGGAAGACACTTTATCTTACTTTCGTGGCCAATTGGCTCACTTTCGCTCCATGGCTGAAGAGTTTCGATAGTCAAGTCTCCAACGGAGGGTTCAAGACCCGTCGTTACCCCCTTATCAACCCATCCCAGTTCATCCGATATCTTTCGGATCACCTGAAGCACCCCACCATGAGACCCCTAATGAGACTGGTCAAACCTCACAAGAGTCAAGTCCTGCACCTGAAGTGAACCAACTGGTGGAAGGACAACCGTCCAACACACCTGTCACTAACACAGTTACTTTACCAGTTCCTCCCCCACCTAAATATTTGAGGGGAGGGTATTCCATTCCCATGGATTATCTTATTGGTAATGTTATTACCATGGTAGCTAGTTAACAACCTACGTTGGTTCAACCTTTAAATAGTGGTCAACCTGTTGTGGCTGGGGGGAAACCCTCGTTTCCTAACTAGAACATGGGTGGTGGAATCCCCAACGAACCTTCCATTGGACCGTCCCAACTTGCTAGACCATCCACCATGGGATTATCTCATGTTGGAGGGTCATCAAATGTAACCCAACCCTCATGGAGTCAAGCGTATCTAGGTTCCATTAACCCTATTCCGGGCCAACCTAATCCCGGAAATGCGCCACACGGGATACCTTATCTCGGGAATTCATACACTCTGTGGGGGGCAACAACTTGTGTTGCAACACGGACCCCAACCGACTATCCCTCAAGTACCACCACCCCCGGTCGGTCCTCCCCTACCTCCTGTTGGAGGTGGCGGACCCCCACCTAATGTTGGTGGAGGCCCACCTCATTTTACCTACAACATCCCCCACCCCCCGAGCGGTGGCGGGAATGGTCCACCACCCCCTCCAGGCGGAGGCGGTGGGGGACCACCTTATCATAGTGGAGGAGGACATTTCCCTTCGGGTGGCAGAGGCGGTGCACCACCCCCTCCAGGCGGAGGCGATGGAGGACCTAATCACTATGGTGGTGGCGGTGATGGGGGAGACCCTCATCCTTCCGACGGCGGAGGTGGTGGGGGTCCCCATCCTTCTCTCGGTGGGAGTGGTCCACCACCTCCTCCAGGTGGAGGCAATGGTGGGACACCTTATTATGGTTATGGACCCCCACCTCCTCTTGGTGGTGGTGGCGGACCTCCGCCCCCTCCTAGAGGTGGAGGCGGACCCCCACCTTATGGTGGCGGACCTCCTTAAATTCCAGGCGGCACACCCCCCTACGGTCAGTTTCATCATTACACGCCATATCCGTATTATCAATACGTGCAGCCTAATCCGTAGCTACCCTTTTTGGCCACTTTGGACCTACCTGATCTTTCTCGTTTAACCAACGATCCTATTTACCACGGATCTAACTGGCCACCGATTCTAGTGAAACTTCCGTCTGATATCCCCAAGTTTGACAGCAAGACGAGTGAAGACCCCAAAAACCACGTGATGACATACCACTTATGGTGTTCATCTAATTCCTTAATGGATGATTCAATTCGTCTTAGATTGTTCCAAAGGACCCTCACCGGTTTGGCTGCCAAGTGGTACATTGAGTTGCCACCACACTCTTTTCCTAATTTTGGCTCTCTTGCTATGAACTTTTTGACGCATTTCCAGCTGCCTATACGGTATGAGACTGGTATTGAGCTTTTAACCTCACTCCGTCAGAATACCGCCACTCACATTTCGGATCATATCCATGAGTGGCGAAGGAGATGACGTCGCATTAAAGCTCCCATTCCAGATCAACTCCTAGCAGACTGGTTTACTAAATCGCTCATTCCCACCATAGCAAAATATGTTTCCATGCGAGCTGTTGTCACCAAAGAACAAGCCATCGCAAGTGCTCATCTGTTAGACCTAGTCTACACCCAGTCTGGCACTCTGTTCAATATTTTTCCTGACACACCCCGGGACGTTAACGATCCCACGAAACCACATAAGGGACCCCAAGATGATGGGATAATTAGTTCCCTTAATACCCAGCCTACTGTTAGCATTGTTGGATCATCCAACCCGATTCGGGCTGGCCAAGTCCACTACTCCTGCTGTGACTGAAGACGTGAATTTTGTTCAATCAGCTTCATCTCAGAAGTTTAATGGAAAAAAGAAGAACAAGGGGAAACCCAAAAAGTCTTCTTCCCAGCAGGAAACGAAGAGCACTCCTGACGATACTAAGCAGAAAAGGAAACTGAAGTATCCTTGTCTACTGTGTGGAGAAGACCATTTCTCCAAAGAGTGTCCCCATAGAGACGAAGTGCAAAAGTTTCTTAGGGGTAAACCAACTCCCGCAGTCCTCAATGATCCATTTCCTGCTCAAAACCAGTAGATGATTGCTCAAACCCCCCCAGCCCAGGGGGAACCATCCAATACCATGCATGTTCTCATGTTGCGTAATGAGGCGATCAATTTGACTACTCGCTCGCGATCTTATGAATCGGTCCCTTCGAAGGAACCCGCCAAAAGTAATACTGAAAAAACTTCCGAATCTTTAACTGATGTCACTGTACCATCGACCTCTCTCACCATAGAGAGACCCTCTTTAGATTCGATATTGCGTCCGCCCAAGAGTACGATTAGAAAAGCTGTTTTCAATCCTAATGCTCGCGCAGCACAAAATTACAATATCGTAGAGGACTTGTCCCAAGCTCCTTGTGCCATGTCAACCCTGGAAGTTTTGCAGAATTGTCCTAATCAATGAAAAACTCTCCTCGCAGCTATTGGCACAATTGACCCAGATTCCTCGAACACCATCACGTTTCGACTTGACAACCTTAAGTCGAGGCTCTCACACCAGCTCGCATTCCAAGTTACTGCAAACTTTGCTGGGAAGATTGTCCATTGCACTCTTTTGGACGAAGGATCCTCCACTTCTATCATGTACATCTCTTTTTGAAGAGCCATTGGCTCCCCCGAATTGAATTGTTCTCCTACCACGTTGAAAGCATTCGATGGGCGTGGCTTTCAACCTCATGGGCTATTACAAGCTCTTGCAGTTAAGTTGGGAGGAAAGACTGTAACCATTAACGTGGAAGTGGTCTCGGCCTCGTTAGATTATAATCTCTTGCTTGGTCGCAATTTGTTTTATACCATGCAAGTGGTAGCCTCTTCAGTCTTCCGCACAGTACAATTCCCCCACCAAGGACGAATAGTTACTATTGACCAGTTAGATTTTTGTACACCGGACACCGCTACTCATCCTGGTGACCATGTTCCTTCCATTGGACAAATGGAAAAATAGTATGAGAGTGTAGGGGTTGGCCTTTTGAAAGATTCATCTCTCATGGGCATTTTTCCAGCCGCGGACCCCCTGAATCATGTTGCTACGGTGAACATGATCTCCACTAAGATTTTATCTCACTCAAACGATGCTTGGGTTGTACCGTATGAATCCACAATGCACCTGATTAGAGATATGATGCCTCTTTCACCCACTGAGCGTATTTATGAGGCTATCCAATCAGCTCTGGAGGACCATTCAACCATGGCTTCCCCATCCTGTTCTCTACGACGGACGTCCTCTCTACTTGATCTCTTACTTCGAACTTTTCATTCAGATGAGTCCATCATGGAAGTACTGAATGTTGACGATAGTCCATGGGATGATCTCCATCATAGGTCATCTTTTCTTCCTCCTTTGGAATACATTGAGAAAAACATCCATACCCTCTTTTCACTGGATATCTACCCATCACCTCAGTGCCCCATCCTTACATGTCTTACGGACACGGAGGGCAACTTGGCCAACATTGAGCCAACCACCCCGGTAGACATCTTGGTGAAACCTAGTATAGTGGAACACATTCGTATAGGCCATAAGTGTTCCCCTGAAGAAATCGTTGTTACCACGGCCTTGTTCAAGAAATTTCGAGACGTGTTTGCTTGGTCCTATGAGGAGATGCCTGGGATAGACCCCGCAATTGTTTCTCATGAAATAAAAACCTATCCCGACATCAAACCTGTACGTCCAAAGTTGTGACTGGTACACCCCTGGAAGACTGCGGCAATAAAGGCAGAAATTGAAAAGCTCTTAAAGGCTGGCTTTATTTATCCTGTCCCTTTGATGGATTGGGTCTCAAACGTCATTCATGTGAACAAAAAATAGGGCTCCATTCACGTCTGTGTTGATTATTGGGACCTTAATTGGGCTTGTCCAAAAGACAACTACCCGACCCCCTTCATCGACCAGATCATTGACAACTGTGCCGGAAGCGTCATCTTCTCATTCATGGATGGCTTTTCTGGTTACAACCAAATTGAGATCAACCCAACTGACCAACATAAGATGGCTTTCATCTGCCCATGGGGTACATTTGCTTATTGCAAGCTCCCATTTGGCCTCAAAAATGCTGGCGCCATGTTTCAGCGAGCTATGTCGTACGCCTTCCATGATATTAAGGACTTTGTGGAACCCTACTTGGACGATCTCCCTGTTCATTCAAAGCAACGCGAGTTCCACATTGATCATCTGACGGCCATTTTCCTCAGATGCAGATGGTACAATATCCATCTGAATCCTCAAAAGTGTATATTTTGCATTAAGTCTGGACGCCTCTTAGGATTTATCGTTTCGAAGGATGGGATCCACATTGATCCCTTAAAGGTGGAGGCCATCATCAACCTACCACCTCCAACTGATGTTATGGAACTTCAAAGTCTCCAAGGGAAGGCGACTTACTTAAGACATTTTGTGTGTAATTTCGCAGAGAAGACTCAGGGCTATATGAGACTGCTTAAGAAGGACGTCTCGTTCATTTGGGATGATTAAGCTCAAAAATCCTTCGACAATATCAAACATGCCATCATGCATGCCCCCCTGCTCCAACCGCCTAATTATTATCGAGATTACATCTTATATCTCGCTGCTTCTGCTACCACTATTGCCATGGTTTTGGTACAGGAGGATCAAAATGCTCAGGAACATGTGATATACTATGTAAGTAAGGGTCTAGCTAATGTTGAAACTAGATATTCACATCTCAAAAAACTCGCATTCGCGGTGGTCATCGCTATCCAAAAGTTCTGCCACTACATCTTGCTCCGCACCACCACTATCATCGCCGACTCGAACCCCATGTACCACGTACTGACATGTCAAGTGCTTGGGGGCAAGTATTCACGCTAGATCGTGATACTGCAAGAATTCGATCTTTTTTTTGAGAAATCCAAGTCTAAGAAGTCTTTGGTGTTTGCCGAGCTTATTTACGACTTTCCCCGTCCTGATGTAGAAGTTGAGCACAATGACTCCTTTCCGAATGAATCATTGTTTCTCATCAGTACGACTGACCCCTTGTTAACACCCAAAAAGTGCTCACTAGCTCATTCTCCTATTCACATGACCCATTTGTCCACTTTTTCGACCATTTGAGCCTCTACAACCATCAAAAGGTCACCAAAAAGACCACAACACCCCTTTTTCCCCCTCAAAATATATATTTTTCCTCAAAAAACACAAAAAAACCCTCAAAAAGGGTCCAAAATTCCCAAAAAACATTAAAAGGGAATAAAATATTCAAAATATTCAAAAAAAAGGAAAAAAAAGGGGGGAAAAGAGACCTAAACCATGTTGGTCAATACCATTAGTTTCCTCAAAACCACTATGGTATTCCCCATCACCAAAAACTATAAAAAGGTGATAGGGGCTCCTCACTTTCCATCCATCCATCATCCTATCCGCATGCTGTCAAAAGCTCTCTTGAGTTCTTTGACCATTTTTAGCAATCTTGGAGAAGAGACCATTGGAGCCTGGAGCATCTCAACCTTGGAGCTGCTCAACACCAAACATCCTCACCATTTGAGGTATTATAATACAAAAGTCATTTTCTATTTCGTTTCTTGTTATTTTGTTAAATATTTTCAAATTTATTGTTATATGCACATGTTAATCTTAGATTAGTTTATAGTTGTATTTTCTTTCAATTTGAAGACTGCTATTACAAGTTAATAGGTGCACCATTGCACATGCTAGGTTGAAAAATCAAGCATCAGTTTTTTGGCGACTCCGCTGGATTTCGAGCTTTAAAATTTTTGGTAGTTTTTGCTTTAGATCTTAGTCTTTTACTTGTTTTTACCATTCCAATTAGCAGATCTACCATACTAGACAGCATACTCAATGCTTCCCTAGCTATTGGCCCTTTTTGTAGCATTTAACAGACCAAAATTTCACTTTTCAGTTTTGTTTCCGGCGACTCGTTTTTCCATTTTCACATCACGACTTTTCACCCGACAGTCGTGCAGCTCATCGTGACCTCGCGGCCTTTTTCGGCGCTGTGCGTTGCGGCCTTTTTCTGCACTGCACATCGCGGCTTTGCGGTCCTTTTCCGTGCTTCGTGTCCTGACTTTGCGTACTTTATCCGCGCTGCCCATCGCAGCTTTGCATCCATTTTCCGCATTGTACATTGCGGCTTCGTGGCCCAAACCCGTGATGCCCATCGCAGATTTTGCCCTAAAACCCACGATGCCCATCGCGGATTTTTCCCTAAAACCCGCGATGCCCATCGTGGATTTTTCCCTAAAACCCGCGATGCTGTTATTTTTCATTCGGCCCAATTTTTAGAAAAAAAATTGCTGCATTTTTTGCCCATTTAGCCTATTTTCTAGCATTATTTTTTTCTGCATTATTACAGCAATAGTGAATCATTTTCTATTACATATGCTCCATTAAAAATCTTTTTAAAAAATTTTAGTAAGTGAAAGAAAGGTTTTTAGCACTTTGTTTAGATCATAGATTTCATTTCTTAGCAGTTTTCGAACCATCTTTCATATTTGCTCAATAGTTTTTCCCAAGCAAGCACTTAGAAATCCATTTATTTCTTACAATATTTGCTTTCCTTTAAAAAGTTATTTCGAAAATACATAGTTTTTGAATTACTTTTGTTAAAGCATTTACATTCCAGAAAAAACCTTTATTTTTTGCAAATTGGAAGCATCTTGTTTTTCATTTGTAATCAATCTCCCAATCGAGGCAAATCATTTTCAGTTAAATAATCACACTTGCACCCAATCTGTCACTTTTTTAATTAACTGAGCCTTAAAATCTACCTTAACTCAACCAACACTTTAGCCCCACTTGGGGAGCACTTAAAGAATCTTGTAGCTAGGTAGGATTGGGGGGATAGGTGTGCCAATAACACCCCTCAATTATTTACATCTGAGACATAGAAGTTGTCTTTTAGGGTCCCAAAAATCCCTTATTATTTGTTGACACGGTTATACTCCAATTTATCGGGAAGGCCTCTCCCTTAGGAGGGTTGAAGTAGCCAGACTAGTTCCGGAATCCTGAGTGGAATACCACAATCCATTATGTAACTGAAGGATACCTTTCGAAGTTCTCGGTTTACACCCGTATGGGAGAACAACAACGATAGAACCAAACTGTAGATTCACCTAACCGAACGTGTCATGAATAGGGTATCCTAGTTGCCATTTTTTAGGATTGACTACCCAGTGTGCCTCCCGGTAGGGGGATATCTAGCCTTTGAGTCCACTACCCATATTATCTGACTTGGATTTCATCACCTTGTAGAGGATATGTTTGGTTGAGTCATAATACCACTTTTAGTTAGGCATTTGCATGCTCTACTACCCCCCCTTGGTCTAGTAAGCACCACTTTTTTCTAGGAACCGTTTGAATTTTGGTATCCTGACCACTTTTTTGGATCCGTCCACTTATTATAGCACAGCTGTTATAATAAGTGCTTTTGAGGTTGGTTGTTGACCTGAGAGCCATTATTTTTTCATACTCCCCTCTTGCACACATCGTGACATTAGGGTCTTGAGTTTTTTATATCACCACCATCCACTGGCATATTTATACATTTCTCACCATTGAGAATTTAAGACGATCCTGCCGTTTTCAGGGTGAACCCCCTCAGTTCGGTACACTTGAATCTACACGTCATAGACGTAGAGCATTATCACTTGACTCGACACATCATCGGCATAGAACACAGTCATCCGATTCTAACGCGCCTCATTTTACATCAGATTCTGAGGCTGAATCCGAACACCCTACTAAGACATCACCAACCAAACCCATGGCTGGATCACAATACGACCCCCTTTTCACCAGTGCTATTGGAGCTACATCAACAAACCCTTCTACTACTGTGCCACCCACAGTAACCACAACCCCCTTATGCATGCCTAATATAGGGGCCATTCCCCCTTTAGGTATGCCCAACACAGGACCACCACCTATTATGGGTATGGCCAACATAGGGGTCACACCCCCTCTCATTACCACAGCCCAGATCCCAGGGATTCCTGGAACCATTCCTACCCCCTCTGCAACCCATGTTGCACTTGGGAGCGCAGGCCCTTCCCACACGACATTGGTTGGAGGACACATCCCTTCCATAGCTAGCATACCCTTAGGGGGCACTGGACCACTACATAATGCTAATATTAACAGTTATGTCCCAGTCACCACTCCACACCCATTTTCCAGTCTACCATACATGGCTAGTCTGAACTTACCAGACCTAGCCAGGTTAACCAACGATCATATTATACACAACCCTACGTGGCCACCCATGCCCAAAAAGCTTCCCTCAGACATCCCAAAGTTTGAAGGAAAAGCTGGGGAAGATCCCCAAAACCACATCATGTCGTTTCACCTATGGTGTTCCTCTAACTCCATAGTAGATGATTCCATTAGACTGAGACTGTTTTAACAAACGTTCACCAGCTCTGCAGCCAAGTGGTACATTGAGCAACCACATGGGACCCACAACACATTTACGTCCCTCGCCTCAACTTTCCTCCAGTTTTTTCAACTACTTGTACGCTATGATGCAGGAGTTGAAATACTTTTGTCTTGTAGATAGAACACAGCTACACACATCACCGATCATGTCCATGAGTGGCGTAAACGCTGTAGCCTCTGCAAGATAAAACTTGATGACTGAATCTTTTTGGATTGGTTCCTCAAATCACTCCTCCCCCTCATAGCCAAAGATGTAGCTTCTGAACGACCTCAGTCAGAAGAAGAAGCTATCTTAAAAGCTCAGCAATTCGACCTCATATATGCTCAATTAGGATATCTATACACTATTTTACCTGATGCCCCGTGCAGTGATCCATCCCACCATGATGCGTCGGGGGCATCCCATGCTGCTGACGGTATTATCGGCCAGGTTACGGTGCAAAACAAACCTTTTACCATGACGAGTACAAACAACACCCCAGACCTTTCTAGGGATTCATCTAATTCCAGAGCTACAACTTCGTATGCTCCAGTAACACACACCCATCACATTCATGGACCCTCGTGTCCACCACAATGTTATGGACAAGCACCATCAGCTTATGCACCAGCTCCATTTTATAACCAACAGGCCCACCAAACTCCGATCCAACCAAAAGCCCAAGTGGCTTATTATCCTCAACAGGCAACACCTCTTGCTCCAACACTTCCAAGAGCTCAAGGTTACCCACAACCGCAGCAAATTCTAGGGCCACCTTAGAACCCTCCTGTTTACTACCCAATGCAACTTGCTCCAGAGCCTGCATGACCTCAAAACCCACCTACTTCCCAAGGGCATGTTTATGCATAGCAAAACCAACCTCCAAACCAGAACCATCAGCATAACCAAGGAAGTCAACAAAACTGCGGAAGAGGACGTAACCATGGAAATAGCCAGCAACATAACCAAGGTGTACCACAACCTAATCCTCCAAACAAAAATAATGCTGCTCCCCCTAACCAAAATCCTGACCGCCCACCAAAACAGGCTTAAAATAATAACTTGTGAACAAACCATCCATGTTCCATATGTGGAGTCTACAGACATTACACACATAATTGCCCCCATTTAGATTGAGCGCGTCAACTTTGGACCGATGACGCCCAACGGCAAGGACATGCTGCACAACTGACACCCCCCCCCTTAGCAACAACCCATGATATTGCAAAATCCCTTACCTAACCAAGGCACGATAAACACTCATCCAAATGATCCCCCTCAAGGATCCGTCGCAACACAACAGCAAATCACTTACACAGCAGCTGACTACCAGCATGCAGAGTCCAATACTCACCATTTACTCATGATGTCATCAAATGATGTCAATCTTCAAACCCGTCGCAATTAATATGGATCCACCCCAGAGACCACACCTACCGACCCATCGCCGAGTACTCTCCCAACTAATCAACCACTTTGTATACCCACTATGTCCATGGATGGAGGCCCCAAAGCACCTCGTTTCCATTTGAGACGGATTAACAATAACCCGAATGCTCGTGTAGCTTCCAACTACAACATTGTAGAGGATTTAGCTCAGTCCCCCACTATTATGTCCGCTCTCGAAATCTTAAAGAATTGTCCTGCACAGAGAAAGTTGTTGTTATCCGCCATCGGTGCCATAGATCCTAATGAATCTAACATGATGGCTTTCGACTTAGAACAAGCTGAACCTCGCATGCCTGCATCTCTAGCTTTTCAAGTTTCAGTCTCCATTTGCAACCTCATTGTCCATCGATGCATAATCGATGAAGGGGCCTCTACCTACGTCATGCCGACTTTCGTATGACAGAAACTTGGATCCCCAACACTACAACCGTCCACTACCGCATTACGAGCATACGATGGCCATGCAGCTCAACCTCAAGGATTGCTAGTGAATGTACCCATACAACTTGGGGAAAAAATGGTTCTTATAGATATAGAGGTCATTAATGCCCAACTTGATTACAATCTCCTTCTGGGACGAAGCTACATGTATAAGATGAAGTTGTTGCTTCTTCAATTTTCTGCATCATGATGTTCCCCCATGAAGGACGCGTAGTCAAAATCGACCAAATTATATACTATCACCACAATGCCCCCGCAGCGCCAGAAAATTTTCTTCCCATGATCGAACAACCCATTCTTAGTGCGCCCACATCGTTCATCTCCTTAGTCGGACCCGGGATATATTCAGATACCCCCATGACCGCCACTTTCCCCTCTATTCCACCTCCCCTCCAGGTAACTAAAGTATCTGATTTGTGCACCTTATCACACAATGAACAACAACATCCTCAACAACCTCAACCACCACCACTAGCACCCATCGTGCCTACTCATATCGGAACAACACCGATCCATACCATACCATTCTTGTTTCCGTTTTTCGGAGTTGTTAGCTCGCCAGTAATGGCTACACTCAACCTCCCAGGTTTAACAATAGGGTTACCATTATGGTACTTACCTGCACCAAAACCTCCGTCGACTCTAACCATTGTTTTACAACTGGTACAACCCGTGAATATGTCAAACCATCCACCACCTGGCATACCAAACCACCAAAATCGTCCACCACCTGGTGTGTCGCACCCCTAAAACCGATCAATTCCAATAGGGGGCACTACATCGATATCTACTTATGTCCCCCCTCAATCCTGCCACACTAGGGGCAGAGGTCCTCAAACCTACAACACTACACCCACAACTCTCACCCCCCCAGTGACTCCTAAATTAGCCAAGAATCCCCCAACCTGTGTACTCCCTAAGTGCTCCTTCTGCGATGATATTGGCCACGCCACACATCTATGTCCACAACTTCCAGCACTTCAAGAACACATGAATATGTTGGACGATGACGTCAACATTCCAGTTGTCAAATTAGAATTACCATGTCAACCTCATGATAAATCATTGCACACAAACCACCCTTGTGGAATATGCGGAATCTACGGTCATTATTCACATCACTGCCCAGATCTCCCAGATTACAGAGCAGCCCTATATGAGATGAATAATGCCAACCTAGAGATATCCCCCCCACTTATTGAGGAAATATTCCCTCCAGAATCGTTCCATTCAGAAGAAATCAATACCATTTACATGATTTCAGCTACTTATAAACCCGAGCTAGTGAATTTATCGACCGACTACTTTCACACTGATGAGGAGATTCTAGAAACACTCATGGCATCGGATTACCCTTGGGATGATATGCACCATCGATCATACTTCCTCCCTAAGGTGTCTACATCCACCATGGCAAACCAACTATTTGTTGAATCCAAATATTTTTTTCCAACCAAGGTCGATTGGTTCAAGGACCCAATCCTAGCTCCAGAAGCTTTTGAAGAAGGTAACATGGCTAACATCTCATCCATTATAAAAATCGATATCTCCACCACCTCCGGAAAGCCTGAGCTTATCTCTTTGGGTGCATCTTGCACTGAAAAAGAAACCCAATCTTATAAGAAACTCTTCCAAGAGTTTTGAGATGTCTTCTCCTAGTCTTATACCGAGATGCTTGGTCTTGATTCCACCATCATAGAACATCACATAGACACTTGGCCCAATATATCTCTGGTCCGCCAGAAGCAACGTCCCATTCACCCATCCAAGCTTCCAGCCATCAAAGCAGAAATCGAAAAGCTTCGAGCAGCAGGTTTCATATACCCGATTGCATATACCACCTGGGTTTCAAATCCAGTACCTGTTAATAAGAAAGTCGGCACCATCCGTGTCTGTACTGACTTCCGAGACCTCAACCTAGCTTGTCCCAAAGACAACCTCCCCACACAATTTATTGACCAACTAATCGATGAGTGTGCGGGGCATGAGGTACTCTCTTTTATGGACGGTCTCTCGAGATATAACCAAATCAAAATCCGTAAAGAAGATCAATACAAGACCGCTTTTACCACCCCATGGGGAACCTTCACCTATCACGTCATGCCTTTCGGTCTCAAGAATGCGGGATCCACTTTCCAACGAGCCATGACTTATTGCTTTGATGATCTGCACAAAATCATTAAAGTTTATCTTGATGACCTCACCGCCTGATCTAAGAAATGATCTAACCCACGTAAATGTGTATTTTGCGTTACAGCAGGTCGTCTGCTGGGGTTTGTCATTTCAGAGAAAGGAATCACCGTTGACCCTCTTAAAGTTCAAGCCATAGTGGACCTCCCCTCACCACATACATTACGATAGCTACAAATCCTACAGGGGAAATCCAACTTCCTTCGTCGTTTTGTCCCAGACTATGCCACCACAGTACATGGTTTCCTCCAATTGCTATGTCTTCACACCCGCTTTGTATGGGACGACCAAGCAGAAGGAGCCTTCATAGACCTCAAAAAAGAACTTACAAGCGCCCCTTTGATTTCTCCACCAGATTTCAAAAAAGACTTTACCCTTTACATTTCGGCATAAGATCATGCCGTCTCTGGAGTTCTCATCCAAGAAGACTTTGCTCGCCAAGAGCATGTCATTTACTATGTGAGCCAGACCTTGTCAGGCCCACCACTGCGCTACCCACATGAAGAGAAGATGACCCTCGCCGTCGTATTTTCCGTACAAAAACTGTGACATTATATTCTCCTCAGCCATACCACAGTTATGGCAGATTCCAATCCAATGGTCTATCTCTTGAATCGTCACCTTCTACAAGGCCGTGTTGCCAAATGGGTGATCATCTTACAAGAATATGACCTAACTTTTAAAACCCCAAAGAGCACCAAAGCATTGGCACTTTCTCAACTCATTACGAACTTACCATCATCGTCGTCATCACCAACTATCCATACTGATCTAATCGACGAACATTTGTTCATCATCTCGTCTGACGACCGTTGGTATGGCGACATTCTGGTATACCTCCGCACACAGAAGTTTTGACCCAATATCGACCGTGATGGACACCGTCACATCTGCCACCATGCCCCCCGTTATCTCCTCTTTGGTGATGTCCTCTATCGACGTGGCGTCGACACAATCTTACGACGATGCCTGTTCCAAGACGAAGCAGAACACGTCCTTAACGACTGTCATAGCGGTGCCTGCGACGGACATTTTTCAGGAATGGCCACTTCCCAAAAGGTAATCTGCGCAGGTTATTTTTGGCCATCATTATTCACTGATTGTATCATAGCAGTCAAACACTTCCAAAACTGCCAGCTTTTTGCCCCAAAGGAAAGAACCCCACCCGCCCCCCTTCATCCGGTCGTCACCGCTGGACCATTTTGTAAATGGGCCATCGACTTCATGGATTGCAATCCCACATCAGCCGACGGACACAAACAGGCGGGTGTTGAATGTGGACCTGATCATCTACTGTATCTGGAGCTTCTTCATCAAGTTTTGAGGCAGGTGGAGAATCCACATCCAAGAGATAGAGCTTTTGTTGAACACATCTATGTCCCCGAGTGAATTTCTCATCATAATTATAACAAAGCCCTTTTTCTCGACGTGCCTGCATCTTTGTATCAGACAAATGCTTGATAGGATTTGGTTGAGGAGCAGGCGTGATGGGAGGTCGTTGGGAACCCATATTTCTGAAGGAAACAAAGGTGGGTTTGGAGCATTGTTGAGTTGCGATCTTGTCCTCTGCCAACTTATCCAACCCTAGGACTTCCATCATTGTGTTGAGACAGAACATTTTGACCTCTGAGCGGATTTCATCCTTAAGACCACTGATAAAACAACTCCTGTAGATTTCATTAGACAATCCTTCTGTGTGATTGGCCAATTTTTCAAATTCTGTCTGATAATCTCTCACTGTGCCAATTTGGTGAAGTTTAGTGAGTTCTCCTGTGAAGTCATCAAAAGCACTAGGACCAAATCGTGGCAAAAGGAGTTGGCAAAAATTTGTCCAGTTTGGCTCAGGATGAGCTTTGATGTACCAACAGTACCATTGAAGGGCTTCTTGTTCCAAATGAAAGGATGCAAGTGGAAATTTCTGGACATCAAAAGTATTATGCAAATTGAAATATTGTTCTACTCAGTATATCCATCCAGTCGGATCAGTACCATTGAAGCGAGGAAAATCAAGCTTCGGCCCACAAAAATTGCTGGAAGAAGAGAACCCGATGGTTGCAAAAGATTCTGGCTGTCGATTATTGTTCATGGCTGAATGCTGAAGATGGAGGCTGAGAAATTTTTCATCCAAATCTTGGAGTTTGGTTTGGATGGCTGCAAGTGCTTCCTCCATAGTTTTTGCTCCTGCGCGGGTGACAACCACAACCAAGAGTTTTTTTTTTTTTTTGGAAATTGATAGAAAAACACAAACAAAACCTTATTTAGTAAAGGAAGATTTGGATTTGGGAAAAACTCGGATGGGTAATTGGGGTTTGACTAGGTTTTTGACACTTTCTGATGGACACGGAAGCAAAAAATAGGGATTTCAGAAGCGGGGTGAAAGAATGAGAAAATTTGTTAGAGAGGGACAAAGAAGCAAAATTAGGAAAGGAACACGGTGGCAAAATTTGAAGGCGTTTGGGTGAAAATTGGAGTTATGGAAAACCCTAAAAATAGAAAAATGTGGGATTTCTGGTCTTGGGAAGTGGAATTTGGGATAGGGTCTTCAGGAATGAAATATGCAGAATGGGATTGCAGGGATGTAAGTAAAGTTTCGGGGAAAATAGAGTTGAAACAAGGGAGATATGGCCGAAAAACAGGTTTTTTTTTTCTTTCTAGAAATGGATCGGCAACAGCAACGTGGAAGGGATCCGCAATAGATGGATCAAAAATTCCTGGATTTGAAACGACGACTGGATCTGGAATGACTTTCAGAATAGATCTGAAACGGCTGGATCTGGAGCGGAAGTGATCGGCAACAGTTCAGCTGAAAATAAATATGAACCCCAGGTATGTGCGGCTTCCTATTGGTTTAGGGGATTCACTCGGCCACCCATGCTGTCTGACGGCTTGCATATTGGGGAAGTACCCCTCACTCCACGACTCAGGTAAAACTGATAACCACTTTGCCACAAACGATAGCTCTTGGTTTACCTCACGGGTGGGAACTAGTCAATTAGGTAGGGGTTGTTGCCCTTTTCGCTGGCAGGTCCTCTCAATGGGCCAGCTACTTTGGGGTTCCTGTAGTACTCCTCACAATGAGTTTTAGGGCTTATTCCCAAGTACTTCCCACAGTTAGGCGGATAGAGGTTATCCCAAGATCTGAGCTTGGAACAGATGCGAAAAAAAATTGACAGAAATTCCACCCAACGAGCCCAAGAAAGTGCTCTGATACCAGATGTGATGAACCTGCAATAATTAATTAATGCAAATACACGAGATATAAGAAATAATAGAACTCATAATCACTTTTATATTGATCACGGGCCACTTCCAGGGGGCAACCTCCTTTGAGCAAGCTCAATACAATTAACTTCACGGTGCCTTCAATGACCTCAACACACACTTAAATACTAAGTCTATGCCCAATACTATGAGTCAAAACCATGGGACATATAATACTACGGGACGACTTACAAAGCATATGCGTCCAATACTATGGGTCAATATTATGGGCTAATATAAACTATGGATCAACAAATACTACGTGACGACTTACAAAGCATATGCGTCCAACAACAATATACTAACATAGTAAAGAGAAGGGTTGACATGGGTTCCTAACAGAGCCGTTGTAATAAAGCCATTGTATTAGAGTCATTGTATTAAGGGGCGGAGTCAATCATTCTTCAAGTGGACCTACATGCTAGTGGGAACCTATTAAGGTGGCACAAAAGACTGTACTCTAAGTCTCAAGTGCTAGTGTCTATGGAACTTACTTTATGGACTACAGGATTTCAACGTAGCAGAATAAAAGTATTGGGAAGTTATGTAACATTGTGGCATATTCATCACAAAGAGATGGTAGTGTGCTTCCATTGTGTCAAGGTACTCTTACCTAACTTCTCTAATTTGGTATACTGAGGAGTTTGTATATTCATGTATGAGATCATATTCTTTGAATAAGGCTCATTAGATAGTTAATGGGTAGTTACTTAATGTAAAAGACTCATTTTTATTAAATAAGAACCAGTAGGTGGTTGGTAGTCATTAATTTTGAGATTGCATGTAGTTAGGGTTTTGATAGTTATTAAGAAACTATTTATAGCGCTAGAAGGATGTATATTGTTTTGTCAAAGATTGGTATTGTATTGAATCTTTGCTCAAAGGAGCTCATCCTCTCCAAAAGGCCCATGAACATTACTCTCTCTTTTCGAATGTATTGATACAAGTGTTATATTTTGCAAGTTTAATCTCTTTCTTGCATTTTCTTTTGTTCACTTATATTTATTTGAGGTTAAGCTGGATATTGATTCCAAGGGAATTAAAGAGAAGGTTAAGGATATTGATTCCAGTGCATCATTTACTCAACCTTTGAAGTTATGGAAACTTGAAATTGGTTATGAGGAGCAACCAAAAATCACAACAAGCTCCAAGAAATTTTCAAAATTTAAATTACACGCATGTGGGTTGTAGAAAGCCAGCATCGTAGCCATTCATTGAGCTCCTCTCTGTTTCGAGAATAATTTCATATTCTCTACTGAACAGGGCAAACCACGTGAAGGTGGAAGCTCTTATGGGCCCTCCCCCCCTCACATTACTCTCAATTCCCCATACCCAATGCATGCACTCGAAAAAAACAAATATGTGCAAATTCATCCATATTTTATCATGAACTTTCATCCATTATTCATTCAATAAATGCTAACATTCACTAAACCATTGTTTCTGTCAATACACACATTCATTCAATAAACCATTCATTAATCCTTCAGTCAACACATTCATTCAATAAAAGCTGAAATTCAATAAAGGTAACATTTTACTACACCGAATCATTAAAACATTATAAAATTCATTAAACCATTGCCATATTGCAGCTTAAGGGAAACATAAATATAGAATGAATCGTCACCGTTGTCAGGCTGGAACGCAAGACCGCAGAAACATGAGATGAACCTGCAATAATTAATTAATGCAAATACACGAGATATCAGAAATAACAAAACTTAGAATCACTTTTATATTGATCATAGGCCACTTCGAGGGGGTAACCTCCTTTGAGCAAGCTCAATACAATTAACTTCACGGTGCCTTCATAGGCCTCAACACACACTTATATACTAAGTCTAGGCGCCAATACTATGGGTCAAAACCATGGGCCATTACAAACTATGGATCAACAAAACTACGGGTGACTTACAAAGCATATGCACCAACAATAATAACACAAACTATGGATCAACAAATACCATGGGACGACTTACAAAGCATATGCATCCAACAACAATATACTAACAAAGTAAAGACATGGGTTCCTAACATCCCCTCCCCCTTAGAAAAAGCTTTGTCCTTAAAGCTTTAGATGTGAAAATTGATGCAGAATCTGAAGGAGTGGTTCCCCTGTAGCATCCTCGGGTTGCATTTCGGCCCAATGATGCCTTTTGAGTTTCAGGGAGGATTGCATGGAAGGCTGTAGATGAAGAAGGACCATATAAGCTGTGTGAAAAGTGCGCTCAGAACGGTGTTGATTGGCTTGTTGTTTCAGTCGAATTCTTTCCATGTGAAGATTGTCCTGTAAAATGAGAAGAATCTGATCGCGGTTTCGAAGAACCAAGTCAATTGCTTGAACTGGGGAGTTGCTGAGCATGTATGGAAGAAGAAATTGCGGTGCCTGTCCATAAACTGTTTCATATAGTGTCCTTTTAGATGTGGTATTGTACCACTAGAGCACTTCTAGGAAATCCATAGAAATAGTTTTCCACATCTGTGTAGGGATGGGAAAGGGTTGAAGCAGTCCCGAAAGGAGTGTCGTTTCACCCTTGTTGACCTGGAAAGTATCACACACAACCACCATTTGATGACTTTTCATTTTCAATCCCTGCCAAAAGAAGTTACATTGTTCTTGGTCATAGGTTTTGAGGAACCCAGAGTGCCTTGTTGACGAAGAAGCATGGAGTTCATAGAAGAGATAGCCCTGTTGAACAGATTGCAACCAATTTGGAACACGCAGAGAAATAGATGTAAAAGAAACTGGGTCATCAAATTTGCAAGAAGGAGCATCTACCACCATTTTATCCTTACCCTTCTTGTAAGTGATCACATAGTCATAACCCATGAGTTGGGTAACCCATTTCCGGTGTGCTGGGGAGGAGACCCATTGTTCCAGAAAATGTTCCAAACTCTGGAGATCAGTGTTGATGCATAAATAATTCCCTAATAGAGATGGTTGCCACATCTGTACTGCATGCAAAATATCCATCATTTCCTGCTGAGATGCTGCTAAATGCTTACCGGAAAGGTCTCGTGAAGGCGGCAAGCTCACTGGTGCAACAAAGACACCTAAAGATCAATCCCAGGAAGTAGTGGAGACCGTTGGGGGGTGCATCTGAATGGAATGGAGCGGAGCGATGACACCACGTAAATTCTTCTTAAGGATCTTTTCCAGGCGATGTGAACTGATGATGCAAAGAGACCCTGGGTGTAAGCCTATAAATTTGTGTTGTGTCCCATTGGCTGAAAACTGCATCCAAAGTTCATCAAAATCCCATAAGATGGGGCCAAGTGTGCGTAACCATTGGATGGCCAGAAGCACATCACATCCACCTAAGGACAAGGAAAACATGTCAGAGCATAGGTTATAATCTTCCATAGAGATACGCACATTGTGACACTTCCCCTTGCAAGGTAAGGTGCCCCCATTGGCAACCATGACTTCAAAGTTGGAGCAAGGATGGACAAAACAATCAGCATGTTTGGCAATCCGAGGGTCAATGAAGTTATGAGTGCTACCAGAATCAATGAGTATGGTAAGAGGGAGCTTCTTGAAGTATCCCCTGACCTACATTGTTTGTTGGGTGGTGACACTGGTTACAACATGGAGAGAGATCTCAGGTGGGTTGTCTTTAGATGGGGTGTCAACAGGTAGGTGTTGAATGTCAACCTGATCATCTCCTGTATTTGGAGCTTCTTCACCAAGTTTAGAGGTAGGCGGAGAATCCACATCCAAGAGATAGAGCTTTTGTTGAACAAATCTATGTCCCGAGTGAATTTCTCATCACAATTATAACAAAGCCCTTTTTCTTGGCGTGCCTGCATATCGGTTTCAGACAAATGCTTGATAGGAGTTGGTCGAGGCGCTGGCGGGATGGGAGGTCGTTGAGAACCCATATTTCGGAAGGGAACAAAAGTGGGTTTGGAGCGTTGTTGGGCTGCAATCTTGTCTTCTGCCAACTTAGCCAAAATTAGGACTTCCATCATTGTGTTGGGACATAACATTTTAACCTCTGACCGGATTTCATCCTTAAGACCACTGATAAAACAACTCCTGTAGAATTCATCAGACAATCCTTCTGTGTGATTGGCTAGTTTCACAAATTTTGTCTGATGCTCTCTCACTATGCCAGTTTGGTGAAGTTTAGTGAGTGCTCCTACGAAGTCATCAAAAGCACTAGGACCAAATCGTCGCAAAAGGAGTTGGCAAAACTCTGTCCAGTTTGGCTCGGGATGAGCTTTGATGTACCAATGGTACCATTGAAGGGCTTCTTGTTCCAAATGAAAGGATGCAAGTAGAACTTTATGGACATCAAAAGTATTATGCATACTGAAATATTGTTCTACTCAGTATATCCCTCCAGGCGGATCAGTACCATTAAAGTGAGGAAAATCAAGCTTCGGCCCACAAAAATTGCTGGAAGAAGAGAACCCAATGGCTGCAAAAGATTCTAGCTGTCGGTTATTGTTCATGGTTGAATGCTGAAGATGGAGACTGAGAAATGTTTCATACAGGTCTTGGAGTTTGGTTTGGATGGCTGCAAGTGCTTCCTCCATGGATTTTGCTTCTACGCGGGTGACAACCACAACTAGGAGTTTTTTTTTTTTTTTTGGGGGGGGGAATGGATAGAAAAACATAAACAAAAGCTTATTTAGTAAAGCATTTTTGGATTTGGGAAAAACACGGATGGGTAATTGGGGTTTGACTAGGTTTGGGACACTTTCTGATGGATAGGGAAGCAAAGAATGGGGATTTCAGAATCAGGGTGAAAGAATGAGAAAATTTGATAGAGAGGGACAAAGAAGCAGAATTAGGAAAGGAACACGGTGGCAAAATTTGAAGGCGTTTGGGTGAAAATTGAAGGAGTTATGGAAAACCCTAAAAATAGACAAATGTGGGATTTCTGGTCTTGGGAAGTGGAATTTGGGATAGGGTCTTCAAAAATGAAATATGCAGAATGGGATTGTAGGGGTGTCAGTGAAGTTTCAGGGAAAACAGAGTTGAAACAAGGGAGATATGGCTGAAAAACATATTTTTTTTCATAAATGGATTGGCAACAGCGCGGAAGGGATCCGCAACAGATGGATCTGCAATGACATGAAAGGGATCGAAAATGGCTGGATCTGAAACGACGTCTGGATCTGGAACAAATTTCAGAATAGATCTGAGATGGCTGGATCTGGAGCAGAAGTGATCAGCAACAGTTCAGCTGAAAATAGATATGGACACTAGGTATGCGTGGCTTCCTATCGGTTTAGGGGATTCACTCGACCACCAATTTTGTCCGACGGCTTGCGTATTGGGGCAGTACCCCTCACTCCACGGCTCATGTAAAACCGATAACCGCTTTGCCACAAATGACAGCTCTTGGTTTACCTCACAGGTGGGAACTAGTCAATCAGTTAGGGGTCGTTGCCCTTTTCGCTGGTAGGTGCTCTCAATGGGCCAGCTACTTTGGGGTTCTTACGGTACTCCTCACAATGAGTTTTAGGGATTATGCCCAAGTACTTCCCACAGTTAAATGGATAGGGATTATTCCCAGATCCAAACTTGCAACAGATGCGAAAAAAAAAAATTGGTAGAAATTCCACCCAATGAGCCCAAGAAAGTGCTCTGATACCAGATGAGAGGAACCTACAATTACACGAGATATCAGAAATAACAAAACTCAGAATCACTTTTATATTGATCATAGGCCACTTCGAGGGGGCAACCTCCTTTGAGCAAGCTCAATACAATTAACTTCACGGTGCCTTCATAGCCCTCAACACACACTTATATACTAAGTCTAGGTGCCAATACTATGGGTCAAAACCATGGGCCATTACAAACTATGGATCAACAAAACTACAGGTGAATTACAAAGCATATGCGCCAACAACAATAACACAAACTATGGATCAACAAATACCATGGGACGACTTACAAAGCATATGCATACAACAACAATATACTAACAAAGTAAAGACATGGGTTCCTAACAAAACACTCCTCGGACGACGGGCATGGGTCATACCGAATTGATAAACTAATAGAGGGAAAAGGCAACGAGAATCTGAGACAATTGCATAGTGAAATGCATACACAACGAATCAAGGTTGAATGTGGTAGCCCGCCATCTCCCATTGTGAAATGCATGCAGAATGAATCGAGCTTGAAGGTGGTCACCCTTGCCAGCTGCACTTCAAGCTTGAAGGTGGTAGCCTTGGGACTAGACATAGGTCGCAGGTTCGGATCTCCTCAGTTCAGTTCGTACCCTATTATTTTTTTGATGCAAACTATATGTTTTCTTTAATTTGCTGTTGACTTTAATTCTCTAGCATAGGAGGAGCCATTATGGTCAAGTTGCATTCCTAAAAAAAAGATGAACATTCACAACAAGCAGCATGTCTCTAATTGTTGTCAGTGTATGCTAGCTTAGTTGCAAATGTCATGCAAATGTCATGAATGGTAAATATACCAATTTGGAATGGTTTAATGTGAGGTTAAGGATATTGATTCCAAGGAAATTAAAGAGAAGGTTAAGGATATTGATTCCAGTGCATCATTTACTCAACCTTTGATGTTGTGGATACTGGAAATTGGTTATGAGGAGCAACCAAAAATCACAACAAGCACCAAGAAATTGTCAAAATTTAGACAACATGCGAGTGGGTTGTAGAAAGCCAGCATCGTTGCCATTCATTGAGCTCCTCTCTGTTTTGAGAATAATTTCATATTCTCTACTGAACAAGGCCAACCACATGAAGGTGGAAGCTCTTATGCCCCCCCCCCCCCTCACATCACTCTCAATTCCCCATACCCAATGCATGTACTTGAAAAAAACAAATATGTGCAAATTCATCCATATTTCATCATGAACTTTCATCCACTCTTCATTCAATAAATGCTAACATTCACTAAACCATTGTTTTAGTCGATCAACACATTCATTCAATAAAAGATAACATTCAATACACCATTCATTAATCATTCAGTCAACACATTCATTCAATAAAAGTTGAAATTCAATGAAGGTAACAGTTTACTACACTGAATCATTAAAACATTAGAACATTCATTAAACCATTCATTCATTGATTAGACCAAAAATAGTGGACGATATATTGTTATCAAAAATATTTAGACGCTGTTTTTCCTATCCTTCTTTTTATAAGTTTTTCTTCTCTTCAATGGTATATAATCTATGAGAGGACCATCTACATCATCTAGACTTTCTCTTCCAGTTCTTGGTTCTTTAGCAGGCGCTTTTGGTGATGTTTGCGATATCCTAGCTGATTGTTGTTCTAGACCTGGATTTTGCGGCAAGGGGTTCAGATTTGCTGCAACGATGTGAAAATGTTACATCGTTATATTTTTCTATTGTAATGACAAGTTTTTCATTTAAAAAATTTCATTACGAAGGTGTTTTTTTACCAGGTGTGACCAAATCATGTTGTTGATGTTCTTGTCCAGTCTCAACCTGTACAGTTTCACCCTCTACATGCTTTGTAGTTGAAATATGGTGAACTACAATTAATGGTCACCATTTGCAATGCTATACATAAAATTGTAGCATATGAATAAATTCATTACCGGGATTTGAAGCTTGATCATCGATTTGTTGTTGTCCCTCCTCGACATTAATGGGATCATTACTTTCCTATTAAAAACAGAGTCAATATTTTACATCAAGTATTTGGAACGAAAATATTCCACAAGCGACAAATCTTCCTTAAACTATATGGATTCTATATACCTGTGCATCGGATGGATTGGTACCACAAGACTGTGTTTTCCCAGATAAGCTTCTTCTACGTTCAACAATAGCTCCAAATCCTTCCTGGAAGCCAAGCTTCATGTCTTCCTCTGTGGGTATGTCACGTCCCCTCCCATCCTACCAACTAGATGGAGAGGATCGTGAGGTTAAACCGGACATCCACCCCATACATAGTAAACAAACATTCAAATTAAAATAAACTTATAGATATGACAGTGTAGAACGGACGTGATACTAAACTAGGCATCTAGCCCCATGAGCTTATTACATAAGCATTCACATAATATAATAGAGAAATGTAGATGCATAACTATTTTTATAACACAACGGAAGTAACATCATTTACACCATCACCATACATTCAGATATCCATCAATTAAATAATTTCAATAATATACAGGAGAATACTTATCTTATAACAGTAGCCCCAAGCAACTGGCTATGCAACTGCAACGTTCCACCCAACCGTAGGCCAGTGTGCTCCTCAATCTCTCAGCACCACTGGCACCCCCGAGTTGGGCATGATCTCTACAAGGAACCAAGGAACAAGAGACTCACACATAGCCAAGCATACACCAAGATGAGCCAAGCCAATCTACAATTGGGTTTATCAGGCTGCTAGGAGATGGAAAGGAAGAATTGCTAAGCTACTGAGCTCAACCACAGAGCTATGGGTACCCCTCCCAGATCTATTCAGCTTGGCACTCACAATGCCTACACACCTAACACAAGGAAGTATTCTCTTCACTGCCACACAGTCCCTCAAGCCATACCTTCCTTTCTAGTGCTCTCAGGGTGTGCATAGAAAAGTAGCCATCCCTCTTGATCTTCTTGAGAGGTTACTCCCTTCACTAGGTTTATCAAGCCAATTCTGTCCACTACCACTCCAGTTTCTTACTCACAGGTTCACATCAAAACAAGGATGCACATATCAGCAAACTACTCTTGCTGGGCATGAGAAAAACGTTTCAATAGTGGGATGCATGAGATGGGGTTTCCTGGGCTTCAGAAAAACGTGGGTAGACTCAATAGGCATGGCAACTGGGAAATTCGACTCGGAGAGCAAAACCCATTCCAGAAAAACGCCCCAGGGGCAAAAACAACCTCTCCCTTAGTCCCAATTCGCGTCCCTCCTTCCCCAGCTATTGCACAATCCAAAAATGAGTTCCTGGGCATGGAAGAACACAGGGTTATGGTGAAAAACGTGAAGATAAATTCCAGTGAGCTCAATCTGCGTGAGAGGAAGAACATAATGGATAAAGAATTGCCTTAGGCAGCATTTCGTGGGGGTTTTTTTTACCCATCAAGCCAAAAATATGATTTTCAGGTTGATGGCTTGCCCATGCACGAAATCCGACTGCCATACTTCTCCAATCCCAAGACATTAACTGCCCCAACCAATCTTTGGAAGAATTAAATGATTGGGTGCATGGGACAAAAATGGATAGTTAAGAGTTCATGGGTTTTCTTATTGACACATGCGCTAACCCTAGTGGCTCAAGGGTTTGGTTATTTCCCCTCCCTATTCCTTGTAGAATCATGCCCCATCATTTTGTTGCATTGCATAGCTAGTTGTGGGTTTTTCCATTAAAATTCATATTTACATGATGTCTTATTTACATTGTGCCCATCTCGCACAAGATCCATAGGCATCTATTTTTAATTGCCGATACAAAATGCTAATTCAATGGTGGGGCCTTGGCCTTGAGCTCCTCACCATGATCAAATTACAATATTTACATCATTTACGATCTAATACAAAGGGGGTCAAAATGGGGACATTACATTCCCCTCCCCTTACATTAGCACTGTCCTCAGTGTTGTGGGGAAAATGCACCTATAGTTCAGGGGAGAAACTACCAACTTGCGGTGATAAAGATAGACTTACAAGCATTCTGCAAGTACAACAAATAAATGAAGAGATTAGGGTTTAGAGATGTAGGCACCTTATTCAGAAGGTTGATCCTAGCTTTGCCTCCCTCGCTCTTCAATGCTTATCCAGTGTCGCAATGCCCAGACCTGCAAAACAACTTGATACCTTTCTCAAATACATTTGACTACACATATAAGACTGATATTCTTAATAGAAAGAGACATCAGATTATAAACAAACTGTAATCAAATCCAAGACACATTAATAGGTCATATTTGGAAAGAGAAGAACGTCTGATCTTTATTAATGAATGAAAGCAAGTACATAAAATTATACCTTCCTTCAAGCTTGGCACTTCACGAAACCTAGATTCAAGATCTCCTGCTTCCTTTCTCCAAGGATCCCAGCCTCTAAGCAATTGTACTAGGGTTTACCAAAACTTAAGCACAAGTGAGGGGATGAGGGTCTCCATCCCTCCAGCATAACTTTGCAATTGGGCTTGGTCCCTTCACATGGCCCTTCTACCCTCCTTATATAATCAATGAGGAAGAGGAAAAGAAGTTATAACCACTCAAGAGGTTTCCCAACCAACTTAACTTACTCGAATTTCGAGATTTTGACCAAAACAGGTGTGTACTCTACTCTATAGTAGACAAAGTCGCGTACATATGGCAATGGGCGCTACTTTGAATGAGGTAAAGTCGCGTACACACCCTACTATTATAACAGTAGAGTCACGCTCATAGTGAAAAATGGCCAAAAAAAGGCTTTTCTGCTCATTTTCAGGAGATGGTTTGGTCTGGAAAAATGTTCCTAAGGGTCATATACATCAAATGGGTCAAGAATGAGGTAATTTCAACCATTTTTAGTGTCCCAAATGACTCCTCCATCCACAAATGTCCTGTTGTGTGACTGAACTTGATCTCAAGAAGTGTCGTCATGCGACCAAGGGAAGCAAGTGTCGTCACGGACGGAGAGGTGTCATTTCAAGTTATAACACTCAGTGCTCATCAAAATTGAACAAGAATGGATATGCCACCCTCATTGCATCCTCCAGCTCCCATGTAGCCTCATCGGGACCGTAGTGCTTCCATTGCACCTTTACCTGTCCGAGTGCTCAGTTCCGGAGCAATGTTACTTTCTTGTCTAGGATGCGCAATGGATCGGTTTGGAATTCTCCCTTTGGTTCCACCTGGATCACATCCCAATTAATCACATGGTTAGGATCATGTACATATTTCTTAAGCAAAGAGCCATGAAAAACGTTATGAGCTTTAGTGCTAGCAGGCAAGGCAAGTCTATATGCAACTGGCCCTATTCTTTCAAGCACTTCAAATGGTCCGCAATATCTAGGTGATAGCTTGGCACAACTCCCAAGCTTCAAGGAACTCTTCCTTGATCTCACTCTAAGATATACATGATCCCCAACATTGAATTCCCTATGCACTCTATGCTTATTTGCATAGCTTTTCTGTCTATCTTGGGCTGCTTTTAAATTTTGCCAGATCTTTGCAACCTCTTGTTCCATTTCCTTAAGCAATTCTGGCCCAAGTACAATTCTGTTCACTGGATTGTCCCAAGTCACTGGTGTCCTACACCTTCTGCCATACAAAGCCTCATAAGGACTCATTCCCAATGATGCTTGTTTCCCATTGTTATATGCAAATTCTACCAAGTGTAGATAATCCTCCCACTTGGATGGTTTGTCCATTACATACATGCGGAGCATGTCTTCAAGCACCCGATTTACTCTTTCTATTTGCCCGTTTGTTTGAGGATGGTACGCGGTGCTAAAGTTCAACTGTGTACCCAAATCTGCAAAGAGACCTTTCCAAAAATTGGAAGTGAACTTGGTATCCCTGTCAGAAATTATTGCCTTAGGAAACCCATGTAATCTGAAAATTTCCTTCATAAAAATATTTGCAATGGCATCGGCTTTATGTGTGGACTTAACCGGTACGAAATGTGCTTCCTTTGTTAACTTGTCCACCACAACCATGATGGAATCATGTTGTCTCTTAGTCATTGGCAATCCTGTAATAAAATCCATGGAAATTATTTCCCACTTCCATTCCGGAATTGGCACTGGGTGCAATAAACCTGCTAGGTGTTGGTGTTCAACCTTCACCTGCTGACATTCCATGCATTTAATGATGTATTCAGCGACGTCCTTCTTCATGCCTAGCCAAAAATAATATTTTTTTGCTGTAGCAATTGTCTTCTGATATCCTGGGTGACCAGAGTATGGGGCTTTATGGATCTCATCCATAACCATTCTCCTTAAATCTGCCGCATTTGGAACATAGACTCTATTCTTGTAAGTAAGAAGTCCGCCTTCTTCCAAATGATAGCCCTCAGACTTCTTTTCAAGGTTTTGTTGCTGCAATTTGCCCTTTATCTGCTCATACACTTCGTCCTCACCCATATGGTTCACAATTTGCTGCCTCAAATCCGGTTGGCAAGTACTAAGCACTGCCACATGTATTTCATGCACCTTCCTGCTGAGTGCATCAGCCACTTTGTTTTCTTTCCCCTTTATGTGTTTGATTTCGAAATCAAATTCACACAAAAATTCCAACCATCTAGCTTGCCGAGCATTTAATGTTGGCTGATCAAACAAGTATTTCAGACCACAATGGTCTGTCCTTAACTCAAATTTTCTTCCCATTAAGTAATGCCTCCACATCTTTAAGGCATGTACTATGGCTGCAAGTTCTATATCATGAGTAGCATAGTTCTTCTCATTCTCCTTCAACTTTCTTGACTCATAGCATATCATGTGGTTGTTTTGCATAAGAACTCCTCCAAGTCCTTGATTGCATGCATCGGTACACACCACAAAGTCTTTTTTTGGGTTTGCAATTTTCAAAATTGGTGCACTTGTAAGAAGATTCTTCAACCGTTGAAAACTTTCCTCACATCTTGGCGACCATTCAAACTTTATCCCCTTCTTTTGCAAAGAAGTGATTGGGTTGGCAACCTTGGAGAATCCTTCGATAAACCTCATGTAGTAACCAGCAAGGCCCATGAAAGATCTCACATCAGTCACATTCCTTGGAGTTGGCCAATTCATAATGGTTTCAATCTTCTCAGGGTCTACAGATATTCCTTCGTCGGAGATGATGTGACCCAAATAATGAATTCTATCTTTATAAAAGTCACATTTGCTCAACTTTGCATACAGGTTATGCTCCCTTAATAATTGCATTGTCATTCTCAAATGTTCTTCGTGCTCTTCTTCATTCTTAGAATAGATGAGAATATCGTCTAGGAATACAAGAACAAACTTGTCCAAATACTTGCTAAAAACATTATTCATGAGACACATGAATGTATCTGGTGCATTTGTGAGACCAAATGGTACCACTATAAACTCATAGTGTCCATACCTCGTTCTAAAGGTTGTCTTATGAATATCTTCTTCTTTGATTCTTACCTGATGGTAACCAGACCTCAAGTCAATCTTTGAAAATACCTTTGCTCCTCTCATTTGATCAAAAAGGTCATCAATTCGGGGCAATGGGTATTTGTTCTTCACCGTGACCTTGTTCAACTGCCTGTAGTCGATACATAACCTGAGTGTTCCATCTTTCTTTTTCACAAAAAGAACAGGTGCTCCCCACGGGGACACACTTGGACTAATATATTTCTTTTCTAGAAACTCTTGTAATTGCATTTTCAATTCTAGCAATTCCGGTGTACTCATCCTGTACGGTGTTTTAGACACTGGTGCCGCTCCTGGCACAAGTTCAATTGTAAAGTCAATGTCTCTCTTTGGAGGGAGTCCTGGAATCTCATCAGGAAAAACATCCCTGAATTCTTGTAATACATGATAGTCGTCCAATTTAAGAGTTTCATTCTCTGTTGTCTCTAAAATGTGGGCTGCATCAACTTTGACATCCCTTCCTGCAAAACTTCTTCAGCTGCATGGCTGAAACCTGTCTAACAGAAGTCACCTTTGGAACGCCTTTTACAACCCTCGGGTTTCCTTCTTCGTCCATGCATTCAAATGTCTTATTGTAGCAGTCAAGTTTAACCCTGTGTGCTTCTAATCAATCCATTCCAATAAGAATATCATAGGAACCCAGTGGTAAAATATTCAGATCTGCATAGGTGAATAGCCCATCCATTTCCAATGGACATTTCTCTACTATTTCACTAACTTTTCTCTTGGTTCCAGTGGCTAGTTGAACTAACCATGATTTACTATGCTTTAATTTCTTGAAAGCACAAACCTCAACAATTCTAGGAATGACATAACTGTGAGTAGATCCAGGATCAATCAAAATAGAAACAGATTGCTTAGCAATCTTACCTTCAACTTCAACCACAGTTGACTGATGATCTGCTTGGCGGTTGTCTAGTGCTGCATAGATTCTAGGGATTGTCCTCGCCACTTGACCCACAGTTCCAGCTCCCTGGATGTTGTGAACTTGATTTGCATTCCCATTCCGAAGTGGACAATTCCTAAGCATGTGGTCTCCTCCACAACCCCAACATTGAAGTGGTTCTCTTGGTTCCTTTGGATCTCTTGGCTTATCTCCCATCATCCTAGTTGGCTTAGTCACCACCTGTGGTGGTTGCCTTTGCTAATTCCGAAATTGAGGAGGCTTGAACCCCTTCTTCCTTTGATCAAACTTCTCATTTTTCTTATCTTTCCATGCCTTATGGAATTCTGGTTTTCTTCTGTTTTGATCAAAGCAATACTTGGCCTTTCTTATGGCCTCCTCTAGAGTTCGAGGTTCATCAAACTCAATTCTATCTTTATATGACTGGGGCAGTCCACTTAGGAAATGCTGAATTTTCACCTTATCATCTCGAATGTACTTGACATACCTCAGCAGCTCCAAGAACTTGTTTGCATATTCTTCCATGGTCAATTGTCCCAATCTCAGCTCATGGAACTCTTAGATCTTATCATCATAGTACCTATCAGAGAGGTACTTCTGCTTGAGGTATTTCTTGAACTGCTTCCACACGATCTTCCTTTCATTGATCTTCTTCACTTGCCTGGTGTGTTCCCACCATATAGATGCTCTTCCATTCAAGTTGAAGATGGCAACCCTTGCCTTCATATTTCCCGAGTAGTCTTGGACTTGGAAATATTTTCTCATCCCAAGAAGCCAAGCTTCAGCTTCTTGACCAGATTTTACCTCTCCGTCAAATGTAGGAGGTTTTGCCTTCTTAAATTCCCCATGTGAATTGTTCTTGTAGTGCTTCTTCCTCTTGCTCCTGTGGGATGAAGAACTTGAACCCTCAATGGATTCTTCCGAGTCAGATGATTCATTAGAAGATATTTCTGGAGTATATGTTCTGTCTGTAGAAACTCTTATTGGGCTACTGGCCCTCTTGCGGGGAATTCCTCCTAGAACTACTCCCACCCCTTTCTAGATTTGATATCTGATGCCCAGAGTTTATTTTCCTTTGGATGTCTGTTAAACTTTGAGCATGGCTGCATTCAGCTGATTTTGTTCTTCCTGAGCTTTAATCATCCTTTCATTATCTTCCCTACAGCTTTGCAACTCCACCCTTAGGCTTCTCATGGTGGCTGCAACATCTGGAGGGGTCTCTTGATTTCTTCTCCCATTAGATTCTGTTTTAGCATTTTCAACATGTATGTTCTCCCCCATGGCATCTGTCTCAGGCTCATAGGGATCCTGTGCATCATCCATGATGTTGATTTTCTTGGCCCAACCAAGGTCCAAAATTCGTTGCCTGTATTATCTAGAGTGTTACCCTGCTGTAACTGTGACTCTCTGAAATGTGTTTATCAACACAATTGTTAGCTGCATTACATTCTCAGAGTTCACAAATTACTTCATGCACGTGGGAAAACATTACGTTGACAATTTGTGAAATCATAGAATTCTCTTACAACCAATGACATACGAGGAGAAAAACAAAAAGGGGGTCAAGGGAGATTTTTTTTTTTTTTTTAGGAATCATGCCGCATCGAGCGGTTCATTGAATTCTACCACAACAGGCAGTTCGCTGAATCCTTCCGCAACGGGCAGTTCACTGAAGCCTTCCACAATTGCGGGGCCATTCAGCAAAGGCTCCCGCAGTTGCGGGGCCATTCGGCGAAGGCGCCCACAGTTGCGGGACCATTCGGCGAAGGCTTCCACAATTGCGGAGCCATTCGGCGAAGGCTCCCACAATTGCGGAGCCATTCGGTGAAAGCTCCCGCAGTTTCAGGGCGGTTCACGGCTTGCCTCCATTGCGGGGCGGTTCGTTGAACGCTTCCGAAATTTTAGAGAGGTTCGTGGAAGCCTTTCGCAATTGAGGAACGATTCGCCAAAGTCTTCTGCAGCTGCGGAACGATTCGGCGAAGTCTTTCGCAGTTGCAGAACGATTTGGTGAAGTCTTCTGCAGTTGCGGAACGATTCACCGAAGTCTTTGGCAACTTCGGAATGACTCACCGAACTTTTCCGCATTTCGAAACGATTCCCAGAATCCTTCCACAATTTCGGAAGAGAATTCCTTCCGCAAAAATTTCCCTTCGACGCCGACACTTAGAAAATTTTTCCGCATTGTGGAACAACTCGCAGAATCCTTCCACAGTTTCAGGACGACTGGCGGAATGTTTCCGCAGTTTCGGGGCAACTTCTCGAAACAGACTTAAACCAAAATTTTTCAAAAACTCTAAGAAAAATTCAAAATCTTCCCTTCTTTCAGTGATGACTGGATTTGGCCCATAGAGGTCCAATGCTGCAACCAGTAGCTCTGATACCATTCTGTCACGTCCCCTCCCATCCTACCAGCTAGATGGAGAGGATCGTGAGGTTAAACCGGACATCCAGCCCCATACATAGTAAACAAATATTCAAATTAAAATAAACTTATAGATATGATAGTGCAGAATGGACGTGATACTAAACTAGGCATCTAGCCCCATGATCTTATTACATAAGCATTCACATAATATAATAGAGAAATGTAGATGCATAACTATTTTTATAACACAACGGAAGTAACATCATTTACACCATCACCATACATTCAGATATCCATCAATTAAATAATTTCAAGAATATACAGGAGAATACTTATCTTATAACAGTAGCCCCAAGCAACTGGCTATGCAACTGCAACGTTCCACCCAACCGTAGGCCAGTGTGCTCCTCAATCTCTCAGCACCACTTCCACCCCTGAGTTGGGCATGATCTCTACAAGGAACCAGGGAACAACAGACTCACACATAGCCAAGCATACACCAAGATGAGCCAAGCCAATCTACAATTGGGTTTATCAGGCTGCTAGGAGATGGAAAGGAAGAATTGCTAAGCTAGTGAGCTCAACCACAAAGCTATGGGTACCCCTCCCAGATCTATTTAGCTTGGCACTCACAATGCCTATACACCCAACACAAGGAAGTATTCTCTTCACTGCCACACAGTCCCTCAAGCCATACCTTCCTTACTAGTGCTCTCAGGGTGTGCATAGAAAAGTAGCCATCCCTCTTGATCTTCTTGAGAGGTTACTCCCTTCACTAGGTTTATCAAGCCAATTCTGTCCACTACCACTCCAGTTTCTTACTCACAGGTTCACATCAAAACAAGGATGCACATATCAGCAAACTACTCTTGCTGGGCATGAGAAAAACGTTTCAACAGTGGGATGCATGAGATGGGGTTTCCGGGGCTTCAGAAAAACGTGGGTAGACTCAAAAGGCATGGAAACTGGGAAATTCGACTGGGAGAGCAAAACCCATTCCAGAAAAATGCCCCAGGGGCAAAAACGACCTCTCCCTCAGTCCCAATTCGCTTCTCTCCTTCCCCAGCTGTTGCACAATCCAAAAACGAGTTCCTGGGCATGGAAAAACGCAGGGTTATGGTGAAAAATGTGAGGATAAATTTCAGTGAGCTCAATCTGCGTGAGAGGAAGAACGTAATGGATGAAGAATTGCCTTAGGCAGCATTTCGTGGGGTTTTTTTTTATCCATCAAGCCAAAAATACGATTTTCAGGTTGATGGCTTGCCCATGCACGAAATCTGACTGCCATACTTCTCCAATCCCAAGACATTAACTGCCCCAACCAATCTTTGGAAGAATTAAATGATTGGGTGCATGGGACAAAAATGGATAGTTAAGAGTTCATGGGTTTTCTTATTGACACATGGGCTGACCCTAGTGGCTCAAGGGTTTGGTTATTTCCCCTCCCTATTCCTTGTAGAATCATGCCCCATCGTTTTGTTGCATTGCATAGCTAGTTGTGGGTTTTTCCATTAAAATTCGTATTTACATAATGTCTTATTTACATTGTGCCCATCTCGCACAAGAACCATAGGCATCTATTTTTAATTGCAGATACAAAATGCTAAGTCAATGGTAGGGCCTTCGCCTTGAGCTCCTCACCATGATCAAATTACAATATTTACATCATTTACGTTCTAATACAAAGGGGGTCAAAATGGGGATATTACAGGGTACTTCATTGAATCGATCGGCTTGCATATTTGCTTATTATCGTTAATTAACATTTTACGGTGCAATAAAACGAAAAATAATTTTCAATTTATTATTTGTATTCATTGTTGGTTTCTTGAAACTTACAAACCGTGCCGCCAAATTCGAATAACCACCAGGGCCAAGCTTGTGCTGACCTATTTTTTCTAGTCTTTCCTTTGTGGCCTTTGATGTGTCTGGTAGACTATGCAAGTGTTGAAATACATTAGATGTTCCAAGTTCGATATAGAAATCAAGGATAATAAGGTTTATAATTACATTGCGGAAAGTATTGCATACCTCCCTGTGCCTGGTGTTAGCTTTCCTTCTCTTCTTAGAGCCTTCTCCTTTCCATCTTCCACTAGAGCTCTCCACTCCATTGCTGGAATCATTGGTGGGCGCTCATACCTATGGTTTCTTTTGAGGTGTGTCCTATATTGGTCTCGGATAACCTTCACATGTTGACAAGCCTTTTTCAAGACATTGGCATGACTGAAGGTTTTCTCCCCGAATAGGACAACCAACCGATTAGTGAGTTCATCTTTTAAATGTTTCGGTTGTCTATCCCACCTTGTTCGGATGGTGGGCCCGAAGATCTCCAAGCAAAAGTCATTCATATGTTTATAGAAAACATTGTTTCCTGCACAATGATCATGCCATGATCATAATTAGTTGATAAAAAATGTTTTATCGGTATATTACAATTAAATTATAAACACTAATTAACTTGATCAACTATGATTAATTACCTGGGATCGTCGGTATCTTTATTGGGATGAGATCTTCGCCCACCAAAATTGTTGTCTCCAGTGTTCCCGTGCTTTTGACACGGGAAGATCCTGGAAATGTAGCTTGTTCGACATCAAAATTGATAGGGGACTCGGTGTCGACCCCTTCTTGTGGACGATCCATTGTGTGTTGGTTAGTAGCGGCTGTTGCGCTCACAACGGGGGTCCGTGGTGTTTCGGAATGTGTTGCTGACTGTTCAGTCGACAACAATGGCGAAGGATTCGAACTACGTGGATTCGTTTGGTCATGATGCGAAGTCTCTCCACGAGCCTTGCTGGGGCCAACACCACCTTGACCAATATTGTGTGGTCCGTTATAATTCTGTAAATACACACCACGTCTTATATGTTCAATACTACCATATAAAAGAGAACATTATAAAGATTTAAACGAATTATTCTATGATTTAAGATTCCTCAACTTACTCGCAAGTTATTAGATTTATGTTCCAACAATGCAATCCTTTCTGTAATTGCGCTTGTTTGCGGAACTTGGATTACTAGAGAAAGGATTTCCACAGTATATCTATTCAACAATTTATCTGCCATCTTTAGCGGGTGTGCGGCTTCACCAATTTTTTCGCAATCATGAAGCACCTCTGCCACTTTAGGGTCTAACGGAAAATCTTGCGATGTTGATTCCTACTGCGATTCACTAGTGGGCTGCAACAAACATATATAAAGCACTACTTAGTTCTCTATTGATAGATTCCAAATTTTATATTAACGTATATAACACATCTATCATGATAGATTCGTAAAATTACAACATGGTTTACATTATCATAACGAAAATAGTATATCACACGAAAAATACATAACAAAATTAACATTATGCTACGTATTATATTGGTACAATTGAAATGAATTATACCTGCGACCTCAAGGATCGCGATCCACTCATTGGATCAATGGTCATAGGTGACTTGCCCCGATCTGCTAGTATCTGGGAGCTGCCCCTAACAACACCCTAATAAAAAAACATAGTGAAAGTCACCTAAACGATTCCAAAACTATTCATGAGAAAACACATCAAAAAAATTATTATTCATATTATATTTTTAATATTACAAAGATGTATACCCATTGCGCGGACCTTGGTGTGGTTGACTTTATGGAACCAACCTGCATAAAAAACATAGACTAGAAAATTACATAAACGAAACCAAAATATTCGTTGAAACATTAATATAATGCTAAAACATTTTGACCTATTTTAATTGTACAATTCAAATCAGGTCTACCTGTTTCCCCGAGGGTGTTGTCGTCTGATCAACATTCGACGGGTGTATTTCCCGATCAACGTTCTGCATCAAATATAAATTTCATTATATAAAACAAACCAAGTTATTAATAATGGAAAAATAAAGCAAATAAAAACTCTTTTTTCTTATTATATGTGTACTATTAGAAAGATGTATACCTGCTCCGTCGAGGAAGAAGTTCTCCTCCGACCATTTGTTGGCAGGGATTTATCCTGATCACTGGCCTACGAAGTAAATATGGGAAATTTAAACAAAATAAACTAACAAAAAATCCTTATGATGTTTAATTTATTACTAAAAGGTTGGGTAAAATGTTATATAGTAACCTTGTTTGTATCTACTTGGTTGACAGGGTAATTAATAAGCAACTCGTCCCCTGCAGATATTGTTTTAATATCAACTACAAAAACACGGTTCCCTTCACGCCCCTCAAATTTGCAGTTTGGTTGCTTAATTGTAGACCCTGGTTGTGTATTGTTTATAAACCCAGCAATATTCCCTGTGGCCTTTGGCCTTCCGTCCATGTACAACATTCCTCCTTTATTTTGATTTTTCTCTTTCAATTGTAAATAGTTTGTTGACAATCCATAGCTACGCATACTTTTTGTATATCGGACAAGGCACATCCAATCGTTGTAGTTGTATATGGGTCGAACATACTCCATCAATTCTGTACATGTCCCGTAACCGACCAAGATGCAATCCATGGAAAAAAACCCGAAACCATGTATCGACGATGGTGCAATTCGATATCTCCTCTCGTTCACACAAAAATCAGTGTTTGGTGGAGGACGATCCTTCAGTACCCATTGTTTCACTAAATGTTTGTCACTCAAGGGCACCTCTTCGTCGTCTTATGTCTCATCACCATAGGAACATGCCCCCCCTTGACCGTGAAAAAATTCATTGCGTCTATGGAATCTTCTTTTGGTTTTTTGAAATCTAGTTGATACAATTCTTCTAGACCTACTGGATGTCTCACTTTCCTCTCGCCTTCCTAAAGTCCCCTCGCTCGAGGAAGACAGATCAGACAAATACCTGTTTGGTTCTACCTACACCATTGGAAAAAGTTTAGATTCGACCGCAAGGCATAGCGCCTCTTAAAAGTTGACATGTATCACCTTTTATAATTTTACTTGATCCTCATACCCTTTGTCAACATGTAGGCATTCAAGTGATGATTGGAAGACGACCAATTTATCTTTCTTAAGAGTAGAAAATCATGCAATATTTATGAGTTGTTTTTTACTATTTGATTTAACGCTACATCGCACATGTAACACACATGTATCACACATGAAACACTACACATACACGTTACAGGATCTCCTCTAATGCTACAAGTCCTGGCTACTTAATGAAAACTATTTACCACATATTTGATTACCTTAGTGTAGACGTTTCTTGTAATATACTCAGAAGAGTTACTTTTAGAAATGACTATGCCTCTTAAAGGCCAGTCAACTCTAGGAACCAAGTGACCCTATGATAGGGCTAGTACAAACCAGAGAGAGAGAGATGACTGGGCTATGGTACGGTCAATCAAATAAATTCAGTGACAGTAAAAAGGCTCAGTACAAAGACCAACCAGTAAGGTACAAGTAAAAAAAAAAGAATGGGTATAAAGACTCACAACCCTTTGGACTAAGGGGGTGTACACTACCTCAAACGTGGACAAACTACCATAGTTATAACCACAAGACCAAAAACATAAAAGGCGGTACAAATCAATATATGAAATATCTCCTTGTAACTACCTCATATATGCAATATCTCCTTGTAACTACCTCATATATGCAATATCTCCCTGTAACTACCTCTTGTAACTCAAATAGTACCACCAAAAGGTATGATAGCATGCAATCTTCCAAACTAAGGTTAGGAGGGTGGTACGAAGTGGGTATAAAGACATATAACAATTTGGAGAAAGTGGGTATACCTCGAATGTGGAAAAACTACCATAGTACCCACAAGACCTAAAACATAAAAGGTGGTAGAAATCACAAGATATCCCAATATCAGTAAAACACCCAAAAGGTAAAAGGCAAGGTACTAGAAAAATATTATTGACAAAATGAAAGGACCATAAGACAATCGACCAAGGTGGGGTACAACCATTCATCTCTCTCTCAAATGTACCATTGTTCCATATAACTTGAAATACCATCATCACAGTAAACGGAAAAGTCCACATGAGTGATGTGATCACGTGGTCCTCTACACTACTCCTACGGTCAAGCGTTAGTGGCTCCATGAAGGGGTGTTTAGTCCCTTCAGAAGACCATCTAACTCAACCATCTCGAAGACCTAGGAGAAGAGGACATCACACATCATCAAATAAGTATTGGTAACTACCGTCTATGAACTCAAAAACCCTAAAGCAACCGAGTGTGTAGAAGGGGAGCTATGAAAAGACAAGGCTCGCAAGCCAAAAAAACAAGCTCAAAAAACTATACTGGGACCGATGTCACAGTAAGAGCTGAAACAAAAGTGGCCAGAATGCCAACAAGTAGCACTAAAAAGAAAAAGACCCTTTAAAAAGGTGAAAATGCAAGCAAACTTCCTAACTAGGAGCTGGAGACCTCGAAAAATCGTATCCTTCGCAAGGTGATGAAATCCAAGTCGAACAATACGAAGTGAGAGACCGAATTTGAAGGATATCCCTCTATCGAAAGGGATCCTGGGTAAAAGAGCCCTAGTAGAAAAGTCACTAAGCTACCTCGTTCATGACACGTCGGAAAAGGTTTTTGGCGCTTTTACCTTATCACCCTTGTATCACTAGTATGGTGGATGGAGAATACAAGGAAGACAATGATCGATGTTTCCATAGGGCTAAGTGGAGTGCGGCATTCCACATAGTCCGTCTGGTTCTCGATCTCGCGGCGGTTTAACCCCTGAAACCACAGGAGGCCCCTCCACAAACTGGTGTATGACCGTGTCAATAAATACTAGAGGATTTTGGTTCCCTAAAGGACAACAACTATGTCTTAGATGATAATGACAAGGGGAAATTATTTGGATGCCTATCCCCAGTGTCCTACCTAACTACCAAATTCTTTTGATTTCCTCAAGTGAGGTTATGGTGTGTTTAGCTAGGGGGTGTAAATTTTAGTGGTTGTATTACTCAATCGGGTGATGAAAGTGAAACTCTTCGTGTGATGACTGACTCAAACCATGCAAATTCATGTGAATAAGATAAGCCTTTCCTTTCAATGAATGCTAGCTAAGGTAAGGAGAGAGTTCTTTCAAACTATAACTACTCTTTCAAATTAAATGAATCCATTAACAATAACTTTCTTCTACTTCTAATGACTAAAATGCATGACAATGTTTAACCCTAATTAGCAAGCATAAGCACGACATTGTGATATTGTGAATAATCATGTATGGTAGGACACATTATTTCAATTTAAAACCCATTTAATGTATGCTAGGAGACTTAAATTACATAATTATCTCATAAGTATAAGCCCAAGAATATTTGTCTCAGTTGCGTGATGGAAGTGCAACTCGTGGTGTGATGACTGACTCAAACCATGCAAATGCATATGAATAAAATAAGCCTTTCCTTTCAATGAATGCTAGCTAAGGTAAGGATAGAGTTCTTTCAAACTATAACTACTCTTTCAAATTAAATGAATGCAACAACTATTCAAGTTCATTCATGGGACCTCAAGGAGAGCTTCAGATATACTCAAGTCATGCAAATGAATTCATCACATAAAACAAAGTGATAATAAATATAAGGAATTGTACATATCCATGTTCATAATTCTCTAGGAACACTTATAACATTCTTCAATCATTCTTCACAAAAACACAGGGATAGTAGAAACAATAAACTGCATATAAATCTTCATGAGCTTAATAAAAAAACAGTAACCACAACTGGGGAAGCTATACCACAACTTGTTTATTTATGACTATAAATACAAGAGTATCCTAATCATGAGCAATACATCCTTTACTTTTACATCATGAGAAATACTAATCATTTCCCCTTTAACTCGCATTGAGTACCTTGACATGAATTCCCCCAAGGTACTATATTCTAAGTGTTTAAGCTGCTACAGTACTACCCTAGTCGAAGACTAAAATTTCCATAATCCAAGTCATGATGGTTTGATTGAAGTCTGAAGTATGATGATGCATGCTTACCTTTTATGAATTTACTAACCCTGATGAATGATACAATGAAAGCCAATTTTAAGAAGATGAAGACTTTAAAACAAACCATAATAGCCTGAAATACTTCCTAAACCAGAACAACAAAAATGGGTAAGCAAAATCGAAGTTCCATTTTCTGTCGAGGTGGCTTACAAATTGATTTAAATTTGACTGCAATGGCACCAACTACAATTTTAGGTCTATATAATTATGTTCCTTTTATATATATATGTTTCCAATCCGTCAAATGTTTCGTTACTTTGTACCCTGGGGCCACTTTCTGGAAATTATCATCTTCAAGTAGCCTCGACGGAAAACGGAACTTCGATTTTGCTTATATCATGATGCTAATGGTGTTATAGGATCTATCTCACATGGTTCTACTTCATAATGGGATGGGGCCAATTAATCTTACTTTCAAAACTCATATGGTGGCAATGATTGATACATTCTCATTCCTCACATTCTACACTGCCCAAACTTTTCTAATTGTATGAAAATTGAAGCTTTCAATTTTATCCAAACCATGTAAGGAGAACTTGACCTAATTGCAATTTTTATAATCTACATGGAAGGTATGTCAATTTATAGACATGGCAATTTAATTTATAGACAGGGAAATTTTTAGCCGTAGTATAGTTATCAACCTAATCCTTCGCATATCAAGGAAATCTAATTTATAGAGATAGGGCAATTCAAAGAGGATGATGATTTGGTTGACATCCATACCAGATTGATATTTAATTTGTTGCTGAGTTATTTAACACGTAGACCGTATGACTTGAATCTGGGTGAGACCCAATTCTGCAACAAATTTCAAAAGATAGAAGAGCAAATTGAACTCACCCATATTTTTTTTCCTAGCCCCAAGTAGGATTTATCTATGAAGAAATGGCTATCGGAGATATATAGAGAAAACATGATCTTGCACTACTCTATGGAACTTTGACAGGCCCCATGAAAAAAACTCCAAGTCATATCTAGATTCACTGCTACTTCACTAATAACACAGGGAACCTTCAAAACTACAATGTGGGTGGCCTTAAGTCTTTCTTTTTGCATTCACGGTTTGGTTGGTTAACTTAACATCCCTCCAATTCACAACAACTTTTTGTGGCATTCATTTAATTTGGTGGAGGCTGAGGCATTCATTTCAAAATCGGAGATGGAGGCTACTTCCATGCCGAGACTTGAGGAAAGTTTAAAGTATGGTGATTTTAGTTTACAAAAACTACTACTTTGGGACTGTTTTGGGACTGAGGTCTGCTCAGGAGAGGCTACAGCTTGTTATATGAGTTGAAAATTGTGTTATGTTAGGGTTTGGAGCAGAAAATGAAAATATTTATACTTTAATGCATAAATAAATTCCTAAATCAATTCTAGAAACAAAATAGTATAGTTGTGACAAGGTAAAATTTAAACATAATTTTCATCTCTTTCAACTTTAACACTCCCAAAGGTCCCTGTGTTAAAGTTGAAGTAGACAAGGACAATAAATAACAATAGCATTAATAAAGTAATGAACAAGTTAAATAGAACTAACAACTAGCATCAGTAATGTTGGTTTAGACCTTCCTTATAATCAGATATATTTTTCAATAAACCGTTTCTGCAATAGCTGACAGCCACCAGGGATCAACAACGTATGCCCTAGCAAGGCCCATAGGCTCAGAGTAGAGGCCAAAGATAGTTTGGATAGTCCTGTTCCTATGGATACTGATTCTGAAGATAAGCATAATGACGGGGTTGGAACTAGTGGATTGTCTCTTGAAAATATGAGTAATGAACGCTTTCTAAAATTAAGCATTTCACATGCCATGGTGTTTGTGCATCTGGCAACGGAAAATCCTGAAACTTGTAGAATATTTGTTGAGAAAAATGGCATTGAATCCCTTATGAGGTTCTTGACTCTTCCAAGTATTCCGCTATCTTCAAAAGGGATGTCTGTAGCTGTGCACATGGTTATAGTTTGCAAAGCATTCACACAACAACACTTAGCTGCCCTTGCAAGGGTATTTTGTGCTCATCTGAAGGAACATCTCAAGACTACATTAAATGTTTTGGATCATGTTGCAGGGACTAATGTATTAACTGCAAAAGATGGACTGAATCAGAAAGTATTTTGGTGCTTGTTTGTGGTACAATTTTTTGTCTTTCTAGCTGATGATACTAAAGAGAATCGATGGTTGGTAGCATTAACGGTAGAGTTTGGAAATGATAGCAAGGATGTGCTTCTTGATATTGGGATGATACATCAAGAAATACTATGGCAAGTTGCACTTACTGAGGATTCAAAGGCACTGCTAAAGAAAGATGATGGCAATGTTTCCAGTAGTGTCACAACTGATTTGGATGCGCATGCAAATGAAATTGATGATCACTTGCCAACTTTTGTTGGACACTATGTGGATCTTATTTTGAATCAACATAGGCAATCATCTGTTTGGAATGGTGCGCATTTTAAATATAATAATTTGACCCAATTACTGCTTCATTCATAGGGGGCCTTTAAAAAGAACGATATAGGTCTATGGGCAGCTTATTAAAAGTAGTTATTTCCAGTCTAGCCGTAGCTTCCAATGGAGGTTTAGATTCAGTCAATACAAATAGGTGTTCCCTCTCCTACCTTCCCCCCTATGAAAAGAGGAATGAGTGCAAGTTTATGCTCGACCTATTATTATTTGCTGTTAGCTCGGATTGGTGCTTTAATGCAATAATGGAAACCTTAAATCGATCCTGTGTGAATACAAGTACTCAGTCACATTGAGAGCTTGGTAACTCTGCTTTATTGGGGTCATTAGTAATAGCCCCTTGTAGCTAGGGTTTTACCCCTAGCTTGTGCCAATGAGCACCTACTAAGGAGAATGGACTCCTTAGTAGCAGTTCAGTATATTAAACTAATTATGCAAAAAACAAAAATTAAATTATTTCTAAGACAAGCATGAAGCATAAACACCAAAATGAAAGAATGACTTTGTATTGATGTTACCTTGAGTGTCAAGGTTGGTGAAGCCCTTTGCAGTGTCCAAGAGGATGCTCCAAGCTTCAAGAATGCTCCTTCTCCTTCTCCAAGGTTGGGAATGGGCCAAAGGTGGCTCTCAAGGTGAAAATAGTTCAAAGGTGAACTAGGGTTTCGAGAGAGATTTTGGCAGAGTAAGGGTGCTTGTGATTGTGGATATCAAATAAGGGATCTCCATCACCTATTTATAGTTTTTTGGTGGTGGAGTGCTGACCCATGGTTTTAGGAAACACATGGTTTTAGGCAGCTGTATAGGGTTTTTTCCTCCTTTTCCTCATTATTTTATATTTTTTATTCCTTTTTAGGGGATTTTTGCTATTTTTGGAGGAAAAGGGGGTTTTTTAGCCTTTTTAAGGCTATTTTGAGGGTTTTTTGGCCTTTTGGAGGCATTTTAGGCCTTTTGGAGGCTTTTTAATGGGTTTTTTGGGATTTTTAATGGAAATATGGTAGGAAAATGGACAAATGAGTCATATAATGTGGTAAATGAGCTAGTGAGCACTTTTTGGGTGTTAACACCCCTGCCCCCCCCATTCATGAATCAGGGAGTCCATTGCAAGAACCTCAACTTTTTGATCTAATACATCTATTTCATGATATTGGTCACAGTGCTCGACTTCAACGAAGGTTGAACATTGATTCCTATGCCCGAGGACAACAAGCCTATGTTCGTCAACCACAGTATTCTCATTCTGATGAAGGCCCTTCCAGAATCAAAATGCAAGGCAATAAGGAAAAGTCACTACATTCTTTTTGCTATGAGATATGAAGGCCGTCATTTTCAGTTCATGACAAAGAGGTGAGGTTTCACCCATCAAACTAAAAAAAACAGTAGATGCAATAAGATAAAAATACCCCAATGTAGATTGAAAGGTTCTACCTCAATGTAGATTGAATTAGCAATGAAACCCTCTTAGAAGATCGAATTAGCAATGAAACCACAGTGATTTGATACCAAATTTTTAAATTTTTCAAATCAAAACAATTTAGGGCTTGGTACTCACGGAGGTGGGAGGCATTTCCGGCTCCTCTTATAGTTTATTTGCTTGGACTCCAAACCACCTCTCCCAATGCTTGCTCGTTGGGTCACTCCCACTGCTTGGTCGTTGGGTCACTCCCTCTCCCTTGCCACAATCACAAACCGCCTCTCCCACAATCGAACAGTCCAATCCAAATCGATAGCAGGTCCAAATCGCAGAGGCGTAGGTCCAAATCGCAGAGGTGTAGGTCCAAATCGAGGGTCACTCCAAATTGAGGTCACTCCAAATCGCAGGTTTATGAAATGCATATGGCCGGCTTTTCTATTTGTTCAATATATCTGTTATATAATGTTTGTTTTTTGGTTTTTTTAATTTGTTTTTAATTAAATATATATATAACATTATATATAACAATTAAAATTTAATTGTTATATATAAATGTTATATATATATTTAATTAAAAACAAATTAAAAAAACCATTGTTATATATTTATGTTGTAATTTTATTTATTATATATTCATTTTTTTAATTTTAATTGGTTTTTTTTGTTATATATAATGTTTTTTTTAAATTGTTATATATAATGTTATATATATAACTTTTATTATTATTATTATCTAATTGTTATATATATAATGTTTTTTTTAATGTTTGTTACATAATCATTGCCATCATCATGATCTTGGTATATGTTGACCATTCTTAACTACCTCCTATAGCCAATTGGCTACTAGGGAAGATAAGGAAAATATGCACCCTTCCTCCTCATACTTTCAAGAAGGGGCTTAAAAAATATGGTTCATGCGACGCTATGAAAAGTGGAAGGGTCATTGCAAAGGATAAAAGGAATCACCAAAAACTCATGTTGACCTTAATGACTGTGGAAAGATATTTAGGAATATTTTCTTCATTCAGGTGAATTTGGCGATAACTAGAGCGAAGGTCACGATCAATGAAGAATTTATCTCCATGTATCATATAAGAGATAATTAATGATTGGAATGAGAATGCAGTGAACGTATCCGTTCACTAGGTTAAGAAGTGAATCCACCTTCCATATTTGAGATAAAAGATAATAATATATTGATAGATGTTGATAAATTACAATAAGATCGCCTTTTATAGGGCTTGATCAAGAATAGCGAAGGGTTACACCCTTTCGCTTATTAACCTAATAATCTATTTAACATATAAATAATAATATTAATTAAATATTCACAGCATTGCCTTCCCCTTTTGGAAAGCTTTGTCCTCAAAGCTTGAGTATTTTCCTAATGTCGTCCTTCATTCAGATTCAGTGTCGGTATTAGAATCGGACATGATTTCTTGTGTAGAGACTTGCACTTCCTTTCCATTGATGATTTTGCACTGTTTTGTCTGATTGTTCCTACATTTATGGCCTGGGATCCAATAATCACCACATCGACGACATATGTTTTTCTTCTTTTTTCTATTATCAGAGTAACTGTTAGATGACTTTGATCTATTTTCCATTTCATAGGCATATGATTGAGGTTTGTGGCATTGATGGCCATGTGACCAAGTATCTGCACAGTACCTACATTGTGTCTCTTTTTCTTGTCGATAATGGTTATCACCTCTTGTTTTTATTCCTTCCAATTTGCGTTCTGCGGCTTTTTCTTTATGTCTTGCTACCTCTACGTTAGGTATGTCATGTAACTTTAACTCTTTTTGGAGGTACGGTTTAAGACCTCCTAAATAGGATTTGAGTCTTTGTTTGTCAGACACCCAAATACTCGTGTCGATAAGGATTCCCACTGATGTGTGAATTCCTCAACACTTCCAACCTGTTGTAATCTGGTAAGTTTACTGAAAAATTCATCTTCTTTGATACCTTGAAACCTATTAAAAAAATAATTTTTGAACAAGTTCCAGGTGTAGGAAAAATTGTCTCTCTTCCACCATAAGTACCAATTATAGGCGTACCCTTCCATATGCATTGACGCATATTTCACCTTCTCCTCGTCAGATTGAATATTGTAAATGTTGAAGTATTCTTCTGCTTTGTTTATCCAAGCAACGCATTGGTCTTCACTTCCATTGTATTTCGACAACTCTATTTTTGCCTTAGGTGGGTACACTATGTAAGGGTGATATTGATTCCCTTTTGCTTTATGGTTTGATGGTGGATCGGAACTACTAGACGATGTAAGTGACATATTTGAACTGCTTCGTTGTTGGCGGTGATTTTTATCTTTTTTATTCTCTACTATCTTACTGATAGCTTCTACTTGGTTGTTTAATCGTGCCTCCATATCTGGCAGTATTTTTGTTTCTATCTCTTGCTTAAGCGTTGTATTGTTAATATTTATTTCTTTTTGCAATTCTTCTTGATTCTTAGCAAGTGCTTCCTGTATGGAAATATGAAATGAGGCATCTAGCATGTCTGGACTGCCGACTTGGTCTTTTTTTTGCATTAATCTTTGTAACACCTCCATTAATGTATTATGGTTCTGCGTCATTTTTTGGTCTAACATTTTTTGTTCCTTGCTCATAATGTCGAACTTGTCGTCCATTTTCTGCTCCATTACTTGAATGACTTCCTCTTTAATTTCTTTCTTAAGTGCTTTTTGGCTCTTGGTGGTCATTTCCTTGAAAGTTTGGAAATCCTTCTCTATTTTCGCAATTTGAGATTTTAACTCCGTCGTCATGCTTCTTAAGTGTGGTGGTGAATAATTGGAATCGATTTTGGCTTATGTGGTTAAGGACAAATAAAAATAATTATTATTATTATTTGGGAATAATAATATTATATATATTATAAAGTTTAGAATAAATATTATTAATAATAAGTTTATTATATAATATTTATTTAACTTTTATATATATATTTTTTGAATTTTTGTTGATGTAGGGTTTCGTGGAGATGACGACTGGAAGAGCGCGGAGTGGAGGAGGAAGGGCGGAGATGGCTTGCAGGTCATGGAGATGGGAGTGCGTGGATGGGGAGGAGTGAGGGAAGAGATGGGTTGCAGTGCGGCTTGGCACGCGGAGTGGAGGAGGAAAGGCGGAGATCGATTGCAGGTCGTGGGGATGGGAGTGCGTGGATGGGGAGGAGTGCGGTGGCATGAAAGGGAGCAGCGCAACATGGAGGGTGTTGCGTTGTGGGGATGCTGTAGGGAGTGAGAAGGATTGCTGAGAGGGTGCACGAAGTGGAGAGAGCTAGCGAGGAGCTGGGGAAGTGGAGATGGAGCGGAGGAAGTGTGTGTGGAGTGAAGGTGATGGGTAGTGAGAATTGAGACAGAGGTGTGAAGTGGTGGCCCAGAGCGGATGGCGATTGGAGGAGACGAGAAGCAAGTAGCAGGAGGGAGTGGAGAGTGGGAGGGGCGCGGGAGTGGCAGAGGGGACGCAAGGAGCAGGGGCGCGAGGGGGGGACGTAGCTGAATCCGAATCCGAGTTCACCCGCGGTGTTGATGAGCCGAGTCTGAGCTCACAGTGCAGGAGATGTGAGCCGAAACTGAGCTCGATAGTACGAGGATCCGAATCCGAGCTTAGGTTGAAGGAGCCGAAACCGGGATCTGATACCAAATGTTATGAACGTATTTGTTCACTAGGTTAAGAAGCGAATCCACCTTACATATTTGAGATAAAAGATAATAATATATTGATAGATGTTGATAAATTACAATAAGATCGCCTTTTATAGGGCTTGATCAAGAATAGCGAAGGGTTACACCCTTTCGCTTATTAACCTAATAATCTATTTAACATATAAATAATAATATTAATTAAATATTTACAGCAAAGAAATTTATCTTTCACTATCAAGGAGTTAAGAGATAAAAAATTGGGACACATGTGCCAAGTGACTTGTTTTTTAAGGACCATGACAACCAAAGAAGAGTACGGGTTGGTTCTAGGATGAATGATACCAATAGCTAAGAACAACGATACAATATTTTAATTTCATATATTATTTTGTTCAAAAGTATGACAATATGATCACACATTGGATGGGAGGATATGATGAAGCAATGAGATGCTATGATCATGCTCTCTCATTTGTAATTCCAATAAATCCATGGTGTTATGACATAATCTTATTATCCATTCACACCAAGAACAATATCATGCCCACCCATTTCAATGGAAAACATGTTAGTTTTCTGGGAGTAATCACCCATTTGAAGCATCACATTTTCACAACTTCCACCATATTTCATAGATCTCCCATCAATAATCATTATCTAAAATTTCTTAGTAACAATGATTTCAATTGGTTTCTTGGGAAACTCAATGATGAATGAAATATGGGTGGTTCTGCCATTAATCAAGATAATGAATTTTCTCTCCTTGGTATAGCCAACCCTGTTTAACATTAACGAGGAGAATAAATACTAGTCAAATAATTAAGGGAGATATAGGGTTCTTCACAGGGTTAGGAAGAAAAACTTCCTCAATGATGGGAGGGGATTCCTTTTGAGTTCTTCCATCAAGTTCATCATCATAAATGTCCTCAAATATGTCCACAAATAATTGATGCTCCTTACATCTATGCTCAAGAGAATATTTTTCATTACAATTGTAGCATAGAACCTTAAGTTGATGTTCCTCCATTTTGTCCTATGCCAACTTATGGACCTTGAAAGGTGGAAGAGGTTGTTGAAGAGCCACCATAGTTGGAGAAAGGAAATGAAATAAAGTTGGGGATTTTGGACTGAGCATAGGATATAACACAGGCATGACAATAAATATGATTTTCCTCCAACCAAGTAGTAGGGTGGTTCACTTCTAAGTGGGACTTAATTTCCTCTTTAAGACCACTAATAAGGAATTGCTTAAAAAATAATCAATTAATTTTTATGAAAAAACAAATGAACTTTGATGACTCCTATAATGAATTTCATTAGGTAATACAATATTACATTAAGGGAAAGTTAGTGCTTCCTTTGATCGATCGAACCAACCAATTGGATCTGACCTGCCAAACTTGTTTAGAATTACTTCAGAAAAATGAGGTGTCATAGTATTGGAAGGGTCGGAAAATGAGAAGTGATTCTTGGTTTCCATTTTGCTAACTAATTGGGTGAGAGAATCAACCATTTTTTGTATGTCCTCTATAGTTTACATGGTATGAGTACTGTTTATCATGGGACCATTAGGTCCATCAAACAAGTTAGCGATGATTTATCCCAACACAATCAACGACCTAAGAGGATTTCCTTGTGAGGGTCCATAAGTAATGGTACTAGTGAGTCCACGAAAAAATAAGTTATTTCAGAGTGAAACCATGATGATCAAATTACTCCTTGTTGAGTATCATTACATGGTTTTTAATGCTCCACTAATGGTTGGTGTCAGTCATTTTTGAGTCTAGAAACCCTCCCACACCGTAGATGCATGCATTTAGTCTAACCATGCCAAATTTCAGTCCAAGCCAACACATATTTAAAAAATTTCAATGTTGGCCCCATGTATCACATTATTTAATTTATAGGTATGGTTTTTGATACGGCAATGGTGAGTGTCATTCATTCGAGTCTTGAAACCCTCCCACACTGTCAATGCATGCGTCTAATATCAGACTTCTGACTTCAAAAGAATAATTTGACGAGATCGCTAAACCACCAACGACAAACACTGTTGGTTTTTCTAGGTAATAGCTGCGTCGGATATCATATAACGATGATGATCATGATGAAGATCATGATGATGATAACGATGATGAAGATGACGATGATGATGAAGACGATCGATGATGATGATGATGATGAAGACGATCGATGATGATGACGATGATGAAGAAAATCGATCATGACGACGATGATGATGATGATGACGATGCATATGATCGATGACGACGCTGATGAAGACGATGATGATGAAGATATTGCTGATGATGATGAGGAAGAAGATGATGATGATGATGATGGTGAGGATGATGACAATGATGCTGATCACAATGATGATGATGATGATGGTGGCCGTGACAACGATGGTAAACATGATGCTGCTGCTACTGATGATGATGAGAATGATCAAGAAGAAAAAGATGATGATGATGAAGATGATGATGAAAATGATCACGATGATGACGCCGACGATGATGATGATGATGATGATGATGTTTGAGTCTTGATAACTGTGCATTTCCTTACTAAGCTTCTCTCTATTTCAAGAATAATTTAATATTCTCTACTAAACAGGGCCAACCACGTGAAGGTGGAAGCTCTTATGGCCCCTCCCCCCCCTCACATCACTCTCAATTCCCCATAACCCAAAAAAAATATCTATGTACACAAGAAACTTTAAATGTGTTTTTTGACATACTCTAAAACAAGCAATGTTTCTAATTATATCATATAGGAAAATGGAAACTCACCATGAAACAATTAATTTATTATTACTGCATACCTTGTAAACTTCAATGGTCTTCATCATCTTCTTCATCTAGGTCATCGTCTGTACTATCATCTGATGATCCAAATTCAACATTGTAAGGATTGGCCATATCATCCTCGTCGTCGATGTCAGTTACGATCAACATGTCATCATCGATATCATCTTCATGGAAATTGTCTGATAGTACATCATCTGATTCAATAAGTTCTTCGACATCTTCTGGACCATGATCATCTAACTCATGTTGATCATGATCATCTTCTGCGGTGTCTTCTTCTTCGAGAATGTCTTCATTACCTTCATCAATGTTATACTTTACCGGCCTTCCCCTTGGATCATGTCTCACAGCAAATGACCAAACCGCTCTACCTAGAACCTCAGAGTAAAATACCTATTCACATTGGGTTGGAAGAACAGAGGGCTCCGTTCCTGGCTCAAACAACCTTGTATTTAACATGGTAAAACCATTATCATGTTCAATAATTGTTTTATCGGGACCACGTTGATTCAATCGACACCTGTACCATTTGACAACGAACAAAAATACCTTGAAGGAGTTAAAGTCACACTGAAGAATGTCTTCCAGATACCCATAGTATCGATTTTCAGATAGTTTTGGATGTCTGTCACTTCTAGAAGAAACATTGGTCACCTCAAAGACTGCAGATATCCTGCAATCAGATGTTTTCTTTGTTTCATCCAACTTTTTGATGTGATATCTACATCCATTGCACCACATAGCCTTATGGTGTTTTACCTAGTACAACAAGCCATACAGGAAAAGATTGCATAATGATCACACCATATTTATGATAAAGTAGTGCATGTTTATTATAATTCCATAAAAGGAAAATAACCAGTGTGACGTACAATGACAATATTTAAAAAAATAAATAAATAGTGTCGTTGATTAATATGCTTACCTGCTTATCTTTTAAACCTCTTGCTAAATCAATTTCCCTTTGTGATACATTGGTGTCTCCATTGCGATGTGTAACTTTAACCAATGAAGCCACACCTTCTCATGATATTCCATGACCAGATTGTTCACATTTTTCGATCCATACCTTCATCCAGTCAAGATTGTTTGCAATGTATAAATGAATCCCATCCCACTCTCGACCAACTGTTTGATGACAATAAAATTAAAATTCAATGAAAATGTATATTAGTCACTTTAAAAAGTATATAATTACAATATAAATGATGCAAAATACTAAATAAAAAAATAGAATATATATGTATGATATATAAACATAAAAATCACAAGTGAAATGTGTTATATCACCTTTCACCTTCCTCAATCTACCTTTCCCCTTTGGGTACTCCCCTTCGAAATCGTTTTTGGAGTCTGGATCACAAATGCGACGTAAATTGAGCTTTGATGCCAATATAGGAAGATATTCACTAATGTACAACATGTTTTGGTAAACCATATATCCCTCCATCACAGAACCCTCAGCATATGCTCATTGTCTGACCAAACCCTTCATAAATTTCAAGTGCCTCTCAACCATCCACATGGACCTTGAGTGCACAGGTCCACACAGTTAAATCTCCTCAACTTGGTGTATGAGGTAGTGTTCTTGTGCATTGAAAAATGCTGAAGGTAGATGCTTATGCATTTCACACATGAGATGAGGAATTTCTCTCCTCCAATACTTTATGTCTTCTTTATGGAATTCTTTAGATGACAACCATCTACAAGTGACATGACAACCGACCAATCAAGAGATTAAAGAAAAAAGTCATTATATTACGTAACATGAAGTAGAGAATGAAAATCAAATTAAGAATAAGTTCTATGTTGAATTAAACAAACAGTAAGCACATGGAAAAATCACCACTTACCTCATGTATTTCCCAAGACTATATATTATTTGCTTGACATTGTTGTCAAAGTTGTCCGGGATAGAGAGAGGTAGAACATACTATAACAATAATATACAAATAGTTTCAGTATATCGAAAAAGAGTACTAGAAAAAGAAAAAAAATAATTATTAAATGCATACCATATTAATTATTACCTTCATGAAGACATGCCAATCGTGCGTTTTCACCCCTGCGAAATCACCTTTCTTTGTTATGATATTCTTCATGTTCGCACAAAATCCGGTGGGAAATTTAATTTTTCAAATGACTTCTTTTACAACATTACTTTGGTGGTCCGTTAACATCCATGGAAGTAAGTTTCTATTAATTTGCTCTACATTGCTATGAAATTGAATGACATCTTTCATTGCATGGTTGTTATCTTGAATGTCTTTGCAAATTTTGACAATTTTTTCTTTGTCACTCCTTCCATCCAATATTCGCCATAATGTTTCAGTCACATTCTTTCTGATATGCATTGTGTCAAATAGATGAGAAATTTGTAGGTGCTCATAATAGGGCAACCTACTAAATTGTGTAGGATAAATTTTCATTCCTCGTGGAAGCCCATTAATGCCTTCATGATGATCACATGAACGACAATGATGAAATTATATTAAATCAATGTCAATTACACTAAATAGCACACAATATAATAGCATACAATATGATCATATACAATGATTGATTATACTTACCTTGACGATTTCTATTATATTGCAACTTCCATAGTTGAGGTGCCATTCTCTTTGGTTTTAATGCAGTCTCTTGATTCCCATTGAAAAGATGTTTTTCAGTAGTTTGATACTTGTGATTCTTGGAGAGGAAGTGCCTATACTCATGAAACACCTCCTTTAATAATCTTTTTGAACGACGAGATTTGATCTTAGGACCACAAACTAGACATGCAAATTTCCCCTTTGTCTGAAGACCTAAATAAAAAGATGGAATATCATTATTAATGTCTATTATAATTATATAAAAAATGACTGGATTATTTAGAAAAACATGCATGCGTATTATAATAACTAGTAGTTTGTAAAATTAAATGCAACTAAAGTGGAACTTATAATTACATACCACATAAATGGGTTAACCCTGGGGCATCATGTATTGTCCATACAAGCATTGCATGGAATTGGAATTGCCTTTGTCGTATTGGTCTAGATAAGTATAGTGATGCCATTCCATAAATTCAGTAGCTCGTCAATAAGAGGTTCGATATATACATTCATATCTTTGACTTGGTACTTACCTGATTGATTTGAACATATAAAATAAATATTCTGATTATGAGACGTACCGTTTAGATATATAAACCATATTTCACAATAGAAAAACTTTAAATATATATATAACATTATGAGACAAAAAACGACAAATGAGAATATACCACTTCAATAAAAAAAACTGCAGTGTTCATACCTGGAATAATCATCGACAACATTATGTGCTCCCTCTTTATTGTCAACCATGGAGGAATGTTGTTATTGATAACAAAAATAGGCCACACCGAGTAAACAGATCTCATCTCTATAAAAGGATTGACACCATCTGCTACCAAAGAAATCCTAATATTATGAGGTTCATCTTTAAAGTGAGGCCATTTTTCCTCCATATCTCTAAATGCAGACCCATCTGCAGGCATCTGAATAATGTCGTCTTGACTTCTGTTCCGTGCATGGTAATCCATAAACTGCGCTATGTTTTTGCACTTGAACAATCGTTGCAAACGGGGAATAATGGGAATATAACGTAGAACCTTGCGAGGCACCTTTTTAGTTACTTGATTTGTGCGATATCTATTGATATGACATTCAGGACATTCTGTTGCAAATTCATGTTGGTTGTAATAAAGAACATGATCATCGGGGCATGCATAATTTGCTTCATACTGCATTCCAATTTCTTTCATGATGGCAGATAAATCTCGATATGTGCGAGGTAAAATATTTGAAGGTGGTAACAAATATTCACCTATCATGCTACAACAAATTAAAATAAAAATCTAGTTAATATAATATAGAAATAATATTAATGAAACAAATTTCATCCGTAGTAATTTGACTTATATATGAATTAACAATAAAATACATGACAATCATATATATTTTGTGATGGAATATATTACATACCTTAACATCCGTGTGACTGATATGTTTGAAAGACCATTCATAACCTTCAAGTTCATTACCAACAATATAGCAGAGAGAAGATTTGTCTTGGAGCCGTCATAAAGGGGTTCGTATGCCTTGTCAAGAAGAGGTATATCATGAATATCATCAAAATGTTCATCATTTTCATGATCATGATCATCATCCATTCCAACATTAAATGAATCATGGATCAAAGTATTTGTAGCATCATCTTAAACTATGTTATCAGTATGATCATCTTCTTCAATGTGATCATTAACTTGTTCTTCATTAATATTCATAGCTCCATGTTCCTCCTGTACTTGTTCTGGAAGCACTTGCTGATCCGGACGATATGCCGTAGAATGTCTTTCCTTTATAATTACATGAAACAATCAATAGATAAAAGTTAATATAAGAAATTCAAATGCAAAATGTAAAAATTTATGTGATACATTAAAAATTTAACAAATTTTGTACTGTTGGGATGAAAAGAACAACGACCAATTGTACTGTTGGTCAAAAATAAGAAATATTATAATAATACATAAACTTACAAAAGCAATCAAAATAAAAACATATATAATGCAAAATTACAAATGGATGGTATTCATGTCCCCCCTCGGCGTACCCATGCTCCCTACAATGTTTTGTGGTTGTTGTGATCAAAATTCTTCTCCTCTTAAAGCCTCTGCATTGATTACATGGATAATAGCATTTACCATCACCCCTTCTTTCAACTCCTTCCCACAATCTAGCAAGCAATTGCCGATTTTGTTCGTCTGGATAAGGAATATTTGTAGTTGACATTTTCTCGTAAAGAGCTTAAATGAAGATTATCGATCTTAGAAAATGAAGCTCCAGAGTACTTTGCTCACTTGAATAACAAAAACAACGAAAAACAGTCCGCCAAACAAAAAAAACATCTGCAAACCGTCGCTGGTATGGCAAACATGTCAGAATGGTTTGATATTTATAAATTGTAAAAGTCAAAAAGTCAAACCTATGTCGGATATCCGATGACACTAATCTAGTGATCATTCGGAAAAAATCCGTCGGGTATCCGACCTCTTCGGGTTCAAAATGAAGTCGGTTATCCGACATCCAAAGCGTCGGATATCCAAATAGGCGTCAGATATTAGCAGAGCCGTCGGATAGCCTGCCAGCCTCGTCGGATATTCAAAAGTACGTCGGATATCCGACGTACACCTCTCAAAATTTATATAAGAAAACAAAAAAAAGTAATTTTCAAAGAAAAATCCGATGACAGTCCATTTCGTCGGAGGTTGTCGGATTTGCTTGTTGGATTTTGGGTTCAAATCTACTAGTGTCGAAGCTGTTAACAAAATATTGAATACTATCATCTAATGCACTGTCGACAAACATAGATCTAATTGGCATCACATGATTTTCTTTGCATTATGGGCTTACCGCACGTCAACCAAGACCGCCACCGGCTTAACCCCTTTTCATCTAGTTCATGGCGTGGAATTTGTCCTCCCCATTGAATGTCAGATACCAACATTACAAATGTCCGTAGAACTTCTCCCCGATACATCAATGATTGAAGAATGCTTACTTCTTTTAGAGCAGGCCGACGAAGATCGCCGCGCAGCTCTCCAAACAATTGAAGCTGCAAAGAACAGATCTAAACTTCATTACGATAAACATGTTCACCCATGAGCATTTAGTGAAGGCAACCTCGTATTTGCCTATGATCAAGCTCATGACAAAACGGGAAAAGGAAAGTTTGTGTCCATGTGGCAAGGCCCATATATTATACACACCTGCCTCGAATAAGGGGCATATATTCTGACCGACTCATAAGGAAACCCCCTATGCAACCCCCGTAATGGGTTGTAACTCAAACGATTTTACCCATAGAAAATCTGATGGACACCACAATCCACAATTATACAGTCTTATTTTTTTTTTTACAAAAAATACAAAAACCTAAAAATTTGTTTTTTCCTGCATGACCACAGATGGATCCTGTTCCACTTTGCTACGTTGGCTTCGTTGATGGTGCAAGCCGTTGGTATCCCAATCTTGCCTCCGCAGCTTGGGTAATATATTCCCCTTCACATGAGTTGATCCACATCGACGGAGTGTGCATAGGTGCCGCCACAAACAAACAAGTTGACTACGACACCATGACCGGTCTCCTCGCCGCTGCTCTCCAAATGTGCATAAGTCACCTTAGCGTTTTCTTGGACTCCCAGCCACAAACAACCAAGCTGACTATGACGCCGTGACCAGTCTCCTCGCCACTGCTCTCCAAATGCGCATAAGTCACCTTAGCGTTTTCTTGGACTCCCAGCTCCTTGTTTCCCAGCTCAACAACGATTACCAGGTACGCGATCCCTGTCTATTCAGAAAATTTCTATGCACTAAACAAATGATTCGACAGTTTGAGTCCATTTCATTCACACATGTCCCAAGGAATCTCAACAGTGTATCAAACCACATGGAAAACGACATTCTTGATTGGCACATCAATCAAACCATGTAGAAAAAACAAAAAATTGCATCCACATTCATAACTTGTGCCTCCACGGGCATATACAAAAATTAAAATATTGCATCCACGTGCATAACATGTGCCTCCATGGGTATATACAAAAATTAAAAGACTGCATCCACATGCATAACAGGTGCCTCCACGGGCAAACAAATAAAGAACAAATGCATCCATGTGCATACACGACTATATATCAAAACATATATATATATATATATATATTCATATAGTCAACATGTCATAGGTGCCCTCAACACCCAATATACAAAAATACATAAGCAGTACAAAAAGGTACATCCCCATATGCTCATTAGCATTTGGGGGAAAATATACAATCAACTAGTCATCACGATCCCCAGGATTTTTTGGCCCCTCCTCCGTTGGCTCCTTTGGAACCTCCTGATCCTGATCCCTCCTCTCGGCCATCACCACTATTGCTCTAAGTAGGATAGAATGCCATTCATGAGGAGCATCGAAACAACGCTCGATAATGTCTCGGTCCAAGTTCCTCCACCCCTCCTCTGGAGCTCCTGCTAGAATCATGTCCAAATCCTCTTGTACGCCCTCCAGGGCATCATCTCGAGGGTGCACAACCCCTCGAGCATGTGGAGGTGGTACCGCTATAGGTGGAGGAATGACCACCATCGCCCGTCCCCTACGGCCTACATGATCAGGTGGTGGCCTCGGACCAATATCTGCACAATCACACAAGTGAACCAAGTCAATATCATATAAATATCTCTAACTATACTCATAACAAAATCATCTAAATACATGATATAGTAGAGAACCAAAAATAAAGACATACCATCTAAACCCCAGGCCTGCCCTTAAGCTCAAGGCATCTTCGGATCTCCTCTATTATCCATACCAGCATATGGATAGTCATCAATTAGCAGGGGGATCTGCTCCCACTACTCATACATGTCCTCTGAAAAGAACCGTCGGATACCACCACCACCTCGGGGCATCATCTACCCCCACCGCACCATCCGCAGCTCACTAACCAACCCGCTTCGAACTAGGACACCTGGCCGCAAGGTCGGTACCTGCTCAAAGAAAAAAAAATAAAGGAAGGAGGCCTAGCAAAAGTCCCCCCCCTCCCGGCTAACCTTGTCCAGATCTCGCCAGACATAGTCCAAAAACATCTAACCCCAGGCATAGTAGGTCCCTCTCAACACAGAATCCACCATCATTGTTTGCCCCCCAAACAAACGATGAGGCGCCACGACATCCAACACACACAGAATGCAAGCACCAACCGCTCGCATCTCCCACTCCTGCAGAGATACCAGACTCAGTGAATTGTTCTATGCAATAGCCCCTGGGACACAAAATCTCTCTAAAAGATCCTCAATGTCCAGACCAGCAAGGATCCTAGGCTGGAGCGACCCTACCTCTCCCAAGTGAGGCAACCCAGTAAGAAAATACACGTCAGAAAGGGTGATCTCTCACCTCTCACCCCCCACCATGAATGCAGCCTCTACTGGGACCCAGAAACCCACAAATTTGTTCAATAGCTCTCTCACTGAACGCATCGGTGGAATCTGAGCGAAATTGAGGAGCCTGCTATCAGCCAGTGCTTCCCGCACACCCGGGTCGGTCTGAATCTGATCCATCAAATCCTCATCTATCTTCCGCTCCCGCCATGATACTAGTGGCCTCCTTAGCATCTTGCCAAAAAACAAAGGAATTTTTTTTTTTTTTAGAAACGGAAAATTTTTTCAAAAAATTCCATCGTGGCTTTCAGACCTTTAGCCGTGACGATCATCGCGACTTTTCCATCGATGAACATCATAGATATCGGCCCCTAGATAGCCGCGATGAACATTGTGACTGTCGGTCCCAAACCCACGATGAGCATTGCGAGGTTTCGATCCGAAACCCATGATGAACATCGTGGGTTTCAAGTCGAAACCCGCGATGTTCATCGCAGAAAAGGAAGTGAAACCCACGATATTCCATGTTGGAATGCCAACGTGGAGTTTCGCGGCCTTAAGGGGTCCACCGCTAAGCAGAAAAGACATAATTGAATAGGCTAAGGCACATAGGCTTACCTGAAACTCACGGAACGAAATTCCAATGGGTCTCCCACAAATCGAGAAATAGCTCTGACCTCACTCAATTGCTCTGTGAAACTCGCACATAACAATGACACATGTGACATTGGGCCCACACCCTATTTATAGAGATTTGACCATTTTTCCAACAGCAATTTCGATATCATACGACGTCCATTTTTCAAACCATTGGAACCATTGGAATTAGAACTGAAAGAACTTCATGATAGTCCTCTCCTTTTCCAGGTTCCATCAGGTCCATTTTTTGGGCATTTTTTCCACGCCCCTTGTCGCCTCGATTTGCGTGCCACATCGGCAGTTATCCATTTTTTACGAGTCTTATATTGCCGGATTCAGTTTTTCGTGCTCGTGATGATGCTTGAGATCATTTCTCTCTCTCACCTCCAGATTTTTTGGGCATTTATTCCCATGCCCCTCGTCGCCTCGGTTTGTGTGCCACATCAGTCGTCATCCATTTTTGACAATTTTTATATTGTCGGATTCAATTTTCCGCGCTCGTGATGATGCTTGAGATCATTTCTCGCTCTCACGCCCAGAATTTTTGGGCATCTTTCACATGCCCCCTCATCGCCTCGATTTGCGTGCCACATCGGTCGTCGTCCATTTTTGATGAATTTTATGTCACCAGATTCAGTTTTTCGAACTCATGACTATGCTTGAGACCATTTCTCGCTCTCATCAATACCTTTTTGCTCGGTATAATTTTATCCCTTTTTCGGGCTGAACAATTCCTTTACGAAAAAGGCACTTAGGGAGTTTCTGTTAAGCTCTTTTCTGACTCCTAAAACAATGAAAATATCGTTGAGCAACCTTGCTTCCTTTCATGCTCCCTAAACGTATCTAAAAGGGCGTCTACCTGGTATAAGTTTACCCCTTTTCTGGACCTTGTAGACTAATTACGAAAAAGGAATACTCTAGTCACATCGGCTAGAAGAGTTCTCCATTTGCATCATTTTATCCTTTTTCGAGCCTTGGAGACTAACTTACGAAAAAGAACACCAATGGAGTCCACTTACCGCTTTCAGACTCTCTAAACATGAAAGCGACTACAAGCAATCACCATCTTGGGCTCGTATAAATCTACAGGAGGGTACTCCACCAACACTGCAGAGTCTTCTTATCGTTTTCAGACTCCTTAAAAATGAAAGCACTCATGAGCACGAACAGTCCTGGGCTCACAAAATCCACAGGATTGTACCATTTTAGAGCACACTTTTATCCCTTCTTGGAGCTCATTAAAACTACAAAAAGGGATCCAATGGTGCTTCTCGGTGCCACAACATATCATGTCTACTCATATGGCAGCTTCCCCATTTTGGTCACCTTTCTTCAGAGTATTCTGTAGTATGTCACCCTGAGAGTCCCTCTATAGCATCCGTCAGCTTGTCCTGCCAGACTCACTCCAATCTACAATACATACCCTTCAATCCTTAAAGAAATAATCCCTACACCTACAAGTCAGTTTCCTACGCTGCCATGTCAACCATGTCATCATGCTCTGAACAAAGGAAGTTTGAATCCACCCACTCTATGACCCTAGTTATTTCCCATCCCCACAGTATGTCAGTCCTACCATCAATACTATCCCACTTCGGTTGTACACCTCGCACTCCTATCAAGGAAACATCATTTCCTTGATAGTTGCTGGTCTCCCTCTGTCGACGCCAACCAAATTTATTCTAGAGGATAGACCTAGAGGTCCATGTGCCTTGGACTCATCACCATTTATGATGAGTGCCTACGAATCATTTCAAGAAGAGTCCTCAGTGCCTCTCCAAATGGTTGTTTCTCACATGCTCGACTTCAACACCTTGATCACATCGTTGAGACTCGCACAGGGTATTGGTCCTTTCAGTTATTTGTTGAAGACCCCGGATACCACCTGACTCTTCCACATTTGAGAGTCTACATATGGAAACAACCAGTTACATTTTTGTATAGATATCCAGGTTGCGCATGGCAACAATATTCAGATGTACCCCAGTTTTATACTCCCTCGAGTATACAGTTACATATACTCCTCGGAGTTGACTCATAGTTGTTGAGTCCCTATAGATGTTGGACACGTTCGGTTTCAGCAGTTCATCAACCCTTCTGAAACCTTATTCAGAATGGTTGTTTCATTTCCAGTGTATCAGTTATTGAGATTAGTCATGTTATGATCATGAGTACATCCCAGAATATTGTCCCCTTTGGACCATTATGATGTACCAGCAGATTTTTTTTAATGTATTATTCAGGTCCCCCTTCTTAGGACTAATTGTTATGTATATGTCTTGATACGAGCATGGGTATGCTCGCCTCGTCCATTATCAGAGATTATTCCTCATCCATATTGAGGCCATGTAATATTTTTTGTTTTTGTAGCCTCCAAGGGACTGTTGCTCTAGTCTCCAACCGGTCTCTTCTCTCCTCCAAACCCCAGGAAAAAAGACAAAAGAACTATGATGTCTATCGGCCATACGATGAGCTCCGGCCCTCACACATCAAGGGGCAATCTGTTAACACCCAAAAAGTGCTCACTAGCTCATTCCCCTATTCACATGTGAAATTTCCCACATAAGATCCAAAGAGATGATGTAAACCTCACAATGAAAGAATTTAGGAATAATAGAAGAAGAGACAAGCAATAGAACTTAGATCCAAAGAAACTCTGATTGAGGCAGAATAATTATACATGTTACATTAAACTGAATAGTAAACAGGCAAATCTACAATGCTGAGTATGAGGATTCAAATTCACTAGGAGGAATTCGAATTAGCCTTCATGCACAGATCCATAATCAATGGAGAGTCATCAATGCCTAACTAGGAGTCAACCTTCTCATCAGTGAAGTCATCAATGCACAAGTAATGGTCAACCGGGAGTCAAACTGAGTCTAGCTGAATGTCGTTGGTGTAACTGGCACATGGAAGCACTAATATAGTGAAGGAGGCTCAGTGGAGAGTGCCATAGGAGTTAACTGGAGTCAGAATGGTCAATATAGTCTCATTGGAGGTCCAACAGAGTGATAAAATCAGTAAAGACTCAGTTAATCCTTAAATCAGGGAAATAACTGAAGATAACTCAATATAACTGAATATAAATGGACTGGTAGGAGAAGAAGGTACCCTTGTCATGCAGTGAAGCAAAGGAGGGCGCACTAGTCACTAGGAGGGATAGAAATGATCTAAAAGAAGCTCCGGGGGCTAGTTTGCTGAGGACTAGGTGCTAGGACTGATGACCTAGAATGCATGCAAAATGCATGCAAACCCTAATTGCATGCAAACCCTAATTGCATGCAAACCCTAATTTTGCATGCATGAATGAAAATGAAAATGACTGGAAATATAGTAGGACTAGGATGGAGTATAGGAATATCCTAACACCCCCCCTTAATCCATCCTGGGCCCTGGTAACTAGGACCAAAGGTCACCCATACAATAAATGAAATGATAATAAAATACATAGCTATCCATAAACTGAGGAAATGGGGAAAACCTCATGGGAAAAATACCCCCCCTCAAAAGAATAGTAAGTAAATCAAAGAACCATCATGCAGAAAAGAAAGAAGCTTTCATCAGTGAAAACTTTTACAAAAGACTTGACAAGTTGATCCCATGTAGGAAGGTCTCCCACTGTGTGGAGGATGAAGCAAGTCTTTCGAGAACTTTTTCTGTATCTGGAGCGAATGGAACATGAGTAGTCTTCCCAAAAGATGGAAGAGAGAACCCCATCATCATACTGCATCTCTCATGGAGAGATGGATGGCATAACGCAAGGTTAGCATGATGCTGAAGTCTAGTAGTTCTATAAGAAAATAAATCATCAACTGTGTTCTCAGTAGTAGCAAGGACTGTGTGAGAACATATTTCTCTTGAATCTGGACTGAGAATAGGTGTTGGTTCTGAATCTTCTTGAACCATGATCTCAACATCAAAATCTTGATCTTCTTCTTCACTAGAAGAGGAGTCATTGGAAGAGGAGTCACTGTGATCTTCATCAGAATATAAAGGAATAGTTGGAGAGAAAGGCATGAAGTGTGAGAACTCATATGCCTTTAAGGCATGATTAGCAATCCCATTCGCTATAACCTTTCCAGTGGAGATTTCTGTAATATCTACTGTGTTTGGACCAAAAATTACTTGTTTTGGAGATCCTGTATGAGTCATTTGATATACTGACAACAAATTAGTTGTAAGAGAAGGAACAAATAAGACATTTTTGAACTTACCATGATTCATATGAACTGTACCCAAACCTTTGGCAGAAATCTAACAGTTGTCTCCCATGTGAATGGTAGGCCCATCTTGAAGATCCAAAGAGGACAAGGAGTCTTCTTGTGCAATCATGTGGTTGGAGGCTCCAGAATCTATGAGCAGGGATTTTGTCTTTGAAAAACCAACCATCAATGCATGGCAATCATCAGATCCACTTCCAGAATCAGTCATCTTTGCTTCTTTTGGAACAATAATTTGGTTTTGTTCAAGAAGCTTGGTTAGAAGATCAATCTTCTTGTGCATGCAGGCATGCTCAGGATGATTTCCTCTCTTGCAGTAAGTGCAATTAGGTCTCTTTCGTTTGTCATTCTTGGATCTTGAAGGTTTCTTTCTTTTGCCTTTTTGTCCTCCTTTTGAATTCGCTCCACTTGATTCACTAGCTAAAAGAGATAGATCTCTAGAGGTTTTGATGGCACCCATTTGAATCAATTTGTCCTCTTCTTGAATGAGAGCGGTAGTAAATTTTTCCAAGGTAGGAAACTTCCATCCAGGGATTGACATTCGCCCAGAATGGAAAGTAGAGACAAAAACAAAAAATTGAGATCCAAGTGTACTCAAAATGGAGAGCACTAATTGTTCATCACTTTTGGTGATGCCACAGTGCTTGCATTGAGTAACCAAATTCTGAAATTTTGAGATGAATGTTTGAATGCTCTCGAAATTGCTAGGTTGTAGAGAAGCCAATTCATTTTCAAGAGTGTAGCCTCTCATCCCATCTTGTTTGCCAAACAGAATCCCCAATTTTGTCCATAACTCTTTGGGAGACTTAACTCCTTCAACATGAAACAGTAGATCTTCTGACATATGGAGGCATATGAATCCCAAAGCCTCATCCATTTTATTTAGATGCTTGGTTCTTTCAACAGCATGATGAGGAATAGCATCTTTTTCAAATACTATTCGATTTAGACTCTTGTGATACAAGTGAAATATAATCCTATCCTTCCATTCAAAGTAGTTGAATGGAGTGAGGATCAAAGGAGCAGGAGAGGAAGGAGAAGCATTCGAAATGCTCATCTTGACTGCTGGAACAAGTGCAAAAAGAAACTGCTGAATCTGCTGTTGCAACTGCTGGAACTTCGAAATACCTACAAAAAAAACTCTCAAGAATGGAGGTAGAATAAACTCTCAAATGGCTTTGATACCACGTGAAATTTCCCACATAAGATCCAAAGAGATGATGTAAACCTCACAATGAAAGAATTTAGGAATAATAGAAGAAGAGACAAGCAATAGAACTTAGATCCAAAGAAACTTTGATTGAGGCAGAATAATTACACATGTTACATTAAACTGAATAGTAAACAGGAAAATATACAATGCTGAGTATGAGGATTCGAATTCACTTGGAGGAATTCGAATTAGCTTTCATGCACAGATCCATAATCAGTGGAGAGTCATCAATGCCTAACTAGGAGTCGACCTTCTCATCAGTGAAGTCATCAATGCACAAGTAATGGTCAACCGGGAGTCAAACTGAGTCTAACTAAATGTGGTTGGTGTAACTGGCACATGGAAGCACTAATATAGTGAAGGAGGCTCAGTGGAGGGTGCCATAGGAGTTAACTAGAGTCAGAATGGTCAATCTAGTCTCACTGGAGGTCCAACAGAGTGATAAACTCAGTAAAGAGTCAGTTAATCCTTAAATCAGAAAAATAACTGAAGATAACTCAATATAACTGAATATAACTGGACTGGTAGGTGAAGAAGGCGCCCTTGTCATGCAGTGAAGCAAAGGAGGGTGCACTAGTCACTGGGAGGGCTAGAAATGATCTGAAAGAAGCTCTGGGGGCTAGTTTGCTGAGGACTAGGTGTTGGGACTGATGACCTAGAATGCATGCAAACCCTAATTTTGCATGCATGACTGAAAATGAAAATGACTCGAAAGCTAGTAGGACTAGGATGGAGTATAGGAATATCCTAACATCACATGACCCATTTATCCACTTTTTCCACCATTTGAGCCTCTACAACCATCAAAAGGTCACCAAAAAGACCACAATACCCCTTTTCCCCCCTCAAAATATATATTTTTCCTCAAAAAACACAAAAAATCCCTCAAAAAGGGTCCAAAATTCCCAAAAAACATTAAAAGGGAATAAAATATTCAAAAAAAATGAAGAAAAGGGGGGGAAAGAGACCTAAACCATGTTGGTCAATACCATTGGTTTCCTCAAAACCACAATGGTATTCCCCATCACCAAAAACTATAAAAAGGTGATAGGGGCTCCTCACTTTCCATCCATCCATCATCCTATCCTCATGCTGTCAAAATCTCTCTTGAGTTCTTTGACCATTTTTAGCAATCTTGGAGAAGATACCATTGGAGCCTGGAGCATCTCAACCTTGGAGCTGCTCAACACTAAACATCCTCACCATTTGAGGTATTATAATACAAAACTCATTTTCTATTTCGTTTCTTGTTCTTTTTGTTAAATATTTTCAAGTTTATTGTTATATGCACATGTTAATCTTAGATTAGTTTATAGTTGTATTTGCTTTCAATTTGAAGATTGCTATTACAAGTTAATAGGTGCAACATTGCACATGCTTCGTTGAAAAACCAAGCAACACCCCTAGTATGGAGATATCCTGCTATATCTTCAAACCCAACGCTTGGATCCTCAACTTTCTGGCAACGATCATCGTAAGATTTGTCACCATGCAAAGTATTATTTAATCATCAATGACACTTTGTATCATCGTGGCATCGATTCAATCCTTCGACATTTTCTCACTCATGATGAGGCTGAACGTGTTCTGAATTACTGTCACGCTGGGGCATGTGGCAGTCATCTCTCTGGGATGGCTATAGCCCAGAAGATTTTGCGCACAGAATATTACTGGCCTACTATCTTCAAAGATTGTATTGAGGCCGTTAAAAGATGTCCTCCTTACCAACACTTCCACAGAAAGAAGCGCACTCATCCTGCCCCACTACATCCGGTTATTCCTGTTGGCCCGTTTGCAAAATGGGGCATCAATTTTATGCACTGTAAGCCTACCTTGGCCGAGGGCATAGTTACATCATCGTAGCTATGGATTACTTCACAAAGTGGGCCGAGGCTATGCCTACATACCAAAATGATGGAAAAACCGCCGCACTTTTCATGTTTAATCATGTGATAGCGCGGTTTGGAGTTCCGCGGGCCATAGTTACCGATCATGGTTCTCACTTTCAGAACCATATGGTTGATGAATTGAGCGACAAGTTGGGTTTTCGCCATGAAAACGCGACGCCCTACTACCCGCAATCCAATGAACAGGCCGAGGCAATTAAAAAGGTCTTGAAAACTATGATCCAAAGGATGGTAGGGACAGAAAAGTCCAACTGGCACAACATGCTCTTTTAAGCATTATGGGCCTACCGAACTACCATTAAAGCCACCACAGGATTCACTCCCTTCCAATTTTATATGGACTGGAGGCTGTCTTGCCGATAGAGCGCGAAATCCCGTCTCTACAGCTCACGATCGAACTTCTTCCTAACACTACTGCTGAGGAAGAATGTCTCTTGCACTTAGCAAAACTTGATGAGTCTCGCCGAGATGCCGCTCTTGCTAATGAAGCACATAAGAAACGCATCAAGGCCCAATACAATAAGTCAGTTGAACCTCGTATCTTCAACAAGGGTGATTTGGTCCTCACTTATGACCAGAAGCACGATAAGCTAGGAGTTGGGAAGTTCAAGTCCATGTGGCAGAGACCCTACATTTAAAAACGTGTGTTGGAAAAAGGTGCCTATGAGCTTGAAAATTATGATGGAATCTCTTTAGTTGAACTCCGTAATGGGCTTTAAATGAAGAGATACTACGCTTTATCTCTAATGCATAGACTTGCTTGTATATACTGTACATGGCGTATTTTTGTGTGGTGTGACGCATTTCTCTTTCGAGTGTCTTTTGATCTTGTTTCTGCTTCTCATACCATGTTCTGTCTACGTGTGCAGATGGAAATGTGCTATGGATTCGCAGACGACACCAGTCGGCATACCCGTAACCTTGCTTCGGTGTTCTGGGTACTGTATTCCCCGACAAGTGAGCTCATTAGCTCAGGAGGAAGTTTCCTAGGGTTTGTGACCAACAATGTCGTAGAATATCAGGCAGTAATCAGAACCCTAACTAACGCTATTTCCTTAGGTATGAACCACATTGTCATCCACATGGATTCTCAATTAGTGGTTTCCCATCTTAACCGAGTTTACACCATCCGCGATCCCATCTTACTCCATCTCTTTAGACGAGTATGTCTCCTGGAAAGGTGATTTGAATCTGTTCAATACCTGCACATTCCACAAGAGTTAAACACAGTTGCTAACTTGATGGCCAATTTCTTTATGGATTGGTACATTGCACACACATAATACTCATAATATGTAAAAGCATTCATGACGTGTAAATATAATGTACAGAAGAAAACATGTAAACAAGATCACATCACTAATCATTTTAAAGACACATAATGTATAAACCGTTGATAATGTATATATATATAAATCGCACAAAAGTAGTGTTGGTACAAAATCTGAAGCACGATGGCTTTCAGTGAGTCTACAAAAAATATGAAGCATCATAGCTTTCAGTAAGTACAAAATCTAAGGCCTTTAAGCTCTCAGTACAAGTCTAAAAGTGCAATCAAGCTGGACGCCTGACCCGTACACAACCCCTGCCTCTGACAACTATTTGCACTGGGTGAGAAATCAGTCTACAGTACGAGTCACCTCGCAGAGTAAGGAGTTGAAGTGCACAGACGCTCCAACTCCAAACCTCTGCATGGGCCTCGGTAGGTCATCGATGGCTAGCTCTGGTACCTCCATAGTTAGCCCGGATAGGTTCCTGTACACCTCCTCCATATCCTCGACGGCAGGATGAACATCTGCAGGAATGACTACTTCCCCACCTATGTCTCTCCTCGGTAGAAGGGAGAGATCTACTGGTCGCACAGGGCCCACATCTGCACACACATATTATGCACTTGTCAGCACTACATCAAAAAAATAATATAATTCACAAAACTAAAAAATACAAGGGTTTTGTTCTTACCAATATCACCCCATGCTGTACCGTCTGGCAGCACTAAGTTGGGATCCTCTTGAAAGTCCATGCCACTGTATGGAAATTCCTTGACCATATGTAACTAGCCTTCCATCCAGCTAAAGAAATCGGGACCAAAACTGATGATGGGACCCCCACCATGGCGGGTCATCACCTCTTCCCACCTGAGCATGTGAGGATCTCTCAAATCCTTGTCATCCAGTACCACCTGCGGGCGCAAGAGAGGAACCCGCTCTAAGAGGAACGATACTATGATTGATCCATATCCAAACTGCTTGAGCTCTCCGCGTCGACAATTGGTTAGCTAAGCTCGGATGTTGGCGAGGAGACCCTCGCATCAGTTGAAAACCATGGGAGTTATACAGTCTTCCGTAGACAACATTTGAGTCCGAGTAGCCGTATGTGGAGCTTGGCTACCCGCCACCCTAGTAATAGTGAGGAGAATGGTCCACAGTGGACAACTCACCACATCTCAGATGAGTATCTTCCCCCTGGAAGGACAAGAAGTAGCTATGCAAAACTACGACACCATGTCCTCAACTATACGATCACTGGCTCGTATCCCAGTGAGTTGTACAGCGTCCCCTCTTTGGGACAAACTAGTCAGAAACTAGATATCCTCAATGTCAATCGTGAGGATATGCTCACCTATCACAAAGTATTGTTGGGCCGCATCCCAACTCTGGAGCATGTGTGTCAAGAATGGGATCTGGGCTCTCATCTCCTGTATCTCGAAGAATTTGAGCAAACCACAGTTTCTCAAAGCAGCCACACATTGTGGATCGTTTACAGCTTGCTCATCTTCCACTTCATGTTCTCTCTCCCACCACTCCAATACCATTTTTGCTTGCTAGTAACTTGCCAAAAGGGGAAATTAAACCCTATTAGGACCTTCCTCAGCATTCATAAGCTCAATTTTTGAATTGGTTTTTGTGTTTGGGATTTGGGTTTCTGCCATCGCACCGTACCTTTAGGTACAGCGTGATGTCGTCGCAGTTCTCGTTTTTGAGGCTTGCGATGACCCGGACTCGTCACAAGTCCTGAAAGGGCCACTTGCGACGAGCCGAGGGTGCAATGGCCCATCCACGAACCACCCAAAAACTCAAAAAATGGACAAAAATGCAAAAAGTAAACCACTACAAAGTTGATTGCTGAGATTTAGGCCTACTTGGTCCAGACGGCTGGTGAAATGGCGGATCGTAGCTCCCAAAATCGACAAAGGAATTTTTGGCTCCAAATTGGTACTTCTCCACCCAAATTGGCAATTTGAACAATGTTTCTATTTTTGACCCATATTTCTATTTATAGAATAGAATGGAATATTCCTTTTCAAATATTTTGATGTGTTTTGGGCCATTTACTATAGTTTCGATTGTTTGTCATTATATTTGGGGCTATTTGATACTTTTTCTAGTGTACAGGAGTCGTAAAGTGGTCTTTTTTGTGCCGTTTCTCGCACCACCAACGGTAATTACAGGTATGAACACTCCTTTGAATGTTTTGTCATTATTATTTTTGGTTAGGTCGTAATTATTGCATGAGGATGAGTTTACTCTTCATTTGTTCTCGTACTCACCAAATCATGAGAACAAGTACTGAGTTATGATTTATCACCTTTTCAGGCTCGTTAAACTTCCATGGAAAAGGACACCCCCCGGATTCCATAGTTAAGCTCTTTTCAGACTCCCTAAAATTGAAAAGATCGCCAACCGAACTTGTCGCATTCATGCTTGTTAAAGTATTTGAATGGTCGTCTTCCTGGTGATATTTTACCCCTTTTTTGGACCAGAGGGCACTAATTATGAAAAAGGTATACTCCAGTCAATCATGACTGGAAGAGTCCTCTCCCGCGTTGTTTTACCCTTTTTTGGGTGATGAGGCTAACTTTACGAAAAAGGACCGTTGGAGTCTTCTTTAGTTCTTTTCAGACTCTCTAAATATGAAATGACGACCGAGTTTGCCTTCTATGGACTCATTAAATTTTCACATTGAAGGGCCCATCATGGGATGAACCCCTCCTATCCTAGGTTCGGAAAATATTTGGGATTGGACTCATCTATGAGATGAGCTATACCGAACATCTGGTTACCCTCATCAAGCTCATAAAAAACACATGAGGCACTCATCATTCATGATGGGGAAAAAGGAAATTGTTTGTATTACATACCTTAGTGGCAATATATAGTCATTCTTAAACATGGCACTCATCTGCATTTGCATACCAATACTTGAGTCATATGTTTGTCTATGAGTCCCTGCTTACTTTTTGAGTCTTGTTACTCCTCTGAGTCATTCAGAGAAATCTTCCACTATCAGTTGCATTAGAAGTTTGCATCATTCTCATGTCAATACTTCCAAGTCATGCCAGGCCCATGTTCAAGAACACGTTTATCACTCATCATTTGTAGTCAGTACACACGTCGCCATGCAGTTTTTACTTTGAGCCAGTCTCACATGTTATTGTACCATTTGATCCACTCTACACATCTTTTGTCGTGTTTCGTGTCGATTGATGGGAGATTCATCATGGCCCTCCTTCGACAGATTCATCCTTGTCAACATCAACTCACCATCCAAGGATTGAATCTAGAAACCAACCAAGTACCTTGGCCCTGCATGCCTCAATGGTAGGTTACCTTGCTTTCATCATGAGTTTACATCATTGACTCTTGATTGAAATATTTCATCTTGCGTTCGACTTCAAAACATTTATTCGCGCTTGATGATATGTACTGTGATACCTTGGGAATCATTGACATTAATGATGATCTGCCTCACACTTGTTAATGGTTTACATCAATGACTGGTAATCAAGTGGTTTCTACCATGTTCGATGTCAAGACATTTGTAATCACATGGGTAGATTCGTATCATTGTGGGTTCAAGTTGAAGACCCTGGGGAGTCATGTTTTACCCAGGTTGCGATGGAGTTTGTATTGAGTCATATTACACAGATCCACTTTTGTATTGGTTGTGGATGTGTTATCATCTCATCATGGATCTACACTTGTGTCTAGTAGCCATGATTGTGTTCAGTCGGTCATTACTACCATGGATCTGCAATGTATTGGTCGGTAGCCATGTTGTACTACATATGAGATTGTCAGTTCATAGTCAGTTGTACTGCAGCAACGTCCTTCATCCGACAAGTCTTTTGCCATTATTTCTATCAAAGCACTTCACCTGTACATCCTTAACAACTTCATGCTTTGGGGGCCATTCTGTTACACCTAAAATCTACCCATCATCATGATTTAGTGTATACATCCCTGAAGTCATCTAGACCAAGTATTCATTTGGGAGGATTTGTACTCAGTTTGAACAACCTTTTGAGAGGTCGTCGCAGGTTGAACATTAGCAACATGCGACGTCACAGGTTGCTCTATAGCAAGGTGCGACGAGGTTTGTTAATGGGAAAAAATAGCCATTTCAAGATCTTTCTCGAAGCTTTCCCATTTGGGGGCTTATCCCTAATCTCTTGGAGAGATGGTACTCAACCCCTAATTCATTGGGAAGATCCCCTATCTCTCTCCTACCATCTCTCAACCTATCCTACCCATAATCTCATCCACTTAGTCCTATATAAACAAGGTTCACTCCCATACAAAAGGGAGGAAGGCTATGGTATCTACATGCTGGTGAAATCTCTCTTAGGACACCCTCACTCACCTCTTGGAGAATTCATGCTTCCTTGGAAGGGCTTGGCAATTGGCTTGTGTGGAGAAGGGCTGCTACGTTAAGTCATTGGTTGTAGTTCTATATCTCTATCATGTACTCCTCTATTTGCAGTAATACAAATGCTTTCCACCAATATTGTTCTTATGTGTAATGATGTTGTGTTGTTTACTTGCTTAACTGTTTACATAGATCTCTTATTGTATAGATGCTCTTTACTCGTTTCTCTTTTCTATGTCTTGACAGGTCTTGCATCTTGGATCTGACGATCAAGGGACATGGAGCAACATTCAGGAGAAAGGATAGTGAATCAAAGAGGTAAGACATCTAGCACTTGATTCTTAAGTAGATCTAGGAAACGTGTTTGTAGACTATTCTATTTGTTATAGACTCACATTGCGCTAGGGAGATTCAGCTTGCCTTCGGTCGAGTGGATTGTCTGGTAACACTGAAACGGAGATGCAGGCACACAGAGAAAAAGGGCTTTGTTATAATTGTGATGAGAAATTCACTTAGGGACATAGATGTGTTCAACAAAAGCTCTATTTCTTGGATATGGATTCTCCGCCTGCCTCTAAAATTGGTGAAGAAGCTCTAGATACAATGGATGATCAGGTCGACATTCAGGAGCCACCTATTGACCCCCCATCTTAGGAGGAACAACCAGAGATATCTCTCCATGCTTTATCCGGCGTCACCACTTGCCAAAAAATGCAGGTCAGGGGTTACTTCAAGAAGCTTCCTCTTACAATACTCATTGATTTGGGTAGCACTCATAACTTCATTGACCCTCCGATCGCCAAACATGATGATTTTTTTTTCCATCCTTGCTCCAACTTTGAAGTCATGGTTGCCAATGGGGGCACCTTACCTTGCAAGGGGAAGCGTCACAATTTGCGTATCTCTCTGGAAGATTATAACCTGCGCTCTGACATGTTTTCCTTGTCCCTAGGCGGATGTGATGTGCTTTTGGGCATTCAATGGTTACGCACACTTGGCCCCATCTTATGGGATTTTGCTGAACTTTGGATGCATTTTTCAGTCAATGGGAAACAACACAAATTTAAGGGCTTACAACAAGGGTCTCTCCGCATCATCAGTTCACATCGCCTGGAAAAGGTCCTTAAGAATAATTCACGTGGTGTCATCGCTCAACTCCATTCCATTCAGATGCACCCATCAATGGTGTCCCCTAATTCCTTGGATAGATATGCAGGTGTCTTTGCTGAACCAGTGGGCTTGTCGCCTTCAAGAGACCTTTCCGGTAAGAATTTAACCGCATCTACATCTCAGTAGGAAATGATCTCTATTTTGCATGCAGTACAGAAGTGGCAGCCATACCTATTAGGGAATTATTTCTGCATCAAGACTAATCTCCAGAGTCTAGAAAAATTTCTGGAACAATGGGTCTCCTCCCTAGCACACCTGAAATGGGTTATTTAACTCATGGGTTATGCCAATGTGATCACTTTTTCATGTCCCAAATTTGGAATTGGGTCACAATGGCCTAATCACATTAGCCATATTCATTAGAGTTTGTAAAATTGATGTTAATGGCCAAATAATTGCCAAGGAGGAAAATTACTAGTTTCCTAGGTTTGGGGTGGAAGCTTTGGGATTTGGAATAAGGGGGGTAATAAATGATGTTTATACATTAGAAGGGTTCAATTCTTTAATAAATAGAGTGAATAAAGAAATTCAAGAGAAATCCTAGGTGACAAATGGTTTTGGAGACATATGGAGGATGTGGGACCCACACTAGCTTGATTTTTCATAATACATGGTATCTCTCTTTTGCAAATTCGAATTAAGGGGAATGTGAACACTCTTGGGTGAGTTTGTAAGTCATAACACATGTCATTGAGAATCTTAGGTCCAATTGGGAAGGATTGGTAACCTCCATGGAAGATAAAGAGTCAAAGTGGAAATTTGTGGACACTTGGGCTAGATTCCCTAGCCCCTATGACACCAATGATGGAGCATCTATGACAACTATGACAAATTGCAGACCTGACCTCTGACATCTGACCACTATGACATGTCAGGCCCAAAAATAGGCTCAAGGAAGGCAAATTTGGGATTTGGAGAAGCCAAAGAGACTCAAAATCGAATTTGGAAGAAGATGGAAGATTGGAACTAGGAGACAAGTGGCAAATGTGGAATAATTCCTAAATGGAAATCTATTGAATCTATTGAGAGGATTTCGACCCTTAGAAGGGTAATGTTGGTTATAAAATGTAGAAATGAAGTATGAGAATATCTTTTGATCATTTTTAGAATTTTCAATTGCATTTGTGAAGAGGGAGAGCTAGTGGATGACTAGTTTCTTGCCTTAGCCAGTTTCGAGGGTGAACGATTCCCATCCAAGTTGGTAATTGGAAAGGCCATTCAGACCTTTCATTTGGAGCTTTAATGGAGTCTTTATTTGCAGGTGTAATCTACAGGTCAGCTCATGGTTTCTTCTATTGTAGCTCACTCCTTCAACCATTTCCAGTTTTGATGGCATATTCTTGATCCTTGAGGGAGGGCGTTTTTGGTGAGCTATTGTACTCTTTGGGGAAGCTTTTAATGCCCCATTTATTTTTTAATATGAATTAAATACTCTGTTCTTCATCTCCAAAAATTTTCAGGTCTAAATTCCAAGAAGAAATGTATAAGTCTCATTTTTAATGGAAGAACAATGCCATTTCCCCACTACCTTGTTGTGAGCCAATGTATTGATGATGATTTCGAATGAATGGATGATTCTATGATACATTGATGATAAATATACTTCCATGGATTTATTCTACAAGTTTCATGTACTGTACTTGAACATTTGAATCATTTTTACTCAGTTTAGTTGTATTGGGAGGTGAAATAGTGCCATTCCCCCAAGGGTCGAATTGGGTATTTTTGCAGTTGAGTGGGAGAGGGTGAGAAAAGTTGTAATAATCCATTAATGGTGCATATGAGACTTTAATAAAATACTTAACACATTATATACCTCTTTTCATAAATTTGAGTGGGTTTGGAGGCATTTGGGAAGCCATTTTTAGTACTTACCCCAGGGGGATTTGAACCCCAAATTACTAGTAAAATTGCATAATTGGTCCAGAATATTAAGAGAGTTTGAAAAGGTATTTTGGTGGACATATGTCATCCATGAAAATAGTATTCAATTTATAATATCATTCATACACCTTCCTTGAAGATTTGAAGGCATTTGGAGTCAATTTGAGACCTAGAGACCAATACTGGTCAAAGGAAAATCACTAGTAAAGTTACCTACATTGATCAGAATTGAAAGAGGATTTGCAGAAGTATTTTAAAGCTCCAAAGGTATCTCTGAAACACATATTTATGTTCTAATATCATTCATATACCTTCTCAGAAGATTTGGGATCATTTGGGGAAAATTTGGGACCTAGAGATCAAAACTAGTCAAAGGTCGAACTAGGGAAAATAAGTGGAAAATTGCAATTTTAATCAAATTCCTAATAAGGGACATTACAGTGGTATCAGAGCATGGTCTTGGCACCTGATGTGGTAGAACATTAATGAATACCAGGAGTCAAAGAAATAAGCCACCACCCTTAGAAACTAAAACTAGATGTACTTTGGTGAAAGGGAAGAAGTAGGAGAAGAAGTGCATTCATTGGTCACCATGAGTAAGAATGAAAAAGGAACCTTAGAGGAGAATGAGGAGTTTAGAAAATTACTTAAACCATCCTTTGAAGACAAGTGGAGGCAATACTTTCAAGAGTTCAAATTTTTGCTTAGTGAACTTTGAAGCAACTCGGAAAAAATAATGGGCAATGGTTCTCTTTTCAAGGAAAAGGATGAAATAATTTATGTCACAAAAGAGGAACCTAATGTAATTGTGGAACATGAGGTACATGTTGATATGTAGGTTCTTGAAGATGATACACTAAAACAAGAAGAAGGACAAGCACGTGTTCTTGTTCAGAGGGATTGTCATGTCCCAAATTTGGCATTGGGTCACAATGGCCTAATCACATTAGCCCTATTCATTAGAGTTTGTCAAATTGATGCTAAAGGTCAAATAATTGCCAAGGAGGAAAATTACTAGTTTCCTAGGTTTGGGGTGGAAGCTTTGGGATTTGGAATAATGGGGATAATAAAGGATGTTTGAACATTAGAATGGAATAAATATTTAATAAAGGAGCTAAATAAATATATACAAGTGAAAATCAAAGTGGCATTTCATGATGAAGACACATGGAGGAAGTGGGACCCACATATGGCTAGATTTCCCCACTACATTTGGCATCATTCTCTCACCAATTCGAATTCAAGGTGAATGGTAACATAATTGGGGGAGTCCAAAAGGTATTATTCATTGCATGACTCATCCAAGGTCGAAATATAGAGGAAGAGTAACTCCCATGGAAGAGGAAGAGGCAATTTGGAGCTAGTGAGACACTTGGGCTAGATTCCCTAGCTCTATGACAACAATGATGAAGATGCTATGACACCTATGACACAAATCAGACCTGAAGGCTTACATATGACATATATGACATGTCAGGGCTAAAAATAGACTCCAAGAGGGCGCTCAAGGGTGTTAGGGCAGCTAAGATGCTTCCACATGTGATTTGGTGGAAGTGGGAGACTAGGAATTGTTGTACAAGTGGCATTCTTTGGAATCTCTTCCCAACTTGAGTTGGCATGAGTCTCTTGGAAGGAATTCGACCCATGGAGGACATTAGAAGTTTATAAATGTCAATAACAAAGAAGGAAACCAGCTTTTGATCATTTGTAGAATTTGCAATTGCATTTGTGAAGAGGGAGAGCTAGTGGATGACTAGTTTCTTGCCTTAGCCAATTTCGAGGGTGAAAGATTCCCATCCAAGTTGGTAATTGGAAAGGCCATTCAGACCTTTCATTTGGAGCTTTAATGGAGTCTTTATTTGCAGGTGTAAGCTACAGGGCAGCTCATGGTTTCTTCTATTGCAGCTCACTCCTTCAACCATTTCCGGTTTTGATGGCATATTCTTGATCCTTGAGGGAGGGCGTTTTTGGTGAGCTATTGTACTCTTTGGGGAAGCTTTTAATGACCCATTTCTTTTGTAATATGAATTAAATACTCTGTTCTTCATCTCCAAAAAGTTTCAGGTCGAAATTCCAAGTAGAAATGTATAAATCTCATTTTTAGTGGAAGAACAATGCCATTTCCCCACTACCTTGTTGTGAACCAATGTGTTGATGATGATTTCGAATGAATGGATGATTCTCTGATGAATTTGTGATTAATGGACTGCCATGGATGTATTTTACAAGTTTCATGTACTGTACTTGAGCATTTGAAGTATTTTTACTTAGTTTAATTGCACTGGGAGAAGAAATAGTGCCATTTCCCCAAGGGTCGAATTGGTGATTTTTGCAGTTGAATGGGAGAGGGTTGGAACAGATATAATAATCAATTAATGGTGCACATGAGACCTTAATAACATCCTTAATACATTTCCTACCTCTGTTCATAAATTTGAGTGGCTTTGGAGGCATTTGGGAAGCCATTTTCAATACTTACCCCAGGGGGATTTGAACCCCAAATTACTAGTAAAATTGCATACTTGGTCCAGAATCTTAAGAGAGTTTGCAGAGGTATTTTGGTGGCCATATATCATCCCTGAACATAATATTCAAGTCTTAATATCATTCATACACCTTCCTTGAAGATTTGAATGCATTTGGAGTCAATTCGAGACATAGAGACCAATACTAGTCAAAGGCAAATTACTAGTAAAGTTACCTACATTGACCAGAATTGAAAGAGTATTTGCAGAAGTGTTTTAAAGGTACAAAGGCATCCCTAAAACACATATTTATGTTCTAATATCATTCATATACCTTCTCAGAAGATTTGGGATCATTTGGGGCAAATTTGGGACCTAGAGATCGAAACTAGTCAAAGGTCGAACCAAGGAAAAAAGTGGAAAATTGGGCATTTTAATAAAAAAAAAAAAGGGATATTACAGTGGTATCAGAGCATGATCTTGGCACCTGATGTGGTATAATATTCATGAGGACAATAATTCAGGTACCACCATTAGATATTGAAACCAAAAGTGCTTTTGTTGAAGAAAACAAAAAAAAGGGTAGGAGAAGAAGAGCAAATTTTTTGAGGAAACTATGACTAGGGATGAAAAGGGAGCCTCATATGATGGTGAGGAGCATATAAAAATTATGAAAACAATATTTGAAGATATTACCAAGCAACTTAAGGAAGGATTCGAATTGTTTTCTATCGAACTTGTGGAAAAAATTATTGATTTTAAGGAAACCAAGGGGAAAAATGCATCAGCTTGCTTGAAGGAGCAAAAGGAAGAGACATCACTAGATCATGAAGAAGATTCTATTGAAAATATGGAAGATCATTTTGAGACACCTTCTAGCTTAGACATGAACCAAAGAGCTTCTACTGATGGATGCTTAAACTATGAAGGAGTACCTACTGATGGGTGCTCACACCTCTATGTTGGTGACATAGAGATCACCTTTGAAAGTATTGCTGCAAGCCCAAGTTCCATTAAGCATGATAATGAATACCTTGTAGCAGTTGAAGAAGAACCAAGATCAACTTCCCCATCACCACTTGAGCTTCATGAAGTTGGTCCAAGCAAAATTGAAGAAGATGAGAAGGTTCATTTGCAAGAGCCTCATTTTCTTGAAGGGTCCTTAAAGATGAATGAAAATAAGATCCAAGAGTCCCTCATAATTCTCCATGACACTCAAGCATTGGTGTCAAATTCTTGTTGGAGAGCTACATCATTGGAGGAAACATCTTTCCTTGAAGACATGGAGAAGATTCAAAGAGCAATGTGCCATATCAAAGGTAATTTCATGTCTTTGCTTTTTGATAGAAACCATTTGTTTGAGCTTAATGAATTGTTACATGATGCATATTTGAAGAATAATGAGGATATTCATAAGCTCACAATTCAAAATGAGCAACTTCTTGAAAAGTTGCAAGATACTTGTTTTTCCTCCTATGTTTCAGATTGTCAAATGGTAGATTGTTTGGAGGATTCTCATGACATGGTGGATCATGAGAAATGTGGGAATTTGAATGTGCTTAATGTGTTTGAAGATGAACTTGAAGAGATCCAAACACTTGATGTGGTGGAAGAGGAACTTGAATTGTCTCTTGATGAAGGTTATGCAATTTTTAAAGAAAAGCATGATTCCTCTACATTGGAACCAAACTATGACAAAGAGTTCATACTTTTGAAGGAGCTGCATGATAGTACCCATATGGATCCTTCCCATGATGAAACTTCTGTACTTTTTGATCATTTGGGTGATTTGGTTCATTCTCCTACATCCTACAATTCCATGTTTTGCAACATTAGTCTCAATGAAGTATGGGTGAAAGGGTTCTTTTTGATGGTGCCACATGAGGAGTATGGAACTCCTAGATTTACTTTTTATGATGACATGGTTGGAGCACATTCTTCTTCACATTTGAAGCAACATTATTTGTCACTTTGTGATGATGCAAATCTACATGGATGCACCTATGATATGCATTTGAGTCACTTGAAGACTCATGGTTTTTCTTACTCAACACTTGATTCATTTGATGTTGGACGAACTTCATCCAACACTTGGAAGAATAGATTTATGATTGGCGAACATTTTTGTTGCAAGACACATACTTTGTTATATCTTTATGACTCTCACATTCAGGGATGTATGGGTGAGACTTCTTTGAGTCATTTGAAGTCTCCTCGTTTTTTCTGCTCACTATTTGGTTCAGATTTTAGTGGAGATTCTTCATTCACTTCTTGGATGAAAGAATACATGGTTGAATATTTTGATGCATATCACATCCTTTTGGAGCAGCATTATAGGACATGGGATCCTCACCTATGTCATTGGAGCAGATTTGATTGGTCACTTGAAGCTTGTATGCACTTGGAAAATGGTGGTCTACTTGCTTGGAGGTATAAGCACTTTCATGACTCTTTGATGAAGCATATCCTTGATGTACATTTTCATTATGTTGTTATGTACTTTGATGATATATATTTGGTACTCATGATGTTTGGAAGGATGCATACAAGAAAATGGGATCCAGGAATCCTCTTAACTAATGGTGTGGGTTGGAGAGCACTCTTAATTATTGGGGTGCAATACAAGCAATGGGACCCTGGAATAATTTTTATCTCATTGCTTTCAAATTTTTTTTTTGGGAAACAAGCAGTATGGGAGATGGATTTCCCCACTTAATAAAGTTATTTTTATCAGAGTAGTGCAGCAGCAAGCATGGTGGTTCCTCTCTAAAATCTTCATGGAAACTCAAAGACTCAAGGTTGGGCAATTCAATGGCAACTTCAAAGAATTATACAGAAAGCAGGTTCTTCAACACCCATGTTTAAAATTGCTTGAGGACAAGCAATATTGGGAAGGGAGGATTTGTCATGTCCCAAATTTGGCATTGGGTCACAATGGCCTAATCACATTAGCCCTATTCATTAGAGTTTGTCAAATTGATGCTAAAGGTCAAATAATTGCCAAGGAGGAAAATTACTAGTTTCCTAGGTTTGGGGTGGAAGCTTTGGGATTTGGAATAATGGGGATAATAAAGGATGTTTGAACATTAGAATGGAATAAATATTTAATAAAGGAGCTAAATAAATATATACAAGTGAAAATCAAAGTGGCATTTCATGATGAAGACACATGGAGGAAGTGGGACCCACATATGGCTAGATTTCCCCACTACATTTGGCATCATTCTCTCACCAATTCGAATTCAAGGTGAATGGTAACATAATTGGGGGAGTCCAAAAGGTATTATTCATTGCATGACTCATCCAAGGTCGAAATATAGAGGAAGAGTAACTCCCATGGAAGAGGAAGAGGCAATTTGGAGCTAGTGAGACACTTGGGCTAGATTCCCTAGCTCTATGACAACAATGATGAAGATGCTATGACACCTATGACACAAATCAGACCTGAAGGCTGACATATGACATATATGACATGTCAGGGCTAAAAATAGACTCCAAGAGGGCGCTCAAGGGTGTTAGGGCAGCTAAGATGCTTCCACATGTGATTTGGTGGAAGTGGGAGACTAGGAATTGTTGTACAAGTGGCATTCTTTGGAATCTCTTCCCAACTTGAGTTGGCATGAGTCTCTTGGAAGGAATTCGACCCATGGAGGACATTAGAAGTTTATAAATGTCAATAACAAAGAAGGAAACCAGCTTTTGATCATTTGTAGAATTTGCAATTGCATTTGTGAAGAGGGAGAGCTAGTGGATGACTAGTTTCTTGCCTTAGCCAATTTCGAGGGTGAAAGATTCCCATCCAAGTTGGTAATTGGAAAGGCCATTCAGACCTTTCATTTGGAGCTTTAATGGAGTCTTTATTTGCAGGTGTAAGCTACAGGGCAGCTCATGGTTTCTTCTATTGCAGCTCACTCCTTCAACCATTTCCGGTTTTGATGGCATATTCTTGATCCTTGAGGGAGGGCGTTTTTGGTGAGCTATTGTACTCTTTGGGGAAGCTTTTAATGACCCATTTCTTTTGTAATATGAATTAAATACTCTGTTCTTCATCTCCAAAAAGTTTCAGGTCGAAATTCCAAGTAGAAATGTATAAATCTCATTTTTAGTGGAAGAACAATGCCATTTCCCCACTACCTTGTTGTGAACCAATGTGTTGATGATGATTTCGAATGAATGGATGATTCTCTGATGAATTTGTGATTAATGGACTGCCATGGATGTATTTTACAAGTTTCATGTACTGTACTTGAGCATTTGAAGTATTTTTACTTAGTTTAATTGCACTGGGAGAAGAAATAGTGCCATTTCCCCAAGGGTCGAATTGGTGATTTTTGCAGTTGAATGGGAGAGGGTTGGAACAGATATAATAATCAATTAATGGTGCACATGAGACCTTAATAACATCCTTAATACATTTCCTACCTCTGTTCATAAATTTGAGTGGCTTTGGAGGCATTTGGGAAGCCATTTTCAATACTTACCCCAGGGGGATTTGAACCCCAAATTACTAGTAAAATTGCATACTTGGTCCAGAATCTTAAGAGAGTTTGCAGAGGTATTTTGGTGGCCATATATCATCCCTGAACATAATATTCAAGTCTTAATATCATTCATACACCTTCCTTGAAGATTTGAATGCATTTGGAGTCAATTCGAGACATAGAGACCAATACTAGTCAAAGGCAAATTACTAGTAAAGTTACCTACATTGACCAGAATTGAAAGAGTATTTGCAGAAGTGTTTTAAAGGTACAAAGGCATCCCTAAAACACATATTTATGTTCTAATATCATTCATATACCTTCTCAGAAGATTTGGGATCATTTGGGGCAAATTTGGGACCTAGAGATCGAAACTAGTCAAAGGTCGAACCAAGGAAAAAAGTGGAAAATTGGGCATTTTAATAAAAAAAAAAAAGGGATATTACAGGGATTATGAGTTGCCTCATGGAGAGAATTGCAAATCCTTGGAGGAGGCACATGATCTCACAATAGTTGGGCCATCCAATTATGGAGAAGATGAATTAAATATTTCAATGGGTAAGAGTTGTAAATAATTAAAGTTGGTTCATAATTCCTCACCCCACACTTCTTTTCCAGCCACATCACTTTGGGATGAAAATTGGGTGAAAGGTTTTTTTTCTGGTGGTGCCAGATGAGGGGTATGAAACTCCTACCTCTCCTTTTGATGATGACATGAATAGATCACCTCATTATTTAGAATTGCAGCAGCATATTTCTTTACCTTATGATGATACATATACTCATGAATGTATGGATGAGACTTCTTTGAGTCCTTTGAAGTCTCCTTGTTTTTCCTACTCATTATTTGGTTCAGATTTTAGTGGAGATTCTTCATTCACTTCTTGGATGAAAGAATGCATGGCTGAATATTTTGATGCATATCACATTCTTTTGGAGCAGCACTATCGGACATGGGATCCTCACCTATGTCATTGGAGCAGATTTGATTGGTCACTTCAAGATTGTATGCACCTAGCAAATGGTGGTCTACTTACTTGGAGGTATAAGCACTTTCATGATTCTTTGATGAAGCATCTTCTTGATGTACATTTTCATTATGTTGTTATGTACTTTGATGATATATATTTTGTACTCATGATGTTTGGAAGAATGCATACAAGAAAATGGGATCCAGGAATCCTCTTATCTAATGGTGTGGGTTCGACAGCACTCTTAATTGTTGGGGTGCAATACAAGCAATGGGACCCTGGAATAATTTTTACATCATTGGTTTCAAATTTTGTGGGGAAACAAGCAGTATGGGAGATGGATTTCCCACTTAATAAAGTGATTTTTATTAGAGTAGTGCAACAACAAGCATGGTGGTTCCTCTCTAAAATCTTCATGGAAACTAAAAGACTCAAGGTTGGGCAATTCAATGGCAACTTCAAAGAATTATACAGAAAGCAGGTTCTTCAACACCCATGTTTGAAATTGCTTGAGGACAAGCAATATTGGGAAGGGAGGACTTTTCATGTCCCAAATTTGGAATTGGGTCACAATGGCCTAATCACATTAGCCATATTCATTAGAGTTTGTAAAATTGATGTTAAGGGTCAAATAATTGCCAAGGAGGAAAATTACTAGTTTCCTAGGTTTAGGGTGGAAGCTTTGGGATTTGGAATAAGGGAGGTAATAAATGATGTTTACAAATTAGAAGGGTTCAAGTATTTAATAAATAGAGTGAATAAAGAAATTCAAGAGAAATCTTAGATGACAAATGGTTTTGGAGACATATGGAGGATGTGGGACCCACACTAGCTTGATTTTTCATAATACATGGTATCTCTCTTTTGCAAATTCGAATTAATGGGAATGTGAACACTCTTGGGTGAGTTTGTAAGTCATAACACATGTCATTGACCATCTTATGTCGAATTGGGAAGGATTGGTAACCTCCATGGAAGATAAAGAGTCAAAGTGGAAGTTTGTGGACACTTGGGCTAGATTCCCTAGCCCCTATGACACCAATGATGGAGCATCTATGACAATTATGACAAATTGCATACCTGAGCTCTGACATCTGACCACTATGAAATGTCAGCCCCAAACATAGGCTCAAGGAAGGTGAATTTGGGAGTTGGAGAATCCAAAGAGACTCAAAATCGAATTTGGGAGAAGATGGAAGGTTGGAACTAGGAGACAAGTGGCAAAAGTGGAATATTTCCTAAATGGAAATCTATTGAATCTATTGAGAGGATTTCGACCCTTAGAATGCTAATGTTGGTTATAAAATGTAGAAATGAATTATGAGAATAGATTTTGATCATTGGTAGAATTTGCAATTCCATTTGTGAAGAGGGAGAGCTAGTGGATGACTAGTTTCTTGCCTTAGCCAATTTCGAGCGTGAAAGATTCCCATCCAAGTTGGTAATTGGAACGGCCATTCAGACATTTCATTTGGAGCTTTAATGGAGTCTTTATTTGTAGGTGTAAGCTACAGGACAGCTCATGGTTTCTTCTATTGCAGCTCACTCCTTCAACCATTTCCAGTTTTGATGGCATATTCTTGATCCTTGAGGGAGGGCGTTTTTGGTGAGCTATTGTACTCTTTGGGGAATCTTTTAATGCCCCATTTATTTTTTAATATGAATGAAATACTATTTTATTCATCTCCAAAAATTTTCAGGTCGAAATTCCAAGCAGAAATGTATAAATCACATTTTTAATGGAAGAACAATGCCATTTCCCCACTACCTTGTTGTGAGCCAATGTATTGATGATGATTTCGAATGAATGGATGATTCTCTGATATATTTGTGATAAATATACTGCCATGGATTTATTCTACAAGTTTCATGTACTTTACTTGAGCATTTGAACCATTTTTACTCAGTTTAGTTGTATTGGGAGGTGAAATAGTGCCATTCCCCCAAGGGTCGAATTGGGGATTTTTGCAGTTGAATGGGAGAGGGTGAGAACAGTTGTAATAATACATTAATGGTGCATATGAGACTTTAATAAAATAATTAACACATTACATACCTCTGTTCATAAATTTGAGTGGGTTTGGAGGCATTTGGGAAGCCATTTTCAGTACTTACCCCAGGGGGATTTGAACCCCAAATTACTAGTAAAATTGCATAATTGGTCCAGAATCTTAAGAGAGTTTGCAGAGTTCTTTTGGTGGACACATGTCATCCATAAAAATCATATTCAATTTATAATATCATTCATACACCTTCCTTGAAGATTTGAAGGCATCTGGAGTCAATTTGAGACCTAGAGACTAATACTAGTCAAAGGAAAATCACTAGTAAAGTTACCTACATTGATCAGAATTGAAAGAGGATTTGCAGAAGTATTTTAAAGGTCCAAAGGCATCCATAAAACACATAATTATGTTCTAATATCATTCATATACCTTCTCAAAATATTTGGGATCATTTGGGGAAAATTTGGGACCTAGAGATCAAAACTAGTGAAAGGTCGAACTAGGGAAAAAAAGTGGAAAATTGCAATTTTAATCAAATTCCTAATAAGGGACATTACACACTTACAACAAGGGTAAGGAAAATATGGTGGTAGATGCTCCTTCTCGCACATTTGATGACCTAGTCTCTCTTACATCTATTTCTTTGTTTGTTCCAAATTGGTTGCAATTTGTTCACCAGGGCTATCTCTTCTATGAACTCCACGCTTCTTCATCGGCAGGGCACTCTAGGTTCCTCAAAACCTATGACTGGGATCAATGTAACTTATTTTGGAAGGGACTGAAAATGAAAATTCAACAGATGGTGGTTGACTGTGATACTTTCCATGTCAACATGGGTGAAACGACACTCCTTTCGGGACTGCTCGAACCCTTTCCCATCTCTACACAGATTTGGACCACTATTTCTATGGATTTCCTAGAAGCGCTCCAGTCGTACAATACCACATCTAAAAGGACACCATATGAAGCAGTCTTTGGACATGCAATGCCATTTCTTCTTCCATACACACTTAGCAACTCCCTAGTTCATGCAATTGACTCAGTTCTTCAAAACCGTGATCATATACTTCTCATTCTATAGGACAATCTTCACATTGCAAGAATTCGACTGAAACAACAAGTCGATCAACACTGTTTTGAGCACCCTTTTCACGTAGCTGATATGGTTCTTCTTTGTCTACAACATTCCAAGTAATTCTCTCTGAAACTCAATAGGCGTCAGTGTCCTGGCATGCAACCCGAGGATGCTATAGGGGAACCACTCCTTCAGATTCTACATCAATTTCCACATCTAAAGCTTTGAGGACAAAGATTTTTCTAAGGGAGAGGGGATGTTAGGAACCCATGTCAACCCTTATATTTACTTTGTTTGTATATTTTTGTTGGACGCATATCCTTTGTAATTCGTCCTGTAATATTTGTTGATCCATAGTTTGTATTATTGTTGTTGGATGCATATGCTTTGTAAGTCGTCCTGTAGTAATTGTTGATCCATAGTTTGTATTGGCCCATGGTTTGTATTGACACATGGTATTAGCCCATGGTATTGGCACCTAGAATTAGTATATAATTTTTTGTTGAGACCAATGAAGGTACCGTGAAGTTATTTGTATTGAGCTTGCTCAAAGGAGGTTGCCCCCTCGAAGTGGCCTACGATCAATAAAAGCAATTATGAGTTCTGTTATTTCTATTATCTCGCATATTCTCATTAATTAATTGTTGCAGGTTCTTCACAGTCGAGCTCTTCTTGGGATGCCAACTGTGGTTGATAGCTGGTAGTAGCTCCGAACTGGTCCAAATAAACTAAGAGAGTGTTTTCTTCTTCAGTTTGTTGCGTTTGTTGCCTCTATAACTGCTGCTGAATTTCTCTTTCTTTACGCTTCTTTTCTTTATGTTTCTTCTGACTACTCTTCTCTTTTTCTTTTTCTTTACTTATGATTTGTTTTTCTGGCCCCTTTTCTTTTTCGACTATTGCTGGATGAATGTCAATGGCTTCTTGCATACTAACAACAGCTTGTTCTTCTTGGACTTGTATACTTGATACTACTTTTGTAGCAACTGGAATTTAATGTTCGGTAGTTTCGGCACTTAGTAGAGTATTGGATGGTATGCTGGATGTAACAATATTACTTGTACTAGTATCTTGAATGCTGGTTTGATCTAGTTCTGTCGTGTTGGATGCAATATTTTGAGTTGTGGTTGGTTCCTTGGCTTGAGCTGAGGCAGATTCAACTGCTTCTGTCGTTGCTGCTTCTTTGTTTTGCTGCTGTGTCACCGGACAAGACTTGGATCCGTTGGCAGGGAGACTCGACTGATTTGTCGGGAAGAATGGGGGGTCGACTAATGTCGTAAGTGGACTTAATGAAGTGGTACTACCGAACAAACCCATACCAACTAAACTTGACTCAATTTCTTGAACTGCAGACTTGACTTGGGAAGTAACGACTTGAGGGGACTTTTCACTATGAACGACTGTAGGTTGAGGTGGACTCACTTGTTGTGGCAATGATGTGGCTGGAAGAGGGGTATAGATAGTTGTTTGTTGGGAGTAAATTAGACCTAGGGGGTCGAAGTTTCTGATATGATGAATCTTTTTGTGACCAACAACTTCTGGTACTGTCGATGGTAAAGGTAAATTATTGATTTGAATAGTGTCGAGAGAAGCCAAATTGTTTGGGGCGGCGACCATGGTTGCAAATACTGGTTGCTGAATGACCATCTCGCACTAGTTAGGACATAGCGTTGGGAGGTTTGCAATAAACTGACTTAAAATAGCATCTGTTGGGTTAATAGGATCAGGTAATGCTAAAGGGGTACTTTCTTCCTCTATTGCAGTCAGGGACAAAGGGGGTGTAAGATTGGTCAAGTCGACATGGGGTTCAACTGGAATTTTTGGTTTCTTGATAAGAATTCTAGATTTTGCGTACTTATATGTTTCCAAAAATATTCTGAATTGGTCTTCGATAGGTAATTTATTCTTGGCTGCATCTTCAAGGATCTGAGTGGTTGTACAATTCAATCTCGTCTTCCTCCGTAGGTTCTTGAAAGGTTACCTTTCTTTTTACTTTCCCTTGAGTCGGTATCACCTTGTTCTGTCAGGCTGTAAGTAGTTCACCTGCTACCTTTTGTATGTTGTCGTCCATCAAAAGATGCTCTGGGTTGTCGGACTTTGTACTGATGTTTGATTGCTCCACGACTTCTACTGATTCTTTGTGTGGAGTCAGTGTAAGTGCTAATACCTTGGGATTAGCTATTGGTTCAGGCTGATAAGTGAAGGTGTTCATGTAGAACCAGCTTTCGTACGCTTCTTCTTATTAAGCATCTATCAATGGCTCAACATAAGAGAATTCAATTTTGCATGCATGGGCCTAAATGACCAATACTTCGTTAGATTGTCGACTCAACTTCATGAAAATTTCATTTACTAATGGGTAGTAGTCGAGGCGTTTTTCCTTTCCTACTGGTCCTTCCATGTACCAAAGCGTTGTATCATCCAGAGAGAGTTGGATGTGTGTTGTCGGGGGTATACTTCTTCGGATGTTCTGTGGTACCCTCCATCTTGTCTCCTTTGTTTTGAGGTCTATAAACCATGCTTCCAACCAAAGTTTAACTATTGTCAGACCATGTTGACTTGATCCTGGATCGAAACAATGGAAATTCTCCATAAGGACACTTCATTCTTGAGAAAAACCCTTGTTCCCTTGCGGTCGAATGTGGGTCATGGAAATCCATATAAGTACAGATGGGTAGGGGATGCTGGTCCCTTCCTCTTGGCACTTATAGCATGTGTGCTTGATGATGTCAGCCAAAAATTCTACCCACTTGTATACTTTTCTGCACATAGCCATATTGTTTACAGCTTCTAGCATGCCCGTCTTCAAATCAGATCCTCATCCTGTTTTTGAAAGTGCATGCGACACAATCTGATTCACGGCTATGCCTCATGAATTCTTCCCATCAATAGTTGTGACAAATTCATCGATCAAGTTGACACCTGAACTTGTCGGTACAGCATCTCTCTTATGCGACAAACTAGTTATCTTGTGGATAATTGCTCCATCAATGTCGACTGGAACATTGAAATAGAGCTTGCCATTGTGATACGTGCTAAAAATAAATTGTGCAATGATTTCTTTAAGTCCTCCAAAACTATCCAACAACGGTGCCTTCATGTACTATAGAATTGTAGATGTCTACAGTCGGAGTGCTTCCTCCCTCCAGCAGCCATCTAATTCCTTCCCCCACTCTTCAATGTCTTTCCAAGCTCTCTTCCATGTGGGTTCTAGCGCTTTTGTGTTTTGAATCATCTGTAGTCTTGTTTGCAACAATGATTGTTCTTTTTCCATCTCTCTAACTATCATCGCGGTGGCCCTAGTTGTTGTTAAGGTTTTCCTTGGAGCCATGGCGGATTCAGGGTTCAGGAAAGTGAAAGTTGCTTCAACAGGGTCAAGGAGCTCTGTATCTTGGAGTTAAAGTTCTCGGCAAAAGAGTGCCCAAGAATCCTTGAGCTATGGATTTATGGTGGAGATTCTCGGCATGGGTGAATGGGACATTGAGGCGTGTATTAATGGTTGATTTGATGGAGTTATTAAATTGGCCTGACAAGATATCGACACTCTGTCAGGTGCATTACTTCTGGCGTCGCGGGTATTTTTATCCGTTATTTCTTTTCCGCCATCATGATGTCGAGATACCTCGTTTGATGTGTCATGTCGACGGGCTTCTCTAGATGAGTTTGGCAGGTCTGTGCTCCATTGTTTCTGTCATGCTTAATTTTCTTCCGAAAATCGTCGGCATTCTTGTCGATGTCTATAATACCGATTGTTATGAACCGGGCTTTGCTCTTTTCTCTTTCCATCCTTATTCTGCCAATATCTCGTCATTCTGCCTTTGTCATGCTTTGCTGTTTAGTTTATTGCTTATAGTACTTTCTCTTGTTCGGTTACTTCTAACCATTCTTTTTTTTTAATATTCACGACTTGTATCGTTTAAGTCGGGCACCCTTTACCACTTTCTTGAAAACATTTCCTTGTAGCATTTTCAGGAAGACCGATCCGTTGGGATTTAATATTTCAACAATATAGGATCCCATCCATTCTGTATGCAATTTCTTTGGTTTCCCTTTTACATGGCTATTATAGAGAAGTGCCAAGTCTCCAACTGACAGATTTTTCTATATGATATTTCTATCGTGCCATGCTTTTTGCTGTTGTTTTTGAACTTGTTGATGTTCTATTGCCATCTGTCGACTTTCCTCTAGATTCGACAGTTGTAATAGCCATTATTGCCGAGCATCTTCGACATCAATGTGCAAGACTGCTACAATAGTCAGTGCTTGTCGTCGAAAATGCAATGGGATAACTGCTTCTTGTCCGTAGACAAGTGAGAAAGGTGTCTGACCTGTCGTTCTTTTATATGTTTTTCTGTATGCCTAGACAACAGCAGGTATCTTGTCATCCCAATCATCTTTCTCCGTGTTGCATATTTTTGTCAGCCCTCTTGTGAGTGTTTTATTGAATGGTTTTATGGCACCATTAGACTGAGGATAGTATGTTGTGCTTATTCTATGATCAACTACAAATTGCTTATTCAGTGCTTCGATAGTTTTGCACACAAAATGTGTACCTAGGTCGCTTATCAATGTTAAGGGGCATCCAAAATGTGTTATAATATTTTCATAGATAAAATTGGCGACAAATTCGCTTGAACATGTTTTGACTGGCTCTGCTTCTGCCCACTTGGTGAAATATTCCACAACAGTGATAAGATATTGAGCACTTGTCCTCTTGCAAACTACTGGAAATGGTCCAATAAAATCAATCGCCCAAATTTCAAATGTCCATCTAGGGTTAATTGCAACAAACGACATTTCTGATCTTGGCAGCGGTCGACCCATACACTGAAATCTATCACACTTAGATACAAACTCTCGACAGTCTTTGTGAACTGTTAGCCACCAAAGTCCAGCTTGCAGAATTTTTTTGGTTGTTATATCAACATGATAGTGTCCTCTTGCCAGTCCAGAATGAGCTTCTAGAAGTATATTCTGTCGTTCATGCTCAAGTGCACATCGGTGTAATATGTCCTCCAAGCCAAGTTTGTAGAGGAATCCATTGATCAAAGTGTAGGGATCTTCTTTCATAGCCAGAATCTTCCTCTTTTTCTCAGTCATTCCTTCAAGAGCTTGTCCATCCTCGAGAAATTGTGCAATTTCCACAAGTTCTAAAGGGACTGCCTCAATATGAAACAATTGTGCATATGGAAAATCATCTTCGATTCTTGTCGGCTCCTTTCCCGTGTCGACTCTCGATAGGTGGTCTGGCCCGACATTAGCCTTTCAAGGTCAAATAATTACTTCAAATTCAAATTCTTGAAACAGTAGAAGCCAGCGACACAACCTCTTATGATGTAATGGTTTTATATTGACTAAGTATTTTAAAGCTTGATGATCTGTATAAAATACAAAGGGGTTAGCCAATAAATAATGACGGTATTTCTGTAGCGAAAATACCATAGCTAATGCTTCTCTTTTGGTCGTGGAGTAGTTTCTTTCAGCTTTATTCAACTTCCGACTACTGAACGCATTATGACAATCGATCCCATCTTATCCAAGTTGTGTTAAAATGGCGCCGACTGCTATTCTAGATGCATCAATATGCACATGAAATATTTCCGACCAATCCGGAAATCGGAGGATGGGTTCTTCGACCATTTTTCTTTTCAATGTGTTAAATGAGATGTCGCGCTCCTCTGTCCACCTGTAATCTTGATCATCTTTTAATAGCTCTTCGATAGGGTTAGTCATATCAGAGTGATGTCTGATGAACTTCCGCTAATACCCGATATGACCCAATAGGATCTGCACTTGTTTCGGATTGACTGGAGGTTTCAGGTCAAGAACAATTTTGATCTTTGCATAGTCGACCTTGATTCCTTCTTTACAAACTACGTGGCCTAGTAATATGCCGATAGGTGTCGCGAAAATGCACTTTTTAATGTTCAACAACAATTGTATCTACCGACACCATTCCAACATCAGTCAAAGCCATTTGCAATGAACCTTTAGCATTTTATAGATTGTCCAATCATCAAAGTAGACATCCATGCTTTTGTAGATATATTATTGAAATGCTTTGATGACAATTCTTGAAAAGACCACTGGTGCGTTCTTCAGACCGAAGGGCATGATTTTGTACGCGAATAAACTGAATTCGCACACAGATGTTGTCTTTTTTTTATATTCCTTTGCAATAGGTACTTGGTTGTACCCGGAGAATCCATCCTTGAAAGAGTAGCACTCATGCCCTGCAACTTCATTAATAATTTCATCTGCAAAAGGGGTTGGAAAGGGGTCTGTGAGTGTTGCCTTGTTTAGCTAGCAAAAGTCGACATAGATTCTCAGTCATGTCGAATCTTGTTTCTTTGGCTGGACAACCATTGGTTTTTCCCACTCCAACTAGTCGATAGGATATATGATTCCTACTGCAAGCATACTATTGATCTCCTTCTTAACAATATCCTTATATTTGTGAGCAAGTTTGTAGGGTCTCCTCTTTACTGGCCTGGCATCTGGTTTAATATCAATTTTCATCTCACCCATCTCTTGCACAAGTCCTTTCAAATCTTTGTAATCTCGAGCAAAGACGTCTTGAAATTCCTTGAGGATATTGGTGATGTCTGTTGTTTGTTCCTCATTCCAGTAGTTGCCAATTCTTGCTATTTTTGGTTGTTCGTCGTTTGAAATATCTACTTCCTTTGTTTTAATCTTTGCATCCATCCATTCTGGTGCACGACTGTCACTTATCGGTCTTTCACCTTCTTTGATTTGTGTGAATGCTGGTGGAAAGTCCTTTTCCAACAATCTTTCAGGTTCATCTTTTTCGACAATGTCTATGCTAAAGATTGTTTTTATAGGCTTCGATATGTTCGGGTGATCCTTCCTCCATTGAAAAATCTTGCCAACTGATTTCTCTGTTTCTAGGCTTAATCTTGTCTAATGTTGGCTTTCTGTCAACTTTATGTTATAGCAGGTAGTAGGTCAATGAGTAATCTGTTGCTTTTCTACAAGTATTGAATTTTCTGTCGGCTGCATAAATTCTTTGATAGTTTTACTTGCTTCGACCAACTTCTCCTCCTCTGGAGAGAACTGCAAATCCTTAATAAAATTTTCCCTTAAGTCTTTCCAAATGAAAGTTTCTCCTCTTGCCTCTTCCATCTTATACCATTTATTGGGTAAATCATCAAGTGTTTTTGGGAAGAGGTGAGGCCATGCTCTCTCATCTTTATAGCCCAATTTTCTCCATTCTCTTTCACAACAGCCGATGTGGGATTCAAGATTTTGTCCCTGTGTAAACATAGGGATGTCAGCCTGAGTCATCAGTTTCCTTCCTCCAAACATTTCTATAAAAAATGTTCATGCGGTATTCCAGCTTTGGAGTTTCGACTGGTGGGTGTCCCACCATCTCGCAGCTTGACCAGCAAATGTCTCTACCAGACTTTGTAGTCAGCCTTGTTCTCCGACATGTTTTGATACATGTTCGACATGCACAGTAGCTGAATCATGCTCTTTGTACCTTCATGTCGGATTACCTGTCATGTTCCCATATTTTTCTATGGTCCATGGGGTAATTTTGGCCTAAGTCACCTAGGCAATAATTAGTTAATTAATGAGCAAGTATGGAAACTACCTTATGGAAGATGCCTAAGGTAGTATTTGGGGATTAAATGGACAAGGAGGGCCCCCCATGTAGTGATTAACCCCATAACTAAGTCTAAGTGATTGACTAATTGAGAAATTAATTAATTGGGGGAATTTTGAGGCATTACACCATAACAATTAATTAATTACTGGATAATTCATTAATTTCTAAGTTAAATTATTTCTGAGTTGTATTATTTTCACTTAAATGTTTATTGCTAATAAATGTGCCAAGTGGTTGATGACTTGGCTAGGAAATTCGAATTGGTAAGTGAGCCAAACTTGCCTAAGTGGTAAAGTCTCAGAAAAGCTAAGGAATGTAGTGGAGACAAGTTGGCAAAAGGAACCTAGAAAGGAAACTGACAAAATATGGAAAAATTAGACAACATCAGGAAAGAGGAAAGTAAAGAAAGTGGAAACACTCAGAAAAGCTTTCAAAAAGAAAATAGCAACAACCAGAAAAGCTACATAAAGTGCACTTGCCCAAATTCAGTGAAGGAGGTGAAGGAAAGAAAGTTTTGAAAGCTCAGAAGTTGTTATTGTCCTCAAGAAAGGTGCCCTCATGGATTTGGAGTAGAATGGGCAAGTGGGTAACCTACTCTCATAAGTCACCAAGCCAAGAACTTGTTCAGCAGATCATCATGAAGTTTATAAAAGAATCCAACCAACTCCATTTGACAACTTTTGATCATTATTGGAATTCATGAGTGAGAGCTCTGAGCCCTCCAAGTTGAGTGTTGTGCCTCAACAAGTTATGGTTGGGTGATGTGCCCCAAGGCCCCTTTAGTTTCCTGAGAGTGTTATGCAGGTCCAGCAAGAAGTATTACAGCCACTAATGTCCAGTACAGTTCATCCATGAAGATCTAATGTCAGATTGAAGAGGAGGCCACCATTGAAGGAGATTTGCAGCTAGATTTGAAGAAAGAGCACTAGACGATGGAGATAATTATGGAGAGGTGTGCCCAGGACCTCCAGTGAGTTCTATAAGCTGATGATGCAGAGGTTAAATTCTGCTAAATTCCAGAGATCGAATATCAGAACCATTCTCCTCTCTTCTTCTACCTCTACTACTCCCACATGCAGTTTTGGAGGTGATTTCCCACAGGAGAGAACCAGTTGAAGATTGCAACCATTGAAGACCAGCATGTTCAAAATGCAGCAAGTTCAGCCATATAGATATTATATGGACTGATAATAATCTCCATTACAGATCCAAAGTAACTTCTCTCTTCTCTCATCTATTTCTCCTCTATTGTAACAGAAAACTAGCCTGTGAGGCATCATGATTTGAGAAGCTAGCATTAATAAAAGAAGGAATGTTCTGAATGTCAAATTTCAATTTTTGTGGATGAAATATGTTATATCCGAGATTAAATTAATATCATAGCAGAGTTTCTATTTCTTAAGAGCAGTTTGTGAAGTTAAAATGCAAGACTAGCTAGATTGATGACAATTCTAGACTAGTTTCACCACTTTTCCTGCCAAATCTATTTTATTCACTATTTTTACATTATATCAGTTGGAGCTAGTCCTTAACTCAGTCTAGTATCCATATCAATCAAAAAATTCAGAATTTGGAAGCATCCTAACCATTCCTGGAAAGATAAGAAAAATACTAGCTCAACAATCCTAGGAGAGACCAGAAACCCCAGTTCTTCCCAAACTTTCAAAAGTCTGCAAAAATATCTTTCCTAGAATAGAAAACCATCATTTAACTTATATTAACTCTGTCATCAACTTCTAGTATCCCCCCCTTGTCAAGTATGCATATGCCAACTACCTAGGGAGCCTCGAAGTAGACATAGACTTGTTCTATGTTGAAAAGTGAATGGTACTGGTACCTTGTGCATAAGACAAATCTGATCTAACCTACTTGACCTGCTACTGCACCTAACCTCATACATTTTCCATAATTAAATATTCATCCCACCATCCTCAATCCTTACCTCAGTACCCCTCACTTACCTCCTGCCCGGTTTGAAGGATTTGATAGAAAATTTTACTAGTAAAAGTTATAAAAGTTTTTGAAGTGGTGTTAATATCTGGGTCATATCTTGCCTAGGATATTACATTACCTGTTTGTGTGCTTCTGTCTAGAGCAAGTGTTGGATTTTCTCGCATTTTTCGTTCAAATATCTTCGGTGTATATGATATTGAGAGACAATTCTTTATTTTCTTCTTTCAGATGGCCTCCACCGTCCAACATTCCTTCGCATGCAAATCATAGTTCTCTATATGCTAGTCATAGAGTTCTGCATCAAATTTATATCCGAGTGAAACAGGATCTCCAATATGAAGTTCTCCTTGGGAATTTGGTTCAATGCGATCTTCATTATTGTCTATTCGATAAGGTTGTTGAATATCATTATCTACTTCTGCAGGTTCCGACCATGGTTCTCCCTAAGAGGCGAAGATTGGTACGATAACCTTCTGCCCATTGCCTTTCAACTTGATGTGAATTTTGTCTAAGGAAATTGAAGCCTTCATCTTTCACCCCCAAGGTCAACCAACCAAGGTTGGGAAAGAACTCATATCATCCTTGGGATTAATGATCTCAAAATCTACTCTTGTCGTGATGCCTTTGATGGAAGTTTCAACTCCTTTCCATACTCCAATCGGCTCAATTAATCCTTGATCTGTCAGCTTTAGATAAATTCTCGATTCCTGTAATTGTGTTCGACCGAGTTGGTCCTAGGTATCACGAGTCATGATATTCACTTGGGAGCCAAAATCTAGTACGACTTGTCGTACATGATATCCACTTATGTCGAGGTCAACCAATGGGTCAGCATCATTTTTCTCCTTTTGATTTAGTCGACAAATATTTTTAGTTTGTCTTTGCTCGACATGTTTATATTTCAATTTACGCAATAGGTCAATCAATTTTCCTATAGCTTCATCATTTGAAATTAATCTGAACAATTCATTGAGAAATTCCTACCGGTTTTCTTTGCTATCTTCATATGCTGCTAAGTCACAAAATATGTCAGATGCATTTTTGTACACAGATTTTTGTTTTATAGGATTTGAGTAATCCTCTTTATCTACAATTTTACTTATTTGTGGCTTATCTTGACCAATGTGAGTATGCTGCCTAGTTACAATTTGCAATTTTTTTGTACGAAGTACATAATTTTTGGATACACAAGATAAGACATGAACATTCTTTCTATTATTTATTTTCTCAATCTTGGTAGGCCAGTCCTCTAAAAAGTGATCGCCTACCCCACACTTTGTACACAATTTAAGATCAATTATTTCCTTATAGGGGCATTTTGCATGCCAATTATCCTCACTGAGACATGTGAAACTCAAACAAGGTTGATTAGGTCAAACACCACGACCACCACCGCCACGACCACAACCCTGGTATCCTCCACACGTATTGTAGTCGTCATAGCGTCGATCATATCGACGGTCATTATATCTTGGGTATTTATCATTCCTGTTCTGATTGTACCTGTTATTTCTTCTATCGTTTCTTTCAAACCTGTCATTTCCTATATTTATGTCGTGATGCTGCTTGACAGATTTTGTCTGGTACACTGCATGGTAATTTTGCCGATGTTTTTAGGTTCATATGACATTCTTCAATCGCATGTGTACTGACTTCGCAAATTTGACACCATTTTGCTTTCTTGTTTTTCATATTGTATGGAAAATCGTTTGTGGTGTGCGAGTAATACTCTTTGTACATATTGCAAAAGCATCTGGCTTGAATGAGTTTAACTTCTTGTCGTCGATCCTCAATTTGAAAAGAGTCTTTGGTATGTCCTGAAGTTCGACATGTAGTACACCATCATTCTGGCCCTTTAAAATTTATGCTCCGGATAGCTTTTTCCATACTTTCAAGGCATTCATCCACATGTATGACCATAGAGACTAGAGGGTATTCATCATCCATTTCGATCTCTAGTGCTGCTTTTAGTGCTTCGGCATAAGTATTAACACTTTGTCGTCGGACATGTATTTTGATTTTGTTGATGACTCCAGCAATAAACCATTTAATTAATAGCTTTTATTCAATCTCATAGTCTAATTTGATCAAGAGGTCTTTGAAACTCTTGTCGTACTCGTTGACAGTTTCTGTTAGCTTCTACATTGTTGTCTTTAGTCGTTCGGCCACCAGGTATGTTGCATCTTCGATCATGAAAAAGTCCAGAAAGCTTTGTTTAATTTGTGGCTTGGTTGCATTCGGTGATTTTGTTATTTATCCCATGTACCATTGTTAGTTTTTCAGAAATTTCAATCTAATCTAAGATCTTAACTGAGAGAATAACATGTACAGCATATCTACAACATATATACAGCATATCAATCATGAAAACAATAATGCAAGCACACAAGAGACACAGAGTTTCACTAGGGAAAACCAAGAAGGTGAAAAACCCCGCAACTTCCTCAGAGATAGATAGAGAAATGATACAACCCAAGCATAAGAGATAGTCCTCCTAGCATTAGCTTCTCCTCCTCCACAAGTGCAACACTCTCCAATGAGTTTCTGAGAGAGAAAGTGAATGATCAAATAGAGTGTCTCCCGCACTCTATTTTTACATGACTTGACTTTCCTAATAACCTTTACTAGGTCGGCCTCAACTTAACCACATAACATAATGATGACAGGGCCGAACCCCACTAGCGTGGTCTAATAACCCTTTCACCCACATGACTCATACAGGGCCGACCCTATCACGGTGGTCTAATAACCCATCAAGTATAAGTTATGAGTACCCGGAGAATCCATCCTTGAAAGAGTAGCACTCATGCCCTGCAACTTCATTAATAATTTCATCTGCAAAAGGGGTTGGAAAGGGGTCTGTGAGTGTTGCCTTGTTCAGCTCGCGAAAGTTGACACAGATTCTCAGTCATGTCGGATCTTGTTTCTTTGGATGAAAAACCATTGGGCTTGCCCACTCCAACTAGTCGATAGGATATATGATCCCTACTGCAAGCATACTATCAATCTCCTTCTTAACAATATCCTTATATTTGTGAGCAAGTTTGTATGGTCTCCTCTTTACTGGCCTGTCATTTGGTTTAATATCAATTTTCATCTCACCCATCACTTGCACAAGTCCTTTCAAATCTTTGTAATCTCGTGCAAAGACGTCTTGAAATTCCTTGAGGATATTGGTGATGTCTGCTGTTTGTTCCTCATTCCAATAGTTGCCAATTCTTGCTATTTTTGGTCATTCGTCGTTTGAAATATCTACTTCCTTTATTTTAATCTTTGCATCCATCCATTCTGGTGCACGACTGTCACTTATTGGTCTTTCACCTTCTTTGATTTGTGTGAATGCTGGTGGAAAGTCCTTTTCCAACAATCTTTCAAGTTCATCTTTTTCGACAATGTCTGTGCTAAAGATTGTTTTTATAAGCTTCGATATGTTTGGGTGATTGTTTTTACAGGCTTCGATATGTTCGGGTGATTGTTTTTACAGGCTTCGATATGTTCGGGTGATCCTTTCTCCATTGAAAAATCTTGCCAATTGATTTTTTCGTTTCTAGGCTTAATCTTGTTGAATGCTGGCTTTCTGTCGACTTTATGTTATAGCAGGTAGTAGGTCAATGAGTAATCTCCTGCTTTTCTACAAGTATTGAATTTTCTGTCGGCTGCATAAATTCTTTGATAGTTTTACTTGCTTCAACCAACTTCTCCTCCTCTGGAGAGAACTGGAAATCCTTAATAAAATTTTTCCTTAAGTCTTTCCAAATGAAAGTTTCTCCTCTTGCCTCTTCCATCTTATACCATTTATTGGGTAAATCGTCAAGTGTTTTGAGGAAGAGGTGAGGCCATGCTCTCTCATCTTTATAGCCCAATTTTCTCCATTCTATTTCGCAATAGCCGATGTGGGCTTCAGGATTTTGTCCTTGTGTAAACATAGGGATGTCGGCCTAAGTCGTCAGTTTCATCCCTCCAAACCTTTCTATTAAAAATGTTCATGCGGTATTCCCGCTTTGGAGTTTTGATTGGTCGGTGTCCCACCATCTCACAGCTTGACCAGTAAATGTCTCTACCAGACTTTGTAGTCGGCCTTGTTCTCCGACATCTTTTGATACATGTTGGACATGTACAGTAGGTGAATCATCCTCTTTGTACCTTCATGTTGGATTACCTGTCATGTTCCCATATTTTTCTATGGTCCGTGGGGTAATTTTGGCCTAAGTCACCTAGGCAATAATTATTTAATTAATGAGCAATTATGGAAACTACCTTATGGAAGATGCCTAAGGTTGTATTTGGGAATTAAATGGACAAGGAGGGCCCCCCATGCAGTTATTAACCCCATGACTAAGTCTAAGTGATTGACTAAATGAGAAATTAATGAATTGGGGAAATTTTGAGGCATTACACCATAACAATTAATTAATTACTGGATAATTCATTAATTTCTAATTTAAATTATTTCTGAGTTGTATTATTTTCATTTAAATGTTTATTGCTAATAAATGTGCCAAGTGGTTGATGACTTGGCTAGGAAATTCGAATTGGTAAGTGAGCCAAAGTTGCCTAAGTGGTAAAGTCTCAGAAAAGCTAAAGAATGTAGTGGAGACAAGTTGGCAAGAGGAACCTAGAAAGGAAACTGACAAAAGATGGCAAAATCAGACAAAAGCAGGAAAGAGGAAAGTAAAGAAAGTGGAAATATTCAGAAAAGCTTTCAGAAAGAAAATAGCAACAACCAGAAAAGCTACCTAAAGGGCACTTGCCCAAATTCAGTGAAGGAGGTCAAGGAAAGAAAGTTTCGAAAGCTCAAAAGTTGCTATTCTCCTCAAGAAAGGCACCCTCATGGCTTTGGAGTAGAATGGGAAAGTGGGTAACCTACTCTCACAAGTCACCAAGCCAAGAACTTGTTAAGCAGGTCATCATGAAGTTTATAAAAGAATCCAACCAACTCCATTTGACAAATTTTGATCATTATTGGAATTTGTGAGTGAGAGCTCTGAGCCCTCCAAGTTGAGTGTTGTGCCTCAACAAGTTATGCTTGGGTGATGTACCCCAAGGCCCCTTGAGTTTAGTGAGAGTGTTAAGCAAGTCCAGCAAGCATTATTACAGCCATTAATGTCTAGTATGGTTCAGCCATGAAGATCTAATGTCAGATTGAAGAGGAGGCCACCATTGAAGGAGATTTGCAGCTAGATTTGAAGAAAGAGCACTAGACGATGGAGATAATTATGGAGAGGTGTGCCCAGGACCTGCAGTGAGTTCTATCAGCTGATGATGCAGAAGTTAAATTCTACTAAATTCCAGAGATCAAATATCAGAACCATTCTCCTCTCTTCTTCTACCTCTACTACTCCCACAGGCAGTTTTGGAGGTGATTTCCCCATAGGAGAGAACCAGTTGAAGATTGCAACCATTGAAGACCAGCATGTTCAAAATGCAGCAAGTTCAGCCATCTAGAAATTAGATGGACTGATAATAATATCCATTACAGATCCGAAGTAACTTCTCTCTTATCTCATCTATTTCTCCACTATTGTAACAGAAAACTAGCCCGTGAGGCATCATGAATTGAGAAGATAGCATTAATAAAAGAAGAAATGTTCTGAATGTCAAATTTCGATTTTTGTGGATGAAATATGTTATATCAGAGATTAAATTAATATCATAGCAGAGTTTCTATTTCTTAAGAGTAGTTTGTGAAGTTAAAATGCAAGACTAGCTAGATTGATGACAATTCTAGACTAGTTTCACCACTTTTCCTGCAAAATCTATTTTATTCACTATTTTTACATTCTATCAGTTGGAGCTAGTCCTTAACTCGGTCTAGTATCCATATCAGTCAAAAAAATCAGAATTTGGAAGCGTCCTAACCATTCCTGGAAAGATAAGAAAAATACTAGCTCAACAATCCTAGGAGAGCCCAGAAACCCCAGTTCTTCCCAAACTTTCAAAAGTCTGCAAAAATATATTTCTTAACATAGAAAACTATCATTTCACTGATATTAACTCTTTCATCAACTTCCAGTATCCCCCCCTTGTCAAGTATGCATATGCCAGCTACCTAGGGAGCCTCTAAGTAGACATAGACTTGTTCTATGTTGAAAAGTGAATGGTACTGGTACCTTGTGCATAAGACAAATCTGATCTAACCTACTCAACCTGCTACTACACCTAACCTCATACATTTTCCATAATAAAATATTCATCTCACCATCCTCAATCCTTACCTCAGTACCCCTCACTTACCTCCTGCCCGGTTCGAAGGATTTGACAGAAAATTTTACTAGTAAAAGTTATAAAAGTTTTTGAAGTGGTGTTAATATCTGGGTCAGATCTTGCCCAGGATATTACATTACCTATTTGCGTGCTTCTTTCTAGAGCAAGTGTTGGATTTTCTCGCATTTTCCGTTCAAATATCTTCGGTGTATATGATATTGAGAGACACTTCTTTATTTTCTTCTTTCAGATGGCCTCCACCGTCCAACATTCCTTCGCATGCAAATCATAGTTCTCTATCTGCCAGTCATAGAGTTCTGCATCAAAGTTATATCCGAGTGAAACAGGATCTCCAAGATGAAGTTCTCCTTGGGAATTTGGTTCAATGCGATCTTCATTATCGTCTATTCGATAAGGTTGTTGACTATCATTATCTACTTCTGTAGGTTCCGACCATGGTTCTCCCTAAGAGGTGAAGATTGGTATGATAACCTTCTGCTCATTGAGTTTCAACTTGATGCGAATTTTTTCTAAGGAAATTGAAGCCTTCATCTTTCGCCCCCAAGGTCAACCAACCAAGGCTGGGAAAGAACTCATATCATCCTTGGGATTAATGATCTCAAAATCTACTCTTGTCGTGATGCCTTTGATGGAAGTTTCAACTCCTTTCCATACTCCAATCGGCTCAATTAATCCTTGATCTGTGAGCTTTAGATAAATGCTCGATTCCTGTAATTGTGTTCGACCGAGTTGGTCCTAGGTATCATTAGTCATGACATTCACTTGGGAGCCAAGATCTAGTACGACTTGTCGTACATGATATCCACTTATGTCAAGGTCAAGCAATGGGCCAGCATCAATTTACTCAATAGGTCAATCAATTTTCCTATAGCTTCATCATTTGAAATTAATCTGAACAATTCATTGACAAATTCCTATCGGTTTTCTTTGCTATCTTCATATGCTTCTAAGTCACAAAATATGTCGGATGCATTTTTGTACAAAGATTTTTGTTTTATAGGATTTGGGTAATCCTCTTTATCTACAATTTTACTTATTTGTGGCTTATCTTGACCAATGTGAGTACGCTGCCTAGTTACAATTTGCAATTTTTTTGTACGAAGTACATAATTTTTGGATACACAAGATAAGACATGAACATTCTTTCTATTATTTATTTTCTCAATCTTGGTAGGCCAATCCTCTAAAAAGTGATCGCCTACCCCACACTTTGTACAGAATTTAAGATCAGTTGTTTCCTTATAGGGGCATTTTGCATGCCAATTATCCTCGTTGAGACATGTGAAACTCAAACCAGGTTGATTAGGTCAAACACCATGACCACCACCGCCACGACCACGACCCTGGTATCCTCCACATGTATTGTAGTCATCATAGTGTCGATCATATCGACGGCCATATCTTGGGTATCTATCATTCTTGTTCTGATTGTACCGGTTATTTCTTCCATCGTTTCTTTCAAACCTGTCATTTCCTGTATTTATGTCGTGATGCTGCTTGACAGAGTTTGTCTGGTACACTGCATGGTAATTTTTCCGATTTTTTAGGTTTAGATGACATTCTTCAATCGCATGTGTACTGACTTCGCAAATTTGACACCATTTTGCTTTCTTGTTTTTTAGATTGTCTGGACAATCGTTTGTGGTGTGCGAGTAATACTCTTTGTACATATTGCAAAAGCATCTGGCTTGAATGAGTTTAACTTCTTGTCGTCGATCCTCAATTCGAAATGATTCTTTGGTATGTACTGAAGTTCGACTTGTAGTACACCATAATTCTGGCCCTTTCAAATTTATGCTCCGGATAGCTTGTTCCATACTTTCAAGGCATTTGTCGACATGTATGTCCACAGAGACTAGAGGTTATTCATCATCCATTTCGATCTGTAGTGCTGCTTTTAGTGCTTCGGCATAAGTATTAACACTTTGTCGTCGGACATGTATTTTGATTTTGTTGATGACTCCAGCAATAAACCATTTAATTAATAGTTTTTCTTCAATCGCATAGTCTAATTTGATCAAGAGGTCTTTGAAACTCTTGTCGTACTCGTTGACATTTTCTGTCAGCTTCTGCACTGTTGTCTTTAGTCATTCGGCCGCCAGGTATGTTGCATCTTCAATCATGAAAAAGTCCAGAAAGCTTTGTTTAATTTGTTCCTTAGTTGCATTCGGTGATTTTGTTATGTATCCCATGTACCATTGTTAGTTTTTCAGAAATTTCAATCTGATCTAGGATCTTAACTAAGAGAATAACATGTACAACATATCTCCAACATATCTACAGCATATCAATCATGGACACAATAATGCAAGCACACAAGAGACACAGAGTTTCACAGGGGAAAACCAAGAAGGTGAAAAACCCCGCAACTTCCTCAGAGATAGATAGAGCAGTGATACAACCCAAGCATAAGAGATAGTCCTCCTAGCAGTAGCTTCTCCTCCTCCACAAGTGTGCCACTCTCCAATGAGTGTGTGAGAGAGAAAGTGAATGATCGAATAGAGTGTCTCCCGCACTCTATTTATACATGACTCGACTTGTCTAATAACCTTTACTAGGTTGGCCTCAACTTAACCACATAACATAATGCTGACAGGGCCGAACCCCACTAGGGTGGTCTAATAACCCTTTTACCCACATGACTCATACAGGGCTGACCCCATCAAGGTGGTTTAATAACCCATCAAGTATAATTTACGAGTACCCGGAGAATCCATCCTTGAAAGAGTAGCACTCATGCCCTGCAACTTCATTAATAATTTCATCTGCAAAAGGGGTTGGAAAGGGGTCTGTGAGTGTTTTCTTGTTCATCTTGCGAAAGTCGACACAGATTCTCAGTCATGTCGGATCTTGTTTCTTTGGTTGAACAACCATTGGGCTTGCCCACTCAAACTAGTCGATAGGATATATGATTCCTACTGCAAGCATACTATCGATCTCCTTCTTAACAATATCTTTATATTTGTGAGGAAGTTTGTAGGGTCTCCTCTTGAATGGCCTAGCGTCTGGTTTAGTATCAATTTTCATCTCACCCATCTCTTGCAAAAGTCCTTTCAAATCTTTGTAATCTTGAGCAAAGACGTCTTGAAATTGCTTGAGGATATTGGTGATGTCTGCTGTTTGTTCCTCATTCGAGTAGTTTCCAATTCTTGCTATTTTTGGTCGTTCGTTGTTTGAAATATCTACTTACTTTGTTTTAATCTTTGCATCCATCCATTCTGGTGCACGGCTATCACTTATCAGTCTTTCACCTTCTTTGATTTGTGTGAATGCTGGTGGAAAGTCCTTTTCCAACAATCTTTCAGGTTCATCTTTTTCGACAATGTATGTGCTAAAGATTGTTTTTACAGGCTTCGATATGTTCGGGTGATCCTTCCTCCATTGAAAAATCTTGCCAAGTGATTTCTCCGTTTCTAGGCTTAATCTTGTCGAATGCTGGCTTTCTGTCGACTTTATGTTATAGTAGGTAGTAGGTCGATGAGTAATCTGCTTCTTTTCTACAAGTATTGAATTTTCTGTCGGCTGCATAAATTCTTTTATAGTTTTACTTGCTTCGACCAACTTCTCCTTCTCTGGAGAGAACTGGAAATCCTTAATAAAATTTTCCCTTAAGTCTTTCCAAATGAAAGTTTCTCCTCTTGCCTCTTCCATCTTATACCATTTATTGGGTAAATCATCAAGTGTTTTGGGGAAGAGGTGAGGCCATGCTCTCTCATCTTTATAGCCCAATTTTCTCCATTCTCTTTCGCAACAGCCGATGTGGGCTTCAGTATTTTGTCCCTCTTTAAACATAGGGATGTCGGCCTGAGTTGTCAGTTTCCTTCCTCCAAACCTTTCTATAAAAAATGTTCATGCGGTATTCCAGCTTTGGAGTTTCGACTGGTGGGTGTCCCACCATCTCGCAGCTTGACTAGTAAATGTCTCTACCAAAATTCTTAGTCGTCCTTGTTCTCTGACATGTTTTGATACATGTTCGACATGTACAATAGGTGAATCATGCTCTTTGTACCTTCATGTCGGATTACGTGTCATGTTCCCATATTTTTCTATGGTCCATGGGGTAATTTTGACCTAAGTCACCTAGGCAATAATTATTTAATTAATGAGCAAGTATGGAAACTACCTTATGGAATATGCCTAAGGTTGTATTTGGGAATTAAATGGACAAGGAGGGCCCCCCATGTAGTTATTAACCCCATGACTAAGTCTAAGTGATTGACTAATTGAGAAATTAATTAATTAGGGAAAGTTTGAGGCATTACACCATAACAATTAATCAATTAGTGGATAATTAATTAATTTCTGAGTTAAATTATTTCCGAGTTGTATTATTTTCATTTCAATGTTTATTGCTAATAAATGTGCCAAGTGGTTGATGACTTGGCTAGGAAATTCGAATTGGTAAGTGATCCAAACTTGCCTAAGTGGTAAAGTCTCAGAAAAGCTAAGGAATGTTCTGAATGTTAAATTTTGATTTTTGTGGATGAAATATGTTATATAGGAGATTAAATTAATATCATAGCAGAGTTTCTAATTCTTAAGAGCAGTTTGTGAAGTTAAAATGCAAGAATAGCTAGATTGATGAAAATTTTAGACTAGTTTCACCACTTTTCCTGCCAAATCTATTTTATTCACTATTTTTACATTCTGTTAGTTGGAGCTAGTCCTTAATTTAGTCTAGTATCCATATCAGTCAAAAAAATTAGAATTTGGAAGCCTCCTGACCATTCCTGGAAAGATAAGAAAAATACTAGCTCAATAATCTTGGGAGAGCCCAGAAACCCCAGTTCTTCCCAAACTTTTACAAGTCTGCAAAAATTTCTTTCTGAACATAAAAAGACATCATTTGAATGATATAAAATCTGTCATCAACTTCCAGTATCCCCCCCTTGTTCAGTATGCATATGCCAGCTACCTAGGGAGCCTCGAAGTAGACATAGACTTGTTCTATGTTGAAAAGTGAATGGTAGTGGTACCTTGTGCATAAGGCAAATCTGATCTAACCTCCTTGACCTGATACTGCACCTAACCTCATAGATTTTCCATAATTAAATATTCATCCCACCATCCTCAATCCTTACCTCAGTACCCCTCACTTACCTCCTGCCTGGTTCGAAGGATTTGACAGAAAATTTTACTAGTAAAAGTTATAAAAGTTTTTGAAGTGGAGTTAATATCTAGGTTAGATCTTTCCTAGGATATTACATTACCTATTTGCACGCTTCTGTCTGGATCAAGTGTTGGATTTGCTCGCATTTTCTGTTCAATTATCTTCAGTGTATATGATATTGAGAGACACTTCTTTATTTTCTTCTTTCAGATGGCCTCCACCGTCCAACATTCCTTTGCATGCAAATCATAGTTATCTATCTGCCAGTCATAGAGTTCTTCATTGAAGTTATGTCCGAGTGAAACAGGATCTCCAAGATGAATTTCTCCTTGGGAATTTGGTTCAATGCGATCTTCATTATTGTCTATTCGATAAGGTTGTTGAATATCATTATCTACATCTGCAGGTTCCGACCATGGTTCTCCCTGAGAGGGGAAGATTGGTACGATAACCTTCTACCCATTGCCTTTCAACTTGATGCGACTTTTGTTTAAGGAAATTGAAGCGTTCATCTTTCACCCCCAAGGTCAACCAACCAAGGCTAGGAAATAACTCATATCATCCTTGGGATTAATGATCTCAAAATATACTCTTGTCGTGATGCCTTTGATGGAAGTTTCGACTCCTTTCCATACTCCATTCAACTCAATTAATCCTTGATCTGTGAGCTTTAGATAAATGCTTGATTCCTGTAATTTTGTTCGACCGATTTGGTCCTAGGTATCACGAGTCATGATATTCACTTGGGAGCCAAAATCTAGTATGACTTGTCGTACATGATATCCACTTATGTCGAGGTCAACCAATGGGTCAGCATCATTTTTCTCCTTTTGGTTTAGTCAACATATATTTTTAGTTTGTCTTTGCTTGACATGTTTATATTTCAATTTATGCAATAGGTCAATCAATTTTCCTATAGCTTCATCATTTGAAATTAATATGAACAATTCATTGAGAAATTCCTATCGTTTTCTTCGCTATCTTCAGATGCTGCTAAATCACAAAATATGTCCGATGCATTTTTGTACACAGATTTTTGTTTTATAGGATTTGGGTAATCCTCTTTATCTACAATTTTACTTATTTGTGGCTTATCTTGACTAATGTGAGTACCCTTCCTAGTTACAATTTGCAATTTTTTTGTACGAAGTACATCATTTTTGGATACACAAGATAAGACATGAACATTCTTTTTATTATTTATTTTCTCAATCATGGTAGGCCAGTCCTCTAAAAGGTGATTACCTACCCCACACTTTGTACAAATTTTAAGATCAGTTCTTTCCTTATAGGGGCATTTTGAATGCCAATGATCCTCTCTAAGACATGTGAAACACAAACCAGGTTGATTAGGTCGAACACCATGACCACCACCGCCATGACCACGACCCTAGTATCCTCCACGCCTATTGTAGTCATCATGGCGTCAATCATATCGACGGTCGTTATATCTTGGGTATCTATCATTCTTGATCTGATTGTATGAGTTATTTCTTCCATCGTTTCTTTCAAACCTGTCATTTCCTTTATTTATATCGTGATGCTACTCGACAGAGTTTGTCTGGTACACTGCATGGTAATTTTGTCGATTTTTTAGGTTCAGATGACATTCTTCAATTGCATGTGTACTGACTTCACAAATTTGACACCATTTTGCTTTCTTGTTTTTCAGATTGTATGGACAATCATTTGTGGTGTGCGATTAATACTCTTTGTATAGATCGCAAAAGCATCTGGCTTGAATGAGTTTAACTTGTTGTCGTCGATCCTCAATTCGAAAAGAGTCTTTGGTATGTCCTGAAGCTCGACATGTAGTACACAATAATTCTAGCCCTTTCAAATTTATGCTCCGGATAGCTTGTTTCATACTTTCAAGGCATTCGTTGACATGTATGTCCATAGAGACTAGAGGGTATTCATCATCCATTTCGATCTCTAGTGCTGCTTTTAGTGCTTCAGCATAAGTATTAACACTTTGTCGTCGGACATGTATTTTGATTTTGTTGATGATTCCAGCAATAAACCATTTAATTAATAGTTTTTCTTCAATCTCATAGTCTAATTTGATCAAGAGGTCTTTGAAACTCTTGTCGTACTCGTTGACAGTTTCTGTCAGCTTCTGCACTGTTGTCTTTAGTCGTTCGACCGCCAGGTATGTTGCATCTTCGATAATGAAAAAGTCCAGAAAGCTTTGTTTATTTTGTGCCTTGGTTGCATTAGGTGATTTTGTTATGTATCCCATGTACCATTGTTAGTTTTTCAGAAATTTCAATCTGATCTAGGATCTTAACTAAGAGAATAACATGTACAACATATCAATCATGGACACAATAATGCAAGCACACAAGAGACACAGAGTTTCACCGGGGATAACCAAGAAGGTGAAAAACCCCGCAACTTCCTCAGAGATAGATAGAGAAATGATACAACCCAAGCATAAGAGATAGTCCTCCTAGCAGTAGCTTCTCCTCCTCCACAAGTGCACCACTCTCCAATGAGTGTGTGAGAGAGAAAGTGAATGATCAAATAGAGTGTCTCCCGCACTCTATTTATACATGACTTCACTTGACTAATAACCTTTACTAGGTCGACCGCAACTTAACCACATAACATAATGCTGAAAGGGTTGAACCCCACTAGGGTGGTCTAGTAACCCTTTTACCCACATGACTCATACAAGGATGACCCCATCAAGGTGTTCTAATAACCCATCATGTATAAGTTACGTCACTTACAATATAAATGACGACACTTCCGTATAGAGGAATAATAACATCTCTATAGGAATACAAACCCTTATGTATAGAGGAATAATAACATCTCTATAGGAATACAATATACATAGATGAAATACATAGGTGAAATACATTCCGAAGTTACATATACATCAACACTCCCTCTTAACTAGGAAGGTATTTCTAGACACAGATCTGCTAGCACAAGTCTTCTTCTCTGGATCATCGTCAGTGAATCATCGACATTGTCACTGCTGCTTCTATCTCAATCAATATCTGATCTACTCATCATAGGACGTTCTACACAGCCAGTCCTTTGTCATACTGGATGTAGGCCCACGACCTGCAGGTCTTCATCATCACTGGCCATATTGTGGAATCCTCAGGACTTATTACGTGCATCACAATGCCTCGAAAGAGTATCCCAGGACCATTTATGTGTCAAAGCATGACCAGCAAGATCTCCCAGGTCCACTTACATGTGACTGTCACAAAACCTTAAAAGAGTGTCTTGACTAGCAAGAACCCTAAAGAGCATCTGAGGCCTTTTACGTGACTAGCACAACTTGTCCGGATCTCCAAGACATATTTCATGTGACCCCTCACCACAATTCCTTGAAAGAGCATCCCAAGACTTATTACGGGAACACATCCCAACCTATCAAATCTCCCAGGTCTACTTACATGTGGTCATGGAAATGCCTTGAAAGAGAATCCCACGACTTATTAGGGGCACGCAGCCCAACCTATCGGATCTCCCAGGTCTACTTACATGCCATAGGAAAATGCCTCGAAAGAGCATCCCAGGATGTTATGAGCACACAACTCTACCTATCGGATCTCTCAGATCTACTTATATGTCCTCCCAGAGTAATGCCTCGAAAGAGCATCCCAGGCTATTACGAGCACACAGCTCTACCTGTCGGATCTCCCAGGTCTACTTATATGCTCATCTGCACAACCTGTCCACAGCCACAGAGTATCAACTTGATACTCACCATACATCATCCTAATGTACACCATCACTTGATCAACCTGATCATCATCACTGCATCATCCTGATGCATGTCATCTGGAGCAACATCTTGAAGCTCATCATCCATGATCATCATGATCATACAATGCATCCTCCTAATGCATACCGAGTATCTACCTTATACATATCATCATACATGATCCACCTGATACATACACAGATACATGACCCACCTAATCATACAGTGTATCCACCTGATATATATCAACATACATGATCTACCTGATCATACAACGTATCCACCTGATACATATACAAATACATGGTCCGAGCATCCAACATTGATGCATATACATATACATGATCCAACTGATCATAACAAGCATCCAACATGATGCATATACAGATACATGATCCAACTGATCATAACAATCATCCAACATGATGCATATACAGAGCAGTAACTGGAGCATCATCCTGATGCTCATCATCCAGTGCTTACATCCATATCCATGGGAAGGATCCTCCTCTCACCATGCTTGGAATGGCTCCTGCAAATGTGTCCATCACTTCTTCCTCGAAGTGTCATCAATCTGAAGAACACAAAGCCTCTCTCTGAAGTATTCAAACTTGACTCTGGCTAGTGGTTTCGTCAACACATCTGAAATCTACTCATCCGTCACAACATACAGGAGCTTCACTGCTACCCTCTGCACCATATCCCTGATATAGTGATATTTGATCTCAAATGTGCTTCGACCTATCGTGGAACACCGGGTTCTCAGAAAGCTTCACACAATTTTGGTTGTCACAAAAGATACCAGTAGCCTCCAGTGGGAGATCAAATAACTTAGACAGTAGCTTCCTAAGCCATACTGCCTCACAACTAGCCGAACAAGCTGCAACATACTCATTCTGCTTTAGCTGTACTCAGTGCTACGCAGGATTGCTTCCTACTAAACCAAGAGATCATACTGGATCCCATACTGAAGCAACACCCAAAAGTGCTCTTCCTATCCGCAGCACTGGCTTCCCAATCCGAATCAACATAACCTTATAGGTTAAACTTTTGATTCGCAACATACTTGAGCCCATAATCAACTATACCCTTCAGGTGCCTCAGAATATGATTTACAGCAACCAAGTGAACACCTCTAGGATCCACCAGGAACTGGCTCAACGTGTTCACCGCAAAGCAAATATCTGGTCTCGTATTCGTCAGGTACATCAAGGACCCAATCATCTGATGATACATCATAGCATCAACCGACTCAAATGAAGCATCACACGAAAGCTTCAGGTTCGATGCCATAGGTGTGGCCATGGCCTTGCAGTCCATCATCCCGAACCTCTTCAGGATCTCTACTGCATACTTCCCTTGTCCAAGGAAGATTCCATCTTCACTCTACCACACCTCACCTCCATGCCTAGAAAGTTGTGCATCATACCCAAGTCCTTCATCTCAAACTCGGCAGCAAGCTTCCTCTTGGTATCAACAATCAATCCATCCTCACTTGTTACAAATAGGTCATCCACATACAATAGTAGTATCACTGGATTTCCTTCCTCAACCTTGTAGTAAAGGTTGGAATCTGCTTTACTCTTGGTAAAGCCCAAACTGGATAGGAAGCCATCTATCCTACCATACCAGGTCCTGGGTGCTTGTTTCAAACCATACAGGGCTTTCTTTAGTTTGCACACATGTGACTCTCGGTCATGTGTCTCAAATTCGAGTGGCTGCTCCACATACACTTCCTCTTCAACTACACCATTCAAGAAAGTTGTCTTGACATCCATCTAGTGTACCTTCCATTTCATCACTGCAGCCAGAGCAGGTACTGTTCTAATGGAAGTGTATATGGCTACAGGAGAAAAAGTCTCTTCATAATCAATCCCTTCTTTCTGGGAGAAGCTACAAGCTACAAATCTCGCTTTGTACTTTTCTATGCTGCCATCTGCAGCGTGCTTGATCTTATAGATCCACTTGGAAGTCACAATAGACTTCCCTTCAGGTCTTGGGACTGCATCTTAAACATCATTCTTCATGATCGACTGGTACTCCTCGATCATGGCATTCTTCCCGAATCCTGGTAACTTCAATATCTTCAATATCTTCAATATCTTCAATAGATAACTTTGTTGTTGAACAAATGTTGTAGTCCTTGTTTTGTAGGTGATGGTATACAATCTTTCCTACAGAAAAAGTTAAATTGCATGATTAGAAACATCTCATAGTTTTCAAAACAAATTCTTATACATAAAGAAATATGTCATACAGTCATGCAATTATCTTAGCCAATGCTTTAACGCAACATCTATCCATATCCTATAACTTTCTAGATTCCTTCCAATCTCTACCAGAACATTTGTTAAGAGTGTGCACAACTCCCAACATGTCAGCAAAGAGGTTTCATTCTAGATAAGTAGCAATGGAATGTTGTATAGTGCCATAGGCCACTTACCTATCACATGCATATTAGTAGTATACTGTTCTTTAATGCAATTATTCTAATATGCATAATACACACCCTAAGTCTAGGATCATAATCATATACATCATTGAACAATATTATTTAAACAAACAAATATGCAAGAAATGACAATTCAAATACCCTCAGTCTTTGCTTCCTTTCTACAACTCCATTCTGATGTGGATTGTGAGAAGTGGATTCTGACTCCCTCTGAATGTCTGTATCCTTGCAGAAACTACTGGAGTGTGCTCCCTCTTGATCTTTGCTTCCTGTATTACCTGTCCTTGAACTTATATCCATCCTTGATCACTATGCATGTTTACTAGTATCATCATTGTGTTAGTCATGATCATTTCAAACACAAATTATTAACATTAGTATTCAAGGTTTCAGGGAATACTTCTTTTACTCATGCATATTCTTATTTGACCAAAGGACTTTTCTGGTTAGTCATATCATCAATCAAAGTAAGAAGCATAATATGCCAAAACCCATGATTACTAACTTCAATGAATAATCATTATCAATTATGCCATGTATACTTATATAAGAGATCCTAACACAAGGTAGGATTCTAACTTGATATAGGAAAACAATACCTGGATTAGCATGGTAGCTAGTTATGTCTAACATACCCGCATAATGTCTTCTTGTTCTCTTCAATGACTTGTGCTAGTAACCTGCATATCTTATAGGTTAACCATTACATTATAGAACCAAGTTATACATACTTCGTAGGTAGATCTTCTATGTGATCCATGGAAATGGATGAACCTTTGTCTTCATGTCACCATGGTCATATGTTCTTGAACTAGAACATGATTTGTCTTTCTCGATGTACCTTTCATGTTAGCGGAAAACATCAACCTCATACAACACCACAATGCATTAGTACAATCATAAGTGTCAAAACCCTAATCAAGGAATATCTTCTATCATGCATTCATAATTTTATTAAGGTGATACGACAAGTCTAAAGTTAATCAAGATTGTACTAACCTTAATGAAGACAAACATACCATAAACTTAATCATGAACAGATCTCGAAACATACCTAGATAAGTCATACTTGTCGAGATTGCTTGTAATCTTCTTATGTAAGGCCTTAGCCTTATCTCCCTCTGAAACTGGAACTTCTTCACTTATGCAGATGACCAATCCATTCTCTTCTAGGATTAACCCAATCCACTTGATTTGCAGAAACTGGATCTGGAGTTGGATTAGGGTTTTTCAGAGAAACCCTACAAATTCAAACTTCTAAAAGGAGATGCGCCTTGATGAGTTGATCAAGCTGGTATACTCGGAATTTGAAAACTGCAAAGTTTCACCCCTCAAAATTGCCTTTGAAACTTCCGGATCTTCTGGATAGGATCCTGAACTAGGATTTGATAAAGCCCCCTTCTGCCCAACCAAAAGGTTTGATCCAAAGCTCTAAACTTCGATTTTTTTGAGGAGCTTCCAGCCGTGGTCACAGACTTCAAAAATTCCAACTTTTGCAAAAGCCCTAATTTTCCACTTTTCCGATTAAAGTCTCGAACTAGGGTTTGATCAAGCCCGACCTTTTGCCCAACCAAAAAATTTGAACTTGGTCTCTAAATTTTGATTTTGATGAGTAGCATTCAGCCATGGTCTCCGATTAAAAAATTCCAACTTTCTACGAAACCCTAATTCCAGGAGCCATGAATGAAGGTACTCAAAATCCAATTCTGTTTTGATAGAAATATGCACCTGATTGTTTCTGGTGGAACTCCGAAATTACGAATCCGCAGGGTCTAAAAATTCTACCTGTGGTAACCCAACCTGTCATATTTTGAACCCCACAGGTCTGACCTAAATTGGATTCTCTGAGATAGATTTATTCCAAGTGTCGCAACGTGACCTATTTATGGGATAAAACAGGAGAGAGAACTTGTACGGAGTGCCACGTGTAACTGGTTCACTTTCGGACTCTGAACCTTCGGCCTGTGAAAGAACAGTATGTTCCCTACCTATCACTTTTTACTAAATTTCATTTGGAGCTTCCTAGCCCAAGTTATGAACTTTTTTCCTAGGTCACTTGTTTATGACTCAGATTTGGAAGAGGCCGAAACCCTATATTGTACAGATCATAAAACACAAAGTACAATGAATTAGAAGTTGTGCTTCAGACACAATGTACATGGGGATCTTATCTTCGACCTGTAAGAGTTTAAGATCCTGAAACCTTTCCGAAATGGATTTATAGCGAAAGTGCTATGATGACTGGGTTTTGCTATATCAAGCCTTAGCTTCGCAAGTGCAACAAGTGTCATAAATGCCATACCATGCCTTCTTTCAGGCTAGCTCTGATACCATGTTAGTTTTTCAGAAATTTCAATCGGATCTAGGATCTTAACTGAGAGAATAACATGTACAGTATATCTACAACATATCTACAGCATATCAATCATGGACACAATAATGCAAGCACACAAGAGACACAGAGTTTCACCGGGGAAAACCAAGAAGTTGAAAAACCCCGCAACTTCCTTAGAGATAGATAGAGCAATGATACAACCCAAGCATAAGAGATAGTCCTCCTGGCAGCAGCTTCTCCTCCTCCACAAGTGCACCACTCTCCAATGAGTGTGTGAGAGAGAAAGTGAATGATCAAATAGAGTGCCTCCCGCACTCTATTTATACATGACTTGACTTGCCTAATAACCTTTACTAGGTTGGCCTCAACTTAACCACATAACATAATGCTGACAGGGCTGACCCCCACTAGGGTGGTCTAATAACCCTTTTACCCAAATGACTCATACAGGGCCGACCCCATCAAGGTGGTCTAATAACCCATCAAGTATAAGTTACGACACTTACAATATAAATGACGACACTTCTGTATGGAGGAATAATAACATCTCTACAGGAATACAAAACCTTCCGTATAGAGGAATAATAAAATCTCTATAGGAATACAATAGACATAGATGAAATACATGGGTGAAATACATTCCGAAGTTACATATACATCAACAACCATGTTAGTGCACGTTTTCTCAGCGAATCAACAAACTAAGCAATCTATCTTTCTCTGCCGGTAATTTGATTGGTTGTCCATATCGCTTTGCACACAAACCAATGTCTCATCGGGTCTTCATCACCTTCATAGAATGGAAGGTGTGCTGTGGAATGCGACATGTCTGCTGCTGTATTGCTTTGAGAATTCAATGGAGGTGTAGGTGGATTATTTCCACAACCAGAACTTGGTGCTTCTTTAGATTGAACTAGCTACCTTTCTGGTTTGGGTTCTCTGTCTTCAATGACTAGAACTTCTTTTATTTCGTTAGGTTTGTCTTCTTCTACTACTTCTTCCAAAATCCAATCAAAGCTCTGCTTGAATGGGATTTCACTGAATCTCGGGCTCTTCAACGTACTCGACGAGTCACTCAAATTTGGTATTGGCAGGGGGGGCGCTTCTTCATGTTCTGAGTACACTGGATGAAAGCTTCTATTCAAAAATTAAGGTTGAAAGTACACCCAATTTCCTTCCTCCAGTCGATGAATCAATAATCTATTGATATCATCGCCTTCTATGCTTCGATGACTCCAAATTCCCGACTGACCAACATGGAGACCAAGGTTTTCCTCGACAATTTCATGCACACGAACACTTTGTGTTAAATGAAAAGGAGAAGGAGGTGTTATCATTTCAGGTATCTCAACTTGCAGAGCTATACCACTCTCTATCCACAAGTCTTCATCCATCGGTGACAGGTCTTCTTTGACACCCCGATCATCGCGGGCTCAACTTGACTCTGGCATATTTTCTTCTGCATCTATCGCGACATTGCATCCTTGCGTCCTCTGGAGCGCAATTGCCTTCTCCCGCAGCTCTTCACGCGGTTGTCTCCTTTTTTCTCTTTCGATTTTCTGGATAGCTGGGGTGCTTTTATGACTCAAAAGTCTTTCTTTGTTGGATTTACATCCACTGCTGGCCATGTTGTCTTGTCATATGTCATTTTTCATCAAAATTGGTACATCAGAACATGCTTCGTCACCCCCCCAATACTATCCCAAAGGTTTCTAGATCACTGGGGAAGTACCGACCATCATTTGCTTAAGAATAATTCCCATTCACACTTGTTTACAAATCTTTCCCACTTACATTCTTTCTCCTCGCAATTAGAGTTTGGAAGGGGTGGGAGCAGCAACGTTCATGTCTCGATAATATGCGCAATGCCTTTGTCAATAAAAAATTTGAACAATAAGGTCGGCAGAGAACACAGAAATTGATCAGTTAGTTCGGTGAAGAAATTTCTTCTAACTTCGTCTACAGAGATGCGGTCTTCAATCACTTGCTCTTCACAAAACTCGTATGCAATCTTTTCGCACCACTCTGACAGGTTCGTACGTCCTCCATTAATCAACTTCGATAGCAACTTCCTCTCTGCTTCATCAACTAGTCTTTTCATCTAGAAGCCTCTTCAAGGCGGTCGGCACAGACTCTATAAATCTCTCATGGGTCTCAGAGAAGAATCGATCTCTCGCTTGGCTAATCGTCAGCTTGTTCCATTGCGCATAGTTTTACAGATAGTTCATGATTTTCTTCTTCCACCAATCCCTAATCTCATGTTCTGAAATCATAGGTCATGCTGCTATTTCTTCAATGCATCAACCAAAAACGGAACCAGATGTTGTAGTCCCAAGGTTCAATTGGTTACCATAGATACATTACATCTTATAAGCAAGCATACATGATGATATAGATACAAGAGGCGAGACAGATAGAGAGAAGCACAAGCCTTTATATTAACCAGCAAGAGCATAATACAATCATAGAACCAATCTAACTTGTACATCAGCTCAACAACCTATATATATATCTTTTAGTACAGTTACATAATCGTCTGTCGGTCTAACTGACTGACCTAACCTATACCAGTTGATGCGACCTGTCGACATATACTTCAGAGTGGTCGGGTGGAGGACCTAGTTGACAGCCCAACCTAGGCCCCTCCAACAAGGATCGTGATTGGGAAAACAAAGCTGAATTGAATTCGACTGAAGTATGTTCAATTTCACTACTCCAGAATCCTAGTACAAATATTTGGTACACTATCTCCAACAAGAATATATGCCAGAACACTGGAGTTCTAAGCAGAGAAGGGCACTCTGATTGAAATCAGTATCTTACCAGATAATTGATGGAGTACTCTCTAGGAAAATTATGATGGAATTTTTCTTTGATTCCTGGAGAAAGAGGATGCAGATAAGGTGGTCAAAGAGTTGCATGATGGCCCTGCAGGGGGACATTTTTCTGGAGATACCACTACTCACAAAATATTAAGAGATGGATACTACTAGCCCACTCATTTCAAATATGCTCATGCTTATGCCAGGAAATGTGATGTATGTTAGAGGAGTGCCGACAGATTACCGAAAGCTGCAGGACCATTGCAACCAGTCATTATCTCATAACCATTCGAGCGATGGGGCATAGATATTATTGGAGAGATCAATCCTAATTTGTTGCTGCAACATTGGTATATCCTTACAGCCACCAATTATTTCACATGGTGGACAGAAGAAACTCCTTTTCATAAAGTGAATGAAGACGCACTCATCGGGTTCCTACAGGAAAACATCATAACCAGGTTTGGGGTTCCAATTTCCCTAGTTTTTTATAATGAAACTTACTTCTCATTTATTAAGTTAATTGCATTTTCTTATTAAAGAGGAATCAAACTGCATTATTCAGCCAATTAATATCCACAGGGAAATGGGCTAGCTGAATCTACAAATAAAAACTTCATCCGAATTTTAAAGAAAACAATTATTGAGACTCAACGGAATTGGCATGTAGCTCTTCCTAATGCTCTATGGTTAGATAGAGTCACTCCAAAAAAAATATACGAGTTTCTCCTTATAAATTAGTTTATGTAAAAAAATATATACTCCCACCTAACATACTTCTCCCATCCTTGCAATTAGCCCAGGCCTCTCGAGGATCCAGTAGTGAAATTCTGCAGTCATGAATCAACACCCTGCTAAAACTTGAAGAATCACAGAAAAAGGCTAAGGATAGATTTAATCAACACCAAGATATTTTCAAAATATGGTTTGATAAACAGAAGTCCAGTAAGAGAATTTTTTAGGTAGGAGACTCAGTTCTTAAATGGGATCACCCGCAAGAAGAAAAGGGCAAACACACAAAATTTCAACAATTATGGTTTGGCCCTTATCAGATTGCTGAAAAGCTTGGACCGTCAACATATAAATCGTAATATTTACAAGGGGAGGAAAAGAATCTCCCTATCAACAGCCTTGCTCTTAAATATATAGTGGACGACTAAACCTTTTCTTAAGCTTTTCTAGAATTGATTAGTTTGTTTTGTTTTTTTTTTCCCATTTTATTAGCTTTATTTTGTTTGTCTTATTGATTGATTTGTTTGTTTTTATTTTTAATTAAACCCCAACTCAACATTTTGATGTGTGGAAATATAGGAATCTGAGCAATCTCATGGTCATCACCAGAGAATCAGGATGAATTATAGAAAAGGAATTATTTTGTATAACATTGTCATTTCTGATTTTAATTGTTTCCCAGATCCAAAGAGGGAAACCCGTTTCATGTTCATGTTGAGTCATTATAAGCCCTGCAAAATAACCAAGACCCATGAATTCCAAATTACTATCTTGGGGCTTCATCCATTCACACATAATAACCATCTTAGGCAGCCTACTACACCATACCCATAGAAAGAAAGCAAGTCTTATAGATGTATGGCAATTAAAATGATCCCCTGCTATGAATTAGAAGCCAAAAGACTTATAAAGAAGAGTCAAATTCTGAAAAGTTTCATCTCCATCAAAGAAATAGACATATCCAATCAAGAAGATCGCCCAAGACAAACAGGCCAGGAAAGGTTCTTCTCTGTCTGTGAGCATGACAAACAAATGAATTTCTCACCCACACAAAAAGACATTATGGATGGAAGAACCCATGTCAAATTATGAAGATTGAAGAAAGTTATCAAAGAAGACTTGGACAATAAAATCTCGTCAAAATAAAGCACCTAAAAGAATGCTTAGAGCATGGGAATGAGAAAAAAATGAATACATATGTCCGATTTTGTTATGATCCTGTGGAGTCATATGTAGTAGCAACCAAAAGATTGAACTAAATGAACTCCATACTATGGCCTTAGGAGAGTAGTCAAGAAATCTGGTCCAGGTTACCTTATATCCCGAAACAAATGACCAATATGATGCAAGAAAGACTACCTCCCTGTATTGAACTTTGGCACTTTAAAATTTTGAAAAGATTAATGCAGGCATTGTTTTACAATTAGGATAAATAATATACAGACATTGTTGATTCTCAAAGGACCTTGTTCAGAGATCTGTGTTCACCAACTAGTCGCCAATTGTTGCTGCGGCAACCATTTCCCAAAAATTTTCTTAAAATTGTAGGGCCCCCCCTTTTATTTTTTAGAAGACTTAGAGTTTGGTTCATTCTAGATAAATTCATCTTTGACACTTAGATTTTTTTCCTGAAAATCAAGTAAAGAAAGCTAATTTTTGGCTAAGTGTAACTGGGTTTTTTGCGCCGAAACAGTCAGAGCAACTCGACGAGTTGAGCCGACATGGTCGAAGCAAAAGTTGGTTTTTGGATGAAGCCCTGTTTCAGAGCAACTCGGCGAGTTCAGTCGACATGGTCGGGGGAACTCAACGAGTGCCGCTGAAACAGTCGAAGATTATTACTTTTCGCAGTCACGACGAAAACACTCAGAATTTTTTTCAAAGTTGTGTTTGGTCAGAGCAGATGAGTGAATTACCCCGACCGTTTCGGCGACAAAAACTCAATCATGCTGAAATGTATCGGCGGGGAAATTCCAGTTACGCAGATGAAGCCTCGACGAAAAAATATCGGCATAGAATGGTAAGTGTCGCAACCCATTTCATAGCAACATGGCGAGTGTCGCTGAAATGGTCGCCGACAAAATGTACCGATGATGAAATTGCGGAAAGCGCCGATGCAAACCACAAAGCGGAAATAATTTTTCAGCGAAACTCACAAAGTAATGTTGATGCTTCTGACGAAACTAAGGAAATAACTCTGAAACATTCGCAGTAAAGTTGAAAGACGCACTGAGCCGTTCCAGGGAAAAGTCACCAAGTGAGCCCGATGTCGGTGCAAGATTGAAAACGCCACTGATGCGTTTCGCTGCAACTGGGTGAATCGTGCCGAAATGGTCGGAGGTAATTTTTTAATCTGACAGTGATGCAATGAATGAAATTCCAAACCGAAATGGGAGCCCGGTCATTAAAAGGCCCCAACAACTCCCCCCGTTCACATTTATTGCTAGGGGTTTTTCAAAACTATATGTATATCGCAGATTTCTTTTGATTAACATTTCCAAAAACGTCATTTTAGTGATTTTCATTTCCACCAGTCACCGAACGCCAAGCATCCCAATGCCGTTGAGCTCAAATTCACAGCCAATCGACAACTGATGGGTAGGTTGCCTCGTACTCTCATATTCTGTTCTGAGTTGAAAATTTTTGTTTCTTATAAAACGTCGGTATTTTCTCATCGCCGATTTATCCATGTCGCTCTGACCTGTTAGGGAAAACCATTTGTGGGGTTTAGAGTGTTTGTTGAAAGGGGGTTTTGACTTCACGTATCCAGGGTCTCTCTTATCTTAACAGTCACCCTACCTCTTTTTTAACACTCGGGAAAGCCCTTCGTGACCCTAGTTCCTATTTAGTTGACATAACCGCGTGTGGAAGTGATCTTTGCGATGGATAGTAGATTTTTTATGCAAATTACTGGCTTAGCATTGTTGGAATATTTTATATTCCTTGGAAGGTAATAATGTCTTTGTATTATGTCAGAAGATATCCACAATAATATGTAAAAGAGTAATACATTAGATCCCATATTCATTATGGTAAAGTATAATATTGATATTCATTATTATATAAAGAGATGTTACTTTGGAGAATTATATTATCCCACATGTAATATGTTAGAGTAATTCCTCCTCATCTCTTAGTATATAATAGAGTCAAGGGAGTCACATCACACAATCATCATCTTTACTTATTCACACAAGTATTTCTATATTGTATTGGGGTTATTGGCATTTTTTTCTTGTAATATTGAGGGACATATTCTGGAGATAATAGAAGACTACCTTCTAGTGGACGTACCCCAATTGGGTGAACCACGTATATTTGGTGCACTCTTTTCTCTTGTTCTCTTTTCTGTACTTATCGTTGATATATTATTGTTTTGCATAGATAGGTAAGCTAGTTTAGCTAGATCCATATCTCTAACAAGCACAATGCCCCCTACCTCCATGAAACCAACGTAGAAACCCACTCAGAAAACCAAAATGATTCGCATCGCAAATGTTTTTCTTCTTCCCGGACACATAAATCAGGATGGTTGTGCAGTTTTCTCAAGCTGCTCATAAATTTTAACCTTGTAGAGAACCGACCCTGAATGTATCCCATTTTGCATCATCAAGGCCGTCATGTTTTCGGAACCCCACAATAGCCTCCCATGGGTTTTCTCTATCGATGATAGATTCATTTGTTGCATCTCACCCATCGCTCGCTCGAGCCCTAATTTGTTACAAAATGATGATAATTCGAGATCGGCTTGCATCTATAAACCCTTAAACATGCATTTATTTATTTTCATCATATAATCCCTTATGCAAAATTATGTAAATTTTGGTTTAATCATATCATGAGCTTTCAACCAGAGGACTATAAGTTGACAACCTAGTAGTACCACCAGTAGTTATATTGTGGTTACTGATGAAAATATTTGTAGAGAATATTTTAAAATAATTTTGCATATTAATTTACACACACCTAAATACTGCTGAAGCAGAGAAAACCTTAGCAACATATGTATGGCAGCATGGAAGTATTGAATTGCTTAACTCTGTTTGTGTGCTATAATGTTTCCAGATTAAATTTTTGTAAGATTTGTTTATACATTGATCCCAATGTCTTAAAGGATTTAGAAATGCATAGACGAACCCATAAGTGAAAGTCCAAGATAGTTGAATCAGAGTCAGACGTAGAAGTGGTGGTTGACACCCCAACGGAAACCATGTTTTAGCATACTAGAGCAGTAACGAGAAGCACCCCAGAATATAGGTGGGGAGAAATTTATCAGATGATCTGAGGCCAGAACATACCTGAGGCATCTCTTGAAGAGATGGTTTTATACCAAAACATTAAGAAATCAGGCCTTACCAAAGAAGCCACACGCCTAGAACTTTTTCCTTGCTCAGAAGTTATCGGATGGATCCTTCCCAATGTGGATGTTGGTGCAAGGATCATTTCAAACATGAAAGGGGAAGGATTTTCATCTTTCCATCCAGGACACATAACAACATCATTCAAAATTCCACCATCCATGGTCTTGATGAACTAAGATTGGATCAGAGGTGTAAACATAGACCATTTCGATTATGCTAAAAAAATTGTAATCCTTGGGAAACAACTAAGGAAGAAAGAAAGTGGGGAGTATGATACTCAAATACTGAGAACACTATTCAAAATTATAGCTTTGATGCTAAGAAGAATTTCCAGGATACCAAATGGAAGCATCTATAATCTACACTGGGTACCCCTGATTTATCACATAGTCTTCCAGGGAACTATGTTTAACTGGGTGGACATCATCATAGATAGCCTGGCATCAACAATAGCAGCAATAGAGGGAGGATTAACTCAGAAGAAAGAAGAATTTTGCATGTCCTCATATCTTATGGACTGCATACTGGTCAGGCACCTGTTTCCGAAGCTAGGTTGTATATGGAATTAGGCAAAATCTCCTGTCCATGTGACCTATCATATCACATGGGCCCACAGATATGCGAGCCAATACAAACTCATCTGTTAAGAGTTTATCATCCCTCTTTATTGGTTAATTTTCAATGAGGAACCAAACTGCCTATCTGAAAACACAATGGCAGTAATAAATGAATACGGGGATTATTATTTTTCGCAATAAGGCATCTATATCAGAATTATGGGTGTTCTAGAGCTCCATCCCTAATGCCAAAGTATGCGACAGAATTTGTAGTCCACAAAGAGGCCGTAAGGTAGGTATTCATTAATGGGATTTCCAGTTACTTGCATGATAATAAGAAGGCCTCCTTCCCATCGTTACCCTTTTGTATCAGGACCTACAAACTTTCCAAGGTTAAAGGTGTCGAAGCTTTCGTAAAGGATTTGGAAGCATTCCATTTTGGGGAGAAGATTTTTGCAAGAAATGACAGCGATAACAAGGTTGTTGATCATTGCACGTAAATTAAGATACATTATGAATATGCATATTACTTAGACAAGGATGAGCAAGTGTACATAAGAGAAAGCTGTTGATGTATATGTAACTTCGAAATGTATTTCATTTATATATTTATTGTACTCCTATAGAGATGTATTATTCCTCTATACGGAAGTGTCATCATTTGTATTGACAAGTGTCGCAAGTATGTTAACTTGACAATGGGTTATTATACCACCTTGTAAGGGGTCGACCCGATATAATGTAATATGAAGTTATTGTACCTAGCTAGACAAGTCGGCCCCATAAGGTTATTGGGCAAACACGACAAGTATAAATAGAGATCGGGAGATCTCTATTCGGATCACTTCAGGACTCACACTTCCTTCACTTGGAAAGTGGCACACATGTGAGGAGGAGGATCAACTGCTAAGAGGAGTTTATCTCTTGTACTTTGGTTTTGCTATTGCTCTATCTATCTTTGAGGAAGTTGTCGGGTTTTTCACCTTAGGATTTTCCCCATGGAAACTCTGTGTGTCTATTGTCTCTCATGCTTTTGCTTCTTGTGATGATTGACATGCTTGTTATGATTGATATGCATTGATATACTGTACATGTTATTCTCTCAGTAAAGATCCTAGAGTATTGTGAATTAATGCTCAAAATTTAACATGGTATCAGAGCTAACCTGAGAAGAAGACATTGTGCAGTGACGGAAACTAGGGTTTCTTGCTTATTGGGTTTCTCTCCACAAATTTTGGAAAATTCGTATAGTAGATTAACTCTACTCATCAAGGAGAATATATCTATCCAATCAGAATTCAATTTTGAGCATTTTCAGATTTGGCCCTAAAAATTAGGGTTTCCACAAAAATAGGAATTTCTAAAATCTGAAGACATAGCTGGAAGCTCCTTGGAAAAATCAAAGTTTAGAGCTTTGGATCGAGATTTTTGGCTGGGTAAATCTCCGAGAAACTCAAGCCCTAATTCAGGGTCCTCTCGAGTGAACCTGGGAAGACTAAAAGGCATTTCTGAAGGGTGAAGCTTTGCAGATCTCACATTTTGAATACACCAAGCTGATCAAATCATCAAGGCGCATCTTTCTATCCTTACAGAAAGTTGAAATTCACTTTTTGAATTTTTAGGGTTTTTCTGACAAACCCTAATTCGGGACGAGATCCAGTTTTCAGCAAAGCAAGTGGTAAGACCTAAATCTCTTCTATTTCCATTTGAAGTACTCTTTAAGATGTCTCACCACACCAAGCTTGAGGATAAGCTTGAAGGGGTTGATAACTTCTGAGCCTGGAAGTATAGGATTGGGTTAATCCTAGAAGAAAATGAATTGGACTCCTACATCAGCTCTGAGGTCCCTATCCCAGAAGATGAAGAGGCTAAGGTATTGCATAAGAAGAACTTGGTCAAGGCAAAGAGAATCATTGCTGATTCTATCAAAGACCATCTTATACCACATGTGTCATCTATAAAGACACCCAAGGAGATGTTTGATTCCCTGACCAAGTTATTTGAAGAGAAGAACATAAATCGGAAGATGACTATGCGGAATCAATTGAAAGGGGTCAAGAGGTTGAATGGAGAGACCATTCAATCTTACTTCTCCAAGGTATCTCAGATCAAGGAACAACTTGAAGCTGTGGATGAAGTAGTGGATGATGATGAAGTTGTTATGACCACTTTGAATGGCCTACCTAGGTCATGGGACTCCTTTATTCAAGGAATCTATGCAAGAAAGAAATTGATCTCTTTCAGTAGACTGTGGGAGGAATGCTCTCAAGAAGAAGCTAGGCTTGTAGTACAAGAAGAAAAGATGGGGAATAAAGATCAAGCTCTCACAGCTCACACCAAGGGAAGTAAGGTTAAGAGGGAGAAATCTCATAACAAGAAACATTCTCACCCTTATCACAAGAAGAAAGATCTATCTCATGTTCGATGTTTCGAATGTAATGAAATGGGACACTTTGCTTCAAATTCTCCCAAGAAGAAGAAAGACAACAGCTTCAACAAGAAGAAGAAGAATAACAAAAGAAGATATCATGCTCATGCTGCTGAGGATGATGAACCTTCCAGGAAGAAAGCTAGAGCAGAAAGTGATGATGATGACTCGTCAAGCGAAGAAGAGTATGTTCTAATCTCTGCTCTCACATGTACTATCTCTCATGGTTGTAATGATTGGTTAATTGACAGTGGGGCTTCCAAACACATGACTGGGTTCAAAGAATCTTTTGTAAACTTATATGAACATGAATCACCCCATAAGGTGAAACTTGGGGATGATTATCAATACCCTATCAAAGGAAGTGGGGAAGCCTCCTACAACCTAGAATCTGGAAAGTCCTTAAAGATGAAAGATGTGTTATTTGTACCTCGGCTCAAGAAGAATCTACTCTCCATCTCTACATTAGATGCAAAAGGTATAAGGGTTTCATTTGTAGATGGCCAAGTCCTAATGGGGCCAAAGGGTAAAACTATTGATGATGTAGTGGTGATTGGAGAGTAAGAGGGAGGATTGTATAAATTGAAGGGACAACTTGAACATGCCATGGTGCATGATTCCATGGAGCCAAGTGAACTTTGGCATAGAAGACTTGCACATATGCACTACAGAGCATTACCAATTGCAAGTAAGGTTGTAGAAGGTCTTCCTGAAATTAAGACCAAGCATGAAGGTGTTTGCAAAGGATGTGCAAAAGGAAAGAACATAAAGAAGACATTTCCAAGCAGTGAAAGCAAGGCAAAAAGTATCTTGGAAATTATCCACTCCGATGTATGCGGGCCGATGTCATCCAGCTCTCTGAGTGGGTATGTTTACTATGTCTCTTTCATTGATGACTTCTCCAGGAAGACTTGGGTTTACTTCTTGAAGAACAAAGATGAAGTGTTGGATAAGTTCAAGGAATTCAAAACCTTGATGGAGAACCAAACTGATAAGAAGATCAAAACATTCAGATCCAACAATGGTGGAGAATTCACCTTAGGTGACTTCAAGAAGCTATGCTGTGATTCAGGGATTAAGAGAGAGTTGATTGCTCCTTACAATACACAATAGAATGGAGTTGCAGAAAGAAAGAATCAAACAATCATGGAAGCAGCAAGGGCAATGTTGCATGACCAGGATCTACCTATGCATATATGGGAAGAAGCAGCTAGGACAGCTGTATATGTGCAGAACAGAACACCCCACAAGATATTGGACAACAAGAAACCAAAAGAGGTATTCTCTGGTAAGAAACCTGAAGTCAACCATCTCATAATATTTGGTTGTCCAGTATACACTCATGTCCCAAAAGAAAAGAGGACCAAGCTAGATCCTTCAAGAAAGAAGGGTATCTTTTTTGGTTACAGTGAAAGCTTGAAGGCTTACAGAATACACTTTTTAGCGTTCAAGAAGATTGATGTCAGCAGGGACGTAACATTTGATGAAAACTCAACATTCGTCAAATCAAGGAAGACACCTGTTGAAGTTTATGAAGAACCTAAGGAAACTAGATTTCAAGACACTACCATGACTGAAGCAATTCTAGATGTTGATCGTGAAATTGAAGATCCGCAACAACTAGTAGATCCACCCCATGAGAATAACTCTCACAAGAGAAAACCTGCATGGGCTAGAGAGCTCATTCAAGATGCAGAAAGATATGGCATTCCAGAAGAAGAACACAGAGCAAAGAAGAGAACCAGATCACATACTAGCTATGTTGCTTTACTCTGTGATATCATGAACAAAACCTTCCAATTATGAATAAGCAACGGAAAAGAAAGAATGGAAGGATGCTATTATCGAAGAATACCAATCAAAAATGAAGAATGATGTTTGGGACGTTGTCCCAAGACTTGAAGGGAAGTCTGTTGTGACTTCCAAATGGATCTACAAGATCAAGCATGCTGCAGATGGCAGCATAGAGAAATACAAGGCAAGGTTCGTAGCTCATGGCTTCTCTCAGAAAGAGGGAATATATTATGAAGAAACTTTTGCTCCTATAGCCAGGTACACTTCCATCAGAACAGTACTTGCTCTGGCTACAACGATGAAATGGAAGATACACCAGATGGATGTCAAGATTGCCTTCTTGAATGGTGTAGTTGAAGAGGAAGTGTATGTGGAGCAGCCACTCAGTTTTGAAACACATGACAGGGAGTCATATGTGTGCAGACTGAAGAAAGCCTTGTATGGCTTAAAAAAGCTCCTAGAACTTGGTATGGTAGGATGGATAGTTTTCTATCTAGTTTGGGATTTACCAAGAGTAAAGTGGATTCCAACCTTTACTACAAGGTTGAGGAAGGAAATCCTGTGATTCTACTCCTGTATGTGGATGACCTATTTGTAATAGGAGATGACAGATTGATTTCCAATACAAAAAGGAAGCTTGCTGCCGAGTTCGATATGAAGGACTTGGGGATGATGCACTATTTTCTAGGTATGGAGTTATGGCAGAGTGCAGATGGGATCTTCCTTGGACAAGGGAAGTATATAGTAGATATCCTGAAGAGGTTCGAGATGATGGATTGCAAGGCCATGGCCACACCTATGGCATCGAACTTGAAGTTCTATGTGATGCTTCATCTGAGCCGGTTGATGTCTCTATGTATCGTCAAATGATTGGGTCCTTGATGTACCTGACGAACACGAGACCAGATATTTGCTTTGTGGTGAACACATTGAGCCAGTTCCTGATGGATCCAAGGAGTGTTCACCTAGTTGCTGTAAAGCATATTATGAGGTACCTGAAGGGTATAGTTGATTATGGGCTCAAGTATGAAGCGAATCAAAAGTTTAACCTGTAGGGTTTTATTGATTCAGATTGGGTAGGCAGTGCTGCAGATAGGAAGAGAACATCTGGGTGTTTCTTTAGTATGGGATCATGTGTGATCTCTTGGCTTAGCAGGAAGTAGTCCTGCGTAGCACTAAGTACAGCCGAGGCAGAGTATGTTGCAGCCTGTTCGTCTAGTTCTGAGGTAGTATGGCTTCGGAAGCTACTGTCAGAGTTATTTGATCTCCCGCTGGAGACTACTGGTATCTTTTGTGACAACCAGAGTTGTGTGAAGCTGTCTGACAACCCGGTGTTCCACAATAGGTCGAAGTACATTGAGATCAAATATCACTATATCAGGGATATGGTGCAGAGAGGATTAGTGAAGCTCCTATATATTGTGTTGGATGAGCAGATTGCAAATGTGCTAACGAAGCCACTAACCAGAGTGAAGTTTGAGTACTTCAGAGAGAGGCTTGGCGTTCTTTAGATCGACGACACTTCAAGGAAGAAGTGATGGACACATTTGCTGAAGCCATTCCAAGCATGGTGGAAGGAGGATCCTTCACATGGCTATGGATGTAAGCACTGGATGATCAGCATTAGGATGATGTTCTAGTTCTTCTCTATATGATCAATTGGATCATTTATATGTATATTTGTATATGTATCAGGTGGATACTTGTATGATCAGGTAGATCATGTATTTGTATATGTATCAGGTGGATACTTGTATGATCACATAGATCGTGTATCAGATAGATACTTTGTATGCATTAGATGGATATACTATTTGATCAGGATGATCACAAATGACGAGCTTCAAGATGTTGCTCCAGATGATATGCATCAGGTTGATGCTATGATGATGATCAGGATGATCACATATTACGAGCTTCAGGATGTTGCTCCAGATGATACGCATCAAGTTGATGGTATGATGATGATCAGGTTGATCATGTGATGATGTACATCAAGATGATGTATGGTGAGTATCGGCTTGATACTCTATGGCCGTGGACAGGTTGTGTAGGTAGCATAGAAAAGACCCTTTAAAAATCAGACAGGTAGAGCAGTGTGCTCGTAACATCCTGGATTTCTCTATCGAGATCCGGATAGGTAGAGTGGTGTGCTCATAACATCCTGGGATGCTCTGAGTAGGTTTTGCTACATTTTCGCATAGAAAATATCCTTTAAAATTCGGACAGGTAGAGCAGTGTGCTCGTAACATCCTGGGATGCTCTATCGAGATCTAGATAGGTAGAGCGGTGTGCTCGTAACATATTGGGATGCTATGAGTAGATTTTGTGAAAGTTCACATAGAAAAGATCCTTTAAAATCCAGACAGGTAGAGTAGTGTGCTCGTAACAGCCTGGGATGCTCTATCGGGATCCAGATAGGTAGAGCGGTTTGCTCATAACATCCTGGGATGCTCTGAGTAGGTTTTGTGAAGGTCAACATGTAAAAGATCCTGGGAGATCCAATAGGTTGAGCAGTGTGCTCGTAATCAGTCCTCGGATGCTCTTTCGAGGTTTTGTTGATGCATGTAATCAGTCCTGAGTATTCCACAGTATGGCCAGTGATGATGAACACCTACAGGTGGTGGGCCTACATCCAGTATGAAAAAGGACTGGCTCTGTAGAACTTCCTATGACGAGTAGATTCAGAAATTGATCGAGATAGCAGTAGCAGTGACGATGACGATGATTAACTGATGATGATCCAGAGAAGAAGACTTCTGCTAGATGATTTGTGTCAAGAAATACCTTCCTAGTTAAGAGGGAGTATTGATGTATATGTAACTTCGGAATGTATTTCATTTATATATTTATTGTACTCCTATAGAGATGTATTATTCCTCTATACGGAAGTGTCATCATTTGTATTGACAAGTGTCACAAGTATGTTAAGTTGCCGATGGGTTGTTAGACCACCTTGTAAGGGGTCGGCCCGATATAATGTAATATGAAGTTATTGTACCTAGCTAGACAAGTTGGCCCCATAAGGTTATTGGGAAAATAGGACAGGTATAAATAGAGATCGGGAGATCTCTATTCGGATCACTTCAGGACTCACACTTCCTTCACTCGGAAAGTGGAGCACATGTGAGGAGGAGGATCAACTTCTAAGAGGAGTCTATCTCTTGTACTTTGGTTGTGCTATTGCTCTATATATCTCTAAGGAAGTTGTGGGGTTTTTTACCTTATGGTTTTCCCCACGGAAACTCAGTGTGTCTATTGTCTCTCATTCTTTTGCTTCTTGTGATGATTGACATGCTTGTTATGATTGATATGCATTGATATACTGTACATGTTATTCTCTTAGTAAAGATCCTAGAGTATTGTGAATTAATGCTCAAAATTTAACACAATAAATATGATTGATATGAACAAACGTTTTGTTCGGAGAAGTGGCGCCGAACCTAGCAAAATTGTCAGTGCTACAATGGAGGAAAAAATACATAATAAAAAAGAAGAGGCTGTAAGGATACAAGTGGAAGAAGCAAAGCAGAAGCTGAAAGAAGAAGCCACTGGTACAAAATGAGAGATAAGTGACCAGGTGACCACAAAATTTGGTCACCACAACTTTTTTGAGGGATAAATGACCAAAATTGAGAAATTTTAAGTGAACTGACTAAAAATGACCAATTTGGTCATGGGATAAGAACTAAACGAAAAATGACCAATATAAATGACCAATTTGGTCAGGAGATAAGAACTAAACTAAAAATGACCACATAATGACTGATCATTTATGTGGTCATTTTTAGTTGTGTCATTCCGGAAATAGAAAATTATAATTTTGATAATGAATTTGTACAATTTACTAAATTTTAACACTGCAGATGGATTCGGAGACCCCGAATCCATTTGCAATGTTAAAATTTAGTAAATTGTAACATTAATAGTACACAACTTAGATTATTTTTCAATACATGTCTTCTAAGGGATCATTTCTTTGAGGCCATCCCAATACCTATTGTGTTAGATGATAGGAGAATCATTTAGATGCTCATTTATGGGTTTCTCTACTAATTAGTGCCTTGGGTGTGGTGAGTTGAAATCTAGATAATACATCATGTCTTGCATATAGTTTATCAAGTGATAGATGAGTTCTTCTCGTACATGTGGTTGAGTCGAGTCTTAGATATTTGTAGTCTTTCCCTTTTGGAATTGTCATCTCTTGAAGTTAGTGTCACTCCATTCAGTTTGTTGTACTGGTTGTGTTCATATTTTGTTTCAACAAAACCATCATCGTTTGACCATCTTGGTAGTCTGTTAAAGTTTCGACAAGTTCATGTATTTTGTGTCATGTTAACTAAAAATTGTCAATTTCACAACCTCCATTAATTCTCCATATGCATTCATTCACAATGGTTCTTTTTGCACCTGAGTTAAAAAATATTTAAAGTCCCCATGGGTCCCTCCCTTATAAGAAATAACCAATACCCTCCATTTTGAAGAAAGAATAATTCCTCCCTTTTTGTAAAAGTTGATACTTGCTTGACATGATGACATATCATTTCATTTTCAATCAAATAACAAATAAAGCTACACTCATGCAATAAATAAATTTCTCACATTAACAATTTAATTAACTAATAATATTTGAAAACTTTATGTCGTAAGTGTAACACTATCAAATTCAAATTTTACATATAATAAACATAAACATTGAACATAATAATAATTCAAGCAAAGAATAAATAAAATGAAGACTTACAAAAGATCAGGTTCTATGCTTTGAGATTGTTTCATTTAAAATCAACTTTATATTAAGCCGAGTCATTTGAACAATCCATAAAACTATGAGTATCTGGGTAGAAGTAGCAGGATCCATGCAGGATTTCCCAACCAACAATCCATGAGACACGGAATGTTGTTTGCGTAAACAATAGTAAGGGAAATAAATAGCACCAACAACAGCGTTAGTAATGATGATTCCAAGCGAGAAATCAGATCTAGCACTTCCATTAAGATTAATAACCCAGTCTTCCTTCAATTTCCTGCGTTTGGTTGTTCCAGAAAATCTCCATTTGCTGTGGCTATTGGTGGTGAAGTTGTAGCTGGTGTTAATGAAGTTACTGCTAATAGTGCAACATTGCAACATTCTCCCTCTAACATTGCAACTGCCGCCTCATCCTGTAGCCACCTCCTTCATCCTTTACAACTGTAACCTCCTCCTATAGACACCTCTGTAGTATTTGAAACTTCCAGCATGCCCTCCTTCCACCTCCCACGTCTTGTAGGTGCAACCGCATTTAACCTGTGGTGTAATAAACACAAAATTTACGAGCTAATTTCACTTTTTAAATCTAAAATATGACGACAATGAGTTGAATCCTAGATGTACACTTGCTTCATTGTCGTGAATCTTGATGATCCACTTGATCAAGCCCAATTCCCAAAAATATCATATATAAACACCTATCGACCTACACTGATAGGTTTTTAGATATTATCTGAGATTTTGGACTTCCTTGAGTGGATCAACAAGATTAACCTCAATGTAACAAGTTTAGAGTGGGGATTCATTTTATGGTGGTTTTATCTTATTATGCTCAAATGCATCTTGATTAAGATTTAAATAAGTTTCACTTAAGTGGTGGTTAAGAAAATGAGTATGTTTATTAAATAGTATTTGTTTTTATGTTTATATTAATTATTTTAATGTTTATGTTAGTTTAATATTTATATTAATTATTTTAATGTATAACCTTTGTTTAACAACCAACCCTCTCCACAAAACTAAGTGGTTGGCTGCTGTGCTATTCTATTAACACCAATACATATTTAAAAAGGTAATTAAAAATCGTATTAATTAATAATCCAAAATCTCTCATGCAGTACTTCGGTGTATAACTAAACCTCCAAGGCCTAATAGCATTGTGGAGGTTGTGGGTTTTACCTACCTCGATCGCTGAAAGTGGGTTGAGTTTGTAAGGGATTCGAACCTTTGACCACATGCACACATCACAATAAACTGAAGATATAAAATCGAAGACGCGGGGCAGCCGAGAGGTCTTTGTGTTGGCATTTTCCCTCAATCATACCCTACCGCCTGTAAGCCATAGAGGGTTTGTATGGCAGCAGAAAGAATAATCCCGATTCCATTTTCATGACATAGAAGTCATTAGATAGTAAATCATCAAGGGATTTGCGAAATCGGAAGAAAAATGAGAGATAGATGGGTTCCAGGAAGGGGTCCTCGGATGAAGACTAGGGATCCCCATATTCATGGGAGTTGGAGGGCTTGGATGAGAGCATGAGGAGATTGACCGTCTCTTCTTCAAAGGTTTCCAAGACCCAGTGCGATGCCCGCTTCAAGACGTCCGCAGGGTCGAATGCAGTAGCTTCTTCCACTGATAATGAAGACCTTCTGGCGGAACGCATACACCAGGTTGATCAGTTCTCCGAGAGGCCATTTAGAACCCTCAGGAGCACTTTTCCGGTTAGTCTTCGATTTACCATATTTAGGGTTTCGTAGTTTTTCATTTGCCTCCTTTTTTTAACGGTTGGCAAGCTAGTTCGTGTTTTGTCAATGTGTTAAGCGGAGCCCTAGAATTAGGGTTTTATGGGTATGGCGTGGTTAGTTGGTTTAATTGCGGGGATTTTTTTAGTGTGGCTGTGCTACAGGGATATAGATTTACTCAGATCTATTTGTGTTTAAGATCTGAAGTTTGCGACAGTTAGATTGGTAACTGTCTTTAATTTACATGAAAAGAATAGAGGGGAAAACTACAGCCGGAGGGAAGGAGGGAGGCCCCATCATTCTTGGGGAGACTAGAAAAATCTATAGATATTTCTTGATATTAAGAGGATTCGAACCCTATCTGGCGAGGTGGGAGACAGCTGTTGGAGAGAACGACTGCTCCTATGGAGAATAGAACTCAACCTACAATGGATAAAATGGTCTCTTACCAGTTTATGTTCCTCAATACAAAACATTTAATTTATTGCATTTATATAATGGATAAACTTATTTTTGGGGCTAGGTTTCTACAGAGCCGTGAGATCTTCTTTCTATTGATGCGTATTACTGCTAGAAACCTTTCTTTATGTTAAATATGTTTATTCTCTTCAAAAAAAAGGTGAGGTGCACGGTTGCCTCTTAAAAGACCGATCTCTCTTGCATGATAGAAGAGGCACAAAACTTTCTTTGAAATTTTGTTTGTATTTATGCGAAACTGGTGAAAAGGGGCATGCTGTCTGTGATTCTCTTTTATTTGAATAAGAGAGAAGCGCTAAGTCCTCTCTCTCACTTTTTACCTGGACTCTATTACCCCACTTATATATTTATAATCCAAAGCTGTAGATTGCCAAAGAAGAGAGCCTAGCTCTCTGAGGTGGTTTATATATGTATTATGTTCAGGAAGTTTTCGCAAAGAAGGGGCGCAGCCTTTTTTTGAGGCAAATAATAACTAATATGCATACATATTGTTGAAGATTATAAAAGAGACTAGTTTAAATAACACAATGAAATGAAACAACACAAAAAACAAGAGAGAAGCTTTTAATCAAACACAGGAAAAGAAAACCTAATTGTTTATTTCCCATTGATCTTTAGACTTCATGGCTACATACTTATATAGATTACATTGCATAGAAATAAAGGCATTATTTACATGCCGTAAAATTAGCTGTAGGTTGTTGTATAATTCTGCAAATTATTTAATTCTTCACATGCATTAGCATGTAGTGAAGTTTGCTACAAATTTATTTAATAAACACCTGCAACCTAAAATAGACACTGTCAAATTCTGCACAACATCAATTATCAACATACTCCCCCTTGATGCTGAGAGGGCTCACAATAAGATCTCTGAGAATAAAAAACTGGGCCTTTGAGACTGCCTTAGTGAAGATGTCTGCTAGTTGTTTTTGAGTGTTGATGTATTTCAATTCAACTTGCTTCTTTTGGACCAAATCTCGAATAAAATGATACTTCAAGTCAAAATGTTTTGTCCTGCTATGATGTACTGGATTCTTGGCCAATTTGATGGCACTCATATTATCACAAAAAATTACTGTAGCTTGAATTTATTTTTCTTTAATTTCTTCAAGAACTTTTCTAAGCCACAATGCTTGTGTTCTTGCTGAGGTGACTGCAACATATTCTGCTTCTGTAGAAGAAAGAGAAACTATATTTTGCTTCTTTGAGCTCCAAGTAATCAAACCAGAACCAAAAGAAAAACAGTTACCAAATGTAGACTTTCTATCATCCAAAATACCTCCCCAATCAGAATCACTGAAGCCAACCAATTCAAAACTCTTAGAAGTATAGTAATGAATGCCAAAATTTAGAGTTCCTTTCACATACCTCAGAATTCTTTTAGCTGCATTCATATGCATTTCAGATGGCATTGTCATATACCTAGAAACAAGTGAAACTGAATAAGAAATATCAGGCCTTGTGTGTGTTAGAAACATTAAGCTTCCAACAATACTTCTGTAAACTATCTCATCAGCCATTTCAGCACCATCATCTCTACACAACACAATTCCATGAGCATTTGGAGTAGGAGATGGTTTGCAATCAGCCATATCAAATTTCTTCAACATATCCTTTGTATACTTTGTCTGACAAATAAAAATTTCATCTTCACTTTGATAAACTTCCATTCCAAGAAAATATTGCATGAGGTTTAAATATTTCATCTCAAACTCACCCATCATAGCAAATTTGAATTGATCCTTCATCTTAGAACTACTACCCATATACAACAAATCATCAACATATAAACTAACAATAAGAATATCATTACCTTCTTGTTTATAGTAAAGGGTAGGTTCACTCTTACTTCTTTTGAAGCCATTCTCTTTGTTGACACCAGCTCTGAGAAAAAACCTAAAATTTTGACTAAAAGGTCCTAAGAGAAAAAATCATCACAAAAGGGGTGAATTGAAGGTTTTCATATAAAAATATAAGATAAAAACCCATATTTATAAGGTCCGCTAGCAAATATAGGTAAGGGTTAAACCCCGGTCAAGTTCCATCGGCGGAGATATTATAGATCAAGATCAACGGCCAATATCAACCCCGCATCACCAATGTAATCGTCAACAAATGATGGAAGGTGGTAGCGGACATAATACCACCAAGGCACGTGTCAGATATTTATTCATCCGCGCATGGATAAAGCGGTATCGGAAACCACTATAACACCGCGCGGAACCGCCCATTATGGAAATGTGGAAAGATACCTTACGTGGCAAGGTGGGACTCAACACGTGGCAAACAGGGAGAGCTGGGCGGGGCCATGGCACATGACATCATATTTTACAATGATCGGAAGGCTGATACATACCTATATAAAATCAACGGCCAGCATTTCATCCGCGGCCAGGAACATGCACACGGTATATAAGGGAAAGCGGTCGCGGAGAATAAACCACTATAACAGGTGTCAGCAGATGGTGTATCCGCGCGGGGAGCAAACCAGAAAAGGAAACCGTCTTTTCGATCGCGGATATCGCCGGTGGAATAAAGGAGGACGAGATCTGACGGTCCAAAACAATGGTTCGAAGATCAATGGTTGGATATGACCCGCGTTCATAAAGGTGCAAGGAGGTTATTCTAAAAAGGCTTATATAAAAAGAAAGAGCTCCACATAATGGCATTTTGCATGTGTCGTTATCCTGGAGAGCTCCGAAGACTGGTGGAAGCTGGCGATTGCGACAGAAAGCGAAAAGCAAGCACTTACAGGTAGGGTCTGGTGACCTGTCACACTTTTTAAACGGAATTTTGTTTAAAAGAAGCGTTTAAATGGAGACTGTGCAAGATATAGACGTTTTTAGGTCAAAAGATGCCCTAGAAGACAGAGATGAGGATGTTTACGATACCCTCATTAGGTTTCCGGTCTCCGATGTAAAAATTAAGTTGTCTGAGTTATTAAAAGAAGGTATAGACCCCCATAGGGTTCACCAGTCATCTCTGATAGCTTTTTGCCCTGACCAATTTCCTGCTTTCCCAGAATTCATCTCCTGGTGTGCCGAAAATTATTCACGGGAAGAAAGAGTTGTTTTAAACAGCCAGAAAACTAGAGCCATTTGCAAAATCGAGCCAGCCGAAGTGATTAGAGCCCTGGAAGTAGATTTGCCCCAAACCCTGGACCCTGAGGTTTTTTCTAAGGTTTCGATTATTGAAAATTTTCATCACGCTTCTCAGAGTGATAGAGAAATGTTTTTGTTGACGTGTCTCAGACCAGAGACTAGCATTTCGGAACTCCCTTACCCTTTAGATATCAATCTTTTTAATGAAAATACCCAGTTGGTCTTGACACTGTTGGCCGTAGTTTTAGGGTTAGATACGGATTTGTATATAACTGAGTTTCAATTGAGTTTTTTGTACAGAATAAGTATAGTCCAGTCGGGAATTGACGAAAGTCAAATTCCCTGACTAAGTTTTGAAACATTCATAGCAGAAAGGATGCATGACCAGATGGTCAATTTTTCCACGTACAGACATTTCAGGTTTCAGGCTTTTTTAATGAGAATGATTATGGTATCCAGCCAGGAAGAATTACAGTTCCCAGAGATTGTTTTCACAACTCCACTGGAAAATAATATTTTCAATTTTATCAATTACATGCTCTCGACGATCTTTAAGATGATTTTTGGAAAAAATCTGCCTAGGGTACTGCCGGAAATGCAGGTATCAATGCAACTGAATACAGAGTATGCCACAGGAGATTGGTTTTTATCGAGAGATAGTACAGTAGTCAGATTGTATGGATTCAAGCATAAACCCTATGTGTTACCAGCATTCTTCACCTTGAGGATTTTTGCCTTGGAGTTCTTGAGACAGAAATTGATTGTAGAAGATAACAATTTTTTAGTCCACAGACAAGCAACGGACATTAAATACCCTTTCACATTAGGTCCGTTCACAATAAAGAATAAGAACGCTGCTGTATATATAGAAAAGTTGTTAAAAGACATGAATTTTGAGACAGATGCAGCTATGGAATATGACCCAATAAATATCATATCCAAACGAAGACTTGAGCATCGTATCAAGGCTCTGAATCATCAAACTGTTGAAGGAATGGCAGACAGAGCCAACTGGCTCGAATACAAAGAAGAAATTATTCCAGACAAGTCAGACAAAGAAATGTCATTGGAAGAAGCAACGGCAGAAACAGAAAGCGAAATAAATACTGCATTAGTGGGGTCCAAAAGACCTATACAGGATATTATGATCATCGATGATGAAGAGACAGAAAAAGGAAAAAGATTGAAAACCAATGAGTCACAAGAATTGACAACAATTTCAGAAGAAGCAAAAGCGACAGAAGATGAAATACCAGAAGTTACAGTGAAGGAATACAACATTGAAGAGACCCCTGTAGGGGATGATGTAAATAGACCCAGGAATATCATGGACGTATTTGATGAACACAGTAAAAACAAACAGGAATCCGCGAAGCAAACAAGTCAATTGTTTCCGAAGGTCAGGAATATATCAAATAATGAAGTAAGTTTATTCACCAGCAGGAACATCAAAGAAAATTCTTTGAAATTTTCAGTTGTGACAAAAAACAAGATCTCAGAGATGAAAATAGATTTGTCAAAAATAAATGCCCCTGATAAAATTTTGTTACATAGACAAGCTGAAGAGGTCATATACTCAGACTATTTGGGGGCCACATTGAGAGCCGACAAACTGAAAAATTCAGTAGACAAATTAAATAATCAGTTGAGACAAGAAAAGGCAGAGAATAAGTCTCGACAACAGCAAATTAAGAAATTGCAAATAGACTTGACTAATAAAGATGGAGCTGCAGCCACTAAACTGCTCCAGGAGAAGGAAGAGGTGATTTTAACATTGAGACGAAAGTTAAAAATCCCAGATGCTGTACTCATTCAAGGTGCAGAATTGACAGTGTTAGAAAAAGAGAAAGAAGAGTTATCTAACGAAGTCAATGATGTTACAGCTAAAATGTTAAAGCTCTCTGACGAAAAAGATTGTTGGGAAAAAGAAAGGTTCATTTTAGAAGAACAGTTAGCAACAGCAAGAAAACAATTAGCAGAGAATAGTCAGCAGCAAGTACATACAGGCCCAGAAGAGGATAAGACCGGTATAGATGGAATTTTACAGGCAATGTCACAAATAAGTTTAAAAGATAACGAAATCAAATTGTTGAAGGCAGAAGTACAGAAATTGAAAGAAGAAAATGAAGTAAAAGAGAAAGAAATAAAAACTTTGCAGGAAAATAATCAAGAATTGAGCAATAATAATAAAGGATTAGCAGCTCATGCAACAGGGCAAGCTGCTATGCAGGGGTGTAAACATATGGTGTGGGACCAGATCATTAAAGAGGTTGAAAAACTTAGGCCATATCTGGATTATATAAGAGTTAAAGAAAAGGTAGCCAAAGATTCCTTCGACAGTTGCCGGGCAGTCAGGGAAAGCCTAAATAGAAAGCCGAAAGAAATAGCCCAGAGAGCAATAACATTTTTAAACAGTTTATCTGAGGCAGACCTGACAGCCATGAGTATAACAAACAGAATTTCTGTCATCACTTGGGCCAGAAGGATCTTGGGCAAATACTCACATGTCGAAAACATCGAGGCCAAAGCAGGAGAAATAAGGAAAGAAGTAATCCAGTTCAAAAAGCAATTTGACAAGTTAGTGAATAAGGGATTCCCAGCTTTCTGGAACGAAAATAGTGAATTAATTCCTCCAAATGATTATAAAAGATTACTGTTTGATATCAGGATGGATCACCGAAAATTCCAGCAGCTAGATCACATGCTCACAGGAAAAATTCTAATGGAGAAAATGTCAGGGGAATTTGAAATTTTAAATATGCTAATTTCAACTTGCGCAAACCTTCTTCCCATTTCTTATGCAGGTCATATCGAGATGCGAGTCTTGGTGAAGGAAATGATCAATTATGACCTACCCACGGCTGACCAATGGAATTATGTGGAGAAATACGGAAAGACCAGATATTCTGTTCATACCTAGATGTATTTGAAACTCTTGCCATGTGGCAAAAAGACATTTTTATTTTAAATTTGTAATATTATTTGAAAGACAGTTATCTTTTAGTTAAACATTTTTAATTATTAGTTAGAAGAAGCAGTTATGTGGGGCTTCTTCTAAAAATTTTGTATAAAAAACAATGGAGGTCATTGTTGGAAGGGGTTGGAAAATTTTTGAGAAACAAGTATGTTTTGAAGTTTATTTTTGAAATAAAGGCAGTACAGTGATGATACCTATCTTTTGATGTCAGAGATTCATGAGTTAATCAGTCTTACAGTCTGTTATTCTCCTTATCTTTATATGTGCATGTTTATCTTCTTCGTTATATCTCCCATGGTGTTTTTCTTCTATATTTAAATGAACACTTGAAATAATTTGAGATTCATACTGGTTATGCCTCATTTTATCCGCATTTAAATATCCATTTTATTCTCCAAAGTTGACAATAGATTTATCCTGGATAGATACCTGTTGTTGATGGAATGTCTTTACTTCTTTCTATGTCACCTGAAAATTCAAATTGACTGTAACATGATTACTATCTTGCCTCTGCGTAAATTTGTACGGTGAAAATCTCTTACTGGTTTATTATACATTTTGAAAGCTTCGACTCCATGCCCAATGTTTCTTGTTCACCTTTTCGACCAGAAAATGCTTTTTTGAGAAATTTTAAAAGAACCTTTGTATATTTTTAGCCTTCACATACATATCAAAGAGAGAGCCCTCTCTGGTAGAGAAAATGGCTCGTTCTTCTACCTAAAGCTTGGTTTGAAATAGGTTACCTTAGGTCTTATTTTCTTACAACCAGAATAAAATCTAAGTGCTAACACTCTTGAAAATATCCATCAATCCTGGCATACTAGGTTCTTGGTGCTTGCTTTAGGCCATACAAAGCCTTCTTCAACTTGTAGACTTGATGTTCTTTTCCTTGCACTTCAAAACCCTGTGGCTGTTGCACATAGACTTCCTCTTCTAAGTACCCATTCAAGAAGGCACTTTTCACATCCATGTGATGAATGCTGCATTTCTTTTGTGCTTCCAGTGAAATCGACATTCCGATAGTCTCTTGCCTTGCTATAGGTGCAAAGGTTTCTTCATAGTCAATGCCATACTTTTGTGTGAATTCCTTAGCAACTAACCTTGCTTTGTGTCTTTCAACAGTCCCATCACTGTTATACTTTGTCTTGTAGACCCATTTAGTACCAATTTTTTTCTTATCATGTGGAAGATCTGTAAGCTCCCAAGTATCATTCCTATGAATTGAATCTATCTCTTCTTGCATAGTTTGCACCCAAACCTCATTAGTAGAAGCTTCTTCAAAACTTGATGGCTCAAAATCAACTTGTGAAAATAAAGCAAAATTTACAGTCTCACCTCTTGGATTTTCTTCATGTGCAAGACTTGTACTTCTGTGATAAATTTCATTCAAGCTTCTCACCTTCCTTGCGGTACTTGGACTTGAATATGGAGAACTAGATGAGGGGCTACTTGGTGGATTTGTAGCATTTGGAACTGAAACATTAGTGGGATTCTCATTATTAATATCATCAATAATATCACCATTCAAACCAGATTTTGATTTCTCAACATGGTCTTTTTTATCACCATAAACTCCCCCTTCATAAAAAATTACATCTCTTGACACAACAATGCGATTGGTGAGAGTATTATACAACCTGTTAGCCTTACTTTTCTCACTATATCCAACAAAAATGCATGCTTCACTTTTTGGATCTAACTTTTGTCTCTTTTGATCAGCTACATGAACAAAGGCTAAACAACCAAAAACTTTGAAATGATTAACATTAGGCTTTTTCTCATACCAGGCTTCATAAGGAGTCATCATGTGAAGTGCACTAGTGGGACTTCTATTGAGAATATACACTGATGTAGCAACTACATCACCCCAAAAGGAATTGCTTAATCCTTTGGTATGTAACATACTCCTTGCCATTTCCACCAATGTACGGTTCTTTCTTTCAGCTACCCCATTTTGTTGAGGTGTGTAGGCAGTGGTGAGTTGTCTTCTACTGCCATTCATATCACAAAAATTCTTAAAACCTCTTGAACAAAGTTCTCCTCCACGATCAGTCCTTAAGCATTTTATTTTGTAACCACTTTCATTTTCTACAAGGGCTTTAAACCTCTTGAATGTATCAAATGCTTCACCCTTGCTCTTCAAAAAATAAACCCAACACATTCTTGAGTAATCATCAATAAAAGTAATGAAATATGATGACTTACCCAAACTTTTTGTCTGCATAGGACCACAAATATCTGAATGAACTAGCTGAAGTAGATAATGGGCACTCCATGCCTTGCCTCTAGGAAATTTCTCTCTTGCATGTTTTCCTTTAGCACATCCTTCACAAACCTCTTTGTGCTCTTCAACCTTAGGAAAACCATAAACTAATTCTTTTGATGTTAGAAGCTTCAAACTCTGAAAATTCAAATGACCATACCTGAGATGCCACAACCAACCTTTGTGCTCATATGCCATATTAGCAAGGTTGATGCTAGTTTCTCCAAACTTCAATGGGAACATCCTATTCTTTGACATAGGCACAACTATAACCACCCTGTTGCTTTGATTCTTATCATAAATTGTGCATTGTCTATCATCAAACACGACTCTGTAATTATTTTCACACAGCTGCCCAACACTTAATAAATTATGCTTTAACTGTGGAGTGTAATAAACATCTTTAACACTTTTCATAAGTTCTTTTGTATGGACTTCCATATCTCCTTTTGCAGAAACCTCTAAGGTTTTTTCATCACCAAGTTTGATATTAGATTTGAAACTTTCATCCATTGTAGAGAAAAGCTTGCAATTTCCTGTCATGTGGTTAGAACAACCTGAATCTAAATACCAAACATCTTTAACTGTATTTTCAGTTTTTCCATAAGATAAAAACAAATTGTTTGGAGATGCATCATCACCCTCTTGAGCATAATTAACACTTTTGTTTTCTTTTAATCTACAATCCCTTTCAAAATGACCATACATTTGACAATGATAACACTGGATGTTTCTCTTATCAAATCTGCCTCTACCTCTTCCTCTAAAACCACCTCTTCTTCCTCTATCTTCTCTTGGAAAAAATTGACACTGACCTTTACCTTGGGCTTCGTTTCTTTTGGAGCTAGAACTAGCATCTGCATTCTTTGTAATCTGTAGCTTTGTGGAAAAATATTTCTCATCACTTTCTCCAAATGAATCTCTCACTCTGTCTTCATGAGAAATAAGAGATCCAACTAGGTGATCAAAGTGAAGGTTAGTCAAATCCTTGCTTTCTTCAATGACTATAGCAACATGGTTCCATCTTGGTGTTAGAGACCTCAACACCTTTTTAATCATAACTTCTTTATCAAAAGTTTCTCCTAGAGTAGCCAATTTCTTGACAACATCATTTACTCTTACACAATAATCACTCACCTTCTCACCTTCTTGCATCTTCAAATTCTCGAATTCTGTCCTCAGTGTCATTAACTTGATAACTTTAACTTGATCACTGCCTTGGTAAGCTTCATGTAGAGTCTTCCAAGCATTCTGAGCTGACTTTGCTCCTGCAATTGTTGGAAATAAGCTCTTATCTAGAGCTATTTGAATATGAAATAAAGCTTGGGCATTCTTCTTTTTGGCTTCTCTCTTAGTTGTTTTATCATTGGATGTAAGTGTGTTCCAATCAGTTGGCTCTTCATAACCTGATTCTACAATCTCCCTCAAATATTTTCCTGTCAAAAAGGTCATCATCTTGATGCACCAATAATCATAATCACTTCCATCAAATTCTGGAATGGGCAAAGAGTTAGAATTTGACATTATGAACTTTAAACAAAATACCTGCTCTAATACCAAATGAATATTATAAAAGAGCCTAGTTTAAATAGCACAATGAAATGAAACAACACGGAAAACAAGAGAGAAGCTTTTAATCAAACACAGGAAAAGAAAACCTAATTGTTTATTTCCCATTGATCTTTAGAATTCACGGCTACATACTTATATAGATTACCTTGCATAGAAATAAAGGCATTATTTACATGCCGTAAAATCAGCTGTAGGTTGCTGTATAATTCTGCAAATTATTTAATTCTTCACATGCATTAGCATGTAGTGAAGTTTGCTGCAAATTTATTTAATAAACACCTGCAACCTAAAATAGACACTGTCAAATTCTGCACAGCATCAATTATCAACAATTGTACATTAGCCACCAAAACGATTTTTTACTAAAGAATGCTTAGATCCAGAAAGTGATGCTATTTTGTACCACACTCTAGATCCATAATCGTGATGCACTTACTAGTCCAGCACCAGCATCATCACGGATTCTTGCTGCATCCCAATAGCGTTCTTCTTCTATTGATTTCTACATAAGTTTGTGGCCTTATGAGTTGCACAAAAAATCAAATGGTGAGTTCATTCAGTTAAAACTTAAATTTAAGGAAGAGATCTGCTCTAACCTTGAGCTTGGCCATGACTTCCGTAATAGTGTCTTTTGCCATTGCTGCTACAATAGCTCTTTTCAACCGAGAAGCTTCTTGGAAATTTTCACTTTCAACAACTTCTTCTAATTGCAACTATTTACATAAGAGCAAAATTGTTAGCAAAAGTTCCACTCGTCATCAGCTCTAAGAACAATAACCAATGTAGCTTTAAGGGCTTTAAAATAACATTCAAATTTTAGTAAGTGCTAAATTAATGAGACCACGCATTCTGTAGCTACTAGCTTCATGCCTCTAACTGGTGACTAGGAAGGCTAATGAATTGATGAATAGATATGCATGCTTACTCTTACTTGGCTAATGGGATTTAGGATTACTAGATATGAGTTGGAGGAAACAACAATTCTACTTATGCACACAAAAACAAAAAATTAAATATCTTCTAAATATAATATAAGAACACTGGTATTCAGATCATACTTAATATGGATGGTACATAATACATTTAAATTATAAAATAAAGACATTGACATGTTCCATCAACAGACTCAACTACTCACCCAACAGAAGAGCCTCTATTAGAATTGCACCACTATAGCTGGGCGGAGCACTTCTACTACCTGTTGCTTGTTGATATCATTGTGGATAAGATATCAACAAGTTAGGACTCTGCAATGTATAAGAAATCGGAGAAGTTAGCACACTATTTAAAGCCTATCATTGAGCTGTGGGGAGATCAATTGGGCATATAGATGCAAGGTAACTGATGAATTACCAATGGAGCAGTTTGCAAGGCTGTAAGTATGCGTACGGCCTCTCATAAGCAATACCAATGTCCAAGGAAGAAATAAATAGCTTATTTCCAGCAAATCAATTAGAAACTCAGCTGGAAAAGGTGGCTAATGGCTCTAAACTTTACACCAGAAATATCATATGGCTCTTAAATAAGCGGTCTAGAGTACCTACTGCTACCCCGATGTTGAGATATAAATTACCGTTCGCAGCTACAACCATCTCAAAACATAGCACATTCCGATCCAAATTTATGGTATACCCACATGCTACCAAGCCATACTCCATATCCCAATGTGGATGTCGATCCGACACCAGTTGCATACCTAGTGATTCTGAACAAGATACCAATTGATGATTTACCTGTGCTGCAAGTTCCAAAACTGATGATGTCACACTCCCGATGTAACTAACCACCCTAAGTAGCCGGCCGTTGTTATCAATCGAAGATTAAAAATGATGCTTTCGGATCTATGCCAGCCATATAATTCCAGACCTATTTGAATTGACCTATAAGAAATCAAAGAAGTTAGGACACTATTTAAAGCCTATCACTGTTAGTAACAGATCACATGCTTTCCTCCAAGAAATACTTTAAGTAATAGATCACATGCTTTCCTCCAATAAATACTTTAAGTAATAGATCACATGCTTTCCTCCAAGACTCCCTTGGAGGAAATACTTTAATTGTGAAGTCAAAGATATCTTCCCAGAACTTAAAATAGAGTACTCTATCTTGTCGAAGCTTTTAGGGGCTTAGTCAAAGAATTGAACCATGCATACTAATGCTTCAGTCAATAAAACTCAACAGTGCATACTAATCTTTCAGGAACTTCAAGCTACTCAATTCAAGCTAAAAACTATCATGCAAATTGCATGGCCTAGTGGTATGTATTACAAATCCCCACAATGGCAAAGAGTCAGAACTGATATTGCACGTGGGTTTCCTCGCAAAATAAATTAAATCCCATGCAACTATTTCAGTACGATTCCCAAAGAACCCAATGGCATACTATCCTCCTAAACACAGTGTTTAGGACAAATATTTTTCTAATTGTTAAAACATTTATGCACTTCTTAAAAGTATATTAAAACTTCTATTAACTATTATGTTAAATTTTCAGAATTTACTTCAATATGATCTAGGATCTTAACTGAGAGAACAACATGTACAGCATATCAATCATGGAGACAATAATGCAAGCACATAAGAGACACAAAGATTTACTTGGGGAAAACCATAAAGGTGAAAAACCCCAATAACTTCCTCATAGATAGATAGAGCAATGATACAACCAACCATAAGAGATAGACATATCCTAGCAGCAGATCCTCCTCCTCCATAAGTGTGCCACTCCTCCTTGAGTGCATGAGTGAGAAGTGAGTGATCAAATAGAGTGCCTCCCGCACTCTATTTATACTTGACTTGACTTGCCTTTTTACCTAACTCATGTAGGCTCGAACTTAACCACATAACATAATGCTGACTGGGCCGACCCCCAATAGGGTGGTCTAATAACCCTTTGACCCACATGACTTATATAGGGCCGACCCCAAACAAGGTTGTCTAATAACCCATCAAGTATAAGTTACGACACTTACAATATAAATGACGACACTTCCTTATAGAGGAATAATACCATCTCTATAGGAATACAATATACATATATGTGAAATACATTCCAAAGTTACATATACATCAACACTCCCTCTTAACTAGGAAGGTATTTCTCAGCACAGTTCTTCTAGCACAGGTCATCTTCTCTGGATCATCATCACTGGATAATCGTCATCGAGTCATCATCATCGTCACTGCTGCTGCTATCTCAATCAATCTCTGAATCTACTCATCATAGGAAGTTCTACAGAGCCAGTCCTTTTTCATACTAGATGTAGGCCCACCACCTGCAAGTCTTCATCATCACTGGACATACTGTGGAATCCTCAGGACTGATTACGTGCGTCACAAAACCTCGAAAGAGCATCCCAGGCTGTTACGAGCACACAGCTCTACCTATAGGATCTCCCAGGGCACTGAATTACATGTGACCTCACCACAAAACCTCGCAAGAGCATCCCACGCTGTTACGAGCACACAGCTCCACTTATAGGATCTCCCAGGGCAATGAATTACATGTGGTTGTGGCAAAACCTCGCAAGAGCATCCCAGGACTGATTACGGGCACACAGCCCAACCTATCGGATCTCCCAGGGAACCGAATTACATGTCATAGGACAAAACCTTGAAAGAGCGTCTGCCAGATATCCTAGGGCACCGAATTACATGCCATAGGAAAAACCTTGAAAGCCTATCTGCAGATCTCCCAGGGCACCGAATTACATGTCCTTCCAGAGCAAAACCTCGAAAGAGCATTTGCCAGATATCCCAAGGAACTGAATTACATGCCATAGGCAAAACCTCGAAAGACTATCTGCAAATCTCCTAGGGCACCGAATTACATGCTCATCTGCACAACCTGATCCACGACCATAGAGTATCAACCTGATACTCACCATACATCATCCTGATGTACTCATGATCATCCTGATCATTATCACTGCAACATCCTGCTGCTTGTCATCTGGAGCAACATCCTGAAGCTCGTCATCCATGATCATCCTGATCATCATCACTGCAACATCCTGCTGCATGTCATGTGGAGCAACATCCTGAAGCTCATCATCCATGATCATCCTGATCATCATCACTGCAACATCCTGCTGCATGTCATGTGGAGAAACATCCTGAAGCTCGTCATCCATGATCATCCTGATCATATAATGCATCTACCTGATGCATACCAAGTATCTACCTGATACATATCATCATACATGATCTACCTGATCATACAATGTATCCACCTGATACAAATAAAAATACATGATACATATCACCATACATGATCCACCTGATCATACAATGTATCCACCTGATACATATACAGATACATGGTCCAAGCATCCAACATGATGCATATACAAAAACACATACATATGATCCAACTGATCATATCTAGCATCCAACATGATGCATACATAAATATAAATGATCCAACTGATCATATCCAGCATCCAACATGATGCATACATATAAATGATCCAACTGATCATATCCAGCATCCAACATGATGCATACATATAAATGATCCAACCGATCATATCAAAGCAGAAACCAGAACATCATCCTGATGCTCATCATCCAGCGTTTACATCCTCATCCATGTGAAGGATCCTCCTTCCAACATGCTTGGAATGGCTTCAGCAAATGTGTCCATCACTTCTTCCTCGAAGTGTCCTCGATCTGAAGAACGCCAAGCCTCTCTCTGAAGTACTCGAACTTCACCTTGGCTAGTGGCTTCGTCAGCACATCTGCAATCTGGTCGTCCGTCGCAACATACAGGAGCTTCACGGCTCCTCTCTGCACCATATCCCTGATATAGTGATATTTGATCTCTATGTGTTTCGACCTGTCATGAAACACTGGGTTCTCGGACAGCTTCACACAAGTCTGGTTATCACAGAAGATACCAGTAGCCTCCAACGGGAGATCAAATAACTCAGACAGTAGCTTCCATAGCCATACTGCCTCACAACTAGCTGAACAGGCCGCAACATACTCTACCTCAGCTGTACTCAGTGCTACACAGGACTGCTTCCTCCTAAACCAAGAGATCACACCTGATCCCATACTAAAGCAACACCCAGATGTGCTCTTCCTGTCTGCAGCCCTGCCATCCCAATCTGAATCAACATAACCCTGCAGGTTAAACTTTTGATTCCCTTCATACTTGAGCCCATAATCCACTGTACCCTTCAGGTACCTTAGAACATGCTTTACAGCAACTAGGTGAACACTCCTCGGATCCGTCAAGAACTGGCTCAATGTGTTCACAGCAAAGCAAATGTCTGGTCTCGTGTTCGTCAGGTACATCAAGGACCCAATCATCTGACAGTACGTGGAGACATCAACCGGCCCAGATGAAGCATCACATAGAAGCTTCAGATTCGATGCCATAGGTGTGGCCATGGCCTTGCAATCCATCATCCCAAATATCTTCAGGATATCCACTGTCTACTTCCCTTGACCAAGGAAGATCCCTCCTGCACTCTACCACACCTCCATACCTAGAAAATAGTGCATCATTCCCAAGTCCTTCATATCGAATTCAACAACAAGCTTCCGTTGTGTGTTGGCAATCCATCTATCCTCACCTGATATAAACAGGTCATCCACATAGTAGTATCACTGGATTGCCTTCCTCAACCTTGTAGTAAAGGTTGGAACCCGCTTTACTCTTGGTAAAGACCAAACTAGATAGAAGGTTGTCTATCCTACCATACCAAGTTCTGCACACATATATGACTACACCATGTTGTCTTGAAATCCATCTGGTGCATCTTCTATTTCATCACTTTTATATTTCTCAATGTTGCCATCTGCAACATGCTTGATCTGATAGTTCCATTTGGAAGTCACAACAGACTTCCCTTCAGCTCTTGGGACCGCATCCCAAACATCATTCTTCATGATCGATGGATCATGGCATTCCATTTCTTCATCCCAGATCCTGGGAACTTCAATATCTTCAATAGATATCTTTGTTGCTAGAACAAATGTTGTAGACCTTTTGTAGGTGAAGATATACGGTCTTTCCTACAAAACAGGTTAAATTGCATGATTAGAAACATCTCATAATTTTCAGAACAAATTCTTATACATAAAGAAATATGTCATACAATCATGCAATTAGCCAATGCTTCAATACAACATTTATCCATGTCCCATAACTTTCTAGATGTCTTCCAATCTCTACCAGAACATTGTTAAGAGTGTACACAACTCCCAACATGTTAGCAAAGAGGTTTCATTCTAGATAAGTAGCAATGGAATGTTGTACAGTGCCATAGGCCACTTACCCATGTAGTAGTAGTATACTGTTCATCAATGTGGCTATTCTAATATGCACAATACATATCCTAAGTCTAGGAACATGAGCATATACATCATTGAACAATTTTATTTAAACAAACAAATATGCATGAAATGATAATTAAAAATACTTATCTTTGTTTGTTCGTTGGGTGGACTCCCTCTGAGTCTTCGCTTCCTTGCAAGAGCTGCTGGAGTCCTAATCTGAAGTAGCTTCTTCTACACCTTTCTGTTGTGGGATGTAGAGAGATGGTCAAGTCCTATTTGCATCCTTGCATAAACCACTAGAGTGTACTCCCTCCTGATCTTTGCTTCCTAGATTTGAATCTCATATTCATCCTTGGTCCCTATGCATGCTTATTAGTATCATGATTGTGTTATCCTTGTGATCTCATATAAAATCATACATTCATTAGTATACTATTAAAACACAATAATCTCAAGCATGTATAGTCATGATCATTTCAAACAGAAAATAATAAGCATTAGCATTCAAGGTTTATGTAGGATTCTTATGGTTAGTCAAATCATAAGAAACATAACATGTCTAAACCTGTAATTACTCAAAACTATGACTCTTCGGGTTAGTTGAATCATTAATCAAGATAAGAGATATAATATGCATAAAACCTGTGATTATTCAAACGTATACCTTCATGATTCTTCTGGTTAGTCATATCATCAATTATGGTAAGAAACATAATATGCATACAACCATGATTATTCAAACCTATGACTTCATGAATAATCATTATCAACAACAGTATAAGATCCTAACACAAGGTAGGATTCTAGCTTGATATAAGAAAAACATACCTGGATTAGCATGCTAGCTATTTATGTCTAACATAACCTCATAATGTCTTCTGGTTCTCTTCAGTGACTTCTGCTAGTAACCTGCATATCTCATAAGTTAACCATTGTAGAAACAAGTTATACATACCTCGAAAGTAGATCTTCTATGTGATCCATGACAATGGATGAATCCTTGTCTTCATGTCACCATGATCATACGTTCTTGAAGTAGAACATGATTTGTCTTCCTTGGTGTACCTTTTGTGTTAGTAGACAACATAAACCTCATACAACACGATAATGCATTAGTATAATCATAAGTGTCAACACCCTAACCAATGAATATCTTCTATTGTGCATTCATAATTTTGTTAAGGTGATATGACAAATCTAAAATCAAGATTGTACTAACCGTAATAACATGAAGACAAACATACCATGAACTTAACCATGAACAAATATCAAAACATACCTCAATGAGTCATACCTGTTGAGATCGCTTGTAATCTTCTTATGTAAGGCCTTAGCCTCATATCCCTCTGAAACATGAACTTCTTCACTTATGCAGGTGACCAATCCATCTTCTTCTAGGATTAACCCAATCCACTTGATTTACAAGAACTAGGACTGGAGCTAGATATGGGTTTGTCAGAGAAACCCCAAAAACTCAAACTTTGAATTTCAAACTTCTGAAAGGATAGAAATATGCACCTTGATGAGCTGATCAAGCTGGTATATTTAGAATTTGAAAACTGCAAAGTTTCACTCCTCAATTTTGCCTTTGAAACTTCCAGATTCACTAGATGTGACCCTAAACTGGGGTTTGATGAAGCCCACTCTTCTGCCCAATCAAAAGGTTTGATCCAAAGCTCTAAGATTCTATTTTTCTGAGGAGCTTCCAGCCATGGTCACAGATTTCAAAAATTCCCATTTTTACAGAAGCACTAATTTTTCACTTTTCTGATCAAAGTCCCGAACTAGGGTTTGATCAAGCCCGGCCTTCTGCCCAGCCAAAAATTCTGATCTTGGTCTCTAAATTTTTATTTTGATGAGTAGCATTCAGCCATGGTCTCCGATTACAAAAATTCCAACTTTCTACGAAGCCCTAAATTCCGGAAGCGATGAATGAAGGTACTCAAAAAATAATTCTGTTTTGATAGAAATATGTACCTGATTGTTTCTGGTGTAACTCCGAACTTTTCAATCCACAGGGTCTGAAAAATTTTCTTGAGATATCCTGACCTGTTATCTTTCCATCCTGATAGGTCTGACCTCAATTGGATTCTCTGAGAGAGAGTTATGCCAAATGTCGCAACGTGACCTATTTTGGGATAAAACAGGAGAGCAAACTTGTACGGCGTGCCACGTGTCACTGTTTGAACTTCGGCCTCTGAAAAGGTTTCATGAGATAGCTCAGCCTGTTGTATTTCCATCCTGATAGGTCTGACCTCAATTGGACTCTCTGAGAGAGAGTTATTCCAAGTGTCGCAACGTGACCTGTTTATGGGATAATACAGGAGAGCGCACTTGTACGGCGTGCAACGTGTCACTGGTTCAACTTCGGCCTCTGCAAACTTTTTTTGAGATAGTAAAGTCTATGTAATACATGTCACTTTTTACTAAATTTCATTTGGAACTGCCTAGCCCAAGTTATGACCTTTTTACCAAGGTCACTTGATTTTGACTCAGATCTGGAAGAGGCAGAAACCCTATATTGTACAGATCATAAATCACAACGTACAACGAATTAGAGGTTGTCCTTTGGACACAAGGTACCTGGAGATTTTATCTTCGACCTGTAAATATTTCAGATCCGACAAATTTGCCAAAACGGATTTATAGCGAAAGTGCTACGATGACTGGTGTTTGCTATATCAAGCCCTAGCATCGTAAGTGCAACAAGTGTCATACATGCCATATCATGCCTTCTTTCAGGCTAGCTCTGATACCATGTTAAATTTTCAGAATTTACTTCAATATGATCTAGGATATTAACTGAGAGAACAACATGTATAGCATATCTACAGCATATCAATCATGGAGACAATAATGCAAGCACACAAGAGACACAAAGATTTACTTGGGGAAAACCATAAAGGTGAAAAACCCCAATAACTTCCTCAGAGATAGATAGAGCAATGATACAACCAACCATAAGAGATAGACATATCCTAGCAGCAGATCCTCCTCCTCCATAAGTGTGCCACTCCTCCTTGAGTGCACGAGTGAGAAGTGAGTGATCAAATAGAGTGCCTCCCGCACTCTATTTATACTTGACTTGACTTGCCTTTTTACCTAACTCATGTAGGCTCGAACTTAACCACATAACATAATGCTAACTGGGCCGACCCCCAACAGGGTGGTCTAATAACCCTTTGACCCACATGACTTATACAGGGCCGACCCCAAACAAGGTGGTCTAATAACCCATCAAGTATAAGTTACGACACTTACAATATAAATGACGACACTTCCTTATAGAGAAATAATACCATCTCTATAGGAATACAATATACATATATGTGAAATACATTCCGAAGTTACATATACATCAACATATTAACTAGCACATCTGCAAAAAAATGCAGATGGAAACGCCGATAAGGATATTAATAAAAATTTGCAGAATAATATAGTGAAGATTGTTTATTTGACGAACTTACTTGACCTTCAATTCAGAAAGAGTTTTTGAAAGTATAAATTCATCTATTGATGTACCTGTGTCTGTGCCTGTGCCTGTAAACTGCCCACACCATAATAATTAGTGCGCGGAGGGACCTGCACCGCCATTCTTAGGCCCTGTACATTGAAGCTCGGTGACCGAGCAATGTTAAAAGGGGATGTGGTGTAATGATGATTATAATTAACCTATGGTGAATAAATCTACCATTGAATGAAATGTAAAGAGGAAGGATTTTTGGTATTGTCAAAATATCTCATATCCGAATTTCAAATTAATGGTATTGTATAAGTATTTTACTGTTTTAATCTATTTTTTTAATCTAATAGTCACAATTGTGACTAAGGTTTAAAAGCAAGTTGTCAATTCCATATTTAATGAATAACCCAAAGAAGGTAATATTTCATATCTTCATTGGTACCTCCATTGTTTATATTACTGATCTCAAAATTCATAAACATTTTTAATTATTTTTTTACTAGAAAAGACTCGTGAGGCTATTGAGTTTTTCAATTGTGATCCTGGAATGATTATATTTGTAAAAGTAATCTATCTAAATTAACTGAGTAAACTCTTTTTTTTTAACCCCTGAAATATAAATATAAATAATCGACATAAGAGCAATAAAAAGTTGTGACCTCTGGAATTATAAATGTCCTCTCTACATGTAATCGTTTTGGTCAATTTAGATTGGTGAATGTTGAATATGCATGCAATCCTGAAATAGTTTTGTCGCAAGTAAATAATGACTTCCCTTTATAACCCAATAGACCATAAATCAAAATGTCACTCTACATCAACGATTACAAACAAAGAACCGTTCAAAAAATATCCAATATCATGCTTATGTGCAATCGATAATTAGATGATATGCGATCATCAAGATGGGCTCTTCTGCTTTGCTGCAGCAGAAATGGAATCTGCAAATACTGTTGGTTGAAAATGCAATTTACATCATAAAATATAAATGAAAATGTTGACCCAAAATAATATCCTTGTCTAATATATCCTTGTCTAATAGTGTTATCGACGTAGGATACCCAGCTTGAGGTAGGTACCTGAGATGCATTATGTACCCAACCCACAGCAGTACTATGTACGTCACCAATCTTATAAACAATCATAAGAGATTTACCCTGTTAAGTGTAAAATGGTAACAACTAAGGTCTTTATATATTGGTACTAATTCATCTCACCTCGGGTGTCAATTTCACAACTCTTTTTCCTTCCATTTTGTTAATTATGACTCTACCCTTACATTTTTTTGGTTGATGTAATGCCATGAACCCTGGGACAATGAACCCAACTTCCACAGATGCTACACTTGCACCATGCACTCCTCTAAACTCTGCTAAATACACTCAATTTCTAAAATGCAATAGCAATAGAGACAATGACCATCAGATAAATGCATTGAGATGTTGGGATATATGCCTGTTATGTTGCTGGAACGGAAAAAATATTGAGTATAATAAAATACTTATTTTCTCTAAGCCATTCCTAACGTATGAATCTCAATTCAAAATGACAGAAACATTGCGAGCATAACAACAACTAAAAGCACCAATATTAGGAACATTTTTTAAAAAGAGTAAAAACTGAAAAAATATGGAGTTGAAATAATTAATACTTACTAGTATGGACTACAAAATAACAAAAATTCTGTACATACTAAATATGACTTCCTGATGAGAGCATGATTATTAGAATCAAATATGGATGGTAGATTTTTTATTTGCAATCTTTTTCAATAGGACCTTTACGTGTGTACATTTTCTTTCCAAAGAAATACATTGGTTTTAGACAAGATCTAAACTCACTTATATTTAAAAAATTAATGTGCAGCTAACAAACTATTTCTTTGCTGAAAAGGATAAACCCACAGAGCTTCTTCACTAAAAAGGATAAAACAATGTCCCTAAAGACTTGAGAAAGATTATTGCATGAAAGAGACTTACTGTTTTGCTTAACAAGCAATGTTCCTTTGATTGCATAGCCATAAAACAATGTCCCTAAAGACTTGAGAAATATTATTGCATGAAAGAGACTTATTGTTCTGTTAACTAGAAATGTTCCTTTGATTGCATCGCCATTATGGAAAAGATGACAATGGATCAAAAAAGGAGAGGCCTGCACAGACATTCAACATATCCACGACAAATTTTTATATCAAGTGTCATGAAAATGATCCTACAGTTCTTTTGTTATAGTAATGTTTACCATGCCCATGCCACTAAAATGTCTAAAGACTTCCTCCTCGGTCCTAGTTTCCTGTACCCTTGGAATCATTATTCTCAGAAAAAAATAATGTTCAATGGAAAAATTTTGCGAGGCAGGAAATAGAGAATCACAATTGTATGAAAACTTGTTCATGAATAATGAAAAAGAATATGAAGGTAGGAGAAAGCAATATTGAGCCACGTGCAAGGGAGATGAGATAAGATAAGATAAGATAAGATAATTTTATTAATGTCCAACAAATGACCACAGAAGTAGGTCAATGAGACTCTGTTAATGTTTTGAAGGTTTTGGCTATTTTCTATATATTTTTTGGTGCTATTAAGATGCCAAAAATCAAATGTTATATTTTTACTTATTTTTAATTATGAGTGGGATGTACGTGGATAAGTTATTTATCGCTATCTTTGAAGGATTGAATGAGAACTACAAGAAGGAGCTCGATGCCATAAATCATTAGTGTCCTTTTGAACCTCTTAAGGTATGAATTTTGAAATTTTCTATGGCTTCTTTTGTTTCTATGCAAACTCAGATTAATATAGTGGTTGCAGGTAGTATAGTCAACCAATGGCTAGAAAGATATATTTTTACTTTATTTTTAATTATGAGTTTGATGCAAGTATTAGAAATTTTGGATCAATTATTTATCACTATGTTTGATGAATTGATTGAGAACTGCAAGAAGGAGCTCCATGCCATAAATCATTGGTATCATTTTGAAACTCTTAAGGTATGAATAGTGGTTGCAGGTAGTATAGTCAACCAATGGTTAGAAAGATACATTATTTTCATGTCAAATATTGCATAAACCCCAATACTATGGATATATTATGTTGGGACAACCGGTGCCTAAATCATCTAGAAGGTTTTGTTTTACATGGTTCATTTTAAATTTTTGTTCAGCTTTGGAAGAAACGAGTTTGCATGAATGTGCAATAGTACTTGCAAAAAAATTTGCATCTTCTGACCTTTCAAGGTGTACAAATGCCCAAGGTATTTTGCTTACTTTCCATTGATTTAAATTGGAGGGAAAAGAGTGTCAAGTGCCTTGAGAGAGAGAATGGAAGATTTTCTTTCTTTGCAATCTTAAACGTAGAAAGAAGGTACTTGTTCTTTATTAAAGATCAAATTGTGGTTAAGAGAATTCAAGGTATATGGAATATTTCCCTTGATCCATATTTATTACATAAAAAATACTTCTCTGACAATAAATTTTTTTACATCTGAAATATGCTTCCAATACCTTGGAGACGTATTACTGATATCCAAATTTGGAACTCTCTATATGGCCTTAAGTAGCTGTCTAGTTGTTTCCATATGTTGAATGCCTTGTTCAACATACCTTGTTTGTGACTCATATATGAACTTCACATATGTTAAATGCATTAGACCCTAGCTAATGTATTTGCTCAGAAAATTTTGGGCCACTGACATTATATTTAGTTGAAGGAAAAGTTACATGGGAATGCCTAGTCTTTAATTCTGGAATATTTTTTTCAATATTTGTTATGTGGTTATTAGATTTGACTTGCTTGAAATATGTGGTCTTCTAGATCAACCATCCTTACTTTCCTATGCAATATTTGACTGTCATGGCTATGGATAGTTTGTACAAAATTACATTAAACAAAGACTATGAACATGAATGACATATTTTACTTTACACATGCAGGAGCTGAAAGTTTGAGATGTGCTTATTAACTCACTTCCTTACCGTCTATGGTCTTGTAGATTGACGATAGTTGAGGATCTAGATCGGGATACCATGAAAAAGTTAACCCAAGGAATGCCAGAGCATAGTAAATCCATGGATGTTGCTGCAAAGGCTAATGTAGTAAGTTATTTTTTTTTGTGTGTGATTTTAATGACTTTTATTATTTTAAACGAAATATTAGGGTCTGATGTATTCAATATTTCTTTGCATTCTTTATTTTGCAATTCATTTTGTGGAGAGATGTTTCTTACTGCATTTTGTTCTCTGGGCATGTACTTGCAAGTGAATAAGGTGAAGAAGGTAATGGAAAAGGTTCATTCTCGGAATATTGGCAAGGTTATTGATAACATGATAAATACAAGAAATCTCGAAACTCAATCAGGCCTTGAACTACAACATGTTTGCATAATCGTACATTCAACATTCACCATAGGGGTTGGAACTATTTTTTTTAACCAATCTTTATAGTTTGCTACTCAACAATTTGTATTTGATATGATTTCTACTTTGTTCACTAATATAATAAGGCTCTTTTGTGAGAGTGGTTCATTGCCAAAATTCAAGGGTGGTTTGTGCTGGAAAATAGAAATATGAGTTCACACAACAATTATATGCTCATTGGTATGGCAATTGTTGGGTTCTTACTAGTATAGAAATTGTTGGATCTGTCCTTGCTGTCTTTAGGATTGATCAAATAATAAAATGTCCAGTGAGTGATGCCTTGTTTGATCAAGTTGATTTTGTATTATGTTTTGTTAGCACTAGATTATAGTGTTTAGATCCTACAATCCTTTGTTTAATATCTAGTTTTTGTTAATACTTCTAGTTATGAGAATAGACTTCTCATAACTTATCACTATGAATCTGCGTGCTTTTGATTTAAATGGTGTTAACTGCATGTTTCTTACCTACTTATGTGACCCTTATCCAGAATTTGGCATGATGGTGTTAATTGTTTGGAAATTTTATTCTCATATAAGTCCATATGGAATTCTATTTAAGGGTGCTAGCTCAATGGTAGAGCACCTGCCTTATAGGCAGGAGGTTGGTGGTTCAATTCCTCTGTGCCCTATTTATATTCTGAAACCACTAAAAAGAGATAAATGACTAAAAAATGACCAAAATTTGCATATAAATGACCACCAGTACAACATGAGAGATAACTGACCAAAAAAATGACCAAAATATGCATAGAAATGACCACTTTTGAGTTGACGATCGCTGGTAGAAAATTAGCGGTCATTTATCACATGGCAAAAAATGTGGTCATAAATTTGGTCATTAATCGTGACAATTAATGACCAAATATATTACCAAATTAATGACCAAATATATGACCACAAGATAAGCTATAAATGACCAAGCTAAATATGACCACATTTTTGGTCGCGTGATATATGGCCACTAATTTGCTACCAGTAGTCACCAACTCAAAAATGGTCATTTATATGCAGATTTTGGTCATTTTTTTGGTCACTTATCTCTCATTTTGTACTAGTGAGCAGTGCAGAAGATGAAGGAAGAAGCAAAGCAGAAGATGAAAGAAGAAGAAGAAAGGAAGAAAGAAGAGGAGGCCAAAAAGTTGGAAAGAGAAGAAAAAGAATGAAAAAGAAAAGAAGAGAAGGAAAAAAGAAAAGAGGGAGAAAGAGAAGCATCTAAGAGGAAAGAAAGAGAAGATAAGTCCAAGGAAGCTGTGGAAAGCATGGAAAATCAAGGTGGAAGCTCAAATATACAACACATGGACACAGAGCCAGCTGAAGTATTAGGTGTCACGCTGACCAGAGGTCACCTCCCATTCGTAGAGCTGGGGCTGACACCTTTCACCCCGTCAAAGCAACACACCATGGCCAAATTGGACACAATTACTTTTTATTCAGAGAGAAATACCATCACAAGGAGGATATATAATATATTGAAAACAGGTGCCCATCCTGATGTTGTCATTGTCCAAGAAAACACGATCATGGAGGTTACTCATAGAGAGCCTAAATTCACAACCTCTATTAGTATAGTTGTTGTACAAGCAACTGTGGATAACGTTGACAAGCTGTTGAACCATATCGAGCGCAACAAGGGAAAGATGTTGAAGTTAAAGGATAACTTGGTAAAGGTGCACGGAGAAGGTATAGATTTGAAAAGGAAGTATGAGGCCATAATCGCGGAAATGGATAGATTATTGTCTAACTATCAGGGTCTGGATGTAGAGAAAGATGCAATGATGATACAGTTAATGATAATGGAGGGAGAGAAAAGTGACTTTGAAGCATGCATCAATGAATTGGAAACAAGAGATTCACCAACAAATCAACAGGTTGAATATTTGCTAAATCATATTGGGAACTAGTCAAAGAAAGTAAACATTGTCAGGATAGTTGGAATGAGAAAACAATAGGAAACAAGATATGACTCCTTTCCATGAGCAAGCATGCAAAATTCAGGAGAAAATATGTCACTGGAAAGAATTGCTCACTGAAGAGATCTACAAGATGAAAATAATGATAGCAAGGATGAATGAGATTGTTGTAGAATCGCTGAGGACCAGACAAAAATTATCAAACACTGCAAAAAAAATTAAAAGGTAGGTGACGTGGAGAGAGGGAAAATCAGAGTTCCCTGACCACTTGCCCCAAAAGATGATTGCAAATTCTAATTTAGACATGGTTGTTGGTGTTCATTTTTGTCACCATTTTGACTAGTAAACATGCTCTGATTGGCATTATTTTCACTATTTTGATATGATAAGTCATTATCTTTGCCAATCAGACCATCAATCAGACCCAGGTATAAGCGTATTTTCATCTCACATGAATATTGGTTAAATATCATTGTTTTTATGGTTTATTGACAACTATCTCACATTTCTAAACATGCTTGGCAAGTTGGAATTTAGTTTTTGTCCTATAGGTTGTAGTCATCATTCAGACCTTCATTCAGTCACGTGTTCATGTCGAAGTTGCCCAACTGCATTCAAACTGTTGTCCAGCCCTCCATTCACACCCGTGGAATCGTTGGTTGAGATATTTCGGGGTATTAAAGACAAAAACGATGATGTGGGTTCTATTAAGGACGTGGCCCTCATGGTTCGTGAGCCTCCATTCTAGTAGATTTGCTCTCTTGTCCGCCTAGCACGACACTGCATCACCTGCCATGTCTAGTATAACTAACGCACAACTGCTCGCGTCAAGGAAGATCAATGCCCGTGGACTTAGGAAGACGACCTGTGCGCTGTCGTAAACCACCCTACAGTCGTTTTGTAGTCATTAAGACCTCTATTTTTATAGAGGTCAACTACATCGACCTTCTCTCTTGTTGTAAAAACTTATATAAAGACGTTTCCTGCGAATAAACGCATAGCATAGATATTATAGCACATAGACGATAGCAATAACTTTTATATAGACGCTGTGTAATTTTCATCAGTTAATGGAAGTTCCAGATTCTAGATGTTGATGTTCTATTGTTGGTGAATAACTTGGGTTAAGCTTCAATCCCTGATTGTTGAGAAGGGCCCCTCAATAACCAAAGGTTTTATTGTATATTCTACATTTCTTTTCTGCAAGTTAATAGTTTTTGTTTCCAGTATTTGACCTGTTTCCTATACATGTCAGTTCTTTATTTCTTGTAGTTTATATATTGCTGCTAATGTGATTTACATTCCTAGAAGTTAAATGACCGGTCATGCTTAACTCTTCTTAGTTTTCTTTTAGTCTCTTCATTTGCAACTAGATAGATTTAATTAGTTACTGTTTCAGAGTTTAGTTCATAGTTAGAATTAGTTCTGCTAATTTTTCCTGTAGTTGTAGATTAATTCCATTTACATTTCAGCCTTGTTTTATCATGGGTAGAAATAGTTCATTTCCTTAGATAATGATTAGTATAGGTTGCTTCTTGTCATTCCAACTTTAGACAATATATTTACTAGTTTCCTTGCACTGTAGGTTTATATGCATCAACCAGATGGCGTTAAGATCGTTCAGTCTGCTTCTTTCATTAGTTTATATCGTTTTCTCTCATCTGGACTGTCATTCAGACTGTCTTTCAGACTATCATCCGGATTGTCATACAGACTTTAATACTTTCTGCATTTTTTTTATCCTTGTTTAGAATTCATTTTCTTAGTTTTTCAAACTGCAATCTTTCTTTTAATTGATTAGCACTTATCCATGTAATTAGGACCTTGTTCTACACTACATAGAGTTTTAATTAAGTTTCATGATCATTTTTAGTTCTTGTTCCATTCCCTTAACTTTGCTTTAGTTGTTTTCCAGATTATGTTTTTCTTTTATATTTGATTTATTAATATTTTACTATTCGATAATTTATCAGTTTCGTTCTTAGTTTAGTTTATTTCATGTTTCTTAAGATTGATTTCGGATTAGACTTAGTAATTTCATTCTCCAAAGTATCTTAGTTTTGATAGTTTCTTCGTTTAAGCAGAGGATTTGTTTTCCCATTCACATAGTTAATGAAGATGTTCATAGAATAGGATCTGATTCAGAAATAAGATATCTTTATCAAGTTTTCTACTTGCTTCTAAATCAAATTCATTTTCAAGTAAAATATCTTTATTAAGTTTTCTACTTGCTTCTAAATCAAATTCATTTTCAAGTAAAATATCTTTATTAAGGTTTCTACTTGCTTCTAGATTACATTTGTTCCATGTCATTGCTTTTGGATAGAAAATAGGTTACAATGTTTAAGGTTAGTTGTAATTGGACACTCTTTATATTTATTTGTAGAAGTTAAACTAGATTTGCTTCCATTTCATTTCCTTGTCACATTTGAAAGTCATTTTGATACGTTCTCTCCTGTTCCTGTTACATTTGATACATTTCCTCAGAATCCTCAAGGAGAATGGAATTAGGTAGTTTAGTTTGATCTTGAGTTGAATGCATGAATAGTTTTTGAATTCATTAAGTAGTTTTTAGTTTTGCTTTAAGTTAATATAGTTTCCTATTTCCATATTTAGTTGTCAATTGAATCATCTCATAGATAGGTCTCTAAATTTGTGACAGTTGTTTTCTACTTCCCAGATTAGAGTTTGAATTATTAATCAGTAGCTTTCAATTTCATCAAAGTAGTTCTATTTTTTATTCAGTCTTGCTTCCGAGAATAATATTGTTGATTTTACCTTTTCAGTTATTGTCCATGGAGTAGAGTAGTATAGATTGATACTATTCTGATCTATTGGTTTAGTTAGGTTTAATTAGTTCAATAGTTGTATTTTCTATAAGTTTGACTCGGTTTTTCATTTTGAAAGATATTTCGATCTTTTCTTTATTAAACATGTCTAAGGTCGGCCGAGCCGATGTCCTAGGTTCCATTCTACCTCAACAGATACTATGCCACAACTCTAAGATTACCAACCCTGGTCGATAATTAAATATTTGGTGATTCCTTAAGACAGTAAATACACCCAACATTTTGGCACCGTTGCCGGGGAGTTGTAGATAGGTAGAATTCAGTTGTAAATAGGTAGAATTCTCTCTTAAAAACTTAGTGATAGATTGAATTTTCCTTTTTGAAACTTAGAAATAGGCTGGTGGCAGGTGAGTGGTAAGACAAGAGGTAAGAACCTACACATCTGTTATAACAGGCATCCCCAAAACCCAACATTGATAGTAATTAAATTAGAATTTGTTTCAGTTATATTTTCGTTTTCATGAATTGGTATAGAGACTCAAAAGGTAGATACATTAAAACTATCCTTCCTACTAAAATTCCTACTAACCTATACGGGGGTGTTCCACCCTAACTACTAACTCAACAGAAAGGTATTGGAAGACACCTAAAGGCGATAGTCCTACTGGGAAAGCGAACGAAATCATTTCTGAAAATCATTTAGGGGAAACCATAGAGACATCAAAACAGTATGTTCATAATGAAATTCCACTAGAAGAACCTCAAGCTCATATTGGGACTGAACTTAGACAAGAGGAAACTCAAAAGGATAAAACTTCAGAACCTCCCAACCCTCCATTAGTTCAGAAACCCAAAGACACTATATTCTCAATAGTAGGTGGTCCAAACCTAGTAGAATTTGTTGATCCTGCAAAAGTAGACGCTCTTTTTGAAAATTCCATGAACATAGTTGTTTCACAAATTGAGACAACAACTATAGGACCTTCAAAACTGGACTCCCACATAGCGGATAATTTCTCTCCTAAAAAGAGGAATACTATCCCTGAAACAGAATGTTGGGATATCCCATATTCACCAAGAGAGGAAAAACCTAGGTACTCTCTCTTTGGAAATCAAGTTTTTATGGAGAATGAAAATGAAGATCATGTTCGACAAGAGGAAGAAGAAGGAGAGGTTAGAACTGAAGGTACTTTTGGGTTCCTTATCTTAGACACTGCACAAGATGTAGCCATGAAAAACATCCCTCCCTCCTCACTACCGACCTTTTATGGGAAGAGTGGTGAGGATCCAGATACATTCTTATTCGAATTTGACATTTTGTGTAGGAGCTATAACTACCTACAAGATGGCCAAAAACTAAAACTTTTTCCTGCCACATTAAAAGATTATGCTCTTTGATGGTTTATGGGGTTAGGAGAATCTAGTATTAGAACTTGGGAAGACATGAAGAATGCATTTCTATGGAAATATCAGAATTACTATAAACCTAAGGACTCTCGCAATGATATTTTCAAAATACAACAACTTTAAGATGAGAGCCTAGAAGACTATCTCGAAATATTTAACTATGTGTTACATAAATCCAAATATAGTGATCTTCGGGAAGATGCAGTAAAAACACTCTTCCTTAAGGGAATCTCAGAAGAATTCTTAGAAAACCTCAATCTCATGGCAGCAGGAGACATCTCTCATAAGTATTTTGCACAGATTTGTGAGCTATGTAGGAATTACTCTAGGAGTAGAGGGAAAAGTGGAAGACACTTTCAAGAATCTTATGCTAGGAATCTAAAAGGAAACACATCCGGTCCTGGTGGAGTTACAAGGGTAGAGTTGGGAAACCTATTAGAAAATTTCAAAACAGATATCTTAGGAGCTATGGGTTCTCAACTAGATGCACTACAAGCTAAAAATAGATAGGATGAAGAGCATGCAGCAATGAGTGTTTTCTGTCCTAGGTGTAGAACTAAACATCCCCAATGAGAATGTCCATTAAATAATGTTTCAATTTTTCACCTTTGTATAGAAGAACATCCAACTGATAATTTCCATCATTGCCTGGGTTGCAAGCTATATATAAGAGTGGAAACTTTGGTGAGACATTTAGGAGGCCTTGGCAACCTAGAGATCAACCATCATATCAATATCCATCATCACAATTTCCACCCTATTACTATTCTTATCAACCTCCTCAACAATGGAGAACTTTAGGTTAGAAAAATTGGCCACCGCAGTATCCTCCTCAGAATGCTCAACATCAGCAATGGACACACAGATGGAGAGGACAAGCTTATGCTCAACCAACTCCTCTGATGCCTAACTATCCTTACCCACCTAATATCCATCATCTCTTGCCTAGATTTGTACCTCCTTCACTACCCCCTATCGCAAATCAACCTCACCATTTCCAGAATATGAATCCTCCAAGGCCCACAATATTACCTGCACAACCGATACCAAATCCTAACAACAAGACAACTCAAGCTCTTAATAGCATTGGATTGCTACTTCTTCCATCATATGCCATTTTGACCGCACCAGTACATGAGATTCAACTATGGTCTGGAAGAGTTTTGCAAGATCATCCCAAGTCATCAGTTGTTATCCGAGAAGAGAATGAAGAAGAAGACATACCTAGTGAATTTTTGAATGATTCCATTCTTGAAGATGTGGTTATTCCTAAATATTCAACACACAACCATACTCGTGAAGAAGTAATTACAGGGGAAAAAGCACCCGCATATCCGGAGCGTCTAGTAATAGAGAAACCTATAACTTATCCATAGTATGATATCAATAACGAATTAAAAAATATTTTTATCAAGATCCCTTTGTTACAAGCCATTAAAGATATAGCAATATATAGTAAAGTAATAAAGGAACTCTATATTAAAAGACCAGGTAGAAAACAAAAAGACCCTTCGATGATTCATGTTATAGGAGAAATGTCAGATTACATAGCAAACCAACCTAGAATTCCAAAGTATACAAATCCAGGAAACCCTATGGTGATTGTTATCATCAATAACACCGCCATAGGAAATACACTTATTGATCTAGAAGCTGCTATTAACCTGATGACTACCACAGTTTTAGAAACACTCTATTTAGGACAATTCCTCTGCCCTACCCCAACAATGCTAGAATTAGCAGATGGCACAATGGTGCAGCCTGTTGGGATCTTAGATGATATCATTGTATCAGTGGCTTCATGGGAATATCCCATGGAATTTATGGTCATAGAATCAAAGGACCCTTCCAAAGGTCACCCCATTATTTTCGGAAGACCTTGGTTGGCTACTGCCAATGCATTTATAGGATGTAGGGATGGAGAGATGATTATCTCTGATGGGTTATCTATAGGAAAACTAGATTTATACCCACTGGCACAGCCAGTAACTGAAAATTTGTTTTGGTTAGATTGTCCTTTTGGGGATGAGAAATTGGAAGAGCTTTCCCTTGTTAGTGATTTCTCCTGGGCACTTCAAGAGAAAAATACCGAGAATGTGTTGAACCAATTTATCTCTTCCACAACATGTATAGAATCTCCTCAATCTTTTTCCCAACTTGACCAAATATTTGGAGATGAATTCCAATGAAACATGAGCCTCTCAACATTTACAAGTACACCCTGTGTCTTCGCAATTGAAGAACATTTAGGATCCTATACCATACCTTGTGAGGTTAGTTCCAAAAAATTTCTACATATAAATGTTGGTTTAGATGAGAGTCAGCAAAAACAATTATTGAAAGTTCTCAAGAGTCAAGCTAGAGCATTTGCATGGGAATATACCGATATGAAAGGTATACACCAGATACTTGTATTCACCACATTTACACAGATTCAAACATACCACCTGTGAGGTAGCCCCAGAGAATAATGAATCCATCCCTAAAGGATATAGTCAAAGATGAATTACAAAAACTCCTTAATGTTGGTTTCATCTACCCAATTTCAAACAGTAAATGGGTGTCTCCTCTGGTAGTAGTTCAAAAGAAAGTTACAGGGAAATGACGTATCTGTGTTGACTTTCGAGAATTGAACAAGACCACTCTTAAGGACTACTTTCCTTTACCTTTCATTGACTAGGTGTTAGATACCTTATCAGGGAAACAATACTTTTCTTTCCTTGATGGGTATAGAGGGTACAACCAAATATTAATGGCACCTGAGGATCAAGACAAGACAACTTTTACTTGTTCTTGGGGGACATATGCCTATAGAGTACTTCCATTTGGCCTGTGTAATGCACCTGCCACCTTCCAGCGTGCAGTCTTAGGAATCTTTGTTGACCTTATACATGATTGTGTACAAGTTTATATGGATGATTTTACCGTATATGGTAATACATTCCAAGAAGCCCTTGATAACCTCGAAATAGTTCTTATTTGGTGCCAAGAAATGAACTTAGCACTCAGTCATGAAAAATGTAAGATGCTACTAACAGAGGGCATAGTTCTGGGACATCATGTCTCTCTTCAAGGTATCAAGGTGGATCCTGCCAAGATAGAAATAATTGTTAATATTCCTCCTCCAAAAAATCCGAAGGAAGTAAGAAGCTTTCTTGGCCATGGAAGCTATTATAGACATTTTATTGAAAACTTTACTAAGATAGCCGCACCTATGTTCAAGCTACTCATGAAAGATACAGAATTCCAATGGATTGAACCTTGTCAACATGCCTTCCAAACTTTGAAGGAAAAGCTATCAGTAGCACCAATACTTAGGGGCCCCAATTGGTCCCTTCCCTTCCATATATCCACTGATTCTTCCGACATAGCTATAGGAGGAGCAGTCTTAGGTCAAAAAGAGGGACAAACATTACATGCCATTTATTTTGCTAGTAAAAATTTGACTCCTGCAGAATCGAAATATATTGTTACTGAAAAAGAGTTTCTGGCAGTAGTCTATGCCATCAACAAGTTTAGTCATTATATCACAGGATATGAAGTTTTCGTACACACCGACCACTCTGCCATTAGATTTTTAATGAATAAACCAATCACCAATGGCAGGGTGACTCAATGGCTTCTTTTGTTACAAGAATTTAACATTACTGTTGTCAATCGTCCTAGTCAAGAGAATGTGGTAGTAGATTTTCTCTCTCGAATTCAAATTGACAATAATGCCATTCCCGTCAATGATAGCTTTCCAGGTGAACATTTGTTCGATGTGTCTGTTTGAACGCCTTGGTTTGCAGACATAGCCAATTATTTAGCAACTGGAAAGCTACCAAACCATCTCCCCCCACCCGAGAAACATAGGATCATAGTTCAAAGTTCTAATTATTCTTGGGTGGACAATGATATTTTTCGTACCGGTCCTGATATTATTATTAGATGATGTGTACGAGAGGATGAGATGGCAGAGATCCTTCATGCATGTCATCGTGGACCTTGTGGCAGGCATTTTTCTGACAAGAGAACATCATACAAAGTGTTGCACTTCGGATATTATTGGACAATCATTTTTAAGGATGCTGGCAAGTATGTCAAGGGATATGATAGTTTCCAAAGAATGGGTAGACCTACGCCATCTGATGAGATGCCCTTACAACCCTAGGTCATGATTGAGCCTTTTGAAAAATGGGCTTTAGATTTTGTTGGGCCAATTTCCCCGATGTCTCGCAAGAAGAAGTACATCCTAGTCCGCACAGACTATGTCACCAAGTGGGTAGAAGCTAAAGCCTTATTCCGAGCCACAGAAAAATATGTGGTAGAGTTTATATATGAAGAAATATTTACCCGATTCAGTGTACCTAGGGAAATTGTAACCGATCAAGGATCTCAGTTTACCTCCAAATTGATGAAAGAGCTTACTAAAAAATATGGTGTTAGACATTGTAAATCTTCACCATATCACCCGCAAGCCAATGGTCAGGTAGAGTCTACCAACAATGTATTAGAAGCCATCCTGACCAAGACTATCCAGTTACACCACAAAGACTGGGTAGATAGGCTTCCAGAAGCCTTGTGGGCTTATAGAATAACTTGGAGGAATATCATAGACCACACACCTTATGAACTTGTTTATGGTAAACAAGTTATTCTACCCATTGAATTTCAAGTCAAAAATTTTCGTATGGCTCCACAATTAGGGATAGATCTGGAAGAAGCCCAGAGATAACAAATCTTGCAGATAAATGAATTAGACGAGATTAGACAAGATGTTATTCAATGCATAATTTTAATACAAAACCAAAGCAAAAAGTGGCATGATAAATACATCAAACAGAAGCAATTCAAAACTGGAGATTGGGCATTACTTTTTTATTCAAGGTACAAAAAATTTAAGGGTAAATTAACTACTCGTTGGATGGGTCCATATGAAATTGTTACAGCTTTTGATAATGGATCTGTTAAGATTAAGACAATTGATGATTTGCAAATTTCCTTTGTTGTAAATGGACATAGACTTAGACTTTATCATCAACCAATATCTAAACAAGATTTTGTGCAGAATGCCTTACAACAGAAGGAGATGGAGCTGGTTGAAGAGGAAGTCATTCCTCCTTCTCTTGGTTCTTGAATTATTTTGGGTTATCTTCATTTGTATATATGTAAATATATTTTTGTTTTTAAATAAGACTCATTTCTAACAGTTGATTGCATCTATACAGGAAATTCACTCTTATGATCAGCTCATGGAATTTTGTCAATTAAAACAGGAAGACTCTTTTTCTTTTCCCTAATTCTGATAAATTTCATATGACTTTTCTTTATACATATGTTTTTGTTTTGAATAAATTTGAATCATCTAACAAGTGGTTTTGCAGTCTGATTACAAAAACCTTATCTCTATAATCAACCCATGCAATATTATTTGAAAAGGGAAGTGCTTTAAAAAAAATCATAATGCATACTAACTCCTTCTCTTACGATTATTGTTGAAAATTGAAAATTTATAGTGAAAAGTTAAAGTGTTCTTTGTTTCTAACCACTTTCCTCTATGATTCTGTATATGGTATTTGATTTAGACATGCACATTTTTTATCTATCATTAGAACATTTGTTTAAGACCTACTCTAATCATCATGTTTTTCAAAGTTCTATCTTACACCTATGGACTTCTATCTCATACTAGACTAATTATCAAAACTTGTCTCTTAAGCATTCTTTAAAAAGGTAGCCCAAGAGTAAGTGATATTTTCTACTTGTGGGAAACATTACTGATCTTTTATGAAGAAGATAGACTGAGAGGTCAAAGAACAGCTTTAGGTTATTATCTTTTGACATGATCTATAATTCAGGATATTATAAATAAATTTACTCATAAGGTTCGCTCTAAATTGTTTTTGAATTATGTGTTTAGCAGGCTTAGCACACTCTAGTGCCAACCATCTTACTTACTAAAAATCATTATACGAAGCAAACCCGCCAGGGTAATGAAAATGCTCACTGGAAGTGGGTCCATGCTTAGTAAAATCTTAAACAAAGAAGCTCGGTAAATGCAAGTAAACCTGTGGAGGTACTGAACAGGATCGCTAGCAGCGGGGCTATGCTTGCATGGTACCAAGATAAACCCGTCGGGGTACTGAACAGGCCTGCTAGCAGTGGGACAATGTCAGGTAAAAGAGGTTTGGTTAACGCATTGCTATGCACATGGCTCATCTGAAAAAAACCCAAATATACAAATACATGTTTAGGCCAATTATTTATACTGTCATTAGAGAATGGTCGTAAGTCGGACTTGGACCCTGTCAACTAATTCAAACAATACCTAGGGTATGACTATCCTATAAATGGGACCCATAACTATAGAAATCTCACAAACTCTAGGGTGAACTTTATCTATATTATTTGGATGACAAGAGATCCTTAAAATGAGTCATGGATGACTGGTTTTCCTATGGCATTTTTGTATCAATTGTACTATCATTATTCATATGGTATTCCTAAGCACTGTTATTTTTTATGAATGTACATATCTGAATCATCTCCATCTGTTAGTTAGTATTTCATTTTCTTACGAAAATTATCACAGCATTTTAGAGCTATTGGCTAAACCATTAATTGGAAATATTCAAATATTAATCAATTTCTTTTCTTTGATGGATTGAGGACACACCATATTTTTGGTTTGGCGGAGGTTTAGAACTGTTTTTACTTTTTGAATATTTATAAAAAAGTTCATTTATCTCTGACAAAATGATAGGTGTTTTCATGCAAGTAGCAGAAGATTGTTCTGATCTATGATAAATCAAGAGGAGCGCAACTAAAGTTTCATAAAAGCAGGCTTACATCATCCTTTTGTGTTGATAGCCCCAGAAAAATTCTCTGCATAATCAGCCATACTCAGATCCAGCAAACACACTTTTGTACAGAAGGTCCATATGGAGGACCGAATGTAGGGTTGAATGACGATCCGAATGAAGTGACGAATGAGACAAATGAATGATGATCTAAATGAAGTGTCGAATGAAGCACCAAATGAAATCATAGCTTATAACAACATGATTAAGTGTATCAGGGATCTAATTTTTGAATTCTGCTGGTAAAATCCAATTGACTAACCATACCAGGGATCAATCAAACGTCATCCCTGCACTCAATCTCACTCCTTTGCTCATTTTGACTTCATCAAATGAATCAGTTAATCATGCATTGTTGCGATTTGCAGAATCATTTTATGGTTGTTATATGGTTTTAACTCCTCATTAAGTTATATGCATGCGATCTGTCATTTATTAATTGAAATTCATCATGTTCTTTTGTGTTATTTATGCTTAATATCTCATGATGAACATTACATTCAACCTGTCCAAAGTTTACTTTGGACATGGTTGAATATATCATAACCATACGAATTCACCAATGCACACATTTTCATGATGGCACATAATGCAAAGATTTTTGGCATGATGACATGATCGTTTAACCGTTCGAACGGATCACCATTTAAACCAACACCTGCTTGAATTCAGCTCCATTCCTCTTGCCCTTACCTTTCGGGAGTCTATCAGACCGCGTCTCTTGCAATTTCTTGCACTCCCTGTACCTCTTGCATCCATCCACTTGTCTAACAATGCCAATCCATTACGAGCCTAGCAGCTACTAGGATTTGCTCCACATTCCTGAATTCAAGGTGTGCCGTGAAGTGTTTCTTCGAGCGGGCTGGGGTTCGTTCCTTCATCTTCTTAATGGCCACGATGACGAGATTTCACTTCTATTTTCCAAAGGGTTCGATGGAAAAATGGCTAAGGTTGGCCATCTCACCTTTCCTGTAATAAAGGAGTCTATTACATTGGCCACGAAACTTCCCAGGGAGGGTGCCCGTTGGCACAAACACCTTTTCCTTCCACGGACGAATCACGAATTCTCTCTCAAAGCTGAGTACCAACACATTGCAGGCACAAAAGGGTTCCACCGGGAGTGGGTTAAGCCTGAATATCTCGATCCCTTGACTGTGATCATCTGGTTTATCACCTGTGAAGGTAAGTACACCATTTTCAAATCCCGTCACTTCTAATTATTGGCACATTTTGTTAATAATCAGGCCCTAAATTTCTCATTTTATCTTCTAAAGAGCCTAGAAAATATGTCTAGCTAGGTTAGGAAAAATGCAGTTAACCCTGCTGGCGGTTTATACCATCATTGTCTCATAAAAATCTTGATCACCCATCAGTTGAAGGAAAAAGGGAAAATGTGGGACAACTTTGTGTTTGAAATACTAAACCCCCATCTGGTCAAGAAACCCCTTGTTAAAGCCTCTGCCTCTCGCAAGCGTCACCGATTTCAAAACCGTGCAGATGAGCCCGTTCAAAGCCTTGCCCAAGCAAAACGGGATGCCAAGTCTGTACGATTTAGTGAGGGTGCCTCAGGAGAAATACACCTTGTTCACTCATCCTCTCCTGAGTCTGTCCATGAGGACACAACCACGAAACCCCCATTCTTTTCACCAATACCCACAAAGTCAAGAAGGGCCAATCGTGACCAGTCTGTCGACCAGATTGTCGTCTAGTCTATCGATCAGGCCATCATTTAGCCAATGCATTCAGACAGTCTTGATGACCAGACGAACGATCCTGTCCTTGAATCACCCCTTCTTGCGTTAGCCAATATATCTGCCCGATTGCTTGAAAATCCTGTCTTGGAACCTGCCCCTGCACACATTGAAGATAAGGCCCCTGAGGAACACATTACTTTGCTGATCTTGAACCATTTCAAAAGGGATCGAGCTCGCAAAAAGACCCTGAGTCATTTGCAGATGCATCTACTCCACTCTAGCAGACTGTGGACAGACTAACCCAAGACATTGCACAGTTAAAAAGCCAAAATGAGAAGTATGTTGAGATCATCTCTGAGCTTCGTCAAGAGAATAAGGAGTTACGTTTCCAGGTTAAATGTGTTGAAGATTTAAATGACGCCAAAACAACTTCCAACATTTCTCTCCGGTTGAAGCATGGTGCCTTGAAGGACCAGTTTAAGAAGCTTAGAGCTAAATCCACTTCCTCTTCCAAGTTGAAGGAAGTTGCTACCGCAACTCAGCCTTCTTCCTGAATTTCTCCTCTTTTGCTCAGTGGGACTTGGCATATCTCTGGTTTGGGGGAAGGTTGGTGTCCATTTTTGTCACCATTTTGATCAGTAAACATGCTCTGACTGGCGTTATTTTTACTGTTTTGATATGATAAGTCATTCTCTTTTCCAATCAGACCATCAATCAGACCCAGGTATAAACGTATTTGCATATCACATGAATCTTGGTTAAATATCATTGTTTTTATGGTTTATTGACAATTATCTCACATTTATAGATGTGCTTGGCATTTAGTTTTTTTCCTACAGGTTGTGGTCGTCATTCAGACCTTCATCTAGTCGTGTGTTCACACTGAAGTCTCCTAGCTGCATTTGAACCATTGTCCATCCCTCCATTCACACCCGCGGAATTGTTGGTTGAGATATTCCAGGGCATTAAAGACAAAAATGATGAAGTGGGTTCTGTTAAGGATGTGGCACTCATGGTTTGTGAGCCTCCATTCTAGAATATTCGCTCTCTTGTGCGCCTAGCTTGACACCACATTACCTTCCACGTCAATGATAACTAACGCACAACTGCTCGCGTCAAGGAAGATCAACGCTCGTGGACTTAGGCAGATGGCCTGTGCACTGTCGTAAACCACCCTGTAGTCATTTTGTAGTCACTAAGACCTCTATTTTTAGAGAGGTCAACTACGATGACCTTCTCTCTTGTTGTAAAAACTTATATAAAGACGTTTCCTATGAAGAAACGTAGAGCATAGATATCATAGCACATAGACGATAGCAGTAACTTTTATATAGATGCTATGTAATTTTCATGAGTTAATTGAAGTTCCAGATTCTAGCTGTTGATGTTCTGTTGTTGGTGAATAACTTGAGTTAAGCTTCAATCCCTGATTGTTGAGAAGGGCCCCTCAACAACCAAAGGTTTTATTGCATATTCTACATTTCTTTTCTGCAAGTTAATAGTTTTTATTTCCAGTATTTGACATGTTTCCTGTACATTCAGTTCTTTATTTCCTATAGTTTATATCTTGCTGCTAATGTGATTTACATTCCTAGAAGTTAAATGATCAGTCATCTTAATTCTTCTTAGTTTTATTTTAGTCTTTTCATTTGCAACTAGATAGAGTCAATTAGTTACTGTTTCAGAGTTTAGTTCATAGTTAGAAGGAGTTCTGCTAATTTTTCCTGTAGCTGTAGATTAGTTCCATTTACATTTCAGCCTTGTTTTATCATATTTAGAAATAGTTCATTTCCTTAGATAATGATTAGTATATGTTTCTTCTTGTCATTCCAACTATAGACAGTCTATTCACTGCATTCCTTGCATTGTAGGTTCATATGCATCAACCAGCTAGTGGTAAGATCATTCAGTATGATTATTTCCTTAGTTTATATCGTTTTCTCTCATCCGGACTGTCATTCGGACTGTCTTTTAGACTGTCATTCAGACTATTTTTCAGACGGTCATCCGGATTGTCATACGGGCTTTAATATTTTTTGCATTGTTTTTATGCTTGTTTAGAATTCAGTTTCTTAGGTTTTCAAACTGTAATCTTTCTTGCAATTGATTAGCATTTATCGATGTAATTAGGACCTTGTTCTACACTACATAGAGTTTTAATTAAGTTTCACGATCATTTTTAGTTCTTGTTCCATTCCCTTAACTTTACTTTAGTTGTTTTCCAGATTATGTTTTTCTTTTATTTCTGATTTAGTAATATTTTACTGTTCTATAATTTATCAGTTTCATTCTTAGTTTAGTTTATTTCATGTTTCTTAAGATTGATTTCGGATTAGACTTAGTAATTTCAATCTCCAAAGTATCTTAGTTTTGATAGTTTCTCCGTTTAAGCATAGGATTTGTTTTCCCATCCACATAGTTAATGAAGATGTAATTCATAGAATAGGATCTGATTCATAAATAAGATATCTCTATCAAGTTTTCTACTTGCTTCTAAATCAAATTCCTTTTCAAGTAAAATATCTTTATCAAGTTTTCTACTTGCTTCTAAATCAAATTCATTTTCAAGTAAAATATCTTTATTATGTTTTCTACTTGCTTCTAGATTACATTTGTTCCGTGTCATTGCTTGTGGATAGAAAATAGGTTACAATGTTTAAAGTTAGTTGTAATTGGACACTCTTTAGTTTGCATTTATTTGTAGAAGTTAAACTAGATTTGCTTCCATTTTGTTTCCTTGTCACATTTGAAAGTCATTTTGATACATTTTCTCATGTTCCTGTTACATTTGATACATTTCCTCAAAATCCTCAAGGAGAATGGAATTAGGTAGTTTAGATTGATCTTGAGTTGAATGCATGAATAGTTTTTGAATTCATTAAGTAGTTTGTAGTTTTGCTTTAAGTTAATATAGTTTCCTGTTTCCATAGTTAGTTGTCAATTGAATCATCTCATAGATAGGTCTCTAAATTTGTTACAGTTTTTTTCTACTTCCTAGATTAGAGTTTGAATTATTAATCAGTAGCTTTCAATTTCATCATAGTAGTTCTATTTTTTATTCAGTCTTGCTTCTGAGAATAATATTGTTGTTTTTACCTTTCCAGTTATTGTCCATGGAGTAGAGTAGTATAGATTGATACTATTATGATCTATTGGTTTACTTAGGTTTAATCAGTTCAGTAGTTGTATTTTCTTTAAGTTTGACTCGGCTGTTCATTTTTAAAGATCTTTCGATCTTTTCTTTGTTAAACATTTCTAAGGTCGGCCAAGCTGATGTCCCAGGTGCCATTCTACCTCAGCATATTCTGTGCCACAACTCTAATATTACCAACCCTGGTCGATAATTAAATATTTGGTGATTCCTTAAGACAGTAAATACACTCAACAATGGCTCTTCTTTATTTTTGTAGAAAATATGTGAGGAGGATAAATAATGAAGTCCCTAAATCTATCGAGAAGTGTGTAGGGTTCTAGAAGATTCATCAGATTCACAAAAAAAATTCAGCTCGTTATGCCTCTGAATATGGATGAGATGCCTACCAAATATCAACGTTTGATGGAATTGCGAAATGCGTTGAAGGATGAATTGAATTAAATTAGGAAACTGGATGTGTTGACAAAGGAAGATCTTCATCAATACATTGGGAAAGCATCCATAAATGCCTATTTTCTGGAGTACGTCTACAAAGTAGCAGAAGGAGTAAAGAGTATGGAAACTGAGTTATCATATCAAGAGATAACTTTGAAAGTTTTAGAACCCACACAATGTAACATTATTTTTGAAGAGATTGACATGTGGGCCAAATACATCTCTAATCTAGAAAGGCCAGCTAGAAATTATTATTTTGTGTTTTATTGTAATATTCTTTGTGCAAACACTAGAGGACGAATTTTGGGAATCCAAAGGTTAGGGTAGGTAAAACGAACAATCATATGGAGAAAAAAAATTGTAATATAAATATATGGTGAGAAGGATTAGAGAAAGATTGTTGGCTGGTGAATTAGATGTTGGAAACATTTTGTAAAAGAACTATTTCTTTGCTAATGAGAAAGACTGATTCGTTGGGGAAAAGCTTGCACTAATGTTTGTGTGGAACGTGTGAGTGCTGGAACAAAACTATTTCTTTTTATGCTTATATCATACTGTGATATCTTTCTAACTTTGTAGAACTATTTCAATGATGATGACTGGTTTCTTTATTTCATGCAAATGTTTGTGTGTAACAGAGTAATAAATTGCTTTAATAAAAATCAGAGTTATCTTTGATAATTTCTGCTGTAAATGTGAATGTTTATTTTAATGGCTATCTGTTAAATTTACTTGAACATTTCAGCTTATTACTCTCACTTTAAATTTGTTCCCTGCAGGGATAGGATAGTTAGCTTAGATTAGAAATAAATGAATTGATTGGGTAGGAGTGATAAGACAGGAGGTAAGAACCTACACATCACTTGCTGAGACTTTTTCCAGTCATTTCTAGATTAAATGCATTAATTACGGCACTTGCATTTCATATCTTAAATTAAAATTATATAAACAGTGCACCGGGTCACAACTGGTAAAGTTTTAAAACAAACACACTTACAGTAGTCGAAACGTAAACTAGACAGATTCCCCACACCAAACGGTGAGTGATCTGATTGGGATCATTTACTGGGAAGAATCTCTACTGTCGATGCTGAGAATTTATGGGCATCAACATGATCAAAATTTATAAAAAAATATTGAAAGATTATATTTTTTCCTTGAATAGGATATGTGATATAAAGGGGGGAAATGACATGGAGGATGAGAATATGTTAGTTGTTCAAACCACACAATATATATATATATATATATATATATATATATATATATATATATATATATAATTAGAAAATGAAAAAGAAGTTCATGATGGACCTAGTGAGGATGAAGGATGAGAGAGTTCGAAAGAGGAAGAAACTACAACTTAAACTTTAAGGAGGCTCACTTAGTAAAGAAGGAAACCATATAGGAATAATTGTAGTCTATCTAATTTTAAATGTATATTTTATTTATCTACTAACACAAATCAACTTACTACTTTGAAGAATGGAAATATAAGATAAGGAGTTGTGGGGATTGGCCATGGATGAGGATATGAATACACTTAAAAAGAATGTTACTTGGGAATTTGTACCATTTCCTAATGGATGAAATCCTGTGAGATATGAATGGGTGTCCAAAATAAATATCAGTTAACATGGAAGTGTTGAAAACTGCAAGGTAAGGTTGGTTGCGAAAGGATATTCTTAGGTTGAGGGGATAAAATTCGGTGATATCTTTTTCCTTCTTGTTATGTTAACATCTATTAATTTTTTATAATATGAGATGTGGGTTTAGACTTAAGGATGGAATATATGGATGTGGAAACAACATTCCTACATGGCAACTTGAATGAGGAAATATCTTTGACACAACCAAAGCACTACATTGAATAATGGAGAGAGTCATTGGATTGAAAATTAAAAAAAAAAAAAGTCTTTGTATGGTCTCAAATAGTCTCCCAAAATGTGATACCAAAAGTTTGATATCTTTGTGTTTGGATTGGGATTTTTGAGATTGAAATTAGATCACGGTGTGTATTACAAATACGATGGTGATCATTTCCTTTTTATCACTTTGTATGTAGGTACCATGTTAATTTTTGGTAATAGTAAGGATGTGTTTCATGATTTGAAGTCTCAACGTTTAGTGAAATTTGGCATGAAGGACTTGGAGCCTGTGAAATATATTTTATGAATTGATATTCAAAGATATAAATATAGCATAAATATCTAGTTGAGCCAAAGTAAGTACGTGAAATCAATGCTACATCATTTTCGCATGGATTGCATATGGTTATGTGTTCAAATTTATGTGGGAACTAAGCTTTCAATTGAACAATGTCCTATAGAACCTACACAAATGGACAACATGCCTTCTATTCCTTATGTTATGTTAGCTGGTATTTTGGTGTATGGTATGGTCTTTACTAGACTACACATTGCCCAAGTAGTGGGAGTTTTGAGTCAATTCATGAATAACCCTATATGTGAACATTAGGTTGTAGTGGATAAGGTTTTTAGGTATTTGTGACGTACTTTTGATTATTCCATATGTTATCATAGTAATGTCTAGTGTGACCCAAACTCGATGGACATATAAGGTTATGTGGACTGTAATTGTGTAGGGGTTGTAGAGAGAATGATATCTACAAGTGGATATGTGTTTCTATTGTTTGGTGGCACCATGGAAAATTTTAGGGGCTAATCTTAGCCCATGGGTTAAATTTAGGGGTTTTAAATTTTTAATGGGATTTTCTTTATAAAACACCCATTATGTATGATTAGCCCACATTTTATATAGTTATGTTTAATGAATAAGAAGTTATCCGCATAGAATTTAAAAAGGGGAGCCAAGATAAAATAAATTTTCCCCTCTAAAAATGGATTTAAACCTCTGTTATCCAATGAAAATAGTTAGGAAACTCCCATTTGCCCCCAATTTCTATATATGGCAATTGATAGGGGCTCTTTCGCCTTCTATCGATCATGGAAATCGAAGTCAGAGTTACATTTGTCCAGATTTTATGAGTTGAATCTCATTTCACAAGTTACTTAATGTACACATGAGAAGGGAATTTGATATTTACCATCATTTATTATAGAAATCCATTTCCATCTAGGAGAGTTCTGAATCCCATCGCCTCAAATCCAAATTTTACCCAAAAAATATGGGGATTGCGAAGCTTGCGATCGCCGATGCGGCAATGATGTTTAAGTGGGTGTTTGGGCCACCATGCCTATTGGATAATACTTCATTCATATCCACCTATTTGGGCATGTAGGGGGGCATAACACTGCTTATAACTGCTGCCATTTTGTTTCTGCTTATGTTTGTGTTCTCCTTTCTAAGACAGGCCATGGGTGGAGCAACTTGGAATCCCATTGTCTTTGCCACTTCTTTTTCTTTGGGAACTGTCAGGTATTTTAAATGTTTCTTTTTTTTAATCCCATTACTATATATGGTTTTATAATTATAAAAAAAATTACCATTACTTCAAAATAATTTATAATTTAGTAAAATATTCACCAAGACTTTACAAGGGTTTATAATTTAGTGAAAGATTCACTAAGACTTTACAAGGTTTTATAATTTAGGGAAATATAATTTGCCAATATTTTATATAAGATTATATAATTGAATGAGAGATTCCCCAAAAAGGTATATATAAATAACATAACATTGATAAAATAGTATTTATATCTTCCTTTATATGATGGGGATTCACCCATTTATTATGCATAGAAATTTAGGGGCCCGATTCTTAAAATTTTCCCTCGGTGGCACAATGAGTTGGAAAAGCAAGAAGCAAGTTGTCTTTTCTTTTTCCACTATAGAGGAAACATATATGGAATATACACATGCCTACAAGGAGGCCATTTGTGTTATGAAAGTGTGTTCATAAATAGGGCTAATTCATAGATTATTATAGTTTAGTTTGATAGAAATAATGTCATTTGTCTAGATAAAAATCCTATCATTCATGCAAAGATAAAGCATAGTGACATCTACTATCATTTTGTTCAGGAAATGGTAGAGAATGGAAATGTGATTCTAGAAAAAATTTGAAAACTTTACAAAATGTTGTAGATGCAATATTTTGACAATATTGGTGAGTATAGTTAAATTCAAGTTGTGTGCATTGTAATCTTATGGGCCTTATGACCTCTAGTATTTATCTCATAGTTTGATGCATTCTCCCTTATACTCTTGCAATGTATATGAAAAGTGGGATAATGTTGATACAATTATGCCATACACCTTGTATTCCTATGGCATAACTAGTAATGATTGTTGAGATGTAACATGGAATGAATGTTGAGAAGTGGCAGGAAATAAATGTTTCTCAATGATAGAGAATAAACACAAATCACTCGTAGGTAATGGATGCTAATTAATAACATTTGACTCGATAATTAACAGTGGTTTCCAATATTTAGAAATGGAAAACCATAAATGATTTATGGTTTTGTATGCCTATTTATGGAGTTCTAGAGTTTGAGGAAAATGTGTGCATAATTTTTTAACTTATTGTTATGCTTCCATTTTTTCTCCAAAATAATGTGTTGCTAAACACTCCCGTTGAGAGCACATGGAATTTAGAATGTATTGTAACTATTTTTTTTAGTTTCTAATTAATATGTTTGAGTGTGCTTTGGAGTACGTGGTTTTCCTCCTTGAAGGGTTTCCATTAGAAATAGTTTTCCAATGTTTGTATGTTTCTTTTTTATTCATTATTATAATATTTTCATATTATTCTCTCTTTGATTAGTGTATGAAGCATATCTCATACACCTTCTTCCGTACATTGTTGGGATACAAGTTCAAATTGAGAACACATTTGATGTTTGCCATAACATTGATAAGTCACACAGGTTAAGACATGATTTAGCTATGAATATTAGGGACTTTGATCATAAGGCATAATAGGTCTTTTGTCCTAGGATGCCATTTATATACATGTATTGGTGACATAGGGATGAAACCAAAACCCTTTGTTGCACACATAAAAAGAGACATAGGTTTCAAAAACAACCAATAAATGCTTCCATTGCTAGGACATGAACTTAGGTATCTTAGGTGAGAGACAATTATCTTGACTAACTAAACCAACACATATCCCTTTGTTGGACACCTAGATAAAACCTTGGGACTTAAAAAGATCTAACATAGACAATGATACCACTAGGGAAAATGAATCTATTGTAAGAATCTAATCTTACTCAACCCAAACCACTACACTCATGGCATAAACAATCTTCTCACTATTGAGCCTTTTAATAATCTCAACAAATGATCAATAACCCATGGCACTTGATTTCATTTCCATACAGAACATAGGTAAATATTCCATTTTTGTGCTCAACAATCCTTAAGGGTCTTTTTCCCTTCTATTGTTGTTCAATGTAGGTAGAAAGAGACCAAATTGTTGGTTCCTTATTGAGAATAACTCAAAAGAGAAACAATTGGCTCCAAATAGTCAATGAGAAACAATAACAAGGTTGTAGGTTTAAATGTGTTTTCTTTAGATATTATGAGCCTTCTAATCATAGTTTTTTCCTCAAAACCATCTCATTTCCTCTCTTATTTTCATCAGAAAGTCCCCAATGTCTATAGGAACTTACCAACCACAATTCCATGTGCTTCTCTTTCCATTTGTATGCATAGAATCCATGGTTTCACGAAGGGTCCTTCATAAACAAAAAAAAGAAAAATGTTCATGGTATAATAGAAGAAAGACCCTTCAAACCTATGTGAATAAAGATTCCCCTAATAATTTTCACAATATATACTTTCCTTGTACATAAACAAATTCTTCTTAAGAAGAACAAGGAAGCATCAAAAAGAAAAACTCATCAAAAAGAAAAACTCAAGTCAACATTGATGAAATGTGCATTGAAACATACTACCTCCAAAAGATAAATGCCAGTTTCAATGACAAATAAACCATGTAGTGTCTTCCCTCTCCCCTCTTATGGTAAAATATTCCCTCGTTTCTTCCTCAAACAACCTCTTTTATACATATTATATTATTATGAATTTCATTTTATTCATACTTTAACATATACATAAGCATACCATGGAAAACATAATTACTAGGTAATCCTAGCCTACAAACACTTTAGACATTCATTAAATTAGCCTTGACCTTATTAAATTAGCCTTCACCTTATGCTTCTCACTAGAAATATAATACATACATTTCACATTTCATATTTTTATAATATGGATTAATTATAACTCTTGACCTTACATGGAATGATTACTACCACATAAACCTGGCCATAAAAATAATAAACACAATTTAATATATTATGTTTTAGTGATCAAAACATATAGCAAATTTATTTGTATGATTACCACCGTTTATAGAGGGTACAAGATGATGGGGTTCCGGTTTTTGTCGTGTATATGACTGGTGACTGTTGATAGAATAATTGCGTTGGAGAATGCATTTGAATCCGTCGCTGCGTGGAGCATTGCAACTTTGGAACCGTTGTTGCGTGTAGTATTGAAGTTGCTCGCCACCTCTCCTCTGAGGTCTCGACTCCCGTTACAACGCAGACAACACTCCAACTCAACTGGAGCTGAGACTACCCTCCTCTCTACAGTGCGTACGGATGAGATAGAGACTGCCCTCCTCTCTACAGTGCGTACGGATGAGATCGAGACTGCTTTTGTTCCATTTCTAAGAGACTGAGCATCAGAGGCTGGATTGTTATTGCTGCGTTGAAGAGTGAGCTGCATCGAAGGCCGCCTATTGAATTTAATTGGATCATGCAATATTTGGTATAGTGGTATTTGTTTCATAATTATTTGATACAGTTTGTACATCCATGATTTTTTTTGGTCGTGAAACCTTTCTTGAAGCGTTCAGCCATATATTTGTTGAACAAGTTGTTGATCCACGCATTTATCACACATTTATCCCAATTATTATCTTTGAATAAAGTTGATTAGGGTTTTAACTTTCGCTATCTGATCTAAAATTACGATTTTTCACCTTTTTTCCAAGACTAAAATTATGACATTTTTTTAAACTCTTGTCAATATCTATGCAATCAAAACTCAAAACAACCTTCTAATCAAAAAGTGTTCACCTCTTTATTTCGTTGAGTTACTATTACATGTATTTCGAACCAATACATAGTATAACAAAAATATTTAATTTTGTTTCTTTTAAATCAATTTTAAAAAGCTAACACAACCTAATTTTAATTAAAAAGAAGATGAATTAGAAGAGAGACAAAATTTTAAGACATTTAGAAATTTAAAATGCTCATTTAAAATAAATTTGAAATTAAAAATTAGAAATACTTAATATATATATATATATTAAAAAAATTAAAAAAGAAAAAGAAAAAAGAAATACGCACTAAAATATAAAAATACAAATTTTCTTTTAAAACGCAAACAAAAATTAAATACATAAAAAAAATTAAAAATTAAAATATATATATATATATATATATATATTCTTGAAAAATACAGAACAAATTTAAATTATTTAGAAAAACAAAAAACAAATATTAAATAAAAATTAAAACTTAAAACTGAGAAAGAAAATTCAAAACGAAAAAAAAAAAATCAAACTAAACCAAATATTTAAAAATAGATAAAACAAAAACAAATAAAAAAAACTAACTTTGAGGACATCGATTATGGGAATTGAGTTTCCACCCCACCCATAGTCTACCCACCCATTTGCCTACCCCTCGCCCCTCATCCCTCCCCCTCTTCATCCCTCATGCAACCACCTCTCCCTCATCATCCCCTCTCTCCCACCCTCCCTCGCCCACCCCTGTATCCTTCCTCCTTCTCCCTCCAACCCCCACCCCCTCTATCCCCTCTCGTGACCAACCCCCTCACCCTCCTCCTCCCTACACCCCTGCATGCAGGCAAGGATTAAGAAATAAAGTCCCCACTAGGGAGGGTGGAGGGAGGGCAACGAGAGTGGGGAGCAAGCAGAGTGGAGGGCGACGGTTGGGTAGTGCAAGGGGGGATGAGGGTTATGGGAGGGGGAGATCAGCGGTTGGGGTGTAGGTAGGATGAGGGAGAGGGGGGTGGGCGACGTAGGGGAGGAAGGGGATTGGGGTTGGAAGGAGTAGGAGGAGGAACAAGGGGGTGGGAGAGAGGGGAGGAGAACAGATAGGGGGCTGCATGGGGGTGTCAAAGAGTGGCAGAGGGAGGCGAGTGGTGAGCAAGTTGGGTAGGTAGGGTTTCGTTTTGATTTTTATTTTTTTAATTGTTTTAAATGTTTTTTAATATTGTTTTTTTTTAAATATATTTAAAATTTGTTTGTTTTTTTTTAAATTGTGTTTTTATTTTTTAAATTGTGTTTTTATAATATTTTATAATATTTCCTATATTTTTTCTTTATTTTTTGTTGTTTTATTTAGTGTTTTGGATTTTTTAATGTAGTTTTATTAATATATATATATATATATATATATATATATATATATATATATCTTTTAAATTTCAAATTAATTTTAAAAAAAAATAACATTTTAAATTTTAATTTGTCTTTTCTTTTTTATTTTTGTTTCAAATTCATCTAATGTTCTATTTTTAGAAAAAAATATTATACTATGCATGGTTTCAAAATGAATGCAATTGTAACCTAACAGAAGAAAGCGGTGTCACCCGTAGCACCACTTTTTTATTCGAGGGTTAATTTTTGAGTTTTGACTGCACTAACACTAACTGAGGGTTTCCAAAATATCGTAATTTTAGATTAGAAAAAAAAGGTGCTATCTGTAGCACCACTTTTCGATTCGATATTTTATTTAAGGATTTGATAGCATTGACACCTGTCAGAGTTTCCAAAATGTCATAATTTCAACCTAAGAAAATAGGGTGCTACCAGTAGCACTACTTTTCAATTTGGGGTAAAAATAACCACTAAATGCAACCTGTAAAAATATGAGAAATATCGAGAGTTCTTGTCAAGCTGTATAATATTTCTTTTAGGGTAATTGTTCTAGTAGTTGGGAAAATATAGTATTGTATATACTATACAGTCAAAGACCTGCACATTACACATTGTATTAGAAGGAGTGTATTAATTATTGCAAAGACAGCTCTAGATTGCCTTAATTTGCAAAGATTGCACTATTTTAGATTGTCATATTGTAGAAGGTGGAAGAGACTATAGACTTACAGCTTCCTTTTTTTTTTCAAACACTGTTAATTTGTAGATGGAGCATATCATCATCTTGTCAAGATGCATTCTTAAAGAAGACATAGAAGAAGGATTGTTAGAGGCAGGGGGCATAAACAACACAAACATAATGTCATACTTACATTGTAAACATTGTGGAAAGAATGGACATGAAGCAAACCATTGTTTATAAACAAGAAAAAGGTAAAGACCAAGAGGCTGGTAAAGCTCTTGAAACTGCTCATTATATGTTGCACACTGTAATATTGGAATAAATGAAATAACATCATTTTCATCATACAAAGATGCTTGGTTGCTTGATATTGGTGCAACATCCCATATGACATTTAGAAAGAATTGTTTTGAAGAAATAAATGACAATGTAGATGGAATAGTATATTTTATGCAAACAAATCTAGCCTCAAACCAAAGGGAATTAGTTCCATCAGGCTCAAACTGCCTAGATTCCCTGACTTTTTGCTACATAATGTTCTCTATCTTCTAGAGTTGTAGAGAAGCTTGTTGTCCCTGGTGCAGATTTGACAGCAATGCCATTCCATCCACATGTTCGATGGAATAGTAGAGATGAGGAATTCCTCTCACAACCAGGCCATCATGGCTAGATATGAAGATGGAAAGTTACTGAAGTTGAACAGATCATCTGCAAGAGTTCAAAACTATTCCTGCCTCTCTCAGCATGAATAAGGTGTTCTATCATCTAGGTATTTTATGACATGCTATATATGGACACTTAAACTATAATAGTCTTCGCTTGTTGAAAAATATTGGTGTTTCTAGTTTTCCCACCATTCCTAAGAAGATGAACCAATGTGATCCATGTATACTTGGAAAACATAGTAAGGAGCGATTTCATGAGTCCAAATTCAGACCATGTAGAAATTTAGAGCTTATTCACTCTAACGTATGTGGACCCATGCCTACTCCTTCTGTGAATGGTAATAAATATCTCACGACCTTTGCTGATGACTACACTAGAATGTGTTGTGCATATTTATTAAAGAAAAAATATAAAGCATTTCAAACATTCAAAAAATTTCATGTTTGGATATAAAATGAAGCACATTATAATATTGGCACACTTCGAACTAATAATGGAAAAGAATACACTTCTAATAATTTTGAATACTATCTTCATCAACATCTGTTTTTGCACCAAACTACAATTACATAGAATCCTCAACAAAATGGTGTGGCAGAAAGAATGAACAAAACTATGATGAATATGGTACTCTCCATGTTCTTTTTCAAGAATTTCAAATTGATGTCTTGGGGTTACACAGTTTTATGTGTTGGTCTATTTGAGATATCGAAGTCCAACTCATGCTCTTGGAAACAAAAAATATGCATGAAATGTGGTATGGCTGCATCCCTTCGGTGAGGCATATTAGGGTCTTTGGTTCCACTTGTTATGCCTTGATACCAAAGGAACAAAGAGAAAAGCTTGGTGCACAAAGTCAGAAATTTATTTTCTTGGGGTACTCAAACACCAAGGCATATCAGCTTTACAATGAGGTAAACAAAAATTTATTTTTTCCAGAGAAGTCATTTTTCATGAAATGAATAAAAATGATGAGTCTATTGAAAGACAGCTTGATCGTCTGGAAAAAAATTCCCATGTAAATACCTTTCATGAAGTTGATAATGAAATTCCACATATTGAAGGGGGGTCCCTATAATGGATCAATATCTGGAATTTTCTTTTGAAGCACCAAAACCCCCTCATGAAGAATCATTTCTTGTCACTTCACCCAACAGGAGGTTCAACTAGATGATGTGATTGAAAGAATTATAAGACTGAATCTTGAAGAAAATGAAGCACCATCTGCTGATCAAATTGGTCCTTCACGAAAAGTTATGAAATGGGTCACAAAGAAAATTGAAAGTGTCCATCCAAATGAAGTTGGAAAGATGGGAACAAGAAGTTCAACCATACAAGAAGAATGAGGAGATGGAGATAATTCAAAATTGGGTGATGTAGAAGATATGGATCTCTCATATGATTATGAATTGAATTTATCTACTAACCTTGAACCAACTTCCATTGAAGAACCTTTTACTTCTGATAATTGGAAAGAAGCCATGTAGAATGAGTATGATGCGCTCATGAATAATGGAACCTAGAAGTTGGCGGACCCTCCATTTGGAACAAAACCAATTAGCTAGGAGTGCGTATACAAGAATAAATACATATCATATGGCTCACTTGAAAAGCACAATGTGAGACTTGTGGTGAAATTCTATGCACAAAAGGAAGGCATTGACTATGAAGAGACATTCTCCCCCATAGGAAAATGGGATACCATCCGCACCTTATCATCATTGGATGCACAAAATGGGTGTAAATTTCATCAGATGATGTGAAAACTGCTTTCTTGAATGGAGACTTGAAAGAGAATGTCTTCATGTCTCATCCAGAAGGATTTGTTGTGAAAGGGAAAGAACAAAAAGGTATGTAAACTCATCAAGTCATTGTATGGCCTAAAACAAGCACCTTGTGCATGGTATGGAAAGCTAACCAAACATCTTCTAAAGTTAAATTTCAAACACTTTAATCATGATGACACAACATTGTTTGTAAAGAAAGCTAGAATATTTGTTGTGTATCTTGTGGTGTATGTAGATGATTTGTTGATGACAAAGAAAAATGAAAACTATATTGCATCCATAAAAAAATAATTGAAGAAGGGCTTTGAGATGACATATTTGGGACACCTTCACTACTACTTGGGAATTGAAGTAAATCAACATCCTAAGTACATATTCATCTCCCATAAGAAGTACATTGGAAAATTGTGAAATATACTTTGCATGACATAATGCAACTCTCTTTTGACTCCAATGGAACATGATTTGAAGCTCATATCAAATGAAGGAAAATAATTTGAGGATGTGACCAAGTATAGACAGCTGGTGGGAAGCCTTATATACCTTACCACCACCAAACCATGTATTTCATTTGTTGTTGGGATCCTTTCAAGGTTCATGCAAAAACATTTTGAAGGACATTAATCTAATGCTAAAAGAGTTCTAAGATACTTGAAGGGGACTCAAGACTTTGGACTCAATTATTCTAAGGTCGATGACTTCAAACTTATTAGGTACTTTGATTGGGACTTTGATGGAAACAAAGAGACATGAGTGTCTAATTCAAGCTACCCCATGAGACTTGGATGTCTCTTGGAGATCATGTAAACAATCAATTCCAACAAATTCAACAACAGAGGCAGAATATGTGGTTATTGTGGATGCAACAAAGGATATTGTGTGGCTTAGGAAGATAGTTGAATATTCATAAAATAAACAAGAGAACTTCACTCCCCTATTGATTGAAAATACTTTTGCAATCAAGTTGTCCAAGAATCCCAGATTCCATGATTGAACCAAGAACATCAACATAAAGTACCATCTAATTCAACATCATGTAGAGACCAAGACAGTCCATTTACAACATTGTTGCATGAATGAACAAATTGTAGACATCTTCACCAAAGCAATTCAAAGAGAAATTATTAAAAAATTTAGAAAGATGTTTGGACTCACAAACACCCCTTTGGATTAAGGGGGAATGTAGAAATCTAATCTAAATGGATTAGGACTTTGTAAATAATGGAAGATGAATAGTCTCCTTCACTCGAATGGACTGGTTGGGATATGAACTCTAACAATCATCTTTGATGTATAAATATATCATCTAGATAATCAATAAAATGAAATATCAGATGTTATTACTCTGACACCTTCAAAACTTCATGGTCTATAGAACCTATTCTCTTGAAATCAAAATCAAAATTAATGGGAATTAAATTCAACCAAAATTTGTTTAAATGGATTTGATCAAAATTGTTGGTATTTTAAGATCTCATTTCTATTATGAAATTCAATTAATAATTAATTTTATTCCCATGAGAGAAAATATATCTCGATCATATTATTATTGCAAATATTTATGCATTTATTTCTAATGGGTTTATAGATTGAACATTTTAGGAGGAAATGATTTCCATATTCTATGGAGCGTTGTACAAAAATTGTATTGCATTTTCTTCACAAGGGCTTTTGGATTGCATCCACCACCATGTAAGAGAAAAATCACCATTGTTAATACACTTTCCAACTAGCTTAATTGGTTCAGGGAAATTCATTGTTATTATTGATTGTTTTGCTTAAAATCCCAATTGGAAGGGCTAGAAATTTGCAAATATGTGCACCTATGTTTATATGTTTTTCTAGACAATATTTTTTATGATTTTAAGTTCAAAAATATATGATAATTGTTTCCAAGGATAACCTTGCAAAATACCCCACTCTTCCCTCAAATATCTAGATAGAAGGTAGCACAAACACTAAGGACAATAATTGTTGGAAGCCATGAGGGACTCAACAAGATTTGAACCTGTGACCTATGAAATCTCTTTTAATAGCATGCCTTGTACAAATGGTTCAACTAAATATCCAACATATATGAGATATACTTGTACCAATCTACATTTTTCTCTTTAAGCTTTTATGCATAAAGTTAGTTTGGCATAAGATACCCTAATGCATCTTCTTACAACCCTCTATATGTTCCATGTGTGTCATTACTAGCTTTCCCACAAATGAAAGATATCAAACCTCAGAAGTTTATCTTTGTTTATATTAAAAAAATAAAAGAAAATGAACATATTGTGAAGAATAAGAGTGGTTCTGCATTAGAAGCACTAAGGAAGCATGGGAGTATTCAAGTTAGCCAAGTGCATAGTGATCGAAATTTACTATTGTCTTTCTTATAACACTACATAATTATAATGTTTAACCGAAGGTAATTTTTAGTTTGCTATCATATTTTGTGTAACACTATAATTAAGCTGAAGGCGTTTTTACTCTAAAGGTGGGTTTTTGGGACAATATTCCCAAATTCATCATCCCTCTAACAAATAAGAACGTGCTCTGAGTCTCCAGAACTGTCAATTAAGACATGCAAAAGTACATCTGCTATTAGTCACAATCGATGGAGAAGTGTATCATACTACGATCAGGAAGCACGATTATGTTCAGGGTACTGAGAAGTGCCTCTTGTAAAGACATTGTAATGCCCAACCATTACTCATTGGCTGCAAGACGAGGGAATAGGATATCAGACACTCATATCGCCCCCTTCCCAGTGATCGACATCTTGACATAGGGTGACTATTAACCACCCTGCGACAGAATAATGATTGTTGCAGAAGGTTCATTCCTTTATGTTGGATATCGGCACCTTGAGATCCAATCACAAGCAATGATCCTGTGACAATAATCATTGCTCTACCACAAGCTAATTAATTTTCAAAAGAGGCTAAATGGGTGATGTTTTTACCCTTTTGGCAGTTTTTTGCTAGAATCAAGCGAATTTGTTTCTTTGAATTCAATTTTTTATGCAAATCAAATTGTTTTTTGAGTGTAGAAATAGGTTCAGCACTCTCAAAAATCCCGGATCAGCCAAATTATCCAAGTTTAACAACTCGTATATGGAATTTCCAAAATCCATTATCGGTTTTAGTCAAAAAATGATCTGAAAAAAGGAAAAAAACGATGGTGAAAACGTCACCTATTTATACTACTCTTTAATTTTCACCTTAACACAGAACCGAGGTCTAAAATGGTCAACATCCAATAGCGTTGGTTTTCACCCCTTGAAAACGCAACCAAGAAGCTACAAATGTCACTATCAGGTTTGTGGGCCTTACCAAAACCCATGATGATTTGTTGTTGCATACAACATACATATGTAGAAAACATGGACCAATCCATTGTCAAATATCATGCCAACTATAGTCATGGCATGTATACATTTGTTCATAGCATACTAATTGGAAATTTGAATAGAAACTTGTCTTTCGCCAAATTTAAAATTTGAAAATGTAAACATGCCTTCTGTTAGTTCATATTTTTTATTTGTTCTATGAAATTTTGAGTTGGGCATTGAAGAGAGAATCAAAATCGAGTACATCTACATATTTCATGTTGGCAACTGTACGTTGGATGCTAACCAAACTATGGTTATGAAAATGATGATCATGACCAAAAAAACAACAAGTGCAAGTGTATGAAGGGTTGCTTTTGTGCTTGATTGTTTTTTTATTGGTATTTTTATTTTAAATGTTTCTTATTTCCAAGGATCACTTGCATGTGGGTTTTGAAGAAAGGTTTTGCAAATTATAGTTTTGGTGAAGCATGTGAGGAAATTTGTTTCCTCGTATCTCCAAGTGGAAGTGTTCCCATGGAATATTTGTATATATTTACTTACAAATTGCAGATGAACACCATTCATTCCTATGGATGAATCTACCTTGGAGGTAACAACAATGTATGATTTAACATTGGCATTGTTATATTAATGGTTGTTATTTAATAGCCATCATTGGCTAGTGGCAACTCTAAATGTTGGAAACATTTAGTGTGAATGGAGCGAGTATATGTAGAAATGAATTGTCAATAGTACCATGTCAAATAGATGGAGAGATTCACATACAAAATGTTCAAATATTTGGTGTTTAATTGATGAATCTTTGCAAGGAACTTTGCAAAGAACTTGATGTTGTGTAATATCCCTCATGCTTGACCCCTAATGTTGTAATTGAGAATATGTTATGTAAATATGTGTATGTACTAGTTCATGGTGAGGAGCTCAAGTCCAAGTCCCTTCCAGTGAACATTATAGCATTAGACATCATTATGATTTTATGATGGAACCATGCACTAGTTAAAAAACATGGTGATCTCATGTGTACAATGTAAAATGCAATGATGAAATAATGAAATAAATCTAGGAGACTAAATGTGAAACTCAATTGAAAAGAGGGAAAACAATATCCATTAGGGGAGGTTGAGAAGCCTTGAGATTCCTAATGATGGATGAGTGTCATCATGGTACCTTCGGGTACATGCATTGAGAATGCTCACTTAAAAGCCCAAATTAGTGGGTATGACTGTGACTCTTACTTTTAACCTTAAAGCATTATGAATCATTCATGCAAGGAAGTGAATTGAACGAGATTAAATCGTTAACATATAAACATTATTATTAGTATATAATTATTATTTTCTCTAGTCATCTCGACTTGAGTGAGAGAAGTCCCTAGTGGAAGAATTATCTCTATAAAGAGAGGTTGATTTCTCCCACTGGATTAAATCTAATATTTTATTGGAAACACCTTAGGAGAAAAGGCAAAGGGAAATTCACTTTTATATATATATACGATGAATAATTATTCTTATAGGATTTCCCTAGAGTTTTAGTGGAAATAAAGATTATTTATTTAATTAAAATTAGCACATCTATTATCAATTAGATCATTCCAATTTCCAATGCATTATTTGGAAGGATGCCTCATAAAGATATGAATGATAACTTCATAACTTGTCAAATATAAAATATATATATGTAATCAATTTATATACATATTATATAGTTGGAATGAAAAACTAAAAAGGGAGAAGTATTATTGGAAAGGGTAAAAGAACTAAACGATAATGGAGTGGTTAGGGTTTATGCTCCCAATAGTTCTCATTCTTTTGCATTATATCCTTAGCGGGGGAGATCAACTAGGGGAGACGCAGCCTCCATTTTATTTCTTGTAAAGAGATACCCTTGCATTGATAAAGATAGAAGGGTTGGAATAGTCCTTTATTCCCTTATGTCAATGAGGTTGAAAGGAGGAAGTCAAAGTCTTGGTCGAAGAGGAAGTTTTAAAACTATGTTGTTATCCTTAGTGACCGAGAGTGCTCATGGGAGATTGGCCTCTATTTCATTATTAACCTTCTCTGTCTGTTGGTTCCCTAAAATTAACCCTATGGCATCGACTCAGATTATACGAATAGTGATTTTTTCCTTTGATGATGTGTGTTATGTATTCAATGGAGAGTTGACTTTAGTTATGGATGGGTATGTATTTGTATTATGTTGATGCTTATATTTTTGTGGATTAATGCATAGTAGTATAATTCGAGTACGAATACGGATACGAATATGATTCGATACGGAAAAAATACCTCATGAAAAAATCTAGTACGAATAAAATACGGAAGTAGACTATTTATATATAATACTTTTTAATCGAGTATTCAAAAATATATGATAAATGTACATATACATTTATATAATAAAAACAAATATATTTAAAAACAACAAAAAAAACAACAACCTGCCATATGGCAAGTGTGAGTGACAACAACTAGTTATTAATAATTATTTTAATAAGAACGTATAAATTGAATGGTATTTATGTTTTATAGTGTTTAAGTTTAATTTTCCATTACTAAGAATCTGTATTCGTATTACACTTACACCGAATATTCGGCGAATTTGAATTTGTTCCAAATTTCTGTACATGAAATATGCCAATACGGCCGAATTATGCTACTATGGATTAATGAAGGATTTACCATTTCTTAGTAATGAAAGAGGGTGATCTCTGAAAGGAGAACCAATTCGTTCCTTTTATTGTTGCTCCATCTCTGTATGGGAAGATTCAAACGTCCTTGTATATTATTGTATGCTTTAATTACTATAGAAGATAGTTGGGAAACCATTGTTGAGCAATCGACCCTATCTTTAATATCCTTTGTTGTAAAGATGTGACCTATTTTTGTGTATTGATGCCACAGGAAACAAGGGGGGTACGGTTTCTCATTGGCCCGTTGTGACAAGGTTGAAGGGTAGGCGACCGCTGGGATAAAGGGTCTCGGGACATCTCGACCCCTACTGAGTCACAAGTTTCTAGTATATTTGACTTGCGGGCTGTTGGATATACCCTTGGGAGGTTGTTGTTCCCATGGTTTAAAAAAAAAAACAAAGGAGACCCTTGTCCTGTCTTCCTATAGAAGAGACCTCGTAAAGAAATCATTTCCATTACATTGAGCGTTATTTGAATTTGTTGTCTGAGAGTAAAACTCAATCATTAATTATTGAAAACATAAATATTCTATTTGTTATGTGGGGTCCAAGTTCCATGAATATGCACTTAATTAGAGTTGAGATCTAATTTAGAGCCAAGAGATCTATCACTTGACATAGCAGAGCCGAACTCTATTGTCTTGACCTTTTTAAGGGATGACCTCAAGTTAAGGCTTTCGGTGTTATTATACTTTTGTTATTACTCGGTCTTAGAATGAAAGAGAGCAGTATCTCTCTCTATGAGGACGGTCGCTCCAAATTCTAGTGATTACCTTGGAAATATACCTTGAATTTAAGAAGAGGGGAATCTCCCTTTATGGAGCATGGATCCACTCTTCCAATCAATTTTAGAGACCTATTTACAATCCAAATATTTACAGTTTAGAACAATATCTCTCTCAATTTGTCTGCTTTTTATATTGGAATTCACATGGAATCACACTAACGATTCAACCTTGGTAATAGGGTAGACTCTCAAGAGAGAACCGATCCCTTTAATTGTTCTTGTTTATTAAGAACCCAATTTTCATAAGTAATGGACAAGCTTTATTAAACAAGGAGCTGAATTTCTATATAGAGATTTATCATTTAACGAGTCAACTTTATGATGATTTTGGTTAGAAGTTAACCACTATTTATTTTGTAAAGTAAAATCCCTACAAATAATTTAATCTCTGCAAGTCAACTCGAGTATAATATGTGAGAGACAAGCTGATTGATTAAAAGTTGAACTTAAATATTTATTAGACAAACTCTCGATTTTATTAGGAGTGGTAGCGATTTAACTTTCAAACTAAATTATGGAATCTTTGTGAAATATCTTTGATTTCTTTCACTTAGTGGATACCTTTCCCAAATCAGGGCTAGCCTCTCAACTGAAAGAATATAGGTTTGACAAAGTGCCTACAGTTGGGTGGAAATTTACAAGTCACACATTCAGTCGCCATGTAACTATTTGAGTTAAATGTTTATCTATATTTGTTGATGTTAATTTGTTACTTGCTTATGCTTAATTGATTACAAATAAAGATAAGTCATCTACTTGTGTTAAGGATTACTTATTTATAGATGGTTTAATTAATAATGGACTTGTGATGTTTACATTGCAAAGCTAGATATAATATTAGTAATGTAGCACAATACTCATTTTTATATGAACGACATACTAAACACTGTAATACCCCCATTTCGACCCCTAGGATATATTGGCTTTTAATGTAAATATTTTGCATATGTGATGTATGATTCCTAGCATGGAGCTCAAGGCCAAGGCCCCGCTAGTGAATGCTCATCCTTAAAGGGATGGTATTTTATATTGTGTTATCCATGTGCTAGTAAGCCATGGGGAAATTGTAAAAGCATGTAAATGATTATAATGCAAATAGAATACCAAGGAGTTGGCTATGGATGCAATTAAAATGAGGGGGTTGTATATCCATTAGGGAGAAGTGAGGGGATTATGGGATTGAACCCTATTTTGTCAAATGTCACCTTGAGAACCCACCTTGAATTTCCTTGCTGTCATTTATTTCTGCTGTAAGTAAGTACTTCAGAAATCATTCCACAGATTCAATGGAGCATGGGCAGCCAAAAAATTCATATGACATATTATGGGCTCTATTTACTTGACCCACAAGTCACTCTACCTCATGGGAGGACGTTTCCCTCATCCCCATTCGATTGTTGATCATCCAGGCATCATTTTTCATCAATTACACTTGCCCAGCAGTGAGAAAAACCAGAGATCGTGACTTGGAATGAGGCCACATTTTGCAGTGCCAAAAATGCACAGAAATTTGTGTGGACAATGAAATCCAATGGCATATTCATATAACTGAACCTTGGGGCGATTGTGAGAGTGTTATATGCCCATAAATCCTTAGGAAATCCCATATTCGGAAGCCCAAAAGGCCAGCGACAGGACAGAGCCATTTGGCCGCAACATTGGGAAGATCCAACAGTGGATCGCAATGGTAGAGAAACCAGGGGGTCAAAATTCATGGTAGAGCCAGTGAAGGTTGATTCACCTTTGGTTTAGAAGTTGGGACCAACCATACATTCTAGGTCAACACTAAGGGAAAGGGCGCACAAGGGACTGTGTAGCAGAGAAGGGGACCTTCATTAGGCTGAGAGTGGAGGTGATGGGGGTGCTTGGACTGTCTAAAGAAAATTGGATATGCTTGTAACTCTGTGTTTGAGATCATTGGCTTATAAAACTCCTTCCCTATTTCCCCAGTTGCTTGAAAGAGTCATTTGTGTGTTGGTTGAGCCTGAATAACTGTGCCTAAGGCCGTGAGTCAACCTGAGTAGTTCCTGCTTAGTGGATGCGTAGCCCCAGCTCGGGGGTGGTCTCTGAGTGTTGAAAGAATATAGACTGGGAAGAGACCTATGGTCGGGTTGGAACGTTGTAGTCCATAGCCAGTTGCTTGGTGATTTCATCTTAAAGATAAGTATTCTATGTGTTTTACTTCTGTGATGATTTAATTATTTGATGACTATTATTGATATGTTGAATGCATGATGCAATTGTGTGTGGATAATGTTTCATTCCATTGTGTTTATTTGAGTATGCATATGCACACATGTGCTTTTATATATATGAATTTGTTCATTGATGAATAGGACTAAGTTTTGTAAAGTCCCAAAATGTTTAGTCATGGCTTTGGGGAAGAAATAGATACCCCTCTGTTGTGTTCATGTTCCTTCTGTGGTCAAATGAAGGGAGCGACCATGACATATTAGTATCAAATCTCTTTACAGAGTGGTAAATAGGTATGGATGAGGGAAACACGTTGGTGGGAGAATAAAAAAATCAGATTCCTCAGGTGTGATAGAGGATCATACTATTGCATAGGGCTTTCCTAGATCTTTCATACTATGTAAAAGTGCAGAATTTTGAAAAAAAAAAATTTGCAGGTTGTTTCTAAGGAGCTCCCCCATCACCTCTAAAGGGAACCGAGGTGACCTGGGACCAATGTTATTGGAACCAGACCGGAACCAGCAAAACTGGCCGGCCCAACCGGTTTACAGAGGTAACTTGTCCGGTCAGGGACCAAAACTAGTTGAACCAGATTTTTGTTTGCACCGAGTACTGAACCAGCCGGAACCGATCAAAACTGGACCAAACCGGTCAGTCTATACAATGTCATATGGCAATGGAAAATGGACCCACAAAACTGATTTTTAAAAAAAAAATCTATGATCAGTTTATTGTTATTCATTAGAACTATGGTTGTCATTTCGAACCTCTTTGTTGATGTACTTTGGTTCATAACCTCATAGATGTATTGCACTAGGTGTTGTTTTGGTTATTTGCACCAATACTTGATATATATATGAGAAACTTTGTATCTTTGTGTATTACTGGTTTGGATTCATAAGTATGCACATGAATATATATGTTTTTTACAAAATATGAATATTTTATGTATTTTTTAGTCGACCGATTTTTTTCCCATTTTTTTCTGGTTTCGATCTGGTTTCCGGTCTGGTTCACATTTTGGGCTTCGCCGGTTCGATGACCGGTCTAGTTCCAATAACATTTCCTGGGACATTATAGATGGTATCAAAGCCCAAGGTTGCAGCACTGGGGCTTCTTGGGCCAAAGTATGAGCTTACCAGCTTGTTAAAGATATGGAACGAACAAAGATCGTAAGGTGGAGATTGAGACCGAGAATGATCGATGACCCATGTAGCATTTCATTGGGTGAAGTGCACGAAATTTAGTGGAATATTGTTCCACAAAATCCCAAACTGAATGTCCCTCGTTGATCACAGATCAATGGATGAGAAAGACTGCTGAAGTGATCAACGGCTTATACAGTATTTCACTTGTGTAAGTGACAGGAGGTTAACAAAACGAGCGGATGCGAAATTCCACTGGAAAACTATTAATACCTTTGGAATGCGCCTTGAGCGAGTGAGACCCGTAAATCAATAGGGACTGTCTAATCAGCACATAAAGGCTGAGTCGAATCTAGCTAGACATCTAGCCCTTTACTTGGCATCAATATTGAACAAATTGCAGCACTGATAAGTGCTAGGAAGTTTAAGAAAGGTCAAGTTTAAATTGGCCATAATTTTTTAAAACAATGTGAGTAGCAAAGCATACGAACATAGTGCAATGAGAGCTATTGCAATGATCAAGGAAAGATGCATAGGTCTAACAAGAAGGTTGCAGCTTAAAATTGGAGAATAATCTCGAAAGGGAAATGTTGATAAAGATGGAAATGTTGAGTAACAAGTAGCCCTTAAAAAGAACAATTAATATAATTTATTAGCAACAATTTTCTTTTTAGGTATACACGTCACCAACTAGATTAGGCTAGAATTTTGAACTTAAATCACCTTAAACAATCCGAAACTTGCTTCATTACTCAACAATCATAGTACAACTTTCATTTAGGTAAATTCATCTCTATCAAATAGTCTTGGAATGCTCTACTCAAACCAGAGTTAAGCACGAGGCCGTGGGAGATTGGAATTGTTGAGGATAGCCCCTCAATTTCCTCTCAACCATAAACTAGAGTTGACTTGCGTACGGGGATCCTTTCGGACTTCGGGTTTTTCTACCCTGCCCATGCATTTCGACTAGGATGACGACTATCCCCCCAAGTTATTTTGTATTGATGGTAGCCTTAGTATCATACTTTTAGGGCTCTACACAGGTAGAGTGAGTGGTTATTCCCACTTCACCTCGGACAGACGTGGAAGGTAACCCTTTGGCAGTAATCCTGGGAAGGCGGTTTGGTGATTCAAACACTTGCACCCAGTGGACCTCTGGAGGACGCCACGTAACTGACCGTTGATACTCTGTTAGTCTTTTCTGGGCCCTAATCATCCTAGACTTGCTTCTGAGAGTATTTGCCATTTTTTTCCTGGTTTTATTACTTAGGAAATTTTTTAGTGGTATGTTGTTTCCTATTTAGTTGTAGTGGCCACTAGGTTTTTTTAGTCTACTTTTTGTAGTTGTGGAGGAAAAACATCTTCGTCGGTATCTGAGGTTGCAAAACCTTCCCCCACTTATAGTGGAGCCTCCACCACCACCGCGACGCTGGAGGACTAGTTATCGTGGTTCTTTTGAACTTACAGGAGAAATACAAGTTCTTGGTGAACCAGAACCCAAAACCTTGGATCGAAAAGTCTTTGATACTGTCGAGGTTGAGGACCTAACTTCTAGAGAGTTCAGTACTCCTTTTAACCCTCCTCTTACTGGACCTAAAGATCTGGTTTTGGTACCTGTAGGTTTCCAACAACCTAAGTATAGTGCTTACTTGTTTACACCTGGTTGTACAATGACTAACCTAGGAGGCGAGCAGGGAGTTCCACAAACTCCCACAACTTTTATGAATACAGGGATTGTTAATCCCTCTTTCACAAACACTGCTACCCCGAGTTTGTCAGAGACTGCTTATGCTTCAGCTCCATCCTTTAGTTTCAATGCGGGTACTCTAGGCATTCCAAGCTCATTAGCTTTGACATTTGCCTCAGTATCCACCCCAACTTTCGAACCAAAAAATGTCCCTTTGTCAGGGATACCCGTAGTGAATTTCACTCAGTCTTCTGCTACACAACAGTCTCAAGGTGTAACACAAAACATTGCTTCCACTTCCATTGTAGGATCGATACCCTCTACAACTATGCCAGTCATGGGTACCATGATTGCTCCGTCCATTACAACCACACCAGCTTTCAACCCCTATGCAAGGTACTATGCGAATCCATTGAATATACCCGCAGGGATTATGCCCTTCTCTTTGTTTTCTGGAGGAGGGGGTAATATGCTTAACCAGCAGTATGGTGGGGCTAACACCCAGCCATAGTGGATAAAAAATCAGGGTTTTAATCTGCTTTTTTTGGGTGGAGTAATTTCAATCCTTTTGTTTCACAACTGATGGATGGGGGAAACCCCAACCAACAGTACATGAACCAGGCGATGGGTGGTTCCCAATACTAGGTTCCTATCTATCAGATGCCATCAGCTCAACCCCGTTTACCTTTTCTGGCAACTTTAAACTTGCCAGATATTTCAAAGCTTACGAATGACCCCGTGCATCATGACGCCGCATGGTCGCTCGTTCCCACTAAGTTTCCCTCAGGCATACCAATGTTTGAAGGTAAGACTAGTGAAGACCTTGGTGAGCATGTCATGACATTTCATCTCTGTTGCTCCTCCAATTCGCTGAATGATGATTCCATAAGGTTAAGGATCTTCCAAAGAACCTTAACGAGTGTCGCAGCCAAGTGGCACATTGAACTACCTACAGCTACCTATGGCACCTTTCGAGATCTTGCCATTGTATTTTTGAACCACTTTCAACTTCATGTCTAGTATGATGCTAGTACAGACCTTTTGTCAACATTTCGGCAAAGCAAAGACACTCATCTATCTGATCACATTCAGGAGTGGCGAAGGAGAAAGAGGCTCATTAAGGCCGACATCCCCCCAAAATTCTTATTAGAATGGTATCTTAAGTCTCTTCCTACCTATATCTCTAAGGAAGTTGCTACTTCAGGGGTGTCCTCCAAAGAGGAAGCCATTTTGAGAACCCAATAGTTAAACTTGGTCTATGCTCAGTCTGGGATTTTATATGAAATTATTCCTGATGCACCGAGGTCTAATCTAGACTTAGGTAAGCCTAAACCTAGACCACATGTTGATGGCATTGTGGGTTCAGTCGATTCTACAGCGTTTGATGCCTTAACAAAGCAGGTGCACGACATGTCAGTCAAACAGTCTGCTGCAAAAGCAACTTCTGTTGCATCCTCCCCTTCAACTACTGAATCTGTACAGCAAGTGCAGACAAACCAAAAGGGCTCTCGGTAGTCCAAAAGAAAGGACAAGAAAGGGGAGGGAAACCAACAAAAGCCCATAAATACGCAAAATGCCGAGGAGGGAAAAAAGGAAAAAAGGAAGGCTAATTTCCCTTGCAAACTTTGTCAAGAGGACCACCTTACCCATCAATGCCCTCTAATGGAAGAAGCCCAGAAGCTGATCCATGAAAAGAAACCAGTTGTCCTAAAAGAATCTTTTCCTCATGGACAGAGTTCAACTTCTGGCAGCTCTAGTGCTGGGGGCACCACTCGTGCCACCTCTACTGATCAATCTTTTGTCAATATGGTTAACTCAGATACCCTATTGCAAACTCGAGCAAGGAATTATACCCTGGATCCGCAGCAGAAGGATGTTCCTGAATCCTCTACCCCTCTTCACATACCAATGGAGATGCTGCCAAAGATACCGAAAGGTCTCTTCAAACGAGCTGTGCACAACCCTAACGCGCGGGCTACCCCTAACTACAATGTTGTGGAGGATTTATCCCAAACCCCTTGTGCCATGTCTACTCTCAAGGTACTTCAAAGTTTCCCATTGCAATGTAGAGCACTCCTGGAAGCGATTGGGAGTGTTGATTCATCTGATATGCTTGCGTGCTTTGATATGAAAGATATCAAGTACCAGTTGTCATATCATGTCGCTCTCCAGATAGAGGTCATCCATGGTCCTATGACCATTCAACGAGTTGTTGTAGATGAGGGCATAGCAACGTACGTAATGTCTATCTCTTGCTGGAAGGATTTGGTTGAACCTGAGCTAGCCCCCTCTAACACGGTACTTATTGCCTTTGATGGAAGATATTTTCGTCCACACGGAGTCTTACCATCTTTTGATGTTGAACTTGCGGGCAAACTAGTATCGGTAGAGGTCAAAGTTCTAGATTCTCCACTCGTTTACAACCTGCTATTGGGTAGGAGATGGACATATGCCATGCAGGAAGTGTCATCAGCTATTTTCCAGATCATAATGTTCCCTCACGAAGGAAAGATCGTCGTAATTGATCAACTTTCATTTACCCAGAAAACCAACCAGAATTCATCGGGTTCAACTATCCCATTGATTGATCATCCCAACCCAGTCACTAAGAGTTTGGGAGTAGGTCTATATGGGTCATTAATAGGCACTTTTGACCTACCTTCTCCCATTAATTTTATTGGTTCTAAGGAATGTTCCTCACCTGAGACTTCAACGGTCAGTTCAACAACAAATCCGTGGATTCTCCCTATGGAATCAGAACCAGTTGTGCCTATATCTGTTGCAGAGGTACCCTACTTGGATTCACAACAACCTGCAAGAGAACATATCATGACTTCGTTCGTCTCTACTGAGTTGGATATGGACTGTGCTCCTGCATGGTCGATGGAATCTACCCACTCTCCTGATTGTTTAGACACGATTTTGCCTTCTGACAAAACATTTTTTGAAGCTATGATAGGCGTGAGACACCCTTGGGAACAGTTAAATCTCAGGTCCTATTTACTTCCCATTCTAAACTTGATAGAGAGAGGTGAGTTCTCTCCAAGACCCAATGAGAATGTTGATTTGTCCTCTTTCCCTTCCACTTCACAAGTTGTTTTTGCTTAAAGGAATAGGACGAGTACATCGAGAACCATCCCGATCAACATTTCCACTGAACCTGGTGTTTCGAAAAACATTTTTATTGGAGAGGACTATTATTTTGATGAGATCATTCCATATACCAATCTATTTAATGATTTTCGTGACATCTTTTCCTGGAATCATGAAGAGATCCCAGGCATTGACCCTATTTCAAGAAGTACTACGCTTAGGCACCTGTGCTTTTTCATGTATTTTTAGCTGTACATTTTGTATAGTTAGCTTTCTTTACAAATGTAGTTATGTCTTATGCATTTATTTCCTTGTGTTTCAGATGTCGATTGAACACTTTATAGGATTTGATGATGGTGCTAGCCGCCACACTCGTCAGTTGGTCGCGGTTGCTTGGGTTATTTACTCACCAACTGGTCAATTGGTGTCCTCGGGAGGGGCTTGTTTAGGTCCCACAACGAACAATGTGGCTGAATTTAGTGCAGTCATAGAGTTACTACGAGATGCTTTGTTTCATGGAATTTCACATTTGGAGGTATGGATCGATTCACAGTGAGTTGTTTTTCAGTTACTGGGTGTTTATCAGGTTAGAGATCCTACTTTGCTACGTCAGTTCATGTGCGTTAAGTTACTTGAGAGACAATTTAATTATATCACATATCAGCATATCCCAAGGAATTTGAATGCATTAGCTGATTCATTTGCAAATTATGTTTTAGATTGGCATTTGCATCATTTACATACATAAGTAATTCACGCATAAAACACAATAACACACATGTAAATATAACCGATATTGTATATATATCTGATACTGTATCAAAAAATAATATGAGTTTGGATAATAAGATTGTCACAGAGTCATGTCATAAGATACAAAATTGGGCTTGATGGCCTAAAAAATATACATAGAATATCCTTCTCCTATGGAGAAGGTGGGGCCTCATCTGCCTCTGCTGCCTCTCAGTAGCATATGACCAACCTAGCTACTTTCCGCAGTAACCTAATTCAGGCCACGGGCACACCAACCACATCCTCCTGCATATCAACTGGCATCCGTTCAATACAATATGTAGGAATGTCATGAGTCAATCGACTCATCTTCCTCTCTATGGTCCCCAATGTGCATTCATCTGCACCCACTTCTACTGGTCTCATGAAAGTATATGGGTGTCCCTCAAGGCGCACTTGTCCAACATCTGCATTTGACACTTTGTTTCAGTACTTCAAACTCATCATAAAAATATTATATGCGAATTTGAAAAAATTAAATATTTTCTCAAAAGCATAAACATACATATCTCTCCCTAGGCTACACCTGGAGGAAGGATCAGCTCAGGATCATGGCAGAAGTCTAGGCCTACGTACGGAAACTACTCAAGAGCTAGCACTTGTCGTTCCCACCAACCCCAGAAGTCATCCTCTCGGTAACAAAGGTTGCTCTCGCCACCACCCTGCCGGAGGAAGATCTCACCCCAACGGGCCAGCATTGGCTCAGGAGGGTTGATAGGGGGCATTGCCATGCCCAAACTAATAGTAGGCACCCTCTCAAAGAAGAAGGTGCAAAGTATGCTCCCATACCCGAAATTCTTCATTCTCCTGGTCTTACACCTCGAGAGTTGAAGCTTCATCTTCGCTAATGTTGGCTTGGTTTTGCAACCAAGCTTTGTGCAATGGGTACCTATCAACAATGTGATAATAGTTTCAATATAGAAAGCAAAAACGATTATGAATTAAATATAAATCTAAACTAACATGTGCATATGACAAATAAATTTAAAAACGATTCATGGAAAGAACATGAAATAAAAGAATATATGTTTTGTATTAAGATACCTCAAATGGTGAGGATTTGTGTTGAGCAACTCCAAGGGTGAGTAGCTCCAAGCTCCAATGGTCTCTTCTCCAAGATGCTGAAAATGGCCAAAAGTCTCATGAGAGATTTTGACAGCGTGAGGATAGGATGATGGATGGATGGAAAGTAAGGAGCCCTTACCACCTTTTTATAGTTTTTGGTGGTGGGGAATACCATTATGGTTTTGAGGAAACCAATGGTATTGACCAACATGGTTTAGGTATCCTTTTCCCTCCTTTTTCCTCTAAATCTAAACTAACATGTGCATATAAAAGAATATATGTTTTGTATTAAGATACCTCAAATGGTGAGTATTTGTGTTGAGCAACTCCAAGGGTGAGTAGCTCCAAGCTCCAATGGTCTCTTCTCCAAGATGCTGAAAATGGCCAAAAGTCTCATGAGAGATTTTGACAGCATGAGGATAGGATGATGGATGGATGGAAAGTGAGGAGCCCTTACCACCTTTTTATAGTTTTTGGTGGTAGGGAATACCATTATGGTTTTGAGGAAACCAATGGTATTGACCAACATGGTTTAGGTATCCTTTTCCCTCCTTTTTCCTTTTTTCAATATTTTTAATATTTTTATTCCCCTTTTAATATTTTTGGGAATTCTGGACCCTTTTTGAGGGTTTTTTATGCTTTTTGAGGAAAAATATTCATTTTGAGGGGAAAAAGGGGTGTATTATGGTCTTTTGGTGACCTTTTGATGGCTTTAGAAGCTCAAATGGTGGAAAAGAGGACAAATGGGTCATGCGAATAAGGAAATGAGCTAGTGAGCACTTTTTGGGTGTTAACAGATTACCCCCTGATGTGTGAGGGAAGGAGCTCATTGTATGGCCGATAGACATCATAGTTCTTTTGTCTTTTTCCTGGGGTTTAGGGAAGAGAAGAGATTGGTTGGAGACTGGATCCACGGCCCTCGGAAGCTGCAAAAAGAAAAAATATTACATGGCCTCAATATGAATGAGGAATAATCTCTGATAATGGACGAGGCAGGCATACCCATGCTCGTATCAAGACATATACATAACAATTAGTCCCAAGAAGGGGGACATAAAAAATCTGTTGGTACATCATAATGGTCCAAAGGGGACACTATTTTGGGATGTACTCATGATCATAACATGACTGATCTCAATAAATGCTACACTGGAATAAAGTGACAACTGTTCTAAACAAGGTCTCAGAAGGGTTGATGAACTATTGAAACTGAAGGTGTCCAACATCTGTAGGGACTCAATGACTCTGAGTCAACTCTGAGGAGTATATGTAACTGTATACTCGAGGGAGTATAAAACTAGGGTACATTTGAATACTGTCGCCATGTGCAACCCGGATATCTATAAGAAAATGTAACTGGTTGTTTCCATAAGTAGACTCTAAAATGTGGAAGAGTCAGGTGGTATCCGGGGTCTTCAATAAATAACTGAAAGGACCAATACCCTGTGCGAGTCTCAATGATGCGATCAAGGTGTTGAAGTCGAGCATGTGAGACACAACCATTTGGAGAGGCACTGAGGACTCTTCTCGAAATGATTCGTAGGCACTCATCATAAAGGGTGATGAGTCCAAGACACAAGGACCTCTATGTCTATCCTCTGGAATAAATTTGGTTGTCGTCGACAAAGGGAGACCGGCAACTAACAAGGCAATGATGTTTCCTTGATAGGAGCGCGAGGTGTAGAACTGAAGTGTGGTGGTACTGATGGTAGGACTGACATACTTGTGGGGATGGGAAGTAACTCGGGTCATAGAGTGGGTGGACACAAACTTCCTTTGTTCAGAGCATGATGACATGGTTGACCTGGCAGCGTAGGGAACTGACTTGTAGGTGTGGGGATCATAGCTTTCAAGGACTGAAGGGTATGTATTGACTCTGGGGCGTCAAGCTGATGGGTGCTGTCGAGGGATTTTTAGGGTGACATACTGCAGAATACTCTGAACAAAGGCGACCAAAATGGGGAAGCTGCCATATGAGTAGATGTGATCTATTGTGGCGCCGAGAAGCACCATTGGGTCCTTCTTCGTAGTTTTAATGAGCTCCAAGAAGGGATAAAAGTGTGCTCTGAAATGGTACTGTCCTGTGGATTTTGTGAACCCAGGACTGTTCGTGCTCATGGGTGCTTTCATTTTTAAGGAGTCTGAAAACGATAAGAAGACTCTGCAGTGGTTGTGAGTACCGTCCTGTGGGTTCTTACGAGCCCAAAATGGTGATTGCTCATGGTCTCTTTCATGTTTAGAGAGTCTGAAAGCGGTAAGTGGACTCCATTGGTGTTCTTTTTCGTAAGTTAGTCTCAAAGGCCCGAAGAAGCATAAAATGATGCAAATGGAGAACTCTTCTAGCCGATGTGACTAGAGTATTCCTTTTTCGTAATTAGTCCACAAGGTCTAGAAAAGGGGTAAACTTATACCAGGTAGATGCCCTTTCATATACGTTTAGCGAGCATGAAAGGAAGCAAGGTTGCTCGGTGATCTTTTCATTGTTTTAGGAGTCAGAAAAGAGCTTAACAGAAACTGCCTAAGTGCCTTTTTCGTAAAAGGGATTGCTTGTGCCCGAAAAAGGGGTAAAACTATACCGAACAAAAAGGTATTGATGAGAGCGAGAAAAGGTCTCAAGCATCGTCATGAGTGCAGAATACTGAATCCGGTGACATAAAGATTGTCAAAAAAGGGCAACAACCAATGTGGCATTCAAACTGAGGTGATGAGTGGCATTTTGAAAAAATGCCCAAAAATTATGGGGGTGAGAGCGAGAAATGATCTCAAGCATCATCATGACCACGAAAAACTGAATCTGACGATATCAAAGTTGTCAAAAATGAATGACGACCGATGTGGCATGCAAACCGAGGCAACGAGGGGGCATGGGAAAAATGCCCAAAAAATCTGGAGGTGAGAGCAAGAAATGATCTCAAGCGTCATCACGAGCGCGGAAAACTAAATCTGACAATATAAGACTCGTCAGAAACGGACAACGACTGATGTGGCACACAAACCGAGGCAACGAGGGGGCATGGGAAAAATGCCCAAAAAATCTGGCCAGGAGAGCGAGAAATGATCTCAAGCGTCATCACGAGCATGAAAAACTGAATCCGGAGATATAAGACTCATAAAAAACGGAGAACGGACGAAGTGGCACGCAAACTGAGGTGACGAGGGCGTGAAAAAATGGTCAAAAAATGGACCTAGTGAAAACAAGAAAAGGAAAGGACTATCATGAAGTTCTCGCTGTGATGATTCCAATGGTACCAACGGTTTGATGAACGGACGTCGTATGATACCGCAATGGTTGTTTGAAAAATAGTCAAATGTCTATAAATAGGGTGTGGGTCTAATATGATGTGTCATTGTTACATGCGAGTTTGGCAAAGCAATCAGAGCTCTTTCTTGATTTTTGGGAGATTCGACCGTTGGTTTTCGATTCCGCGAGTTTCAGGTAACCCTATTCGCCTTAGCCTTTTTAATTATGTCTTTTTTGGTTAGCGATAGGCCCCCGAAGGCCGCAAAATTCCATGTTGGCCTTCCAACGTGGAATATCGTGGGTTTCGTGTCCTTTTCTGCGATGAACATTGCGGGTTTGGGGCCGACAGTTGCGATGTTCATCGCGGCTGTCGGGATGAAAGTCACGATGTTCATCGCAACTGCAGGGCTGATAGTCACGATGTTCATCGTGACTGTGGGGCTGACAATTGCGATGCTCATCGCGACTGTGGAGTCAATACCCACGATGTTCATCGCGGGTTCATGGATGAAAGCTGCGATGATCATCGCGGATTTTGATGGAAAAGCCGCAATGAAAGTTTTTGAAAAAAATAATTTGTTTCTAAATTTTGTTTTTTGTTTTTTGGCAGGATGTTGAGGAGACCACTGGTGTCATGGCGAGAGCAGGAGATGGAGGAGGACCTGACGATTCGGATTTGGACCGATCAGGGGGTCCGACAGACTCTAGCTTTGAGTGGGCTCCTGAAGTTTGCTTAGATTCCACCGATTCCTTCAGTAGGACTGCTGCTGAACAAATTGGTGGGTCTCTGGGTCCCTGCAGAGGGTGCTTTCATTGTTGGGGGTGAGAGGTTAGAGATCACCCTCACTAATGTTTACTTTCTTACCAGGTTTCCTCGCTTAGGGGAGGTAGGGGATCTTCTGCCGATGATCCCGACAGGTTTGGATATCGAGGATTTGTTGGAGACCTTCTGTGTTCCGGGTGCTATCGTGCAGAACAACGCATTGAGCCTGAGATCTCTACGGGAGTGGGATATGCGGGCTGTTGGGGCTTGTGTTCTACGGGTGTTGGGTGCCGCGGTGCCACATCATTTGTCTGGGGGACAAATGATGATGGTGGATTATATGCTGAGGGGGACCTACTACGTGTGGGGTCAAATGTTTTTGGCTAGTGTCTGGAGAGATCTGGACAAGGTCAGTCAGGAGGGGGGAGAGTTTTGCTATGCCTCCTTCCTGTGTTGTTTCTTCTTTGAGCGAGTACTGACCTTGCGGCCACGGGTGCCAGTTCGAGACGGGTTGGTGAGCAAGCCGTGCATGGTGTGGTGGGGGCAGATGATGCCCTGTGGTGGTGGTGGTATCTGTGGGTTCTTTTCACAGGATATGTATGAGCAATGGGAGCAGATCCCTTTGCTGATTGATGACTATCCATATGCCGGTATGGATTATCGAGGAGATTTGGAGATGCCTCAAGCCTAGGGACAGGCCTGGGGTTTAGATGGTATGTTTTTGTGTTTGGTTCTCTACTATATCATGTGTTTTTTAGATGTTTTTGTTATGATTATAGTTAGAGGTATTTATATGATGGTTCACTTGCGTGATTGTGTAGATGTTGGTCCTATACCACTGGCCGATCATGTGGTTTCTAGGGGACGGGCGATGGTGGTCGTTCCGCCTCCGGTAGCAGTACCGTCTCCTCATGCTCGAGGAGTTGGGCCTCGCGGTCGAGGAGATGGGCCTCGAGATGATGCCATGGAGGTTGTACGAGAGACACTAGACATGATCCTGGTAGGATTGCCAGAGGATGGGTGGAGGGACATGGATCGGGACATCATCGAGTGTTGTTTTGATGCGCCTCGTGAGTGGTGCTCTATCTTGCTCAGAGCAGCATTGGTGGCGGATGAGTAGAGGGATGGGGCTAGGCATGATCCGGAAGGGTCGGTGGAGGGGAGGATTCGGGTGCGAGATGATCTAGCGGGGCCAACGGAGAGGAGGGTTCAAGTTCAGGATGATCCAGTAGGGCCGACAGAGAGGGTTCGGGCTCGGCATGATCCATGGGGGCCAGCGGAGGTGGCGCCAGAGGATCCCAGAGACCATGATGATTAGATGATCTTGTATCTACCCCCAAATGCTGATGAGTATATGGGGAAGTACCTTTTTGTATGGATTATGTATTTTTGTATATTGGGTGCTAAGGGCACCTATGACATGTTGACTATATGATTATATATATATATATATATATATATATATATATATATATATGTTTTGGTATATATTCGTGTATGCACATGGATGCATTTATTGTCTATTTGTCTTCCCGTGGAGGCATGTATGATTTTTTGTATTCCCATGGAGGCACATGTTATGCACGTGGATGCAACATTTTAATTTCCGTATATGCCCGTGGAGGCACATATTATGCACGTGGATGCAGTTTTTAAATTTTGTATATGCCCGTGGAGGCACATGTTATGCACGTGGATGCATTTTTTGTTTATGCCCGTGGAGGCACATTTTGTATTTACTACATGGTGTGATTGGTGTGCGAATCAAGAATGTTGTTGGCCATATGGTCTGCTACACTGTTGAGATTCCTTGGGACATGTGTGAATGAAATGGATTCAAACTGTCAAACCATTTGTTTAGTGCACAGGAATTTTCTAAAAAGACAGGGATTGCGTACCTGGTAATCATTGTTGAGCTGGGAAATAAGGAGTTGTGAGTCCAAAAAAATGTTGAGGTGACTTATGCTCATTTGGAGAGCAGCGGACAGGAGACCGGTCACGGCATCGTATTCAGCTTGGTTGTTGGTGGCGGCACCTATGCACACTCTGTTGATGTGGATCAACTCATGTGAAGGGGAATATATTACCCAAGCTGCAGAGGAGAGATTGGGGGACCAACGGCTTGCACCATCAGCGAAACCAATGTAGCAAAGTGGAACAGGATCCATCTGTGGTCATGCAAGAAAAACAAAATTTTAGGTTTTTGTATTTTTTGTAAAAAACAAAATAAGACTGTACAATTATGGACGGTGGTGTCCATCAGATTTTCTATGGGTAAAATCACTTGAGGTACAACCCGTTGTGTGGGTTGCATAGGGGGTTGCCTTCTGAATCGATCAGAATGTATGCCCCCTGTCCGAGGCAGATATGTATAATGTATGGGCCTTGCCACATGGACACAAACTTTCCTTTTCCAGTTTTGTCATGATCTTGATCATAGGCGAGGACAAGGTCCCCTTCAGCAAAGGTTCTTGGGCGGACATGTTTGTCGTAACTTAGTTTGGATTGGTTCTTGGCTGCTTCCATGGTTTGGAGGGTTATGCACCGATCTTCATCGGCTTGCTCCAGAAGTAGTAAGCGTTGCTCAATTGGGGAAGTGTCCGGTAGGAGTTCAACGGCCATATGTAGGGCTGGAATCTAGCACTCAATGGGGAGGATAGATTCGACACCGTGAACTAGATGGAAAGGGGTAAAACCAGTGGCAATTTTGGTTGACGTGCGGTATGCCCATAGTGCCGGCAAGAGCATGTGATGCCAATTTGATTTGTGTTTGTCAACAGTGCGCTGGAGGATGGTCTTCAAAATTTTGTTAATCGCTTCAACTTGGCCATTCCATTGGGGGTAGTAGGCAGAGGAGAAATGGTGTTCAAATTTCAGTAGGGTTGATATTTCTCTCCAAACGACATCTTCAAAGTGAGAGCCGTGGTCTGAGACGAGTTGCTTTGGCACTCCAAAACGAGCGATAACATGGTTGAGGAAAAAACGTGCTGCGGTGTTGGCTTTGCAATTATAAGTTGGCATGGCTTCCGCCCATTTGGTGAAATAATCTATGGACACAATGATGTGTTTATGACCGCTGGCTAACGTGGGATTGCAATCTAGGAAGTCGATGGCCCATTTTCAGAATGGTCTGACAATGATGACTGGATCAAGGGGGGCGGGTTGGGTTCTTGCCTTGGGGGCAAAAAGTTGATAGTTTTGATAATGTTTGACTGTGGTGATGCAATCAGTAAATAATGAAGGCTAGAAGTAACATGCGTGGATGATATTTTGGGCGGTGGCCATGCCGGAGAAATGGCCTCCGCAGGCACCGCTATGGAAGTCATTAAGGACTTGTTCTGCTTTGTCATGAGATAGGAAGCGTCGTAAGATGGTATCGACGCTGCGTCGATAAAGTACATCGCCTAATAGGATATATCGGGGGGCGTGGTGTCATATACGACAGCGTCCGTCATGATCGATGTTGTGTCAAAATTTTTGTGTGCAGAGGTAGATTAAGATGTCATTGTACCATGGGTCCTCAGAGGAAATGATGAAAATGTGGTCGTCAATGAGGTCCATTTGGATAGCGGGTGATGACGAAGAGGATGGGAGATCTGTGATGAGTTGAGCGAGTGCTAGGTCCTTGGTGCTCTTTGGGGTTTTGAAAGTTAGGTCATATTCTTGCAAGATAATCACCCATTTAGCTACGTGTCCTTGAAGGAGGCGACATGTCAAGAGTAAACCATTGGATTGGAATTGGTTACAACCGTGGTGTGGCTGAGGAGAATGTAGTGTCGTAGCTCTTGTACTGAAAAGACGACGGCGAGGGCCATCTTCTCTTGATGTGGGAAGTGGAGGGGTGGGCCTGACAAGGTCTGGCTCACATAGTAGATGACATGCTCTTGGCGAGCAGTATCTTCTTGGACAAGAACTCCAGATATGGCATATTCGGATGTTGAAACATAGAGGGTGAAATATTTTGTGAAATCTGGAGGAGAGATCAATGGGGCGTTCGTGAGTGCTTTCTTTAAGTCGGTAAAAGCTGATTCTGCTTGTTGGTACCATATGAAATGAGTATGCAGACGTAGTAGTCGAAGGAAACCGTGGGCCGTCGTGGCATAGTCAGGGAAAAAGTGGCGGAGGAAGTTGGACCTCCCTTGAAGGCTTTGAAGTTGTCTTAATGTACGGGGTGACAGTAAGTCTACAATGGCTTGGACTTTCAAGGGGTCTACAGTGATGCCTTTTTCTGAAATGACAAAACCCAGCAGGCAACTTGCTGTAACGCAAAAGACACACTTGAGTGGGTTCAAGCGGATGTTGAGGTCGTCTAAATGGTTGGATCGTTTCTTAGATCGAGCAGTGAGGTCGTCTAGATAAACTTTTATGATTCTATGTAGATCGTGGAAGTAATAAGTCATGGTGCGTTGAAAAATGGCTCAAGCATTCTTGAGACCGAAAGGCATGACGTGATAGGCGAAGGTACCCCATGGGGTAGTGAAAGTTGTCTTGTATTGATCTTCTTTATGGATTTTGATTTGGTTATATCCAGAGAAACCATCCATAAAAGAAAGAACCTCATGCTCCGCACATTCATCAATTAGTTGGTCAATGAATGGTGTCGGGAAGTTGTCTTTGGGACAAATGAGGTTGAGGTCTCAAAAATCAGTACAAGCGCGTATGGTGCCCACTTTCTTGTTTATTGGAACTGGGTTAGAAACCTAGGTGGTGTAGGCAATAGTATATATGAATCCTGCTTTTTGGAGTTTCTCAATCTCAGTTTTAACAGCTGGGAGCTTAGACGAGTGAATTGGGCATTGTTTCTATTAGACAGGAGGCACATTGGGCCAAGTGTCGATGTGATGTTCCAAAATGTTAGGATCGAGGCCAAGCATCTCGGTGTAAGACCAGGTGAAGACATCACAAAACTCTTGGAAGAGTTTCTTATATGCCCGAGTCTCCGCTTGAGTACATGATGTGCCTAGCGAGATGAGCTCAGGTTTTCCAGGTGTGGTGGAAATGTCGATTTGTATAATAGGGGAAATGTTGGACATGTTCCCCTCTTCAAAGGCATCTGGTGATAGGATGGGGTATTTGAACCAATCAACCTTAGTTGGTAGAAAATATTTTGATTCGACTGATAGTTAGTTTTGTGCGGTGGATGTAGACGCCTCAGGGAGGAAGTATGATCGATGGTGCATATCATCCCAAGGGTAGTCCGGTGCATTGAGTGTTTCTAGAATTTTCTCATCAGTACGAAAATAATCAGACCATAAATCAACAGGTTCTGGTTTGTATGTGGTTGAAATCATATAGATGGTATTGATTTCTTCCGAAGAAGATGATTTCGGAGGGTATATCTCCTCGATGAGGGGAGGAGATATCTCTAAGTCGGCATTGTTCATCTCATATAAAGTTGCTCTATAATCTGGGAGATTAGAGCAGTGGTGTGAATAATGGCCATAAATGCCGCATATCACACAAGGGTGGTTAGTGCGAAGTGTTTTGTTGCGAGGTTGAGGAGGTGGCTCAAGTCTTATAACTGGAATTCCGGTGTCGTCATCCAACATATTCATGTGTTCTTGGAGTGCAGGTAATTGTGGACATTGATGAGTGGCATGGCCTACGTCGTCACACAACGAGCACTTAGGGGGAGTGCGAATAGTTGGGGGGTTCTTAGCTACCTTGGGGGTTGCTGGGGGGGTGTGAGTTATGGGTCCAGTGTTATAAGTTTGTGGGCCTCTGCCCCCTATGTTTCGTAACGGAGGTGGGGCGTTTCTAGATGTTGATGCCGTAGTCACTATTGGGGGTGGTCCGTTTTGCAAATGAGTGACAGGAGGGGGTGGGTGGTTGGTAGTAGGGATAGGTTGTACCGGTTGTAAAATAACAGTCGGAGTCGACGGGGGGCTCGGAGCAGGTAAGTACCATATAGGTATCCCTAATGTTAAGCCAAGAAGGTTGAGTGTAGCCATTACTGGTGAGCTGACAACTCCAGAAAATGGGAACAAGAATGGGATAGTATGAATTGGCATTGTTCCAATATGAGTAGGCACTGTGGGTGTTTTTGGTAGTGACGAGGGCTACTGTGTGGTGTGTGACAGGGTGCACAAATCGGATGTTTTTGTTATCGGTAAAGGTGGTGGGATCAATGGAAATGTGGAAGCCATAGCTGACTCGGTGTAGATTCCAGGACCAATTGACGAGAAAAATGATGTTGGTGCAGTTTGAATGGTTTGTTCAATCATTGGTAGCACATTTTGAGGGGTTGCAGGGGCGTTAGGATCATAATATGTGAGTTGATCAATCTTGATAACGCGTCCATGTGGGAACATCATGAGGTGGAACACAGATGAAGTGACAGCTTTCATTTTGTACATATAGCTATGTCCAAGAAGGAGGTTGTAGTTGAGCTGGGCATTGATCACTTCGATGTCGATGATAACTAATTTTCCGCCTAGTTCTATGGGTACATTCACTAAGAGGCCTTGTGGTTGAGCTGAGTGCCCATCGTAAGCTCGTAATGATGTGGTGGATGGTTGTAAAGCGGGGGAGCCAAGTTTCTGCCACACAGGAGTGGACATAACGCAGGTTGAAGCTCCTTCATCGATAATGCATCGATGCACAAAAAGGTTTCGAATGTTTACTGATACTTGGAAGGCCAAATTTGATGGCAATCGAGGTTCGGCTTGGTCTAAGTCGAAAGCCATCATGTGTGTATCGTCAGGGTCTACTCCTCCGATGGCGGATAGTAGTAGTTTTCATTGTGCAGGGCATGTTTTCAGTACCTCTAAAGCAGACATAGCAACGAGAGATTGTGCTAGGTCTTCCACGACATTATAATTGGATGTTGCGCAAGCATTAGGATTGTTGTTAATCCTTCGCAAAGGGATGCGAGGGATTTTATGTCCTCTGTCCAATGGCATATTTGGTATGCGTAGTGGTTGATCTGATGGAAGGGAGGTGGATGCATCAATGGGAGGAGTTTCTGGGGGTGGGTTGTACTGATTCCTGTGAGTCTGGAGGTTAATTTCATTGGATGACATCATTAATAAATGGTGTGTGCCTGAATCCGTATGCTAATAATCAGTTGTGGCATAGGTGATTTGCTGCTGAGGTGCAGCAGATCCTTGTGGGGGATCCATTAGGAGAGCATTTACTATTCCCTGGTTTTGCAATGGGTTTTGCAATATCATGGGTTGCAGTTGATTAAGTGGAGCTGTTTGTCCAATGTGGCCCTGGCGTTGGGCACCATCAGCCCAAAGCTTACGTGCTTTCTCTAAATGGGGGCAGTTGTGAGTGTAGTGTCCATAGACTCCACATATAGAACATGGATGGTTTGTTCTCAGGTTATTGTTTTTTTCCTGCTTGGGATGATGATTAGGATTTTGGTTGAGAGGAGCAGCATTGTTATTATTTGTAGGATTGGGTGGTGGTGGACCTTGATTATGTTGTTGGTTGTTACCGCGGTTACGTCCTCTTCCGCGGTTTTGTTGTCTGCCCTGATTTCGTTGGTTGTTGTGGTGTTGGGGATGATTGTGCTGTGTGTACACTTGCTCTTGAGTAGTGGGAGGATTTTGGGGTACTGCAGGTGTAGGAGTAGGTTGCGGTGGATAATAAGATGGTGGGAGTGGAGGAGGTCCAGTTGACTGCTGGGGTTGTTGGTAACCCTGAGCTATTGGAAGTGTTGGGTTAGCTGGTGTAGCTTGCTCGGGTAATACATTGGTTGGGTCGGTAAATGAATTGGGTTTTGTGTGGCCGGTTGGTTATAGTATGTGGGTGGTACATATGTTGATGGCGCTTTCCCATAGCAATGTTGTGGACAGGATGGTCCATGAGTGTGAGGAGTCTAATTCATTGGAGCGTACGAAGTCGTCGCTCCAGAATTAGATGTAGCCCTAGAGAGGTCTGGGGCATTTATGGTGCTCACCATGCTAAAAGGTTTATTTTGTGCCATGACTTGGTCGATAATACCATCAGCGGCATGTGATACCCCCGGAGCGTCACCGCGTAAAGAATCACCTCGTGGGGCATCTGGTATAATGGTGTAGAGATAGCCTGACTGGGCATAAATCAAGTCTAACTGTTGAGCTTTTAAGATAGATTCTTCTTCTGACTGGGGTCATTTGGAAGCTACATCTTTGGCTATGAGGGGTAGGAGTGATTTAAGAAACCAGTCCAAAAATATACGGTCATCCAGTTTTATCTTGCAGAGGCTATGACGCTTGCGCCACTCATGGATATGGTCGATGATGTGGGTAGCTGTGTTTTGTCTGCAAGACAACAGTATTTCAACTCCTGCATCATAGCGTATAGGTAGATGAAAAAACTGAAGGAAAGTGGAGGCGAGGGATGTGAATGTATGGTGGGTCCCATGTGGTTTTTCAATGTATCACTTGGCTGCAAAGCCAACGAACGTTCGTTTCAACAGTCTTAGTCTAATGGAGTCATCCACTATGGAGTTAGATGAACACCATAGGTGAAATGACATTATGTGGTTTTGGGGATCCTCCCCAGGTTTTCCTTCAAACTTGGGGATGTCTGAGGGGAGCTTTGTAGGCATGGGTGGCCATGTAGGGTTGTGCCTGATAGGATCATTGGTTAACCTAGCTAGGTCTGGTAAGTTCAGACTAGCCATGTATGGTAAACTAGTAGATGGGTGTGGCGTAGTTACTGGGACATAACTATTAATGGTGACATTATGTAGTGGTCTAGTAGCCCCTAAGGGTATGCTAGGTATTGAAGGTATGTGTCCTCCAACCATTGTGGTGTGGGATGGGCCAGCGCTCCCAAGTGCAACATGGGTTACAGAGGGTTTAGGAATAGTGCCAGGAATTCCTGGGATCTGGGTTGTGGTAATGAGAGGGGGTGTGATTCCTATGTTGGGCATACCCATAATAGGAGGTAGTCTTGTGTTGGGCATACCTAAAGGTGGAGTGGCCCCTACATTAGGCATGCCTAAAGGGGTTGTTGTTACCATGGGTGGCACAATAGTAGAAGGGTTTGTTGATGTATCTCCAATAACACTGGTGAAGAGGGGGTCATATTGTGATCCAGCCATGGGGTTGGTTGGTGATATTTCAGTAGGGTTTTCGGATTCAGCCTCAGAATCAGATGTGAAGTGAGGCATATCAGAATCAGATGACTGTGTTCTTGGTCGATGACGTGTCAAGTCAAGGGATAAGGCTCTACATCTATGACGTGTAGAGCCAAGTGTACTGAACTGAGGGGGTTCACCCTGAAGATGGCGAGATCGTCTTAAATTCTCAATGGTGAGAAATATTTAAAAATTTCAGTGTAAGGTGGTGATGTAAAAAACTCGAAACCCTAGCGCAACAATGAGTGCAAGAGGGGAGTGAAAAAATAAAGGCTCCCAGGCCAACAACCAACCTCAAAAAGCACTTATTATAGCAACTGTGCTATAATCAGCGGAGGGATGCAACAAAATTGGTCAGAATACCAAAAGTCAAACAGTTCCTAGAAAAAAGTGGTGTTACTAGACCAAAGGTGGGTATTGTATCATGCAAACACCTAACTAGAAGTATTGTGAGTCAACAAACGGTATTCTCTGCAAGGTGATGAAATCCAAGTTAGACAATATAGAGTGTTGAATCAATGGCTAGATATCCCCCTACCGAGAGGGACATCGGGTAGACAATCCTAAAGAGTGGCAACTAGGATACCTCGTTCATGACACGTTCAGTTGGGTGAATCTGCAGTTTGGTTCTATCGTCACTGTACCCCCATTCGGGTGTACACCGATAACTTCAAAAGGTATCCTTCGGTTACTGAATGGATTGCAGTATTCCACTTAGAATTCTGGAACCAGTCTGGCTACTTCAACCCTCCTAAGGGAGAGGCCTTCCCGATAAATTGATTGATAACCGTGTCAAAATTATAAGAGATTTTTGGGACCCTAAAGACAACCACTATGTCTAAAATGTAAATAATTGAGAGGTGTTATTGGTACACTTATCCCCTCAATTCTACCTAACTACAAGATTCTTTTAAGTGCTCCCCAAGTGGGGTTAAAAGGTTTGTTGAGTTAAGGTAAATTTTAAGGCTCAGTTTAAATTATGTGGCAGAGTAGGTGCAAGTGTGATATTTAAACTGAAATTGATTTGCCTTGCTTGGGCGATTGATTACAAATGAAAGAAAAGACGCTTCCAGTTTTGCAAAAAATAAAGGCATTTTTTGAAATGTAAATGCTTGAAAAAACTATTCAAAAATAATGGATATTTGAAATAATTTAAAGGGAAGCAAATAACATAAATATTTCAAGAAATAAATGGATCTCTTAGAAAATTGCTTAGGCAAACTATTGAGCATATAAACAGTAAAACCTTTGATCTAAATAGAATGCAAAAAATCTTTCTTTCAATTACTGAAAATTTTTAAAAAGACTTTTAATGGAGCATATATAAATAGAAAAAGATTTAGTATGGCTGTAAGAATGCAGAAAAAATAATGTTGTAAAATAGGCTAAATGGGCAAAAAATACAGCAAAATTTTTTCAAAAAATTGGCCGAATTCAAAATAACTGCATCGCGGGTTTTGGGGAAATAGCTGTGATGTGCAGCGCGGGTTTCGGCTACGCAGTCGCGATGTACAGCGCAGCAAATGGCCGCAAAGCCGCAATGTGCAGCGCGGGTTTTGGTCACATAGTCACGATGTGCAGTGCGGAAAATGTCCATGAAGCCACGATGTGCAGTGTGGAAAATGTCCGTGAAGCCGCGATGTGCAACATGTAAAATGGTCGCGAAGCTGCGGTGCGTCGCGCGGAAAAAGGCCGCGAGGTCGTGATGAGCCGTGCGAATGTCAGACAAAAAGCCCTGAGGCGAAAGCCAAAAGGCGGACGCTGAAAAATGAACCGGAAAATGGGAAATTCAGGCTATTAATGGCAATAGAAAGGGACAAGATCTAGAACAGCAATGGATTGGCTGTCTAGGATGGCAGATTTATGAATTAAAATGATTAAAACTAACAAAAACTAAGATCTAAAGCAAAAAACCGAGATCTAAGAATTCGAAGCCAGCGGAGTCGCCAAAACTGTTGGCTTGGTTTTGCAACCAAGCTTTGTGCAATGGGCACCTATCAACAATGTGATAGCAGTTTCAATATAGAAAGCAAAAATGATTATGAATTAAATCTAAATCTAAACTAACATGTGCATATAACAAATAAATTTAAAAACGATTCATGGAAAGAACAAGAAATAAAAGAATAGATGTTTTGTATTAAGATACCTCAAATGTTGAGGATTTGTGTTGAGCAACTCCAAGGGTGAGTAGCTCCAAGCTCCAATGGTCTCTTCTCCAAGATGCTGAAAATGGCCAAAAGTCTCATGAGAGATTTTGACAACGTGAGGATAGGATGATGGATGGATGGAAAGTGAGGAGCCCCTACCACCTTTTTATAGTTTTTTTTTGGTGGGGAATACCATTATGGTTTTGAGGAAACCAATGGTATTGACCAACATGGTTTAGGTACCTTTTTCCCTTCTTTTTCATTTTTTGAATATTTTTAATATTTTTATTCCCTTTTTAATATTTTTGGGAATTCTGGATCCTTTTTGAGGGTTTTGTTATGCTTTTTGAGGAAAAATATTCATTTTGAGGGGGAAAAGGGGTGTATTATGGTCTTTTGGTGACCTTTTGATGGCTTTAGAGGCTCAAATGGTGGAAAAGTGGACAAATGGGTCATGTGAATAAGGAAATGAGCTAGTGAGAACTTTTTGGGTGTTAACAGCCAAAAGACTCGAACACCAGTCATAAACATGCCCTTGCAAGCATTCAACACCTATATGCATATAATGCCTTGAGGCAATATGTTGAGTAGCACTTTCCCCCATTTGGTTGAGAACACTCAGAATAACTCGAAGAGGGAAGCTTGTAACAGTTGAGATGAAAACTTGACTACCGCATCTCTCACTTCCTGGTTGGCAGTAAGCATTGACATATTCTTGCACCGACAAGGCACCGACATCGCAAGAAGATCCTTATAGATTCACCAAATCTCCTCTATGAGAGAGACCCGTGATAAAGTAAATTTCATCTATGGTGAGCTACAGTACCTCACCTCGGATATCAAACACCAAGGCATTTGCATCCCAGTATTGGACAAGTCTTTCAAGCAAGCGGATTTGTGCCCGCCTATTGACCATTTTGTAGAATTTCAGTAATCCACACCTTTGAGTGTATGAAGGGTCATTGGATCTTGCAATGCTTCTCGATCCATGTTCTCATGCTCTCTTTCTTGCCATACCAACACCATCCTGCCAAACAACAATCAACTTTTAGTCATTTTTCAACTTTTAGCCTACTTTCAGGGGTGTCCGTTGCTCTTTACACTACACAGACACGTTTTGAATGCTGCTCTTCCTCATACACAGCAACGTACACACAGAGCACGATGTGAGCATTGCCTAAAAATGATTTTTGACGACAAAAAATACATGAAAATGCAAGTTTGGTTGAAATTAACTTACTTGGTGGAAGCAGAAGGTGGATTGGTACTCCAGTTTGATTGTAGCGAGTGGAAGAAGATCAAGGGTTTGCTCCAATTCTTGCCCTAGAATTTTCAATTGTGACATTTGATTTTCTAATTTGAAACTAGTTATATAAAAGTGACTTTAATTTTTACCCACTTTTTGCAAAAGTATATAGTTTCAGATTGTTCTTAAAAGGTCCTATTTAATCACTAATACTTACAAGTTTTGGTGAAGTAATTCTACACTAGATATTTCAAATTTTTACTAAATTCTCAAAGCATTGAACCAGTATGACTTAGTTTCTTTATTGACGGGCCAATATAGATGTTGTATTGATAATTTATTATGTCATGGAGAAAATTTGTCGTCACTTACTAACTCGATTATTGAGATCATATTTTTGGCAGGTCATGAACATATGACCCTAGTAGTTGTCTTTCAAGTCATTTTAAGCTCTTGTTTTGACTATGAAAAACTAAACAAGATTGCCAAGCAAACTTGCTCTCTTCAAGCTCGTTAAAGGAATTGAAGGTCCATCCTCTTAAGTATAAGTTTAAGCATTTTCTGGACCTTTGCAGATTACTTACGAAAAATGAATACTCTAGTCATACGTGGTTAGAAGAGTTCTCCTCTCATTATTTTATACTTTTTCGGGGAAAGGGACTAACTGTATGAAAAAGGACTTTTGGAGCCTTCTTTAGGGTTTTCAGGCTCTCAAAATATGAAAACACCAGGCGAGCATTAACCTACTTGGGATCGATATTAAAATCCACAAGTAGGTGTATGGAGTTACTGATTAAGATTGTCAGTCTCCTTAAAATTGAAAACACCGACGAGCAAGAATAGATCTCGGCTCGATATTAAAATCCAGAGATCAGTATTATAGAGTATTCGTCTATCTCTTCTTCGAACTCTTTAAAAAATGAAGAAGGTCTTGAGTCTTCCTCCCATGGGCTCGTTAAACTTATTACATGGTTGGACTTATTGATTTTTCTATCTTTCTTGGACTCATTAAAACAACAAGAAGTTCATTCTTTTACCAAAAAGAATAAATGATAAGAAGGGTATATCACATCTTTTTCAGTTTCAAAGGCAGTTTCAGTTAGTCATATCCTTGAACACAACACCTACTTGAGTCTTTCATGTCAGTTGGGTTTTATTTTTTGGCCTTAGGGTGAACCATATCTCTGAGTTTTTACTCCCTCGGTTGGTTATTCTTCCAATCATATGGAGGGTCTATTATGTCTCCTACATTGCAGACTTATATCTTTTTCCCCTTCATGTTGAAAACTGCCTAAGTCACTTTGTGTCGTGTTCACTATTCAAGGATACAGCCTGTGTCGACCATTCTACAATTTACCTTGACTTTCATGTTCCGTCCATCTCGGTGTCATTTTGTTTCATCTTGTTAGTACTTGTCCTACTCCACATCAGCTCATACTTGTGAGTGTTCCTCGTGTTGGATGATGGAGGATGCATTAATGCCTCCCTTCCAGCAGACTTCTTCCCATCGACTTCAGCTCATTATGCTCTGGGAACGAAGTTTAGAGTTTTGGTTAATACCTTGGGGATTGCAGTCATCAGTGGCAGTTTCCCTCGCTGTTGAATAATGGGAATACATCAATGTCTCTTATTTGACAGGTTCCTCAAGTGTTTGACTTCAAGTCCTCTTATTCACACTTGTTGGATTGTACTAAGTACCTTGGGCCCCATTATCATTATTGATGGAAGCCCTCGCGTTTGTTAACGGTATACATTAATGACCGATAATCAAATGATACCCCCCATGTTCAACTTCATCTCATTTATTCACATGGGCAGGGTTTGTACCTTGGGTTGTTTGGATGAATACCTTGGGACTCTGATAGCATCACCATATTTATGTTATTGCGCAAGCTGCGCAAGACTGAGGCTCACTCATTTTGGCTCTTCATGAAACATAGATCTAGTTTGTTATTATGGCTATGATCTCTCATTTTGAAATGGATCCACACTTCTATTTCAGTGGACATGCTCTATATATACATCTCCTAGTTATGTATCGGAGATCATACTACACATCTATATGATGTCAAGATTGTAATTGCTCATTGACCTTGATCGTTGTTTTAGGTGTTTTTGTGACTTGGTTCTACGGTTTCTTGCTCCTCCTTTGACTTGGAATTATATTGTATTTCGGTCATCGTTTCACTCTGACCTCACACATTAGGGGGCATCTGTTATAGGTCAAATGTGCACTTCTCTGTTTGTGATCACATTGCTCTGTTGATCACACAAAAGGACACTAAGGATTGAAGAGTTTGATTGACTTGGATCACTTGTTGCTAGAAGTACACTCTTCAGCTGAAATGCTTGCAGTATCTCTTGATTTTACCACATGTATGCCCCTCTCTATATAGAAAACCAGCGTACACCTTGGGAAAATACTCTACTTTACTCAAGGACAACCAACGCACATCTCCCAAAATGTTGTAAACACATGTTGTAAAGCACAGAATTTTCTTTCTGTACGCTACTCTTGTTGTATGAAACCTGCGTACATCTTAAGATGAAATCAAAAAATATATTAAATTGACGAATTGAGATTAGTTGAAGTTGGTTCTACAACTTACCCAACCTCCCAATTCAACTACCTCTCGAATCCAACTGCCTACCTTGTCCCATAAATACAAGGAGGATCCATGAGAGGGGTTAGTCATAATAGATTTAGCCATAGAAGAAAGAATGCTTTAAGTATTGTTACACTGGAGGAATTCCCAAGTCACAATGAAGAGTAGGAGCCTAGGATCTGGTTGCAGAAGCATCTCTACATGTCAGGTATATTGTACTGATTCATGTTTCTTTAACAATAAAAAGGTCGAAATACCCTTCCTATCCCAAACCGAATGTCTATTGGATTGTATGTTCATTTGGATCAGTATCTAATTATTGTTGATGTTTGCATCATATTTATATATAGTCAAGATACGTTGAGGAAGGTATCTTTTGTATTGCAGGTTCATCAAGCGAGAGATCAAGTAGGAGATTAAGTGAAAGCTAGGACCTGCCATCGGTTAAAGGTATGTCTTTCGATATCCCGATCTCTGTCATTTGTAAGAACTAGTTGCAATATAATAAATGTATTTACCTGTCAACCCTGCCCAGTTGGTTATTTCCATCTCCTCACTATAAGGTATAAATCCTGAACAACACCTGCTATGCAATTATTTGAATGGGGACATTACATAATTGGTAAAGGAATGCCCATAATTGTTGACACACAATTTGGAAAAGAATTAAAGTTTGAGCCATCAAGCACACCTGATATCTACAGTATGAGCAATATAACATCTAAACTATCATATTGGATGCCAATTTTATATAAAGTCATGACAATGTGGGGTAACCATGCATCCATGTATCCATGCAATAGCTCCTTGTGACTACCTCTTATTTGACCTTCCAAAGAGATGGGAGGTAAAATAAGGTCAAATATATGCAATAGCTCATTGTAACTACCTATTATATGCAATAGCTCCTTGTAACTACCTCTTATATGCAATAGCTCCTTGCAACTACCTCGTATTTGACATGCCAAAGAGATAGAAGGTCAGATAAGGTCAAATATATGCAATAGATCCTTGTTACTTCTTATATGCAATAGCTCCTTGTAACTAAGATTACCATTTATTCCAGATACCTATAAAATGTAAGAATGCAATACAACTGAGGGTCAATTAAGATATCATGAAGAGTCAGGAAAGAAGTAGTTAGAATATTTCCTAATTAAAATCCAAAATACAATTATTATCGACACAAATTCATGTTGCCATTCATTCCAGAGCAAAGATCGGTTTGTAGTTTTTTGGCATCTTGTGTTATGTTTATTATATATATAATATATATATATATAATAAAAATTAAAAATTAAACATAAACCATAATAAACATAATAATGTAATGCATTAAACATTAAACATAAACCATATATATAATAATATAATGCTATAGTTGTGATGAGATATGACATATCTCAAGAAATCATCCACTCTTAAGAAGGCCAAGTTGTGGGTATTGCAAAAGAATTAACCATGTCATGGATGATATATCCCTAACCTATATGAAAAATGATATCCTTAGCCATGTGAGGCATCCCTATTATTACATATCTTAAAATGGGAAAAATTTACAAGCAAAAGATTATGTATGCAAGGATTGTATGATGTCCTTTGGCTATGCACCTAGTCCATGAGGCTGAAAGTCAAATGTAATGACCAAACATTATATATTTATACTATGGACCATGGAATGGTTTTTGCTAATGATACTAATAGTACATAATCCTAACCAAACTTATATCTTGGTTGGGATTTGTGTGCCAAATAAACCCCTATAACCTTATGATTTGCAAGCTAACATCATGACCAAAAACACTTCATATTAATGAAGTATTTGCAAATCAACAAAGAAGAGATTCAAGATTATAAGATAATTTATTTTAGAGGTTCATCATAGATTTTAAGGATTCGAGTGATATAGGATTATAATGAAACATTAGACCCTTTTTTGATAGATTATATGATGTGTTTTAACCTTGTCATATTGTATAAGTTGAACTACAATGTATGAGTGATTTCCAATACAAAGTAGTAGAATTAAAATCTTGTATGATAGTGTGTGGGGACTATGCCTTTCACAATAAGAAACAAAGCATTAGGTTTCTGAGAAAAGGAATTTATGATACAAGTTTTAAGTCACTATTTGACACTAGAGAAGACTTGATTTTGATAACCAAATCCACAAAACTATTGGCACAAATGGTAAACGATTTCATTTTAAAATGATGCAATAGGACTTGAAAAATATACAAAGTAATATCAAAATTCATATTAATACATAGTGACTAAGGAATTTTTGTATATCGTCTAGGGGTTCTGATTAAGGTTTGGGATATCTCTATTGGTCTTAGGGGATGATGCTTCCATTGAATTTTCTAAGTCCACTTGCATACAGGGTTGTGGGGGAGGACCTATTACATGATTCTTCAAAATATGATTGAGTAATGTCCCATTCAACTTGCAGCTGCTATTGACCTTACTTATGCTCTCCTAGAATATCTAGGGAGTTCTCTTTTTATCCTAACATTGATTGTCTAAAATGTAAGTCTCCAACTATTGCAACTATTGCAACTAATCTCCAAGTGCTTCTGCACTAATTCCGCTCTTAAAGAGAGGAATGAAAGAATAACAAGGACTCAAAACAAACTATGTGGGAAGATCAATGGTGTTGCAAAATATCAAATATATGGATCAGAACTACACTAATGCATCCATAGGTCAAATCACCATGACCCATTGAGCCAAGCACAATGGCTACATCCAGGAGGATGTCTGCTCGAAGCTTCAACAAACATCAACATTTTCATGATGTCTCTTCATTAATTATTATTATTATTATTATTATAACATATCCCAACCTCCTTGGCTATCTTTCGTACTCATGATAGACTTTTTGACCTTGTCAAGGCATATTCTCTCTCTTAGAGGTACAACCCCTTTCTTGATAAGGTTGGTTAGGGTTTTGAGCATTGTTTGTGTGTTGATTGACAATATCATGTGGAGGATATTAATATTTTCTCCTCTATGATAGATCTAGGGTTGTAATCAAGTATATTATTATTTTATTGGACGGTTGTCTAACCAAGAAACTCTATATTAGAGACCCCTCCCCTTGTATATTGTTGTTGTTGATTTACATTTGAGAGATCCATATTCTTTGAAAGAGGATTTGAGAGACTTATAGAGATTATATTGTAGTGTGAGGAAATTTTTTTGTCAATAAAAGGCTTGTATTTGGTACTCAACTCTTCTCATTCAAATGTTAGCAACTTGGTTCATCTGAATAGTAAGGTATGCTAGGTTGACAGAAAGCTTATGTTTTTTTTAGTTTCTTCTTATAAATTTTAGTAATTGGCTTAGATCTTGTAATTTGCATCTAAGGAGTAATTACATGTTTCTTCTCACCATTTTGCTAAGGTTTATATCAGGTTTCTAGTTCAAAGGAGCATCTCTATAGAGACATTTTCATGGGAAAATTCTGCATCTAATTCTAGAAGTCTAGAATAATTGTGGCATGTCTATGCATTTCATGACCCCATATGTGAAAGGATAAGAAAGGCACTAATTTCACTCATCAACCACCTTTAAAATTAACAATTTTCTTTACTTTTTTGTTTATTTGAAATATGGAAACTACACTTTGTTAGATCATAAGAACAAATTTCAAATTTTAACGCCTAAGGGTTTCAAACAACAATTATTTATATCTTAGGCTTCATTTTGTTAACTAAAATTTTTGGAAACTTATCGGTATTTGATCTTAAGAGCATAAAATATTATCGGTATTTGATCTTAAGAACATAACTACACTAATGCATCCATCAAATTGGGAAGCTCAATGGTGTTTCTTATAAAATATTAACTCCATTAAACTAAAGCACAATTACACTCCTAGTTTTGCACTTGTATTTGAGATTTCTACAATCTCAAAGAGCAATGATACTCAATAAACATAAACTATCACAAATTATTGTTCTGCACTCATTTTTCCAAAAGTAGTAACTTTATTATATAACTTTAAAAGAAGTGCAATAGAAAATACAATAGCTCCAGTGTTGTGTACAACTAGAAGGCCCATTTAACTCAAAATGTGTAAGCTAAAATGATTTATTAAACTGTGTATGGTTGTATGGCCCATTACAAGGATTCCTCTCTATAGAGTCTAGACTTAACAATTCAATCCATTGTCTCTATAATCTGGCCAACCTAAAGCATTACGTAGCATATATATTTATACATCACAATTGATTGATAAAGTTTGTTTTCTCATTTCCTTCACTTCTCTATACCTACACTCTTGTACCTGTGTGTTGCTAAATCTCAAAAGTTGAGCCAAAGTGTGATCTATTTAATTTATTTTTTGTTTTTAGGTAGGCATTACAATTCCAGTAATAAAAGTTGACTAAATAATTGATCAATTTTCACTAAGGAAACTTATGTCCTCTCACCATCAGCACGTTTGCAATTGACAATAGATTATGCATTTGTATGGTTGTTCCCTCAAAGGATAGTACTCGAGCTTTGAAACACTGCACCAGAACATTTGGATCGATGGGGAGGTCAGTTGATTATTTAGTTTAAATGGTGTTAAATCAAAGCATTTGATTATTTTTTGCAGTGGCTTACAAATACAGTCAAGATGAGAATAATATTGTAATTGCAACTATAGTGAAATTGAATAGAAGCTTTTTTATGTTTTTACCTGATTTCTTTTAGTTTTCAATAAAACATCTCTCTTTTATAACAATTAAAAAGCGACAATGTAGTTATATTCGGAGGACAATTGTATTCTTTGAAATATGCCCTTCAACCTATAAACATGGAATGGGTTACTAGATCTTTAGACATTCTCAATAATATCAAATAGAGGGACTTCTAGCTAGAGATAACACTTTACCCTAGGATTAGTCGGCCACTATCATCTAATCAAAGGCTAAACAATACATGAGTTTTTTTAAATTCCCTAAACATAAGTATAAGATTTCACCCAATCAGAAATATAGGGTTTCACCCACTCAACAAATATGTCTCACTTCCAGCGTATAGGGAAAATATGATTATTTTCAATTCTCTTTTTGGCTAGACAATACATGAGTTAGTTTAAATTCCCTGAACATAAGTATAGGGTTCCACCCAATCAGAAATATAGGGTTCCACCCACTCAAAAAATATGCCTCACTTCCATTCATGTAATTTCAAGAGGTATAGGGCCCTGGTTGCATCGCTGTAGATGTTTCATAGAGATCGAGGAGGGTTTTAGTGACCAATTTCAGAGGCATTGGATCCTATGCGGCTATTCTCTGTGACCTCTGGTTCAGACCCCAACTTCTCTTCATCTTCCACCTCTATTTTGGACCACAATATCCTTTACGACCTCTCGCTCAGTAGGAATGCCAATGTACTTGGTTACCTAAGCGGCTCCGCTCGGTAATTCTGTAGGAATGTCTCTCTTTGTGTGTCAAAGGTAATTCGTGTGGTTTGAAGTGTTGGTCTCTCTTTGCACACATGGAGATGGTAGCCTACACACCCATTCACATGTTATATATTGTTACATACCCTCATTTTATGTTACATTATACATCAGGCCCACGAGATTAGAGCCCGACCATTTCACATACATTTACCAATTTCACATACAGTTACCAATGGTTTAACATTTATGGAGAAGACATTATAGTGGGCATGTTCTCTTGTTCAAAGACACCATTAAGTGTGGTGAATTCATAGTTGGAGTCATAATTTAATATTAGATGTAGTAGAATCATTGTGCTCATTGAATTTCTCTTATAGTCATGGCTATGGTTTTTGTGGAAACAAATGAATCACATGACCCTTGTGTAAGTAGCTTTATATGTTAACTTGAGAATTAGATTGGTGACTAGTATGAAAGCACTAGGAACAAGATGTTTACAGTTTTAGCTTTAGGTATTAGATGCAAATGTCTAAATTGTCACAAATATCATTTCCAATACTCAAAATGTTAACATAAAAGAAATCATATATCATTTTGAAACCTTGTGAAACCAATGACAAATCAATGGCATTGTTTTGGTTGCTCATCTCCAACACAAATCCTAGAATTCTTAATCAAATAAATATTATAAACTTATGAGACTAGTGGAGGGGCATGAGATAATTGTTACCATAATATAGAATATTGGGTGGGTATAAGATGTTATAGATCTGAGACTAATGGATGACCATGAGATAATTTATCTCCAAACAATGGTGATCATAATGACCAATTACTCTACAAATGGCATAATAGTGATTAGCCTTAATTCGATTGTTACATTTCTTATTAGGTTGCATTAGACCTTGGTTGGCATTGTCACTACCTACATCCTTAATAAAGTTTCCCACTTCCCCTAATTTCCTACTCTTATGTTTCTTTCATTTCTTCTTCTTATTCTTAGGTAATTCCTTGTTATTAATTTGTCTTTTATTGGAGGCCAAATTTTTTCTTGAATGGGGAGGAGGAGATAGAACCAAGTTGATATTTTGTTAAGGAATAAAATTGAACCTTCTTTGGCATGCATTAGAAAGAAACCAAATAGGAATTCCTATGGTCAAGTATATAAAGTTCATGCAAGTCATGATGGGATGACCAACATTTCCAAGTGGTTGAAAGATAAAGGATCTCCTTTGTGGTGGCTTCCCTCGATTAGCATTCCCGAAACACTATTCAAGATTTGTAAATGTTAAGGACCAAAAGGTTCCTAAGAAGGCCTCTTGGTTCCCAAAATTACTGAAACATTTATATATTATGAGATGTAAGTAATCCCTAAGTGCATGGATGTTATCCTAAAAGTCTAAGGAAACTCTAATTGAACTAATGGATAATGTATTTTCAATCCAATGTACTAAATGTTGATTGGAGCCAAGCTTGTAACTGTGATTATGCTAATGAAATCGAAAAAGAATGAATTAATTAAAGAGTCACAAAGAAGTTGGTAGTCATTTAGGACTCCCTTGGAACTTGGAAAACATTTACATATTTTTTTCTTGTAAAAGAATTATTCAAATGATGTTATGTACTAATCAATACCTAAACCACTCACCGCTATGAGTTCCATTCTTAATGAATGTATTGTGGATGAACTCATAAAGAATATGAACATGAAAGAATAAAAAACACAATAGGTCATGACGTTCCATTTATAAAAATATTTGGGTAGAGAAGTACCAAAAATTTAAAATTCTTTCATATGGTTTAACCAAACCTGGAGTGATCAAATTTATGTAGTTATTATATTATTGTGTATACCCAGGCATCCCGTTAAATATTGGGATAACTACAACCATTAGAGCTCATAATCAGGATACATTGTTATCGCATATGACCTTAACAAATTCTAATATCAATTCGTAACCTTTCCCAACTAAGAAAATCCCAACCCTAATTCATTGTCTACCGTAGATTTTACTAGATATTTATTTATTTAATTAAATTATTGGTTACACTTGGAGAAAATATTGTGTTTGAAATAATTTAGAAATAAATTTCTCAAAAAAATTAGAGGCTTCTGAACAATAAATGGTGTAACAAATTCATTTAATGAAATGATCCTTATGACTCATAATCCATATCAACCTTGATCTGTTAGCCCAAACACATAACCTGCATAGCTTCTATAGATATTAATCATTATCATCCATTAAACCCCATCTCATCAAATCCCCAAACTATAACCCCTATTATCCTTAAACCCTAACCATTTTTATCCGTAATTAATAACCATTAAATCATATATCTCTTAATCCCTTACTTATATGACCTCTAACCTTATAAACTCTTACCTCTTACAATTGTAGTTCTTATACTAGTTACCTAGTGACAAATGTAATTAGTGTTATTATATGTTTCCTTTGTTTGACTTAGCAAAATATATTTATTTAAGGATTGTTTTCATTATTAAATTATAAAATTTATTATTTACATTTTCACAATTTTAGTTCTTATACTAGTTACCTAGTGACAAATGTAATTAGTGTTAGAGTGTTTTTTAAAAGTTCTATGGTATGGTATCTTAGTTTTATATCAACCCTAGATTTAATACCTTAAGATATAAAATCCTTACTAATTTGAGAAATAAGATGTCGGTTTTAGTGGAGAATAGAC